>OY292421.1:4680312-5324375 GCA_958496245.1 Perizoma flavofasciatum
TCCATAGACTTCTCGCGCGCCTTTTGGAGATTATTTTAAGAATAAGAATAAAGTTATTTGAAATAACAAAACTTGTTCTTTCAAATTTCAAATAATGAAGCAATATGTTGTTTAGATTTCTAGGTGCTAATTTACTGTTTATAGTTGGTTCAATTCAAAATAAATAACAAGAGGGTAAAAAACTCTCCCGTAGTAGTCAGTTAAATACTGCTTGTTTAAAACTATGTTACGGTAAGGTAGTGAAATATATTTATATTATTATACTTTATGATTTTTCATATTATTATCAACATCAATTTATGTATTTCTTTTTCAAGTGACACCCTACTGTCCCTAAACAAATAAGTACCTATAGAAGTCCCTCTTTCAACCTCGTTATAACTTCATACGCCTCGGAATACTTTAACAAGTTCTCTTTCCTTTATAATTTTAAACGACAGTCTACTTTAATTTACAGGCGATGTGCCGGGGAATTTTTGTATAACCCCTTATCAGTTATTTGTTAAATATATTCGCAACGAATGCAGCAAAACGCTTTTCTCGAGAAAATCCTTTCTGCTATCACACTGTGATCTTTTACATTCAAATAAATAAACTTCTTAATTAAACTAGCACACTTTGATTTTTTTAATTCAAATTATTAATTTTTATTTATTTAATACTTCCGCATTAACAATGTAGTGCTAGGAGGACTTAATGTTTAAGCATTCTCTACCAGTCACAGGTTTTAAAGGAAATAGCTAACTTTTAACGTACTTAAAAAGGAGGGAGCTCTCAGTTCCTAGAAGTATGAAATAATATTTCGCAAGAACGATTTTTTTTGACGGACTTCTTATACATTATATTGGAAATACAAAACTACAGTTATAGTATTTATAGTATTTACATAGCGTGCCGAGACACGTTTTGGATAGTTTATGTATGTAAATTGTATACTATTATTTTGTTTTTTTTTCTATTTTTTAATTAATTTAAATGAATATTAACTGCAGCATAAGGATCTTGTGCAATTAAATAGCCATAGATATTATAATATTAGTATATAGCTGAGCATGCAGCCATGTTTTTCCAAATACGATTCCTTCTTCTCTATTGTCTATTTTATCTCGTGGGTAGTCAGAAACTAGATTTTTATTGTGACTGTTAGTATAAAAAACATTGTGGTAAAAAGAATCAGAGTAAGTTACGTCCCGCAAATATGTTTAATTATTCAAAGAACTATGACCTATCATCTACAGCTTGCCAATTCCTGCAGTTCTACTGATAAAACCATCCTTAGCATGAAATCACTAACGATACATATCACCCCGAAATTCCTGTAGGCAAACGATACGAAAGCGATACAGAGTGGAAGTCGTTTCGCATACAATGGTGGGGAGCCGGATTGTTGTGGTGATAAGATTCGCACGGAAACGCATTTTACGGAGTATCAACTATCTAAAACAAAGTAATTTGTAAGTGTTAATGAGAGCAATAGTTTGGAAAAGAGGTCTTATCTTCGTCGTGTCTTGTAATTTCTTACTCAACTTTAGATCGGTTTTGAACCCCCTTAAAAAGAAGAGGCTTTTATACTAGAATATTAAATTACTAATGAGATTTATAAATAAAACTTGGCCAAACGCCAGCCCGGTATCCTCACGTATTGTACTGAAATTCTGAGTATTCCCATCATAGGGACTTATAATAGTTCGTTTTTAAAATGGTTTGTATAATCGTGTATTTGTGTAGTGTAATTTAGTGAACAATAATCGTTGACAAAGCTAGTACACGGGCTTGCAACAAGTTAAGTAAATAAACATCCCAACAGACACACACATTCTGACTTCACACTAGGATTTCTTATGTCATGGAACTACGAGTATCGTGGTACCTCAACATTAAAACTCGGAACAAATACATAAACATATAATACATATGATATTATATGTTAATGTATTTGTCCCGCAGCAAGAATCGAATTTAGCTTTTTTTATTATTTAAGATATTAACAAAAAGGAATATTTTGAATACTCAAGGTGCGGAAACTTTGAGTATTCAAAATATCGTTTTCTAATTGTAAAAATTCTATGCTCCCTTTATTTTAATTTGGGACTTAAGGTACGGTAACTAGAATCTCGCAATACTCAACTCTGTGACCTACTGAACTTGGCTCACCCCAAGCAAAAATGCGAGTAATTGATTGCATCGACACGAGCTCATTCCACTGATTGTATAGAGCTTCCAATTGCATATTTAACGTATGGGAAGAACCCTTGTGAACCGTTGCCAATTTGGACGGGCACCCTAGTGGCCATAGAGTCTACCCTATTTTATATTGCATTCATATTTCAGGTTTAAATTTATAAGATACAATGCAATATGTTGAACGGTATTTTAATCTGATAAAAATACTTACGAACTTGTTTTTATCAAAAAGTGCGACGAACTACTTAGAATTATTAAAAAAATTTCAATGTTATTTAGGCGCGTCTGTGAAATCAAAATATAAAAATTGTGAAAAAAACTGTGTATTTATATACCAAGTTTATAAGTAACGGAGTTTTAAGTGGAGCGTTGTTGCAAAATGATCTGTTTAAGGGCCGTTGGCGTGTCACTATCAATATACAAATATCCCGCCCTCCACAGATTAGATAAAGCATAGACATCTCGACAGGCTTCGTGGAAAGAACAATTATGATGTAAATAGCCATTTTAATTAACAAACGTTGCAAATTATTATACGCCATCAATCTCTCAAGAACAACGTCTGCGGCATCGTAAATAACATTTTTAAAGATCTGAGGTCGTTCAATGTCACTCGTTTGTTTTATTTGAGTCGTGTATCTATGCGTTTGAAATGTTTGAGTTGGTGTGCGGAATTAATGTCATCATGTGTAAATGAATGCGCATAATTTGGGCAAACTGTCGGATTTGCAGGAAACGCGAACAACTGAATCCCCGATCGTCCAGGATCTATGCATCTAAATTTAGAGGGTAATCGCTTGTTTAATAATATATGTTGCAGTGAATATTCATACTATTTACCAGAACTATAAATTCACACTGCGGTATTATGATAAGATTGTTTTATTTGGTTCATTCAACATTCTGGTATTCTTGAGTACCTGATTACCGTGCTCATATTTTACGTCACACATATTTTATGTGACATTTTATAAAAAAAACTAAATTTTTTGAGAAAATAATATTTTATATATGTTTTCCTTCATGCAGACAATATTATAAAACTTGTGACACAGAAAATAAGATACGTAATTGAGGGCTTTATTTTGATATCTGAAAATAGTTAATACTAGCTAAAAGCTAACTTATCGTTTAGAGCACGCTGATTTTTTAAAGAGGGTATTTTGCTTTTTTTTTCTTTTTGTGGATACCAAGTCATTTATGAAACTTCAATTCGACTCAGAATATGCTTTGTAATTTGCTTTATCTTTTTTTAACTTGTTAACGTTGTTTAATATTAATTTTATACGTCTCACGAGAAAATTAAAGATCACACTTTTAGACCCATTCCGCTTCAGCCAAAAGTTAAAATATTACAATTTGTAGGATCGTCAAATGCAGTAGTAGATACAATTATTATTATCAGCTGTAGTAAATAGGTGAGTTGCGATAACGTAAAGGCATTCCTGGCAGTGGGTCGTGGGTATCGTCATTCATCAACCGTGGCAACAGATGGCTCATTGTGTTGAGAAAGGAGATAAGCCATGCTTACATGCCTTACAGCAAATAAGTTTATAGGACAAGGAAACATAGTATCCGTAAGTAGTTATTCATTGAATGCAATATTATTGCTGGAAAGGAAGGAGATAAGATCTTATAAAGTCCTACAGTTATCAATCAAGGATGCGTCAAGCATCAATAGGTGCGCTACAAAGTATATCTCCTTTCCTATGACCCACGTATGTATCACAGCTTAGAATAATATTATATATCTACTCGGCATGTAAGTGCAGTAGTGTACAATTTTAATTGATAAAGGTTGCCACAATAACCGCGCAATTAATCCTTATAAAATAAATTAGGATCCAACAATGAGTCAGCTCCAGATAAACATAAAATACGGGCATTGTCTTCGACATTATAAAATTAATAACAACAATGACTCAGTCAGAATAAATCAAATTACATCGCCTACATTGCGGGGAACAATGAAAACAAAATATCGTTTAAAGTAACGAGTAAAAAGCAAGACAAAGTACGGATCATCATCAATCATCATCTTGCCTAAGATCATAATTAATTATGAAATATAATTAAACGATGACATCGCTCTATCATCTCTATCATCTACATCGAAAATATGAATTGCGATAATCCTATGAAAATACCGTTTTAAATTCAACCTTTTTCAATTAATTGCTGACGAGAATTGCAATGTAAAAGGACAAATTTATTCTTGCGGATTATAGCTAAAAGTTTAGTTTAGTACGTTCCTCATTTTGTCGGGTAAGTTCTATAGTCAAGGCTTACAATAATGAGCCTCAAGATAATGTTAGATTTGAGGCGCCTCCGCGGCGTCTGCCGTAGTGTAATTATCTAGTGACTCAGCACAGCTTTGTTCACCCTGTATAGGATCTGCGAACAAACTTGTTTTAATTAATTTCGTGTCTCGAACAAGCCTTCACTTGATTGTTATCTACTTAGTTGCTGTTAGCGCTCGGGACGCAACAAATTGTTATAAAGTCAAGTTATGATTGCGATAGCGTGGTAATATCGCACACAGATAGTGTTATGAAAATAATAATTGTTCTGACTCGTCATGTGTTGTCCATTAGGGGATTACCTATGAGCAGCAACGTTTATTATTTATTAAAAATATACAAAATATACAACTGAACATATACTTCTCTTATCAGCTTAAGGGGAGGTTTATTGTACCTACACTGATAAACTTCAACTCTTAAAAACTCTTTTGATATATCTCCTGAGCGATTATTTTAGCTAAATAGATTAAAATATTTGAATGCGAATAGCGATCATATTAGGCCAGGATAAATTAGCCAAGGGGTAGTATCGCCGTTGTTTGCCGCTGTTGTTTGGCACGCGTCGCCATGGCAACCGGTGAAATATGGCCTTGTCTTGCACGCTTATTGCCGTTATTAGCCAAGGATACCTATTAATTTGAACTCGTATTACAATACGTGTGCAATCGCACTGCTTTATCACTAGACGTTCATGAAATTGATGCAGCAATTTACGGCTAACTTTTGCATGTCATGAAACTGCTTTCTTGCTAAATACCTTGCCAGAAAGCTACTTATATGTTTGTACAGGTTATTTCGAAACTTCTGCAGGATTTCCAGTTTTAAACACTATCTACACTTTCAGTGCCATGTCAGTGTCATGTTAAGGCGTAAAATATAATGGACCTTGAATGAATACGTGACCACTTCCGTGTCCGTGGGGTACTTTACCATACCAATCCCAAGTCTCAGGTCCCACCCAGCAGCTGGTGTAAAAAAATTCAAATAAAATATTCAGACTGATTTCTTAAAGATTCCCAATCTTTAGGCAGTGGCTATCACTGTTGATGTTTATTTTCGCCAAGTAATTATGTGCATTGTGTAATGGACCAAAGAGATTGCAACAAAAAAATAGATATACTTTAAAACGCAAAACTAAACGATACGTTCATAACAACCCAAATCTCCCGAAAATCGTTTTTAGCTTAAGACACGATCTTGTATGAAATACATAATGATTAGAAGTTAGTAGTTATAGATAGCTATACTTTATTGAGCAAGATAAAATAAGTAACATAGGCGAACATAATGTCAATTAGTATTTTCTTCCAGCAAACCTTTGTGTGATGACGAGTCCCCACTCGTCTAATACCAGATTCCTTTTTTATAGAAAACAATAGATAAGTGTTCTATAACGATCAGTTTTAATCCTACAATATCGTATTACATAATAGTTTCGTAAATAAATGAAGGACTTACTATCTAATAACACTATACAGACACAAATTCATTCAAAGATAGCCCATTAACAGTAATTAGAACCATTTACACCACAGAATTCCCTCAACAATCAAATAAGATGACTGGCAATACTTGAGTGGCCGCACGCAGTGAGAAATTGAGATACTTCATCTCTTTCTGAACTACCAAGCTGCATCCGTCTCATTCTTTCACGTTTTCAAGTTGGGTATAAGTATTCAATCATTGACATCAAGACAACTATAAACTTGTCGAGATAAACACACTTAAGATTATGGATCATAATGACATTGTTTAAGTAACTCGAAATAAACACAGTTAAGTTATGTGTGTACAAACTTGCAACAGGCAGCATTTTAAGTCATTAAAAATTCTTTATTATAATAGCTTTTTACCTTTATGGACTGTCAAATTATAAGTGTTCATAATAAGGTAATAAACGTGATGTCTGAGGCTCGCCGGCAGCCTTCGTTATTACAGCTAAGTTGGATTTCCTCCCGTCTTCAGCTTCTTTAAATTAAAATTCTTCGATTTAAAGAATGCAAGTCTTGTTATAACAAAAATAGAAGCTAAATGCTTGTTCCTGAATTCTTCAAACATCATTATTCTGTGAGACCCTTCTTACATCTAAAACAAATATTACGGTTGACTTTGTTTATTTTTAGATGGTAGTTGAATTGCCTCTTCCTGGAACGCTGGTTACACCCATAATCACTCAGTAAATATCGTTGGTGAAGTTCTAATAGTTTTAGTCAAATACAATATGGATTCAATTGAGCACATCGAAGAGAGGACAACAGTCAATATTTGAATAGAATAATAATCAGAAAGTGTGCGAGGTTATACCTAACTTGTAAAATAAGTATGGTATTATAAAAAAAATCAAGAGACGCCTCTAGAGATGGATTTTTGGAATATGTTAAGCGGAATTTAATAAATCTTTAACTGAGCAGATACAGACTTACTAGAGATGCTAACGCATTGAGCTGAGGGCTCCTTGAAAGAGGTTCTTGAACTTGATTCATAACCTTATTGTCCAAATTCTCGGTTTTCAACAATCTTGATATAATTATGAATATGCAGAACGTTCAATGCGAGGTTCGTTTCCGCCAAACGAATAAGTAGGCAGCTATAACCTGTAATCGGAACCGGTTTCGTCAATGTGGACTTACGGGCCGGGGAGAGGGCATGCGCGATATCAAAGCAGGTGTTCCATGAGCCTACTGCCTCAATGAGAATTCCAATTCAAGCCTTAAATAGTTCACCTCAGATTTACTTGGTAAACGATCTATAAATCGCAAAGAAATGCCAGCAGAAAATGTATGTTTACACTGTTCACAACTGCACATATTGATCTGAACATTAGATTACTATTAATCAATATGGTTTTTTTTCTTCAAATATATGGAGAAAAATAGACATACATCCCATCAGATGGAAAGCGGTTACCGTTACCTAAATCCGAGAAAAAAATATACGGTTACTTTATCCCTCAAGCGAACATCATGATAATGAGATTCGTCATTGAAAGTCCGATTTTGCCCTAAAGTTTAGGGACATTTGGGAGTCCAGGGCCAAATTATTTTTTCGTCAAGATGTCGTATGGGCATTTGAAGATGAGTTTGGGGTAGCATGTTTATAACGCGTGTTTAATAATTTAGGAGCACGCCAGCGTCTCCCTCCCGTCCTGTTTCTTGAATAATGGATGCAACAATAATGTGACTATGTTCACCGTCTATGTTTGTTCAATTTACGAGTAGCGCCGCTGAGTCTTAAATCCTAGACCTCTCCAAATAATCATCTTCACATTGTAATAATCTTTGATAATTTTTTTTCTAATGTTGACTTTAATTTTATTTTTTTCATAATAACAAATAACATCTACTCGTACATTTGTCACAATGGTAATAATTTATTAATTCATTTTATTAATTTGAAACCTTTTTAAAATAATGCTACAAGCTGCAGAACTCTGATGCATTATCGCGGACGATTTGCTGAATTGTTCTTTTATGGTTCCAGATATCAGGATATTTCTGGGGCAATAACCTGTTAATATGAGCGTTTTATTTGCATAGTAAGCAACTCGTTTACTTGCGCTTATGAAAAGCAATGTGTAGGTAGAGAGAGTCAACCGAGTGTAACTGGTCGAGCCAACTAAAATTATGGCCATTTCAAATCTTTATAACTTCTTGGTAATTTTATGTACACTCAGCCAGGTCAATATTATTAATTTTCGTGTTTTTTTTGTCTTTTAGTAAGAAACCATTTATGTATCTATATTTATTATAATTTCCTCGTATAATTTTTAATATGTAACTTTCTCTCTTTCTAAATCATTATTTTCCAATCAAATCTTGTTCCAATTTCGCTCCTAATATTAAAACATATAAAGCGTGTAATTTGCATGAGGGTGCAGCAGAATGCGTTTAATTCGTTAATAAATCAGGCTGCGGGGGTGGGCAGAGTTCATTAGACTGATCGCCCGCGGCCTTCCGGGGAGCCGAGCCCTCCATCCACCGCGCTTCTGTTTCTTCGTGTATTCCATTTGGCGATACCATACGATGATGGATGCCACGCTAATTTGATTATGCCTCTTCCAGGTTTGCTCGAGCTTAACCACGTTTACGCTTCCATTATCTTCTACATTCATAATTGATGGATGTCTCTATACACAACGCTGCAACATAAACCCCCACGCATCTAAATGGGAATCTTACTTACAATAAGTAATTAATTGACTCTCATAACTCGAGCTTATCGCTAGCATAAATTAAGGTAGATTTGCGCAGCGTCTCGTCCACGCACGTAGTGAAACTTTTAATTGCATTGAGCTCTATCACTGCCGTCAACCGGGAACTGTGAACACCCACAGAGATTGTGCTCTTCCAAGCCCAGTTTCTAGGAAATAAGCTTTTAATATTATAATCTTCTTTATTAGCAAGTTTTTAACTAGAAAGGGAAGGGAGTTACCGTATTTAAAGTGTAACGACCATAATTCGAATGAGAATAAATACATTTCCAGTATAAAAGTTTTCATATTAGGCATGGAGAAATTAATTAAAAATTTCAAATTAAAATTGTCACTGTATCCGGACAGCCAGCGTAAACATAATACAATAGAGGCCAGCACCGGACGAGAGGACTCATTAATTTAGATGATTGTACAATTATCTAAATATAAGCGGAGCGAGACGGCGACTGAGGGGGCACTCCAACCCGAAAACGAGGGAGGGGTGTGGGCACTCGTTTTTAATTAAACCGACTATGAAATGAACTGGTCCGTATAATATTGCTTAGACATGTTTAAAATTAATTTCAACCCGTCTTATTACGAATGATTTGATGAAATAATTTGAAGTGTGTGAAGAGGTTTCCATTCTCTTATGTCAAATAAAACAAATAGAACAACAAAGAGGGGTATCCTAGAACCTATTTTTAACAATTAAAAATAATATCTTTAAATTATTTTCATTTGTCTTTTCTTATTCACATGGCAAAAGGAGGTTCCCACATAGATTTTCGAAGACTTTACGAAGTTTTTATCAGTGTTTAATTTTGTTAAACACTGATAAAAACTGAAAGAAAGAAGATAATGTAATATATAATGTTAGGTATATATTACATTATCTTCTTTCCTATGTACATGATCTTCCTTTTCAAAACGTTTTCATAATTCGTTTCTTATTAAAAAAGTAGGTAAGTACTCATCCATCAGTTACAACATGTTTGGTTTTCAAAATATAATATAAAATATTTATATAAATACATAATTGTGTCAATAATTGGAATTTGAAGCCTTCAATAACAATTAGAGCCCGGTGGCAGCATGACGGAGCGCAAGGGTTGTTCTATTTGTTTTTCGTTAAAGCCTTAATTAAAAGTAGGTTTATTTTAAAGAAAATTTATGTTCAAAGTAAATAAATCCTTAATGGTTTAATTATCTCTTCGTAATTGAGTTTCACCTGACGCAGAAATAATTAGTGTTGTGCTCACGAGTTACTTGGTAGGTGCTTATTAATTAAAGATTTGAAGATACTAGGCTGCTGGGTGTTCGGTTCTGTTGACATCTTCTTTGCAGATAAGTTATAATTAAGTCCAAAACTTCGGGCCGCTTTATAGTTATATTGAAATTACAAAACTACCGAAAAGACATTTCCCTACAACTCATTTAGGTACCTACGTAATAGCTTTGAGTAATCGTTTGTTACAATTTTTGTTTTTTATTGTTTCGATACTGGTAGTTAAAAGAGACTAGGTAATATTATCTTGATAGGTCGCGCCTGTTCGTAATGTGTATAATTTTCTCAGTAACTCCATTGAAACTATTAGCGTTATACCTATAAAACTGTTTATTTTATTTAGAGTGGAAACTCTACAAATAAATTATTTGTGTTTTCCTCACAAAATCTTCAAACAATAAAATTATTAGACTTTCATTCATGGGAATTACCATTCAGTGGATTATGCAGCCAGCACTTATCAAGACGCTGTTGAGCTAAGAAATTCAATTGAAATTAAGATATTTTTGAAATTTTGTAAAAACAAACATTTGTATGTTTGTTCCGATATTTCCTCAGTCGAAACGGAACCAGTCGTAGGTACCTACCTACCTACATGCGAGTCTGACAGGCATTTCGCCAATTTTATTTTTCACTTTAAATGACACCTACTTTCATTGTGATTCATTTAACTAAGTACCTATCTAATAAGTTCCTTCCTTACCTATATGCATAAAATTGAGATAAGCACATTATCCTGTTTCTAAAATTGTAATACATTACCAATGTAGGTAATGTATTTATTAATATAAAAAAGTGTTTAATTTTGATGCTGATAAGTAGGACACAACAAACAACCAAATGTTTGACAGCTGTGCAATTGGCGCACGTGGGTTTCAATTGCTCTGTTTAAATCCGTCCGTTTTTTACCTGGGTAGCAGCTATAGTAACTACAACACTAATATCAGCTGTATTTTCTAGAAAGACGCCTATTGTTTCAAATATTTCAATGTCATACATAATAGGCCGGTGTCTATTTACATCTACATGCTGCGCCGAAACCGATCGGTCTCACGGGAACCAGTCTTTTAATAGTTACCTAAAGGCTTTGTCCTCTGGGGTCTGTCAGCCGTGCGTCCAGCCTCGTTGCCTCGAAGGGACCGCCAGCGGCCGGCAAGATGCACCAAACAAAAAAACTCAACAATAACAAAAAAAACACAACGTATAAACTCCGGAACTACACCGCCGAATGCAGTCTTTCAACCTTCGAGATCGCATAAATAAAATAATGAACACTTATAAACTTTCCTGTGAAACTTTAAAACAAAACTGTGTTGTGAACTTCGGAAAAAGTATGCGTGAGGATGGGGATCGGCAACACTTCCCCGTGCGGCGCTTCGGTCGCGACTGAGCACGCGGACGCGCGGGGAGGCCCCCCTCGCCCCGCCGCTCCCCGCACCCCGCACCCCGTGCCCTGCGCTCCTCCGCGGTATTATTTGATTAATTCGCCTCCCCCTTGTATACTCGGTGAGTCGTTACGACAGAGGCGACGTTAAGTTTTTAAATTTGAGTGAGAGGGCCGCGAGACGCCCGCAACCTTCACCTACTCCTCAATGCTTTAATTGAATTAATTAAGATCGACTTTCTCGACCGAAGATTAGACGTTAATAAGCAAGCCCTGGAAGAGTCGGCCCGTTCCGGGGTAATTACTGCGGTCTGCTTGGAAAAATCCCGACTTGAAATAATGAGTATTACTACTCCCGAGAAACGCAAGACCCGCTAATTGGAGTGCATTTGCATACTGAAGTTAAATAAAGCCTGAGTGAGTTATTTTGACCATGTCAGACGCTAACAAACAACTGCTGTTCATAAATGACGGTTTAAACTTAATTAATGAAGAAATGTTTACTTAAATGAAGGTTATTTATTTGCTTGTCCATCTTTATGCGACCGAATAATCCTGATACAACAACTGGAAAGCGACAAGAAATTGATGGTGAAAAATGAGATGAAAGTTTTAGGTAGACCAAACTTTTGTGGTGAAATTTATTGCAGAAGGATTGAAATATTTTTGTCTGATTGTATGCCTAACGGTAGGTGTAGGTATCAGTTCTTAACGAAGATAATGGTTGTTGTTTTTTACGCCGAACTAATCACTTAGCCACCTCCACACAGTCCCGAGCTAGCAGCAACATCTAATAAATATCGGATTACCAATTAGTACAACAAAAGCATATAATTAGACGTTAACTATTGAACCGAATCTGTGCGTTCATTTATTATTTCCCACGGATGGCCGTCCAAAGAAATGAATGGAATTACGGGGCATTGGGCTGCAATTACGAATCTTTTACGATTTTTAAGTTTTGAAGAGTTTGTACTACACCAACATCGTATAATTAAAGAGAGGGATAGATATACCCCCAGTTCATAGGGGGGGGGAGTTAAGAAATTTACAATATATTCAACAGGAAACTGCGTTTGGTTACAAGAAAGAGGTCGGTCCGCTAGGCCTCGATTTCGGGTTAATTTAATAATTCCATGGATATCGGCTAATTCGGTCGAGCCTCGATCGATCATCTTGCGCTGGCGCAGGTGAGCTTTTGGTGCACGTGTAAGAATGCCCCTACTAAGGAAAGCTTTTTCCCAATATATAAACTCACTATAAATATGTCGTTTTCAACTCGTCCCGAAAAAAATTATCCTCACTCTCATTAGTCCAAAGATGAACAATCGTGTTAGCCATCTTTGATTCTATACAAAAGTCAAAACTTTGATTCAGGGGCAACGGGAAAATTCAATCCCGTTAAACTCCATCGAGAGACAACTAGACAATAGGAAGATTTTTCCACAACACGCTGTCCCCAGATGGAACACTACAGTTTATCTACCTGTTTTCAAGATGTTTGTTCTTCTAATCTTTGAACGGCGTCCATGTGATTCCAAATACATAGTTATTGGTAAGTAATTCAAATACATTTTTTTAATATTTTTTTCTTAATAACACTCTTTTCGAAGTACAAACATTTTTTTAAGACACTTCTGTTGTGGGTTAGCCTCTACTTCATCCCTGTGAATCCCAGAGGTAAAAATTCAATAGCACATCGAACTTTCTAAAATATTCTGTGAATGGAGATTTTCAGCGTTACTTACAGCAAATGCATTAGCATACATGTGTTTCTCTGTAAGTTATACGAGACATTAAATAGTGATCGAGCTTCATAGTACGGAATATCGGGCCCTATATTAATCATTGTTTAAAGTTAATGGGACTTATTAATCATGGCTATTACGTCTAAATGAATTTAGCGCGGTAATCGGTGACTCAGACTATAGAGATATCGAGGCTTTTATTACGAAAACAAATGCACTTACACAACCTACTCGATACTCTAATTATATTCACCAATATGGCAGAACATACCATATTTTAAGAAGGATAAGATTGAGATTGTCTTGTGGTTTCAGCAACAGATTAGTGGGGCAGGTGAGTGTAATGTTATTAACTGTTTTATATTCTGTGGCATTGCTTTAATTAGCATATCGAATGCACCTTTTGATAAAATCGGTGGGTCTAGTACCAAATGGTGTTATTTCTTCGGTCTGCGTTCACCTTACGTTGTTAAACTACACAACTTTTAATTGGACTTATTTTGTTGTGCAGGGTAAAAGTATGCTATAGAAACATTATTTTGACTTTATTTATTTTTGACACGACTTATGTGATGAGAGTTTTAACCCAATAACATAAAAGGAAAAATAAAAGATCTTTTTCTATTTTAAACCTCCAAGTACCTATCGAGTATCCAGGAGATATGCGAAAAATCTATCTCCCCTAACATGTTTACGTGTTTAGATAATTTTGGACGTTGTTTTTTTTGCTTTTTCCTTTAAAACAACTATGTCGTCATGACGATCCACTCGTAATTTATAGCGTGGGTATTTTTGTTGAATGAATTTGACCATCAATATACGATATAAAAAGTCCCATCACCAAGCCGAAAGCCACATATTCTATACATCATTGAGAATAAGTCCAAACAATTTTCGGATTTTCTTAATGCATTTGAAGTTGCAGAAAGGCAATGAATATCAAACTCAAACGCACACCACAGCTTAGACCCGTGCGTGTGACGGAGCACGCAACAAACGCGTGGTCAGCGTGCATTACATTGCGCGCTACAAAAAATCAGCATTTTTTAAGCCTAAAATTTAAAGTCGTTTCTTAGCAATTCTTTTCCCGCAATGTTACTCGTTAAGATAAACAGTATACGTAGATTTCGGCTTTTGCGATGGGTCTTTTTATACCCTGACGACCTCTGTGGCGCAGTGGGCGAAGGTCCGCCTGAGACGCAGAAGGTTGCGGGTTCAATTCCTGTCACGGGACAAATTTTTGTAAGATCTGCAAATATATGTCTCGGGTCTGGGTGTTTTCCTATGTATAATATGTATGTATTTACAAAAAAAGTATTTAAGTAAGTAGTATATCAGTCATGTAGTTCCCATAATACAAGCTCTGCTTAGTTTGGGGCTAGATGATGCTGTGTGTAAAATGTCCAGAATTTATTTATTTATAGATATTTGTTCCGTATGTTTTTGTACCACGGTACTCGTATACCCACGACACAGGGTGTGGGGTCAGAATTATAAGTATGTATGTATGTAATTGTTGGGTTGTATTTATTATTTATTTTCAAACATAACCTAGTCAACTATATTTTTATTATACAGTGCCTTTTTCCATCCTGTGTCATTTCTGTTGCAAATTCTACTCCAATCTCAAATGTCAACGTCAAAATTGCGTCAGAAGTGTCTATCAATGAATGCGTAATCGATTTCATTTAGTTCTAGAAAATGCCACCAAATACTAATTCCAATAGTGCGCTAGTATTGCATTCAAGGGTACCAAATAACACGAATTCTATCCAAATCACAAATTCCGATTAGAAACGAGTGTCAAAGGTGGCTACCCTGTTATACGATAACAGGAACTTCGGTTCAATAATCATTATTTCTTCTGTGACTCAGGTATAGGCTATATCAGGTATAACAATTATCAACAATTATCCGATAATTAACAGAGTTGATGATTGAGAAATGCCGTGTGGGTGCGGGTCATGGGTACAGTGGTACAGTCGAAAGCACGTATAGCTGAGCAACTCACTTATTCAAATACACCTACGCTACCAAAGGGTACCAAAAACGCCTAAACATCGAATAAAACTCGCAATGCTCAAACCACTTGAAGAAGTATTTAGGTTGTACAGGTGATAATGGTCTTTTATAGTGTGTAGACAGATTAGTTAGTGGAACGACCGTGACTCTATGAGCGATGGAGTTTTGTCTATGATACAAAATTCATCTACCGTATTCGAACACTAGTTCCGGGGATGGTGTACAGCCAAGCAGCATTGCTGTTTTTTCGGCAAAATCCTCAATTTAGTTTTTAGTATTGTCTGGAAGAGATTGTTGTTTGCGATAAGACCACCAATTGTAGGACCTAGATATATTTTAGTTTATAAAATGTTACTTTAAAGTCCTCAATAGAGTATCATCATATTGGATGTTAAAATGTAGGGTGTTTATTTATTTTTCAAATTCTCATATTAAAGACTAAACATTTGACTAAAGAATTGATTACGGTAAACTAGACATTAATAATTAATCAATGTATTGTAACTTTGCTTACCTGTATAACTTTTGCATGATGTAAAGCTGATCATGGCTTTACTTCTGTTATTTATTCTATGGCATCATAAACCCATGTTTCGCAGAATAAATGATTATGAATATAATTATTATGAAGAAAACAAAACAGAAATCTGTTAATTATATCTGTTATTGGTTAATTATAAAGATAAGGCTCATGGTCTGTGAGCCAGTCACGCAACCATCTATATATCTTTGGAAAGATGAGTTGTTCAACCACTTGGCAGTAACTGTGCGTACATCGGGTGCCTGGGCGCTGTGGGTGACAAGTCTAGTACACGGGCGTCATTAAGGAGCATTCAGGGCATCCGACAATATTCTTCATTTGCGTACCGGGGCGTCATTTGGCGCATTGTGACCAGCACAGTGGACACTCGCCTGTGCATCGGCGCACCCCTGATTGTAACTCTTGTTCTACTGTGCGTGCATACTACTGCTTAAGCATTAAAGTGAAGTAAAACTCAAACTGTTTCCTTTCTTCCCATCTGATTTTATAGAGATATTCATTATCAAAGACCCTAATTCTTTAGTCTTATGAGTTAAAGCCCGATTTGACAGAGCATTGAATAAACTTAATCTTCTTCTTAATTCGTTGCACATCATACGTTATAGATCATACGTTTTGTTTTCACTATTATAGTATTAAGAAATAAAACGATTTACTTAGTAAAATGCAAATGGAAAATATCTGTTCTAAGCATGTTTTACTGTGAGATGAATATGGGCTTCGTAGCACTTTCGAAGATCTACGAGCGCGTTGAAAACTTTAATTAGATATACATACTTCTTACTGACCTTCTTTTAATCCTATAAAACATTGTATTTTTTTATACAACAAACGTGGCGACCAATCACAAGGTCGGCCCATCTGTTAGTAAGCGGTTACCATAGTCTTTGAAAATCAGAGGAATCACTCGAGAGTTGCCAACCTTTGACATAACAGGTGAGCAAACCTGGTCATTTTTCACACAGCATCATCTAGCCCCAAACCCAAACTAAGCAGAGCTTGTATTATGGGAACTACATGACTGATATACTTATATACTTTTTTTTTTTGTAAATACATACCTATTATACATAAAAAAACACCCAGACCTGAGACAAGTATTTACAGATCTTACAAACATTTATCCCGTGTCAGGAACCCGCAACCTTCTGCGTCTCAGGCGGACCTTCGCCCACTGCGTAACAGAGAGGTCGTCAGATACAATATTGCCAAAAGAGAAATGCAAACATTTCTTACCTCTTGATAATCACAAACAATTGCTGGGCAAATTTTAAACAATGCTTAATTTAATTAATTGCAGAAGGTATGTAATTTTTTTGTTTTTTGTCCTCATTTTAATGAAACATTGTATTCGTTTCGAGCTCTCAATGCGGCCTTAGATCATTCTGTAAATTCGAAATTAGAACTAGTTTATAAAAGACAGCTTTTTTTGAACACACTCATTTATAATTGTTTGTAACAAGTCTCCCACGTAAAACTCATTAGTTATCTTTATCTAGTTTAAATTGAATATATAATTAATGCATCAGTAGTAAATCACATGACAGGCTCTTATATTTTACAATATGAGGGCAATAAACGTCGGAACAGCTTGCTGTACTAGAATTCTACGACACTTACTACCTTGGATGTTATCCTAGTTGCCTTTGTGTGAGTTCTTCCTCGGTGTAAATGTAGATAATGACAAACAAACAGTCCAACATTGTTGGGATCTAGTTAAGGATTGGAGCCATGGTTTTCTTGCATATGTATCATGTAGTTACGTCGGTGTTTGATATTGAAAAGGTTGTAACTGCAAGACCATCACTGGTATACAAACCGGCCAAAGAACGGTTTCGTCGGTCGTGCGAACGGGTTCAAGCCGGACGGCGCGCCGGCCTTGGGCCGGATAATTCCACCACCATTATCTATGTTCAACGTCCTGACCCTAGGACACACTAGGATTCCTTGTATTGTAATATGTTTGATTTTAATGGGCGAAGGTAACCGCATAAATAACATCAAGTGTGGCAAAGACCGTTTTAGCTTGGTGACGAGGTGGATCAGGCAACAATATTTTTTTTATTTTGCAAAATGTTTAGTAAAACATCGTGAGTAAATGCATGCCCTTCGATGACAATATGCCAACATGGTGGAGTGCTAACTACCATGCAAAATGCTACCCCCTACTTAATAAGCTCACGGATAAAAGCTAGCGTGTTTGTTTTTTAAGGTAGCAAATGCAAGATGCACAAGATTTTTTTTTTAAAACAAATAATTTTTCTGCAGAAGTTTATAGGTACCTTTATAAAATATCTTTATAAAGTACCTGTGTAAATGTTCCTATTTATATTTTCATCATCATTTGCTATACATAAGTTTATCTGAAGTAAATCGACACCTAGCCGAAAAGCACTTACAGTAGCTAAGTAGGTAATAAGAAACAGTACATCCATCAATAACATTAGAATGTAAACAGTCATCGACATACATCACCAGTTTAAGGTTAAGTAGGTACTATCTTCTAATATCAGTTATTAAGCTATTATGGCATACGTACCTACTGATGGACAGGTCAAAACATTTTATGTGGGCTGTTAACCCAGACCTCTGGCAGCAATCGGCTTCACAAAGAAAGCGACGACGGGGTCCCAGACACTAACTTGACCCTACGACCTTGAGTTTACTGAGGGGAATTAGCAATGGCATTTGTAGAATGATTGAGAGACGCCATGATACGTGCAATTTGTACACAAGATTTTAAGACGCGGAATAAAATAAAAGTCAAAATAGCTTTTGTTAAGACATTAATTCTGGAAAAGATCAATCAATATGGCCAATAGGTATTATTATGTAACTTAACGTAGTTCTTTGTGTTCTTAAGAGTCAAACTAATATACTAGCTTACCAGATGAAAAGTGACCTTTTTCATTTGTAGCAATAAAGTTGAAATGTCTTATGTGTCTTAAATTTTATCAGCACTCATAATATTTTAATCGGAACACAGCAATGCTGCTTGCTTGCTTGGAATTACTGTTTGAAGAACTTTGTAGACAAGCTCTTTAGTAAAAGAAATATGTTGAGTACTACAAAAGTCACAACCGTGGCAAGCAAGGCATGGAAATAAGGCGAGGACGAAGGAGTATTGCCAGCGTCATCGAACGAGCGTGCATTACGCTCGATTGTAGGGCCAGTCGGCCTAATTGCCAGCATTGTGTCGGCATGCAGATGTGAATGGGCTTTGATTTGGGCTCGGGCGGGGGCCGGGGCCAGGGGACAAATCGCTCGTTACGACTGCAGGTAAACTTTCATTGAGCGTCGGAAGGCGTCGGACGTGAGAGGCGGCCGACAAAATGCCCTCGTTATTCGCCGCCGAATCACTCGCTCATTGTACTCCGGGAAACGGTAGACGCGGTCGCCGAAACGAAAAAGCCTTTAAATGAGGCGTGAGAAAGCACCAAATGAACGATTGTGCAACGTTTAATGAACGATTGATATTAAAGTGGCATTCATTAACGCGAATCATGACATATTGTCTCGAGATAAACAGTTAATGGGTCTATAGAAATGTTTGTTCTGAAAATGATGGATAATTCGGGAATTGGCTCAGTTCATCGAGCCACCTGTTGCTTTATAGAGGGTGAATGAAAAACTGAAGTGTCGGGAGGCATTCCCCGCGCTCTATCCTCTGTCGAACTTGACACCACGCCAATTAAAATCTGACTCCTGGCGTTTTGTCATGGAAGTAAAAAATGTATACGGCAGGTACATTAGATTTGGCTAGCCGTGTTGAGTTTTAATTGAATCAATGTTCTGGAAATATTTTAATTGGCAAATACTACTAGCGTACGAAATAGAATAAAAACTCAGATATACTATGCAGATTATACGTAGCGCTGGTTAATTATGCAAAGCAAAAGGCTAATTAGGTAAAGTTGCTGCCACCCGCAGCATTTAATTACGACTTGTATGAAAATAATTGGGTAAGGTACTAATCGTAAATATAGGAAGATATTTTATAGTATTTTTGCTTGCTTATCTGATTTTAAACCTCAAAACAAATCAAATTATTTTTTGTTTGTGATTTAAAATAGGTGTTTGTAAATTTTTTTTTTTTTATAATTTTCATTTAGGTGGTGTTGAACTATAGTATCACTAGGTACTCCATGCCATGGATTAAGGAAGGTACACTTACCTAAGTAAGCAAAACATTGGACCCAACTATTGCCAACTAAATAAAGCATGTGTTCTGTAAAATTGCCCTTTGTCACAGCATAATTAGCAGTTTCTACGGCTCAGTGTCAGTAGGACAGGTGGCAGGTCGCCCGAGGCACAACAGACTTTGTTGCCCAGACATGTGCATACACCATGTATAAAATTAAAAATTTAATTAACAACTTCAATATAAATATTTATAGTCCGGAAATCAGTGCTGTTTTAAATACGTCATACTTCTGATAAAAAGGTAGTTTTTCTGCACTGGTTTTCAATAGTCGGCCATTGAATTTACTCAGTTAAACGCAGGCATGTGCCAACTAAAATGTTTGGACGCTTCTGACTATCCCCTATTTGGTATCCTCAAAGACTTAAGATGTCCTTTATTACAGTCGTGAGCATGTTTGTTTTGTTTCTTTGGCTCCAAGACGGTCACTTGACTAAAGGTCTATATAGTTCAGATGCATTTACTTAAGCAGAAACATTAATCATGATAACTAACCATCATCAACAGTCTGTGGAAGTCTGTTTGACATAAGCCTTATCATAATAAGCCCATTGTTTTATCTTCTTGTTCTTTTTTTTAATCTTTTTATATTGTGTCCCGACGGTCAAACTTGGGCCACCTCCATCCACCGGCCTCCTGCAATCTTTCAGATGTCATCGGTTTATTGGTAAAATGCCTCCCACAATTCGTCCAGTTCGTTTTCGGCATTTGAAAACCTCTCTTCCCCAGCGGTGGTCGGTTCTGGAAACTAGGTATATGGCCTCAATTTGCTAACTCTAAAAAAAAAATAACTACCATCTAAATTGCAATGCTCAAGTAGCAACATGAGCAAAAACTTTTTGAATGTCATCAGCTTCATAAAAGCTTGACGTAACCAAAATCATAACTAGCTCTTGGACTATCGATGCAAAACTCAAGTTCCGCGTCAGCTGTTTATTAAGTGGATTAATAATCTTGTGGCCGGGTTGTATTCAGTCTGCAATTAATTATGTTCTCTCCTTCTACTTTGCATTTGGTAGATACGTTAGTAGACACTTCGGAAAGGAAAAATCTACGTCATACTCTCTGTGATGAGAGAAAGGTGAACCATCCGAAACAGTAGAATTTGATACCGTGTGGCGTACATGGCCAAATTTTTGGTGAAACTACAAACCGTAAAACGGTGAATAAAACTGTGGTGTCAAGTTATGCCCACAACCTTCTAAAGTTACTTAACGGTTCTTAAAAAGTAGCCTACATTAGTTACTGTTGTCCAATAACTACAGAAACAATTCCATTTTGTCGGCAGGTACCTACCTAATCTATACTTATAAAATTGTTTGTCCTGACTGACTAACTGACTGATCTATTAACACACAGCCAAAACTACCAAGTCTAGAAAGCTAAAATGTTAGGGAGGGGGGTAGGGGGGTTGGGTGAACTTTGTATTGAAAGTCTTTGTTCTTTGAAGTTAGAAACATAAAAATTTGAATTACAGCTACTGATAAATAGTGACGTGTTTCAGGGTTTTTGGATTTTTATATTTTAAAGGGGGGAGTTTGTGTAGGAGTATTGGTTTTATTTTAAAGGTAGGTAGATACTTGAAAATTGGAATTGTAGCTACTCATATAAATAAATAGTGTAATTCTGTCAATACACACCTAATAATTCAAATGCTAATTTGCAATTAATTTCGAATTTACGATGCTTAATAAGGACTCGTTTATTCAAAATGTTTCATTCAATTCGAAATCACCACGAAACGTGAAGACAGATTCGCACGTGATTTCAATATTTCATCTCAAAGGCCGCATTCACAGCGGTCTCAGCCCTCACGCGTTCCACTCCTGCAATTACGCGCTTGTGTCATATTTACAGCCCAGGTAATTGCCATTCAATTACGAGACCGGCCTGCTGGACACTCTTGTGTCATTTCCAATCCTAATTCAACGTAAAATGAGCTTTTTCTCACTGCCTTAAGATTCAACGTGCCTCGAGTGAGCACTAATCGCGATTAAAGTTGTGCACGCTAGCGCTGATCGTAATTTTGCCAAATAAAATTGGACTATTCTACGCTGATTTTAGATTTCAGTTTCCACAGTACCCACAGAACATACGGTCTATTTTTATAAACGTCAGTAGAATCCAAGTGAAAATACTGTACGATTGAACTATGGTTTCTTCTGTAGCGCGGTGCACCCGAGCGAGAGGCCCGATGTACTCCACTCTCTTACACGCACCGTGCACCCGGCCAGCCATCAATCATCGAACACCCCCCGCCGGGCGACCATAGGGTTGGGATACCTCACAAAGCGAGTATCTCAGTCCAACAATACTCGATAAGTGGGCAAACGCCACGCTAAATTGATTCTGAACCGATTCGAACCCGGGTGATGTTTAGTCGAATTAATCCACCTTGTCTGGCTGTCACTTAATGCAATGTTGATTGTGAACTTCACCTACGTCGGGACGTTACAGGAAATAATTGATTACTCCCCAGCTTTTGCCTATGGTTTCGGCTGTCTGAAGAACGATGGTAACACACGGTTTAGCATAAAACAAGCTTCCCTACTGCTTCTTGTTATAATATTTTTTTTGGACATTCTCCACCAACGTTTATATATATCTTCTTAAATACATTACTTATATAAAATGTAATTCGTATTTATATAAAAAAAAAATATTAAAAAAAAAATATCCATATATTGTAAGCTCAGACTTATATAACATAACAAAATATGAATTGTTTAATTGTATTAAGTATATCAGTCATCTAGTACCCATAACACAAGCTCTGCTTAGCTTGGGGTTAGATGATGCTGTGTGGATTGTCCAGCATTATTTATTTATTTTTATTTTATTTATTTAATTTTGCAAAAATCTAAAAGTGCTAAATTATACGAAAAAAATAGAAAAATATCGATATTGCATAAGTTGTGGTGAACAACCCTAGATTGTACAGGTACCAAGCTACTCGTATCATGTTTTTGTATATTCGCCCCATAATACTCGGTACTCGGACCAATCTTAGGTGAACTATTTCAAGGATATACTTGTCTTTTACCTTAACTTAGATCCTAAAATTACCAAGTTGTAATTTCAGGATCTAAGTTAAGATCTAAGTTAAGTCGGTAATTACCAAGTACCGACCCACAATAAAAAAAACAGAATGATTTAAGAACAATGCTAGAGTCTTCAAAATTACTCATTTAGAATTATAATTCTAGCAGCTAACCATATCAGTCTTATTAGAGTTTTGTTGGCAGAATCCTTAGCTTGCTTTCTTCAATTACGTCTAATGAGTTGACTCCGTGCTAATTAGCCGCTAATTACTCACGGGCTCAGCTCACCTTGTACTTGCGAAAGTTCGTTTTACCCGAATTTCTTGTTTACTGCCTAATTAGGTTTGTCTCTAATTAATAAATATTGAACGTTTCACTATGCAGATCGCGTTTCTAGGATTGTAAAGTCTTTGTCAGGACTATAGGTCACTGGATACTTTTTTCCAAGAGTTAACGCTTGGATGTAGTTAAGGCAAATCACAAGAGTTTATGGCATTAATGGTTTCAATTATAGATCAAACGTAGTAGGTAGGTTTGAATTTTGTAGGTAACACTAATTTGGATTAGGACCATCTCATTCCCTTTACGTAATTGTAGATATACCGTATGTAGCAAAAACCCTGTCAATCTTTCAGAGGTGTTCCTACTTAAATAGTCCTTAGAAATGTCCTCCGGGTGTGAGCATTTTATTTCCGATTATTTGAATTTAAATAATCGGGAATAAAATGCTGGTTCTCATAAAGAAACAAAAACAAAATTGGTTTGCTTTTTGTTTCTTTATGAGTAAAACCGCTACATGATCGGCTATCGATACCTAATACCTGGATTTTTCGACATACCAAAGTCTATTTTGGTAAGGTATAGCCTAAGAGTAAAACGTTGGAAAAGTCGTAGAAAAAACTTGGCATCCGATGAGTCCAAATTCAGGAAAAAAAGTATTGCACAAATACTCGTCGTAAAGCAGGAATTATGAAACGTCATCGCTAGATAGACTCCGTCAGTTCCAGGTTCTCCGGCTATTCCTTACGCCGGATGCAGATAGCTAAGGTTTATCACGCACTTATTTTATCGGGTATGATTTACCGCCCAAACGTGAAGTAATGATACATACAATGTACACATTTTCTAATGTAAGGTATCGAATAATCTCAACGTACATCTTTGTATTAAGTTGGCGTACGGTGTCTTTACTAGATTTATGTGAAGTACTTTCAATTTATAATATCTTGTGTGCACACTTTTCATGTAGTATTTTATGCTCTTGATTCTTGTACTTTTTATTATATGTTTTATGCTGACGTCGTCATCACAATTATAAAAATTGTAGGTCAGGTTTGCTATATTTATAATTTCAAAAGCGTTATTCTACACATATAGAAATGTCACCAGTTTGAAAGTTTTGTGGTAACGTGGAAATCATTTTTCGTCTCGCATCTACGATTATCGAAAGAATATGAGAAACTTGCCTCATGTAAATAATAATACATACATACATACATATAGTCACGCCTGTTTCCCGGAGGGGTAGGCAGAGACCAAGGATTTCCACTTGCTACGATCCTGGCATATGTACTTCTGGCATTATTATAAATAATAATAATGATAAATAAAATAATGGTGGACATTTTTCACACATCATCATCTAGCCCCAAACTAAGCAGAGCTTGTATTATGGGAACTAAATGATTGGCATACTACTTATATACTTCTTTAAATACATACAAATGATACATAGAAAACATCCAGACCCGAGACAAATATTTGCAGATCATACAAACATTTGTCCCGAGGCTGGAATCGAACCCGCAATCTTCTGCGTCTCAGGCGGGCCTTCGCCCACTGCGCCACAGAGGTCGTCAATGCAGTAAACGACGTGTACACCGTATGTGATCATAGCATCACCTTTATTGGTAATACTGGAAGTCTTCATTTAAACCATATTTGAAGGCATACATGGTTGAGACAAGTCGATAAATCGTAATCGAGTATTGTATGACATAATCTTTGGCGAGTTCTTGTTTTTTTGCTTGAATATATACATGAGAGCGACGAGCGTGGGTACGAGCTGCAGTGGCCAATTTGGAAATCGCTTTATAGGTTTTGCACCCAAGTTGGCCGCTGCAGAAGCATCTAGCCAAATGGGGGATAATTGACCTAACCCACGTCCAGTGTGAGTGCGGGGAACCCATA
This sequence comes from Perizoma flavofasciatum, assembly GCA_958496245.1. Taxonomy (NCBI): domain Eukaryota; kingdom Metazoa; phylum Arthropoda; class Insecta; order Lepidoptera; family Geometridae; genus Perizoma; species Perizoma flavofasciatum. The sequence goes on from OY292421.1 coordinate 4,705,407, forward strand.
CAGAATATGGCGCACTTGCTCTCCTGCCCTCTGTGCCCCATCACCTGCACCCGGGAACATCTCATAGAGGCAACCGATGAGGCTGTACAAGTGGTCACACATTGGTCGAAACAAATTTAAAAAATGAGTCATTGACGCGACATGAATGAATGTGTGGGGTTCCCCGTACAAAAAGTTATGACTTGATATTTATATGACAAAGGCCATAACACGTTATTTGTGACTTCAATTGGCTACATTTTACGGTCAAAAAGATACGCCGTATGGCAGACAGACGGACGCACGTAGGCTCTTTATTAGAGCCCCGTGGGCCCCATTTGGGTACGGAACCCTAGAAACGAATTAGCGTCCTTATTTGGGTAGCATAGTAAATGTATTGCTCATCTTGCCCTATACTAACCCCACCAGCCAATAAGTGGTGCATGGACTATAACTCTCACGATACTGCCAATTAGGCCCAAAGAAAAAGCTCTCAGGGCCATATAAGCGTATCTACCTTCGTCGTATCACTGATGGACTTCATGTCACAACACTTTCAATTAAAAGCATCACTCTTATCGGAGCCTTCATTATATCAATAGCGCTGTAAGTGTTTGTAAGTGAAGCTACATTATTTGCCGTCACAGATTGGTGCTTCGCTCGCCCATCACTTGGCGACACTCGAAACTTGTTCATAAAGAGGCACTTATTTGTTCAACTTTGAGCCGTAAATCATGTAAAATAAGGTATGGAAAATTAACTTACAATCATTTGACTGTACACGGTACTTTGAAAGCTTGGGACCGTTAAGGTATTCTGTGTCTGAGTTGGAATTTCTGAAGTGAGACTTGTGACGGCTAGCATAGTACAAGCGTAAATAACTGTTTTTTTTGGATAATGTCAAGGTGATTTTTATTGAATTTAATTATATTCAAAACTTTTTAGTACAACTTTCACACAGGTATTTCAGCCATAGTATAACATTTGATAAAAATAAATATAGGTACTTACTAACTAAACGGACTTAAAAGTAAGACACTCCTCATGAAGCACCTGACCAAGGCGTACATTGTGCATCTCGGTCCAGTGCCTCATGAAGACTGGGTCCACATCAGGCCATCACTATTAGATTCAGGTAGCTGTTGGTGCTGCCCCGCATCCGAAACATCAGGGATGTTTTGTTGCGGATGATCGCGTAGAAGTCATCAACGCGTGCATACGCAAACGTATGTTTGCGGATGTACACATACGTTTGCGTCATGTTGTTTGGTAATTGACCCATACCTAGTGTCAAAGTTTTGTCAAAGATGTGTCAAAGCAGTGTAATATTCTAAGTATTTACGTAGGTAGATATTGATCCTAAAATTAAATAAGTATTAACTGTAGTATCTTAAAAAAATAGGCATTCTTAATTGAGCTGTATTTAAATACGGTTTTTTTGGATTGAACAGGGCTTTTGTAAGATATTTTGTGCAATGCTTATAAAATGCTATCATTTCATAAATCGTTTGCAGCTAGCTTCTAAGATTCCTAGTTAGCAGTATAATTAAACCACATATGGCACAGTGAGTTGGCTTATCCCTCAATCACTTATAAATCACTATCACAGTGCGATAGTTGCATTGTGGAGTTGATGAAGTTGTACGTACAGCGTGCGCGAGCGCAGCGTGACTTGCTGCCGTAAAACAAGCTCTAACCTCTTGAAAAAACACACATTGGACAGCAGAAAACGGATCAATGCTTATTATATTTTATCCCCCGTATTCAATTTCATACTGATGACGCCCTAAACTTATGCAAAAAACTAAAAACTTTTCATAAATAGCTGACACTACTTACGAGTACCTAGTCTTTTCAGACAGACAATACATAGTCCCGACCTTCACTTAAGATTATTTGTGTCATAGGAATCAGAAACTATATTGGCATGCGTTTGGTGGTGCAACACATGCTCTCCGTCATCATTAACTGACAGGAGGTCAGGGATACTGGCACACTGCTGTATGATTACAGCAGTGTGCCAGTATCCCTGACCGCCTTGAAGTAGCGGAGAAGGACTCTGGGTATCAACCCAGAGTCCTTCTCCGCTACTTCAAGGAGTTCGGCTGGTTGGTGTCAGATAAGAAGGGGGATAATGCACAATACATCTCAATGCGGGATGTTAGTGTACCTTAGTTCACCCACTTAAAATTATATGCGTTTGGTGCAATTTTAAGGAAGGTTCTTAGATAGATTGTATCACACGTCACTAGGAGCACTGCAATGATGGAAACGAGATGGTGGTTTTAAAATATAGACATAATTAACTGGCATAAGGCACAAGGGATTATGTACGTAACATGTATTTAGAGCAAAAACGTAATCGTCTTGTTTAAATTGCTAATAAATTCAACATTGGTCATTTGTTTTGGCACAAATATAACTCATGTCACTCGCATAAATGCGGTACTAAGTATCAATTTATTGAATTCATAGCACGTAAAAGTTCAAAAGGTTTCGAATTTCGTCAAATCAAATATCCTGAAAGCTTTCTAAAGTTAATATAGAGAGATATATATTGTACTGAAACGAAGGTAAAGTATTGGCAAGCGCAGATCGATGGCACCCTCGCAATCAGCTCCATCAAAACTCGAGCTCATTACTCAAAATCAATTAGCGTTATTAGTGCGGCGCGTCTTCGTTAGCCCGTGATGGAGGGTAATTTATTGGCATCTCTTAATTAGGGATAAGTCTAATTGGAGGCTTAGTCGTAACGAGGCCCTCGAAATCTGACGTCCCGGCGAATAAATTGGTCGGCCGGGCAGCGCGGCGCACGCACTCCACTCGCTCTATTACCACTGTACCTTCAGCACGAGCGTTCTAGTACTATCGCAATGCAAATAACCCACATTGACAAGGATTTGCTCGTCAAATAAGCAAGGTTTCGACTCTACCTGACTGAGAACTTTGGCCGAAATATGACATTTGTGACTGTCTTAAAGACAGTTAAATTGCAAAAGTAGCTCGTGCTAAGGTTACTAATATTTTGACGTGCCAACTCGATTTATGGCCTGACTCTACTCAGTTTAACGACTGCTCTAATAAGTTTCAAACATTGTCGAACCTGGCTTAAAAGGGTATAATAATGCGGATTTAGTTGACGTTTAGAAGAGCGGTTGAGTCGTACCTATCTAATGTCTAGCGATACCACAAACCGTTTATGGCAAATGAGTATTGATTCTAACAGGTTCATTTTGTTGGGTTGCGGCGAGCGCTAAGCGGTGTGGTCGACGCGGTCGCTCAAAGCGGCTCCAATAAAAATAAAGAGCGTCGAGCGAAGCAGACAAATAAAAGAGTTGAGACAACGGCGCATGATCAAGTGCGCCGAAAGATGTAATAGGATACGGATCGTGCTTTATTCCGAAGATACTCGTCCAGGACCGGTTAATCTCTATAATTAGATTAGTTGTTGATGACACGGTGTGTTGAAATTGTTTGTGTTCGCGATAATAGGACGATGAAGTTGGTTTAAAGTTAAACGTGATGAACGATCCCGTGTGAAACTCATTGGATGGCTGTGAAAGTCGACTGGTTGAATGTACCATACCAAGAAGCACATTAAAAAAATGCTGGACATTTCCACACAGCATCATCTAGCCCCAAAGTAAGCAGAGCTTCTGTTATGGGAACTACATGACTGATATACTACTTATACCATAGACCAGTTAAAGTAAACTTACTTTACTTTAACTGGTATCTGCTTATAATATAAATAATCATTTTTTTGTAAATACATATATATGATACATAGAAAACCTCCAGAGACAAATATTTGCTAATTAATGAATGAATAAATGAATAATGCTGAACATTTTTTTTTACACAGCATCATCTATCCCCAAGGTAGGCAGAGCTTGTGTTATGGGAACTACATGACTGATATACTATTTATATTCATTTTTTTTGTAAATACATACATAATATACTTATGAAACACCCGAGACAGATATTTGTAGATAATACAAACATTTCTCAGGAATCGAATCCGCAACCTTCTGCGTCTCAGGTGGGCCCTCACCCACTGCACCATAGAGGTCGTCAAACAAATAGTTAAACCGTCAACATAAATAGTTTAATTAAATCGTCGCGTAATGAATCCCCCAAATTAGATAAATCCGAGAGGCGTAATGCGATGCACTATGCTCGGGCTGCAAGTTCGAATCGAAGGTATGTTCGATACGCCATGAAGCGCTAAATCACACCTATTACACGTCTAAGGACAGGACGACAACTAATCGAATCGCGTGGAATAATGAGAGTCTGATAGCGGCCGATGTATCGCCGCCTGCGCCGATACCATCTCTGACGTAGTAGAAGCTCTCGCTGCGTGAATAGTCGCTTATTGCAATATCTACCAACACTATTAAATTCACCCGTAAGTAGCGGAGCCCGTGAAGTAGCGGAGAAGGACTCTGGGTATCAACCCAGAGTCCTTCTCCGCTACTTCAAGGAGTTCGGCTGGTTGGTGTCAGATAAGAAGGGGGATAATGCACAATACATCTCAATGCGGGATGTTAGTGTACCTTAGTTCACCCACTTAAAATTATATGCGTTTGGTGCAATTTTAAGGAAGGTTCTTAGATAGATTGTATCACACGTCACTAGGAGCACTGCAATGATGGAAACGAGATGGTGGTTTTAAAATATAGACATAATTAACTGGCATAAGGCACAAGGGATTATGTACGGGTGAATTTAATAGTGTTGGTAGATATTGCAATAAGCGACTATTCACGCAGCGAGAGCTTCTACTACGTCAGAGATGGTATCGGCGCAGGCGGCGATACATCGGCCGCTATCAGACTCTCATTATTCCACGCGATTCGATTAGTTGTCGTCCTGTCCTTAGACGTGTAATAGGTGTGATTTAGCGCTTCATGGCGTATCGAACATACCTTCGATTCGAACTTGCAGCCCGAGCATAGTGCATCGCATTACGCCTCTCGGATTTATCTAATTTGGGGGATTCATTACGCGACGATTTAATTAAACTATTTATGTTGACGGTTTAACTATTTGTTTGACGACCTCTATGGTGCAGTGGGTGAGGGCCCACCTGAGACGCAGAAGGTTGCGGATTCGATTCCTGAGAAATGTTTGTATTATCTACAAATATTTGTCTCGGGTGTTTCATAAGTATATTATGTATGTATTTACAAAAAAAATGAATATAAATAGTATATCAGTCATGTAGTTCCCATAACACAAGCTCTGCCTACCTTGGGGATAGATGATGCTGTGTAAAAAAAAATGTTCAGCATTATTCATTTATTCATTCATTAATTAGCAAATATTTGTCTCTGGAGGTTTTCTATGTATCATATATATGTATTTACAAAAAAATGATTATTTATATTATAAGCAGATACCAGTTAAAGTAAAGTAAGTTTACTTTAACTGGTCTATGGTATAAGTAGTATATCAGTCATGTAGTTCCCATAACAGAAGCTCTGCTTACTTTGGGGCTAGATGATGCTGTGTGGAAATGTCCAGCATTTTTTTAATGTGCTTCTTGGTATGGTACATTCAACCAGTCGACTTTCACAGCCATCCAATGAGTTTCACACGGGATCGTTCATCACGTTTAACTTTAAACCAACTTCATCGTCCTATTATCGCGAACACAAACAATTTCAACACACCGTGTCATCAACAACTAATCTAATTATAGAGATTAACCGGTCCTGGACGAGTATCTTCGGAATAAAGCACGATCCGTATCCTATTACATCTTTCGGCGCACTTGATCATGCGCCGTTGTCTCAACTCTTTTATTTGTCTGCTTCGCTCGACGCTCTTTATTTTTATTGGAGCCGCTTTGAGCGACCGCGTCGACCACACCGCTTAGCGCTCGCCGCAACCCAACAAAATTAGACTCATGATCATGAAACTTCATAATAACTCGTGTGAACCTGTTAGAATCAATACTCATTTGCCATAAACGGTTTGTGGTATCGCTAGACATTAGATAGGTACGACTCAACCGCTCTTCTAAACGTCAACTAAATCCGCATTATTATACCCTTTTAAGCCAGGTTCGACAATGTTTGAAACTTATTAGAGCAGTCGTTAAACTGAGTAGAGTCAGGCCATAAATCGAGTTGGCACGTCAAAATATTAGTAACCTTAGCACGAGCTACTTTTGCAATTTAACTGTCTTTAAGACAGTCACAAATGTCATATTTCGGCCAAAGTTCTCAGTCAGGTAGAGTCGAAACCTTGCTTATTTGACGAGCAAATCCTTGTCAATGTGGGTTATTTGCATTGCGATAGTACTAGAACGCTCGTGCTGAAGGTACAGTGGTAATAGAGCGAGTGGAGTGCGTGCGCCGCGCTGCCCGGCCGACCAATTTATTCGCCGGGACGTCAGATTTCGAGGGCCTCGTTACGACTAAGCCTCCAATTAGACTTATCCCTAATTAAGAGATGCCAATAAATTACCCTCCATCACGGGCTAACGAAGACGCGCCGCACTAATAACGCTAATTGATTTTGAGTAATGAGCTCGAGTTTTGATGGAGCTGATTGCGAGGGTGCCATCGATCTGCGCTTGCCAATACTTTACCTTCGTTTCAGTACAATATATATCTCTCTATATTAACTTTAGAAAGCTTTCAGGATATTTGATTTGACGAAATTCGAAACCTTTTGAACTTTTACGTGCTATGAATTCAATAAATTGATACTTAGTACCGCATTTATGCGAGTGACATGAGTTATATTTGTGCCAAAACAAATGACCAATGTTGAATTTATTAGCAATTTAAACAAGACGATTACGTTTTTGCTCTAAATACATGTTACATACTGACATATATCTTGTGACTTGTACAGTACCTATATAATAAAAATCCAGTCCGATACATATGTACATATAGTATAAAAACACTAGAGATAAATAATTATTATATTCCGTTAATAATTAAATTATTTTGTGCAACGAGTATTTCCATACATATTTTTTAAATAGGGTTTTAAATTACTAAAACAGATGATTGATTCGTAGGATTGAAAAAGTATTAGGACATTTGGACCTCTGATTACAAGAAAGAAATAGAAATAGAAAATATTTATTTTGAGCTGAACTTTGCACACATCTTATTACATAGGTAGTTATGTTAAAATTAATTAGGTTATAATGTAAATTTGTTCTTACAAATTTACGAGACCTGCAGTTCAATGCGGTAAGCACGTACCTTCTTTGACGGTACTATACCTTCGCATTCAATTATTGAACTATTTCAAGTGTTCAATTGTTGCAGCGCTGATTTTCAAGATGAACTTCGATTCACTCACAGACAAAGCACAAAAGTACAGAAATAAATTTATATTTAACCTAATTATACATCAGCCGTTATAGCATATTTATGATTTTATTATTTCCTAGCTTCTGACCATGGCACACGGGTCAAGTGTGGAACCAAGATTATAATTATATGTTATGCTAGGTCACGATCAATGTTGATTCCAAATTAGTTCAGCCGTTAAGGAGATTATATACCAGTACTTCTGTAATGACACTTTATTACTACAGTACTTTTGTAGTAATACAGTGTCATTAAACAACAGAATAAATGCGGGATGGATGAAATGGTTACAGGAACTACATATGATCCACGAATGCCCCTTAGTCTCAAAGGAAAAATTTACAAAACGATCATAAGACCTATCGTATTGTATGGATCGGAGTGTTGGGTAACCAAAGGGATTGATGAAAGAAGAGTGCACGCAGATGAGATGCGAATGTTGAGATGGATGTGTGGAGTTACTAGAATAGACAAAATAAGGAAGGAGTATATCAGGAGAAGTTTGAAAGTAGCACCCGTGAAGGAAAAGTTGAGGAGTAATAGGTTAGCATGGTATGGGCATGTCATGAGGAGGGAAGAATGTTATATTACGAGAAGAATGCTAAATATGAATGTGGATGGGAATAAAAGCAGAGGTAGGCCAAAGAAAAGATGGATGGATTGTGGGAAGAATGACACGGTTAAAAAAGGAGTGAGTACTGAGATAACGGCTGATAGAGGAGAGTGAAGAAAACATGTTGTGGCGACCCCACGTAATGTGGGATAAGGACAAGAAGATGATGACAGTGTCATTAAGCACAATAAACACTTCACTTGTTACCATTTTTGAATCACTTCGATTAAATTTATTTCGCATTAAAAGTTCGCTTGAATTGAACTGTCATGTCGCCACGAGTCGCGCAATGCGCTTAAATATCTATATCCCACCGAAACGCTACCTTGTACTTCATGAAGCATGTACTTCTAGAACATGCCGTGTTATTTCTTCCCGCCTATTCTGCCGATATATTTTTTTTCAACGCATGTGCGATCTCTTACTGACGCGTAGTGCCCACCACTCGTTACTAGATGGCCATAGCATGCTCCAATAACAGGTAATGCATCTCTCTGCTTATTGATACCCTTACTCATTCAGCCGCGCACGTAACATTATTTTAAACGAAAAAACTTTTTGTTGCTTAATATAATGTAAAATCGAACCGCTATTTTTTTTTAGATTTACTGATGATTTTTTTTACTAATAAACAAACGGCCCATCTGTTGGTAAGCAGTTACCATAGCCTATGGATACTTGCAATTCCTACTTACTCTTTTCATGTCAATTTAACTATTTGGTTCGTGCACGCGAATAAAGCAGCAAAATAACGCTTTCTCTTCCGAATTGAGTTACAAATATTTAAATTTCTAACTGAAAACTTATATTTATCAAAATTAAATATAATCTATTTTAACCAAGAATAGTGTAGCTTTCTAGTTCCAGAGATTACCCTCTACAAAGAAACAAGCAAATATTACCTTTTAGAATATTATAAGTGTGTCCCAGTTCTACATACCTCAGTGTTAAAGGATTGATATTAAAAGAATGGTGTAGTTCGGTACCGAGTACTAAGATTATGGAATCTTAATTATTGGTCGAGCGGGGAGCGGGGCAGTCTTGTGCACGACCCGAGGCGAAGAATGAGTTTAATGCCAAATCAAATTACGATCAGTGCGAGCAAGAACAGAAATGCAATGGCGCTACCTAAAATTATTATGGGAGAAGACTTTCTACCGGGTGGTGTGTGGCGAACCTCGGGGAAGGAAAGTGGTTACATCATCTACCAAGCGATAGGTCGCATGTTCGTTCCTCATCAAGATGGATATTTTAGGAATATAAAAATCTTATCGTCACATAGAACTGAATCGGGGGTTTATAAAAATTGGCATTCTAGCCAAATCATGCTTTTAAATTCTAACTATAAACTTTTATTTCCCATTCATAATTTTCATACTGAAATGGTTGTGCAAAATTTCATACGTGATTTACACAATGCACTTCCCCTATACATCGGCTAAAATACCAAGAAACCATACATCGGAATAACGTGAAAGCGCTATACAGTCCGCCATTCAAAAGACCATAAAGATCAGTGCGCTAATCCTCAGAAAATAAAATTAAATAGGGTTGTAGCACTGCCCTTTAGGACGTCGTCTCGTTGGTCGGATTCTTCGTCCCAGCCGACTAATGCCTACAATGTGTATTATAGCATTTAATATAATAATAACGTAATGAAACGTCTCGCGAGAGGGCCCGGGGGAGAGGTGAGGGGAGCCGCGGGAACCGGTCTGCGGAGGTCATCGGCAGTGAGCCTTCCGCGACCGGTGTTGCCAGGTTAGAACCCCCGCCCCGTTGCCCATGTAGGTAGTTTTTCGAAGCGGCTTAGGATAAGTGGGCCAATCTATAACATTTCAATGTCCTTTTATGTCGCCTATTAGTCTTGCTCGTTTTGCTGAGAACACATTGAAAGTGTTGGATTGTTCATAAGCATCCAAGTTACAAATAAATTACGTCTAATTGATAGGTAGGTATTTATTAAAAGCATAGAATATTCAGCTAGGTAATAACAGTGCATACATGATAATCATCCTTCTTTTTATAAAATAAATTTAGTTTAGCCAACTAGGTACTAATATTTTGAGTCTCTAACTACACTGACCTAAAGGATCATTCGCTTGATGCTTTTTTACATAAATACCTAATTTATACCTATAACAAAAGGAAAATTTATACCCACTTATATATGAAGTTTATCACTGCTATTCCTTTTGATTGAAATTCGATGTAGCCTCCCAAAAAATAAAAGAAACGAATGGGAAAAATTAAAAGCAATTAAATTACCAAAAACGCAGGTGTAAATTATTACACGCTGGCAACACCGCGCCTGTAATGGTCCAACGCGTCGCTTGCACGTATGTTAATGCTCCATTAAGATTATACTAATTGAAAGCCAATAAATACAACGGCTATGAATATTAATTTTATTTGGCTTCGGCATTATTGGATCCGAGTCTGCGGGATGGAGTCAGCTGGGCCTGTTTCAGTGTATGCATCGTATGCAAGATCAAAACCATCAGAATAAAAGACTTTGTCATGCTAATATAGTTTCATTATAATATAGAAACATCGAAACCATTGGAAGAAAAGCGGCGTGCCCAGATATCATAAATCAGCGATGCGCTTGAAACCCGTCACGTGGACTGCTAACTACTATGCAAAACGTGGGCATGAGACAAATGTATTGTCAGAACTTGATTCTCACATCCTTTCATTGGTTTCTTCACGGATCTAGGTACGTACTGAGTAGCACATCTGAGGATATTCACCACTGGGTTTAGAGTTGTGAGTATTTATTTTTAATAATGTTTATACGAGTATATAGTTAACTTCCTACTTATAAAATTCACACTCAACCAACTCTACGTCTGATAACATTGTAACTCGCTATATAGGTATGATTTATACGTCCTCACTACAGCAATAGAAAAAGTGAAAATGTTGACCCCTTCCTTTCAATTCCCCACTCGATAACGAGGTATCCCAAAAAGTTGTTTATGCATCTGCCTCCGCAATCAGTCGGGGAGAATGACATTCCGATATTCCTGTCAATCCCGCTGACCGTCGATTACACAGGACAAATCAATTACCGCTCGCATTCCACCGGCAGTCGACCGACGAATTCTCTGTCACGATCCTATCGGCCGATGACGAAGCCTCTCCTCGGAGCATCGGATCGGATATGCCACGCCGGCATCGACCGACGGAATGCCGAGCATTGCGTGGCGAGACTCCACCTCGAGACTAGATTGGCACACGGACAGCATTCGGTGACGTGCTTCCATCAATTGTTCGTAAATTCCACGCATTCGAACATACGTCTAGATCGAATCGTATTCCTCAAGCACGGCTCAGCTTTGGCCGCGTCAAGAATTTCGTGTTCGATAACCGGAATGTTATCAGCGCATCGCATCGGCACTCGGCATCAAACATGACAGTTTGTATCATACCACATTGTAAACCACCTTTTAAATTGAGTACGTGAATTAATTGAAACACATCTATGGATGCGGATGACACCACTGCAATCTATATCCTGCGGTAATCGGCTAATTGGATATGAATTATTGATCTCTTACATAGTAGATAATCGGTTTGTGACCGACCGGGTGTACGAATAAGTACCGTGTAATAACTGCACAAAATTAAAGTAAGAATGTATTGCGCATTATGAGTGGAGTCGGCGTGGGTCATGTCATCTTTCGTGCGGTTTTCCTTCAAGTTGCTCCACGAGGTCAACTAACTGCTAATTATTTTTTGACTGCCGTTTGTTGCGACATGGCTGGTTACCTGACTAATCGCGGTTTAGTGGTAATGGAATATTTTTAGTAATTATGGCATGGTAATAGTGTGGTTTTTCATACTATGGTAAAATTACGCTTGTAGGCACTGGCATTGCCGGATGATACATCACAGTGGATGGGCTGCAGCGCCCACGCAGAATCGCTCGTCTAGATTTTATGTTAATCGAAGAGCCGTGTCCTCGAACGACGGTGATGTCCGTATACACGGACGACACGGTTAGGCAACGACACAAAATACATTAAACACACCATTATCCACAACCGAGAACAATTTAACATTTATGGCTTTACTCAGACAGATCGTAAATACTGTTTATACCATTTCTATTGCATCCTTATTTGCACGTAAGGTGACTGAAACAAGGCATTGGATTGAACTTGAGATAAAGAGGTGCGTGGGTCGTCAACGCATCTTTCTTAACGGGATTTTTAAAGCGTCGACTACAGTTACGTTCAACCTTGTAGCCTCAACTATGAAAGGTAATTTTTTAATGGTAATGTTCACCTAAAAATTTAAAACTATCAATATATTAACTATAGCTAGTGATTCAAGTGTACGAATACTTTTTACATAAAATCAAGTAAATTATGTAAACTAACAGTGTGTCGTCTGGACAGCCCCCTGCGCGACGGACCAATGATATTTAAAGATTTGAGGGTTGGCGGATGATGGTGACTCGAGACAGTCAAGACATTTTTTAGGGGGAGCCTGTGTCCAGCTGTGGACTTTCGTTTGTAACAGGCTGACTATGATCAAGTCGTTTGCTCCAAATAGCCGCGTTTTATAAATATAAATAAATAAATAATTCTGGACATTTTTCACACAGCATCATCTAGCCCCAAACTAAGCAGAGCTTGTATTATGGGAACTACATGACTGTTATACTACTTATATACATTTTTTTTGTAAATATATACATGTTATACATAGAAAACACCCAGACCCGAGACAAATATTTGCAGATACAAACATTTGTCCCGAGGCGGGAATTGAACCCGCAACCTTCTGCGTCTCAGGCGGGCCTTCGCCCACTGCGCCACAGAGGTCGAAGGTATATTGCAAGGCTAAGGAAAATGAAGTCATTTTCAATAAAGACCTTAAAATACTAGCGTCTTGCTCGACATATAAATAACATATTGTTCACTCAATTTAGTCGTTTTCACCTACGCGCACTCCTACTTGTTCCCATTCAGAATAAAATATTAGTTTATACTTGAACGTTTATTAGTGTCATATATGGACAGCTACACATTTCTGTTCAAATAAGCAATATTGTCAATAATAATCTGTTGTATTATGGAAAAAACTACAGACTCCGCTTGAAATATGTATGTCAACTGCAATTATTGATTCGTTAAACTACTAACACAAAAAACCTAGTTACTGAGTTTAATATACATACATATATAATCTACTAGCTTCTACCCACGGCTTCGCCCGCTAGGTACCCGGATAAAAAGTACCCTGTGTTATTCTGATGTTTAAGCTATATTACTGTAAAGTTCATTCATCAAATCCGTTCAGTAGTTTTTGCGTGAAAGAGAAACAAACATCCATCCTCACAAACTTCCGCGTGTATAATATTAGTATTCGAACATTCAATAGATAAATACCTTCATTGATTATGACTGCATAGTCACCAGTAAAGTTTTTGAAATAGAAACGATACCAAATAGATTAAAATGTTTCAGAAAGATGATCCCAAACAGAATAAACACACTCAGAAGTAAATTTTCCATGATGGCTATCCTAAGATACCTACCTACTCAGTGCGCAGATCTTTGAGAATACCAAGTAGAGTGTAGTCGAAGGCACATCCAAACATTATATAATCCACGTGACAGGTCGCAAGCCCATCGCCGCTTATAACACTAACCGATGGCACATGCCTTCGTATATTTGTTTCTAGGGCATGTCGGTTTCTTCACAATGTTTTCCTTTACCGTTTTATGCACGTGTTAGTGCGCACATTAATTTCTAAAGATGAGCCATATTCGTAAAAAATCTAAATTTGAATTTGTTTTTTTAAGTTAAGTATAGAAACAAAAAAATAATGTTCTTCAATTAAATACCTATTTCTAAAAAAAGTAGAGATAATATAATACAAACACTATTCTGGACCAACTGGACATTTAATTGAAAAAGAGTTTTGGTTAACTTTTTAAGAATTTAATTATAATGTTAACACAATACCCACTCATGTTTTATCACGAATTAACAATTCAAACAAAACAGTAGAAACACAGCTTAGAAAGGATTCCGCTGTTATATTGTCTTCAATCACTGTTTTGGCTGCTTTTGTAAGTTTTGATTATGGTGAACCAATGGCACTCTTGAGATAATTAAAGCCATGAAATTATTAGAATAAAAATGCCCGTCTACACTAAAGCTAAAAAAGCTTAGGCAAAGACTTGGGCATGTCCTAATTTTTCTAGAGAAACTTGTTCTTAGGCATCAACTTAGGAGTGGTCGGTGGGTAGTTTCCACCACACCATTAATAACAAGACAATTTTGCAAATAAAAACCCAATCGTTAGACTATTAGTGTTATTAGACTAATAAAGCTTAAACATCATTTCCCAAACACCATCAGCTTCCATACAAACAACCGCATTGAAATCAGAGCACCCGTTGCAATCTAGATCCGTAAAACCCTCCGTAGAGACACGAACGAGAATAAAACACGTTCTTTGTAACCCTGATGCCCCAATCAGCACTGCTAACGCGGTGGTGACGTCATCAAATCCCGACAGAGTTAACACTTCACATACACACTGAGCCCACCGGCGGGGTTGACGAGTCCTCACTTCCGCCTACTCACGGTACAGATATGTACCGGGGTGTGACTTTTTACAGGCTGAGCGCCTTCTGCGCTCGCCGATAGTCCAGTGACATTTAAGCAATAAAGTCCATTTAGAAAAATCATATGCTGGTCATCATCAAAATCTGAAATTTATAAGTGCCTATAAGAAAATAAACAACCAAACAAATAAAATCATAGATAAATGACGTCTAACTATGATATTTTACCTCAACATTTAATTTCTACGTCAGTACTCAGTAGCACCAGAACTAACCTCACCAAATTAATGTGTTGAATGAACAGTGTTAGGAAATAACATCACATAGGTGTGGTAGGTATTTGATCTAGCTCTAGTATTGTTTGAAGATTGTGCGCTGTCTTTCATAAGCTGTGGTAGAGGTAAGCATGAGGGCGTACTAGGCACAAGTATTAATTAAGAGGGTTGAGCCACTCTGTCTCTAATTAACCGAAGACCCGAGACACATTCGGCGTAATTAGTTCCCTCCAAGGGCTGTTCTATAGCCCTCGGACCATAGTACAAGATGCAAACAGCTAAATTATTAACATAAAACTAGCCAGGTACGTTTTTTCTTAGGTAATTTCCTTCAAATTTGGTTAAAAATAGGAGAATTCAAAAAGTAAGTGAGAATTCCTCAAGCTCCCCTTTTGATCGGTGCTATTTATATGGTGTACCATAGATATAGACGCATTGTACTAGCTCTTATAAAACAAGCAGAAATAACAGTTGTCATCCATCTGGCTTAATAAAAAGAAAACTGTTTTGGCAAAAACGTGTTCCAAAATAAGATACGAATCGAATTGTCATCGAGAAAGACATCACATCACACCCCTAGCCTCATTACTCGTGGTCAGCTGCAATTTGTCCAGCGGTACGTGGATCGGTTATTAATCTGTTGGTACAATTACACCGACAATTGAATTGATTGTACTCCTTAACTGGCGAATATCTACTTGCCAACTCGGCTTATCGAGACGTTAACTTCTTGTAGAGCTTTCAAGAAATACTCGTCGCGATATTTTTATTGAAGCAAAAAACTAACGAATGCAATCTCGCTTTCGTATAATGTGCAAAAAACAATGCCCCCACTTGCTCAAAATATGCATTTAAGGCATCCGATCGAAAAGCCGTCGACAGTGAAATTAATAGCTCGCAACAGCCGCAATAAAATTTTCATAACACGATTTTTTTAAACAATAATACGCGACCGAGGGTGGTCGAGAATCTTTATTAAAATCTCGAGAGAGTAATAAAAGTACAGTTAAATGCGGAGAACTCTGATGAAAATATTAATTAATGTTTCGGAATGGGAAACATGTTGCTAATTAAATGGCGATATCGCATAAAACGTAATTAGAGGTCGGGAACATTCGTTTCTCACGGGCGCGGGCGGGGTCGCGCGGGCGGTGGTGACGAGGGGGGGCGCACAATACCGCCCGGCCCGTGCAATACCCCGCGCCATCACCCGTACTTTATGAAAGGAATGCATCGCGTACGCTCGCAAACAGGTTAGTACTCGGTGAAGTCATACTGCATTAAACATTTTCTTCGACCGAAACATTAAAATCCACGTTTAAATAGCTGTTAACTTTTTATCTGCCCCCCTATTACAACAATGTTCGAGCTTTATTGATAAGTTTCATCGAATTCTTGAGAAATAAAGTACCTACCTAAGTAGTTTTATTATATAGATTAAAAACTGTCTATTTTAATCTAAATTCCGCGAGAGCAAACTATGAACATTCCGAAGTCGGCACGGATGGAAGCGAGCGAGTCGTTATTAAATGCACTGACTGGCAACTATTGGAGGCGATGATCGACGCCTCAATAAGCGTGGTAATTAAAATAGTCAATGATCACTTATTGTAATTAGCGGAGTATCGGTTCGCCGACAAAAAGGTAATTGTTTTCTGACGGCTATCAATGCGAGAGAATGGGAGAGTTGGACACGTGTGAAGCAAAGCGCCGAACGGCCCAGTCTTAACAGCAGCGGCGTGAAATGTGACTCGCATTGTATGCGGTATTAACGAATGACGACTTGATCTTATGAATCGAGTGATATTACAAAGGTGAGTGAAATATTATTATAATAGAATCATAAAGTGTCTCATAAAAATGATTAGTAACACAAGACAATATAGTGATAAAAGAAAACTGAAACTTTGTTTTCTGTGAAAATTTTAACATGGCCAACATTTTTTCAAGTTATAATTTATAAGACATTAAAAATTTCGTCACCCATTATTCACCCATAAGAGTGTAATTTTTTCCTAGAATGTGTGTATGTGATCATCATTGACGTATAAAAGATTCATTACAATCGGTTAACAATTGACATACACACAAAAAAACAGACGAATTGAGAACCTCCTCCTTTTTTAAAGTGATAAAATTATAATTAAATAGCGATATTCGCGATACATTTACAGTCCCGAGTTTACGGTTTCTATTCTGTAGGTGCTTTATCATCAGATACTCACGTGCTTTCGTTATTTTGCTCACTCGTGATAAAACACAAATGTTCCAAATTAAGTTTTGATCAATATTAATGCTAAAATCATGAAGCGATATATATTCATGATTTTAGCATTTCTGGAAAAAAATTACATATAAATAAAAATATACGACAACTCCGGGTTCATCCGGAGTATTCAATTATGCATGTTCGTACATACTCGATTTATTTCTTAGGAAGTAGGTTAAAAAGGCTCTGATAGCAAATTCATGATATCTATTCTTACAATGGTTATAGTATGGATAGCATATTGTGATCAGATGGCAGCCATAAAATATTATCACAATGTTAACAAAACACATAAAACAGAGATTAAACTCATTCTGGAATACAAACAGCAGAGGTCCTTATATCTTATAATGAGGTTATTACCGAGCATTCTAGTTGGCTTATCTACGGCTATTCTGAAGCGGGGACTAGCGCCAAATTGGCGTGGCGGAGTGCGCAGGCGCAGCCGATCGGTCGCCCCGATATAGCTAATTAAGGGCCGCGCGCACCGATCTATTTGGAAAGATCTAGCCGCTGACGTGTGAAAATACCCAATTAATTAACGCGAACCGTTCACCCGATCTGGGGCCATCGCTCCTCGCGTGCTCAGACTATCGCTACTAGTTTCCATTACTCGTTAATTCGAAAACTCCAGCGCTAGACGCTCATCAAAGTCCAAATCTAAAACTGCCATTAAGTTTAGCAAATGCAATGGTGGTGTTTATTTGTAAAGCTTTTTGGAGCATGTTCGTCAAACCACCCTCCCGCCGTTCCACTGTCAGGCAATGAAATAGGAAGCTATAAAATCTCTTGCCTAAAGATGTCAAGCACGGAGAAAGTGTTTATACCGTCGACAACGAACGGCGCGCAGCGGAAGTGTTTGTAAGGAACTATATCACCGGCCATACTGCCTGCAACTTGTTGGTATTTCTATGTTCTCGCTTCGTGTTGGTATCAAAATACCTGTGGATCTCCATAAAAAAGTACTAAATTTAGAAGTTACATTGTTAGTATCTTTGTTAAATAAACCTCAAAACCCACCGTCGTCCACATGGATCGCGATAGAGGCATAAATTTGCTGAATTTATGCCATAAATAAGTTCGATTGCACATTAACAGTCCTTAATATTGAGCGGCCGATATTTATGATGTTGTTGAGCAGCTACGAGTAAATAATCAGTGAGATCCTGTCCGTTATAACTTCGTGACTTTGTTATTTAGGGATTGACTTATGATAGTGAAGTAAAAGCAGATCAGTTTGAAAGAGTCTAAGTCGAACTTGTTACCAGCAGCTGTCCCTGTTGGCTTCCACTCGCAGTGAACCAGAGTAGAATAGACGAATAGGCTGCAGACATGACGATAATATCGGATGATCATTTTAGATTTTAGCAAAGGAGAGTGGATAAACTCAGATTATAAATGCATCCTTATAATTCATAAGTCCTAAATTTTGGTGGGAAGTTTATGAACTTTTCATGTCAGGAAGACTAAATTAATGACTTGTAACAATAATATTTTCAATATATTTGATTTGATTTTCCGGCGGCCAGAACTATATTGTAACCAACGTGGTACCCTTTAATGGTACTTATATAGAAATATCGAAGGGATATTTAGAACAATAAATATGCACTATGGTTCATACGTATATAATTCTGCGAATGAAATTAGATACATTTTAATATTTTTTAATCTAGATAAAATTAATGACATACAATATTTTTTTTAATTTATTAATATTTTTATTATTTGTGTCCAAAAAAATATATAATCATTCTCACTTTAATCATAATATGTTTTTGTTGTAATAAAATGCCTATGAATCCTTTTTAGGGGAAATAAAGGCTATTCTTTATTTTATTTATGGTTCATACAGTAACTGCCAAACAACCCGTTCCTTTACTGTTATTTTTAAAACATTTTCAAAATACACTGGTTGTAGAGCAACCAGTGTCCCGTCGAATTCCTAGGAGCCTTTTGCCGACAATTTAGTACAAGCGCAAGGTTAGCCTAACTTTCACAGTATTTTAATCGTTCAACTCTATTATTTCTCAAAATAACATAGTCCGACTAGGATTCCCTGTGTCGTGATCAAGATCTTTGAGAGCCATGGTGTCAACGCTCAGACTGAAACAGATATTTTGTCCCGCGTAAGTTAACATTGATCATGCAAATATTTGTTCCGCAGCGGGAATCAAAAACGTACGCCTCGCCACCGAGTTCGTCAATTCATAATCAGAGATTCCAAGGAGGCGGCAACAATCTTCAACTTTATTCCAAAAACTATCGTGAACTTGACTATTCATATTGTAAAAACGGGAATTTTTCACGTACTGCACTATCGGTGAAGGCACCGACTAAGTTTCGACTCATTCCGAGAGTCTTCATCAGGGTGAGTGATCGCGACTTTCTCCCTCCGCGTCGCGTCGTGCACTACCACCGATAGTGCAGTACGTGAAAATTCTCGTTTTTACAATATGAACCTTCAACTTGTATGGATTTACAAATTTATTGTCAAAAACAGAAAGGGGGGTAAATAGCGTATAGGCCAAATTTTTGACCGTGACGACAGGAGCTCGGGTAAGCGTTCGCCATAAGAGGTTGTTTGTTTGTCTGTCTGTTACAATTGCCTACCGAAACGTGTGAGGTGAGTTTCCTTTGAAACTAGCTTACTAGTCAGCCAACTATAGCATTTGGGCTATAACTATCATACTATTATTCTAAAAAGGGAAAGTTTGTATGTTTGGATGTAGGAGGTAAACTCCGAAACCATTCATCCGATTTCAAAAAGACCTTCAGAGTAGACATAGGCTGTATATTATTCCGTTAAAATAAAAGGGTTTTACGTGAAGAACAATTCTGCAACTTACTACTTTTTATCCGGGTACCACGCGGACGAAGCCATTGGTAGTAGCTAGTTCATTATAACCGAACCGAATGCAGTTGTCGTGCGTGGTATCTTGAATCTAGCCGTGCTCGCGGGCGGCGAACGTGCAGCCCGCGCTCGCCTATTACACGAGCATGCCCGGCTAATGGCCCATTAACACTCGTTACACGCCGCTCATCGCTCACAAACATCTATTGCCCTAAGATTTAGCACCTAGCACAAAGGGCACAGCACAAATTTGAGCTGTGTCCTTGAAATCTGAGAACAGAATGGTTCTAATGGAAACTGAGTATCCATTAAGTGGACTTTATCATCAATAATATTCAAAATATATGTAGGTACTGAAATTATATTGAAGTCATCATTACCTAGCTAATCGAAAACCGAGCTCTGTCTGTTCCAATCGCATGTCACCTTGATTTGCAGATGATGCAAAAAGCTGATTTTTGACAAAATTTTAACACCCCTAGACGTGTTTTCCATCATTAATTCCAGCGCTCCGTAGTGACTTGTGGCAATAAAACTATCTAAAAATCGTCTTTAAAGACACACAAATTGATTATAAAATACCATATTATACCACGATAAGCCGTTTCGGACAAACAAACAAGCAACCTCTTATTGCAAACGCATAATACGGGCTCCTATCGATGCGAGTACATATATTTTCAACGACAGCTATAGAATCTAGATACACTAGAACCCTGGATGGAAAGACTAGTTAATAGGTATACCTAAACTCTAGACGTAAAAACTAGGTGATCTTTGCTGATAAACTTCAATTCTATGTTTAGGGTATCGTGAACATGTGCCAACTAACCAAGAAAATTGACAAAATACTATACACGTGTTGTCGATTTCGTTTATCACTTTAAACAGCATCTAAACACCAGAAACCAATGAAGCCTTGAAGGACTGTTGGGACAGTTCTTGCAGCTGAATCATGCGTCAGCAGGAAATTAAACGGTCTGCAAGCCGTCACGCCATTCAAGCTGCGATATACCTACTCTGTGGCGACGCTTGTGCAAGGGTGCAGAATGCGTTGAGCCAATTCTTTTGAGATCAATTTCCTCTTTCTTTCAACTCGCGTATGTATTCAAGAGTGAATGTAAAACAGTGAAACATGTGTACCTGTTTTATGCTTATTTAAAGAAATAATCTCAACTCTACTACTGTTCTTTGTAATGTTTTTTCGAAAGGTCCATGAATAATCCGAGGTCTCTACCCACCCACTATTACAAGGTAAGTTGCAAATGTTTAACTGAAGTGTAAAATAAATACTACACACGGACCGTTACCAGTGTAAACCGAGTAAACAAGCTGGGGACTAGACTATGCCGTGTTAATTGAATTTGTATATCAGATTATGAGCGGGTTAGCCAGAGAGAGTGGGCACCGCAAAGGAAATTAAACGTCATTCGGTCACTTTCTTCGCGGTAACAATATGGGATGCCAGGCTTATCTGGGACGGGATTCATTATATAGCATCTTTGATGGTCTTTGAATATTGAATAGAAATAGGGATATAAAATTGTAACAAATTTATCAAACTTTAACCATTAAATTCCGAAATCAAATAAACATAAAATAAGTCATATATGAATTTGATTATTTATATTGCAAAAAGCGGAATTTACACATACTATCGGTGAAAGCACCGTACTATCGGCCGGTCGGTGCACGACGCGACGCGGAGGGAGAGCGTCGCGATCACTCACCCTGATGAAGACTCTCGGAATAAGTTGAAACTTAGTCGGTACCTTTACCGATAGTAAGGTACGTTAATAATCCCGTTTTTTCAATATGAAGTAATATGAATATGAGTTAAGCTACGGGTATAAGAATTTTTTTTTCTGTTTTTTTCCTTTTAGTTTTTGATCAGCACGAATCAGATGCACACAACATTAATAAAATCATTTAAAAATTAAGTTCTCCTTACAATAGACAAAAAGTCACAAAAAAAAATCGGTCCTAAAGTTGGACAAACTGAGGTGGTAGCGGTGGCGATTAATGCCGAGCCCATATTGATTAAAAGCGGTTTCCCCCAGACAGTTTGCTAATCATCATGTCAAAGAATATAGTCATGTAACTACTCACCTCTTAATTAAATGATCAACTGCTCTAAATTACGTGAACAGTAAAGCCTTAATTTGGTTGCACATGCTCATGACGTAGCGTCGGAACGCAGTCGGAGCATCAGGAAATTAAACCCCGACTCCACCGGCCTGTCTATGCCGCTCAATTACATTGCTTACCCGGACTAGCTTTGGAGTTTAGAACCTTGACATTTGACTCAGAAGTTGCAGGCATCTTAAATGTCCCTTGAAGACGTCGCAATGAAGAAATATTTTTGATCCAAATTCGTAGAGAAGCAGGACAGAGAAGAGTAAGGTGTCTTAGTTACCATGGACTCATAACCGATCTTTAAGGGGACTCGGATGCTCAGAATTAATAATATTCATACCATATTCAAAATAAATGATTCTGACATACGAAATTTGTGGTAGATTAACTTTATGTGTGGACGTGGAGTTTATCAAAACATTAACGAACAAAAAAGCTCGAAAACATCCGACGCCAATATGATTCAAAGGCAGTACATAAAACCGTGGACACACCGGTGAGACAATGCTTCGGCCGGCCTTGTCCGAAGCACAAAACAGCGACGAAGTAATTTTCCCGTGCAGGTTTCAGAGAGCTCGTCGCGTGTTTGCTAGTTAGAATTCGGGTGTAGTTCGGAAATTAATCAGGACCCATTGTGGGCGCTTTGTCGCGAACCCTGGCGCCAATTATTGGCTGCACAGCGCGGCGTAGTCCCGTAATTGAACCTGCCTCCAGGCAGTTGCAAACTCTGGCGACACTGAGCTACAGTAAAAAAGTTACCCCTATTCTGATAAACGCTGGCTTAATTTGAAATCTTCTCGAATGATAATGCATGTGAGAAAAAAATCAGAGACGCAAAAATATTTCAGCAAAATTATTTTTAAAACAAACACGCTGATTGATGGAATTGTTCATTGAAAAAAAACTCGGAACTTAGTTAACAATCACATTATAAGCAATCAGGAGTGAATGAAATAAATTACACTTTCCCATTTACAATAAAAATTGGAATAAAACATACTCGTAGTTCATTCGGTAAAGGGTGATTTGTGTCGAATTTGTTCGCGTGCAAACTACGTCCACAATTCTACCGGCAATGAGTGTGTCAAATTAGCTACCGAATTTTTAACTCGAGACTTTGACTACTATCAGAACTAACCAGTACAGTCGAATATTTAGCAAAAGAAAACTACGAAGAATAAACGCTAACTTTGAATGGGATGAACATGGGTTTATTAACATTTCAAAAGGCAAATAAATCAAAGGTTAATGATGGAATCTAATAATGAAAGTTAATAATGAAGAAGGTTAATAATGAAAGGCGACGCTGTAATCGAGGTATGCCCGTTAACTTAGTTTTTGAGGTCACCTTATTATCTATTAAAATAATAAGCATAACATTTCCATTCGTATTCTTCCAACACTTGCTTGCTCTAGTGAGCTTCATTTATGATTCGTATTTATATCGGTGTGTCGTATCAGTATATTACTTCTTTTACTTGTTTATTTTCGTAATTAAAGTTTAAATCCCTTGCAAAACTATACAGTTAGCATAACAAAACATTGTGTACGAGATCCTCATACGGTGATTACAATCGTTATTAAAAACCGTAAAATAAATATAACAATAGTCAAGTGCTAAAGGCTTTATAGCCAGATAAAAGGTATAAAGACTATAAAGTCCAGCCAGGGGTATTAAACGGCAGGGTAGCACAACCACCCAAAATTTGCATTCCTCATTGCTAGAGAGCACATAAAAATGCTCTCATTAACCTGGGCGGTCAAAAACAACCACCCTGTTAACTGCTCGTACTAGGAATGTGAGAGGACCGAGCACTGAAGTGGTACGCAACATTTTTGGGATATGTTCCTAAAGAAAATCTTCAAAAAGGCGCATAACAGTCGGCGGTACTGTTATTATGTCTTTGAGTTTTATTCCAGCTAACATAATCTAGCAACCAATAGTCGCTTACATAGTCCTGACCTCACACTAGGATTTCCTGTGTCGTGGGCATTACGAGTAATCTGTCGTAGCATACATATTTGCAGATCATGCCATTTTTCCCCCGTAGCGAGAATCGAACCCGCACGTCTATCGTTTCAGCCGGCTAATTACTAGGTACGCCACCGAGGTTACTGTTGCTGAACGTAGTAAAATTATTTAAAGATAACTAAATAGTACTTTTGGAATTGCCTTTTTTATTTCATACGAGTCACATGGATAAAATATTCAGGATAAAAAATATTAAGTACGTACTGGGTGTTTGCATATAGGTTTGATAAAATCTACTACTACATCTCGCACTTTGTTTTATCCACAGTACAAGTAGTCCAACATATACCTAGCATTTTCCTTCCGGAGTGGCGTTATAGTGCGTTTCACCGCAGTTTTCATTGCCACAACATACCAGCAGGAGGCATTCCTGGGCACGTGTCTACTTTTTACAGTGTCCAAGTGTCCACTGTCCACCTAATGTTTATTGCTCAAATACGCTTTTAATTTCGCTAAAAGGCAAAAGTTCTTTGGTCTGTAATTTAAGGGCGTAGTTTTTAATTACTGGGGACATAAAAATAACTGGAGAATGTGGACGCATGTTTTAACCAATGCTCCAGATTAAAATTCCTTGCGTCTACCTCGATCAAAAAATATCAACAGGGACGGTTTTCAGCAAAAAAAGTATGGCCTTCTAAAAGGTAAAAGAAGGTACCTACTTAACCCAGTTGTTGCGTAAAATAATAATATTACTTCTGAAACTGAATTAGAGCACTCTGCTTTTCGTATATTTAGGTCGATGCTCATAATCTCCCGCTATCAAGGGCTGAAATTCAGTCCACAGAGTTGCGGCATTGTCCCATTAACACAATTTTATAACCGACATATTAAAATAATAAAAACTTATGCCTCTCTTAATTAAATAATTAAGCGGCGGGCTGAGCCGAGATATGTAAATTGTTTTAGGGGATAGATCAAACAACCCTTTTTTATGACTTTAATATGCGGTTGTGGGGGTACGGGGTGGGGGAAGGTCGAGGTAAGTTATGAAATATTTAATAACGGCGCACACGATTCCATTTGAATTACTTTCGAGGAAATGACGACGTGAAAAGCAGCAAGCGGCATCGCTGCCCTTCCCGCGCGGGCCGCTGCCGCTGCGAAGAACTCAGGCCTCGCTATGAGCCGAGAAACAAATATGACTACCAACAAACTTTTCGCTTTATTAAAATTCTACAACACAAAACCTTGGCGTTCTCATTTGACACGATTCGCTGTGCGTTTCAGTCTTCAACTTACATTAATATTGCATCCTAGTTAGAGAGGTTCCAAATGAGGGAATTCGAATTAGAGACAGATCTTTGCATTTGTTTGACGACGGTATTTATTATTCGTAACTTTAAAATAAATATGATAGCTAGATAAAGACCAGTCAATAAAAAGCAAACAATCATTTGCATTGCAATGCATTTTCTAAATTAATTTTATGATTGGAACGGCTCCTAGCCAGTGCTGACTCAAATACCGGGGGAGTGTTTTAATTAATTTTCCCTAACAAATTGCAAAAAACCCGAGTAATGACGTCACACACACTTGTAGGTAGACACCGCGTATGGAGTAACTGGTATCTCGTGTTCATAAAATTACACTTATTATTCTAATGTAGAGTCATCAGGGCAAAGTACAGAAGCTTGTAAAGAAAAAGGGAACTGATTATATTGATGCTCATTTGGTAATTATGTAAATGAGCTACCATTTTTGCACGTGGCTATAAAATCACAGGGGCCTCTTGCACTTATAGTTATGAACTTAGTAGAGTAGTGACCGTGTCGATGCATGGTGATTAAAGGAGGTAGTTAATTACCGAGCGATTCAAATATGATGAAGCTTTTGATGATAGAGAGAGTCATCATCATCATCATCAGCCTATATTAGTCCACTGCTGGACATAGGCCTCCCCTAATGAGCGCCATAGCGCCCTGTCTTCAGCTTGCCGACTTCAGCATCTGCCTGCAGTCTTTCGCAGATCGTCATCCCACCTGGCCGGAGGGCGTCCTACACTATGTTTGCCGAGTCGCGGTCTCCACTCAAGAACACGTTTACCCCAGCGGTTATCGGTTCTTCGCTAGATATGACCGGCCCACTGCCACTTCAGCTTGCTAATTCGTTGAGCTATGTCGATAACTTTGGTTCTCTGACGGAGATGAATAGAGAGAGTAAAGATTTACTATTATGATGTTTCATTGAACACTATTTCATACATCACATTGCTAGCACACACAAAAGGTCAAGTTACTTTTACGGATACGAGCTTTATTTTGCTTTTTCTGCTGATGTTTACGCGACTAGGTACGGGGTAGTCCTAGTAAGATTGTTTTTGAAACATCCTGTTTAAGGCTTTGTGAAATCATCAATTCTGATGTAATTGTCCTGTCTGGGTAGAAATACGTATTGGAGTTTCGCAGATATTCGTGTATACTAGAAAAACGATCGGTAGCGTAAAACAAAGTCAATGGAAAATCACAATGCTAAAATGATATGTAAAACGTGGACGGGCATACGCTAAGTAGAATATTTGGACTTGTCTTAGAACACCCCATAATTGGCATCCTCAGCTAGGTACTCAGTATAGATAGACGGAGGATGTCCATCATGGGGAGTATACATTTGTGAACTTGTTTGTTTTTTTCTTTTTCTTTTTCCTGAGAAATGATAGCAGCCTGCTTCTCACGCGCCGGGATATATCATCAACGGAAATAGCTCAGTGGTCGTGGCTTGTGTGTTAACGCCCTTAGCCACATTCGTTAAATTTATTCGGCAAAACAACTCATTTTATCTTTGTTTTTGTAACGTATACCAAGTTAATCACATATGTTTTATGACTAAGTTCCGTGATGGCTGGTCCGAATATCATGATTTGTTTTTTTTAATTTAGGAATATTCCCGAGGTGATCCCATATCTAGAACAACTTGAGTACAATACAACTTCACGACACAAGATGGCATGAACCTTTGCCAATTCATTTTTGAGTACCTATGCCTACTATTTCTCGCGTTTATAATAGAACATTATGGGACGAAGTCGACTTTAACGAATGAATAAACTATAAACTTAATCTTCCTACCAGTTTATGTACCTTCAACTTAATCAGCTTCCCCAAATTACTTAAAAATGATATCGATATCATCGATAATATCGATCATACGTGAGCATGGTCAGTCTTCATAGAATGGTACTCAAACAAAAAATTAGATGTTAGATTTTTTTTCCCATCACTAAATTATGAGATTATTTTGAGGCATAACAATAAATGAGGTGCTTGTGTTATTCTGTATTTTTTTAAGGTATGACAAAAATAGGTATTTGACATTATTTGTCACATCACTCACTTCATCGGCACATTTTGAAGAATGACATAAATATAACATATATTTTAAGATTGCCTTTACCAGGCTTTAACTAAAGCCTATAGGTACATCTCTGGGCGGGACGCAGCATCGTGAAAACTATTCGTAGATAAATCGATAGCTAATTCGAAACGACTCATTGTTGTCTGCATTATACAAAGGAACACAACTTTCATATTGCCGTTGCACAATACTGCTGGCAGTAAAACGAGGCAGCAAGGGTTGAGAACAGAGGATCTATGCTGAGTTTATAACATGTCAAAACGTCGACGGTATCGACAAGATTTCCGTACAATAATTGACGAAACGGTCATCGTTTCAACAAGTTTTGAACGTGTTTGTAACTCAGCATAGCTCTTACTTCAATGACACACAAATGATGATATCTGTCAGAAAGTAGGTATGATGAACAGTTTTTTTTAAGTAAAGTAAAGTTTAAGTCAGAAAAAATATTTTTAACATATTAACCATCTATCTAACAATATAAACAATTTCAAAAGTATTTACTTATTCTAAAGTATCGAGGTGTAAGTAGTAGTTATGTTTGTAACAAAATGGTATGCAATGCACGTAGTGTGTGTGGACGGTAAAATTGGTAAGTAAAATAATATTATAAATAGAAAAAAATAAAAAACGTGCATAGATCTCCTCCTAGGATTTCCTGTGTCGTGGGTATTAGAAAGTCAGGAACTACGAGTAACATGATCACAAAACCTTGACCTGGAACAAATATCTGCAGGACATGCAAACATTTGTCCCAAAAAGTGATATTGCAAAAAAACGTGTATTATTTTATAATGCTGAACATTTTCAGATGGCATCATCTAGCTCCAAACTATTCAGAGCTTGTCTCTTTCTTCTTATTTTTATTTTTACCCGTGACGCAAGGGGCTTGTATATGCGTTTGCCGTAAGATTTTGTTTGTTTCTATGTTTGTCTGTTAAGTGCAATTTATCTCCGAAACAGTGTTTTTGCATCGATTTGTATGACTACAAGGATGATTTCGCCACAAATAGTCGATGGAAAACACGTCTTTGGTGCACAAATTACCTTGTGTTTGACAAGCTTTTTTTAGCACCGGATCAATACACTGTATTACTAAGGAATATAATCACTGTTCAAAGACTCGACTAGTACATTGGCATATAAGAGATATAGCCTGGAAACATCATACATTCCAGAGCAAATATAAGGGCGTGGACACACAGAGCGCGTGGGCCTCGTACATGGGGCCATAACAACTTAATAAGCGGTTGCTCGTGATTTACGCGCGCCCGCGGCGCCGGCGCACTCGCACAGCCTTATTTATACTAATATACGACTGATAAACATCGATTCGAGTTAGTCCGAGAAGTTTTATTACGCATTGTTACATGGTTATTTATACACCTTAACTAATATCGAGATATATTAAATTTTGACAAACAACAATATCTCAAAATATTTCATAAATCTACGCCATTGAAAGTAAATTTTTGAACCAATAAATAATACTTCACATTTCAATCGTGGCTCACCTTGGGGAACTCAGATTGTAAATCTGAGGCGAGCTAATTACGCCACACCCTATAAATCTCACGCATTATATAGGCCGTAAATATACCTCGAAAGTGCCATAAATACAGTATAGTTGTAGGCCGAGACCTCACCCGACGCGGCGTGGGCAGGCTCCTATTCAGACTGATTGTTCCGGGGTTCAAAGTGCCAAAGTGCAGATAGCTACTGAGAAGTGTGGCATGCAATAAAAAACGTTATCCGGGATCCATTTTGAAGGAAATTCCTGGGCTCATTTAAAGAAAACTTTACTCGCGTCTCTACTGTCATAACTTTGAGTTATTTTTTCATAAAAACAATTTTACAACTGTTTACAAGTAAACGAAATCAAACCACCGTGGGCAAAGACTTTAAAGTTAAATCTATTTATGCCCTCCGCTAGCCCACATCATGCCCCTCTTGTTTCGGCTCTGAGCTCAGGTCGAGTTATAGCTCTTCAAATGGCCGACTCGACTCCATGCAACAATCGGTGTAAATCGGAAATAACCGGAAAATTTCCACAACTTGTCTAATGGCTTATTGTTGTACGATTGTTGTGTTATTGTTGTCGCGGCCGACAGATTCCGTCGACAATGTTTAAATGTTATTTAGTGAGCACTTTGCAAAGAAACGTAAAAACATTTATATTCTACGAACACACTCGTACATACTTAATTGTCTATTCAAGTGATGGTATCTCATTTTTGAAACATATTTGAAATGGATTCCAAAACGACTTTATAATCAAATTTCATGTTAAAACGATTGAGCGTAATGAAACGAGGCTCATCACAAAATAACTGATTTAAGCTGAACAGAATATGAGTTTGTACTAACAAGATGGAAAGAAAAGCAATCAACTTCGCGGCTCGATCATTGAGTGCATAAATTAGTGCAGTTTCGAGCGCGGCTGGTATAAGTATAGTAGTATCACAGTGAAAACAGAACAGTCAGATCATTGAAAGCGCTTTGCAAGGGCAAAGATATATCAGATGCGGTAACTTTATCTACACTCATGGCATGTTATGTTTACGGCAGCACAATTTACCAGATTTCAATAAGCTATGAGAATTATTATACATACATACATATATTCACGCCTGTTTCCCGGAGGGGTAGGCAGAGACCAAGGATTTCCACTTGCTACGATCCTGGCATACCTCTTTCGCTTCATTCATCCTCATCACATTATTCATACAGGCTCAGCGGTTTAGTGTACTTCTGACCTGGCCTATCTCTAAAATGTCTCCAATTTGGTCAGAGTACTTCCGCTACGTTCGCCGAGGCCTTCCTCTACCAACTATCCCATTCACGCTCGCCTTGTATACTTGTTTTGTTAATCTACTTTCGTCCATCCTTTCTATATGCCCAAACCATCTCAACATACCTTTCTCAACTCTCGTTACTACATCTTCATTATTATATCAACACATATATGCATATAATATGAGAATTATTATATCTACACATAATATGCTCTACCTTACAAACCTGGTATATCATCCGCAGAATAATGACAATATGGCTTAATGAAATACAGAGGCCGGTATGGGGCCCAATTTTCATGAACGTTAACATGGCGGTCAACTTCCGGTTCTTCGACAACGACCTCTGTGGCGCAGTGGGCGAAGGCCCGCCTGAGACGCAGATGGTTGCGGGTTCGATTCCCGCCGCGGGAGAAATGTTTGAAAGATCTACAAATATTTGTCTCGGATCTGGGTGTTTTCTATGTATAATATGTATGTATTTACAAAAAATATATAATAAGTAGTATATCAGTCATGTAGTTCTCATAATACAAGTTCTGCTTAGTTTGATGCTGTGTGAAAAATGTCCAGCAATGTCCAGCAATATTCATTTGCTTGTCGCTTAGATTTAGTGCCGAACCGGTACTATTTGATAACTCCAAAGATTTCCGACAATGCTACTCAGTAACTCGGCAAAAAAAATCACACACACCTGACAGTACAAATGTCACGATAGAAATTCGTGGTGTAGATAAAATTATTACTTCTAAGTTCTTGACAAATGCAATATGCGTATAAAGAGAATTAGCCGTTTTAATTTAGCCTGTGTCTAGAACTCTACTCCACCCGTGCAAACATACATTTTGAATATATTAATAATTAATTAGTGCGGTGCTCTCTACTGAGAGGAGATATAGTTTAGTGGAGAATATAATATGCTTCTATTATGATATCTAATATTTATAATTTGGCAAAGAGCGGACAGCGCAAGTTTATATGTATAAACTATATCAGTGGCCGTGATTTTAAGCAGCTTACTTAAAATAAGAATCTATTAATTTTACTGAAATATTGGTATTCAATGTTTCACATTTATATTGAAATTACTTTATATTAGCAATAACACTCATGTGATTCGGAATTAATAAAGACGCAGACGAATTGTATGACTAACATTTCATACATTTTAGGAGTTTGACGTTTTTTTATAATCCAATTTTAATGAAATTTAAAACAAATTAGGTTTTTTAACGAATTGGGAAAAATTTTGAATCTCATGGTTATTATAGAGACATACTTCAATGGTATATTTATAGACATTGGCATCTTTGCTTATAGAGTTGGTTGTTTTAAATTTTCTGTCCTCAGTGAACTTTCATCGCAGTTCACTTCGGGGTCGGGATTTGGATAAGTGGATGTATATGTTACTTGCAGAAATTTTGAGTGTTATCGTTTTTTTTTTTCAATTAAACTTACTTACTTACTTTTAGTTCTCAGTATACATATTTATAAATAAGATAAATATGTATCTGGATAACTTAAGTGATTTGTAGATCTTTATAGCGGTAACTTAAATTTGTTTTACTAAGCTGTGGATAACGCTGTGGGCTGCATTATTACTAAGTCTGATTTGTATTACTATTACTCTGCTATTATTACATAATATGCTGTTTGTTGTTCTAATAAACAAATAAAATGAAGGATCTCACTAAATTAAAATTGTTTGTTTTTCTCAAAAGTAAGTCATTTTTTTTTTTATCACAAAAACCGTTTTCATTTTTACTAAGGTGAAAATCAGTCGTTGCTGTTGTGGTTGCAACTATACGAGACCTACCTAAAGCTAGTCACATAACGAAGGATGACAAAGAAGAAACCAGCGACACGACGAACAAACGAAATCATTTCAATAGAACTTCTTTAAAATTCGACGTGACTGTTCGACAAATTTTACCTAAAAATAAGTTTAATAATTAGTTAATAGACTATTTTTCATTTTATTTGAAAAAAAAGTTCATTTTATTTTAAATACTTAGTAGAAAGTAAGCTATTGGAAACAATGTTTTATCTTTCCTAGTTACTCCAACTCGCAGGAGTCAACATAAGACGCTGAAGTGACCGCTAATGACCCCCTCGTTAGCGGAGACCATTGTCGCTAAAGAGTTCTCGATTCACCAAGATAACACTCTTGCCACGCTTCACGCGGGAATATTATAATTGTACGTGAAATAATTGAGTCATCGTATCTTTTTCTTCTTTTTAAATTCGTATTTCAACGGATTTGCACGTTCGTTACGACATGCCTACTGTTTTTGGCTTCTAAGGGCCCGATCAAACCGATGCGGTGGCGGCGGTGGCACTGGCCATCAATACTTTGACAACCACTTGACAACTATTTCCACCGCCACCGTCAAGCTTCAGTTTGACTGAGCCCTAAAGAAGTGTCAGACACCACGCGAGTGATGAAGGGTTTGTGATTTACAACCTTCCAAGAAACTATACCTATTTCTGCCGCCAAGTTTAAATGGTCGCAATACTCCGGTTTGAAGGGTATAGGTGCCAGTGATATTAGATGATATAGAGATAGATAGAAAATTCTTTATTTGCACGACTACAAAATACTGTACATAGGCAAACTTAATGCTAGATAGCATTCTCTTCCAGCTAAACTTTGTGTTAATGGAGAAGAGTCTTGAGGTAGGATATTACAGGCACATGAGACTTTTCACCCGTTATGTCTCAGGGTCGGCAACGTGCGAGTAAAACCTCTGGTTTTGCAAGAATCCATAGGTTACAGTAACCGCTTATCAACAAGTGGGCCGTATGCTTGTTTTAACTTTAGTATTAAAAACACGTCTGCGCCTAAACAACGCCTCTCGTTTCGGCAACTCATTTGGTCCATATAAAACAATGCAACGATGTATACAAATAATATGCCAAACTCTCTAGCTAGTATAGGTAAATACACTGCTTGATATGAGAATACATTGCTTTCAGTTTTCTTATTTCAATGTGTTTTCAAATTGGGACAGATCAAGCACAGCTTTTAGGGAATCGATTCAATGCTCATCGTTTACAATTTGGTAGGAGCGATGGAGTACTTCAGTCATTCAGTTTGTGCGACCAACAGATTGTATACAAACAGGGGTGCTATCATGAAATGCTGTATTACGTTCCTACTCGTATTACATATTTGTAGTGTTATGAGTCTTGCAGGTGAGAGTTAGGTAAGATTGTTAAATAAATAGGATAATTCTAACACCACACTAAGATACCCTGTGTCGTGGGTATCAGGAACTACGAGTGCCGTGGTACCACAAAACCCAGACCCTTGAAAGGTCCCTGTTCTAGGAAGATGCTCAATAGCACTCGTCTAAAATTAACTATATGTGTGGGTCTACTTATGTTTTAGGTTTTCCTGCGTACCACTGCGTCACTGCGTCTTTATTACCTACTAGCCTTTTTCTTATTTCTTTGTTAACTTATTCAAACAAACAAACATATTATTATTATTAGTTAGTAAGTGCTTTTACAATATTAATGACTTATTAGTTGACGCTTTGAAACTTTGACCATTTAATTTTATGAATAATTTACTTCAAACAAAAATAATTTTAAATATTTGCATGCATAATTTTAAGGTAGAACATAATTGAAACATTTAATATATTTCAGACCTTTAACTGTAACCTACATTATGTTGAAGCAAATAAATTAATCTTTATCTTTATTCGGTTTTAGTAATATACTTTTTTACACGAAAAATGTAGAAACGTCTGTCAAGTAGAGCCAGTTTTTTTTACGCTTTCATGTTAGCACCTTACTAGAGCTTATTTCGTTCACGCGATTCGTCGTGGTGGAGCTCAAACGATATCAAGCGGAAAAATAAATCTGGAAAGGTTTAGAAAATATAATTTATACTCACAAAAATTCCAGACAAATATCAATAAATATTTTGGTTTGCAAAATATTTATTGATATTTGTCTGGATATTTATTTATTTATTTATTAAATCATCTACGAAAACCACAGAAAATATAAAATATTAGATTCTAAATTGTGTATGAAGCTGCCAAAAATCTGATGTGTACGAGAAACATCAAGCATAGCTTTAAACTCGTCAATAATAATACGTACATCTCTTTTTGTGGTTTTTTCTATTGGTTTTCCCCTGATCCCTTCGATATTAAAAACATCAGAGTTATTTCCTGTTTTTTTATATAAATAGGTAACTCAGTTATTTTAGAATTGATAGTCGTGAATCGACTTCATTCGAATTCGTACTTCACAATTCTCCTGTTGTGTTGACTTTCGTGGCAAAAAATTCGTGACGTTAAAACGTTCAACAAATCGTCAGCAGGAGAATATCTAGAAAAGTAGGTGGTACTTACGAATATTTTCTAAAACGGTACTAAACCACTAATTTACAAATAAGCTTAAAATAAATAAAACAAAAGTTTAGAATAAACCTAATTAACACGTAATAGGGCTCGTAAAATATGATTCATCCAACAAAGATATATTTATTAAAAACCGGCATTAGGCTGTTTTTACGTAGAAATCCGGTAAACGACGCCTGTTTGGAATCAATAAGCGCTGGGTCACAGATCACTTATAATTATTTATTGTACACATTATTATGTACAATTATTTATTGACACCACCGTATTCTTAGGTATCACCCTAGATAATAAGCTTCAATGGGGTCCTCATATTGATGGGTTATCGAAGAGACTTAGTTCTGCGGCATATGCAGTCA
The DNA here is from genome assembly GCA_958496245.1 of Perizoma flavofasciatum. NCBI lineage: Eukaryota > Metazoa > Arthropoda > Insecta > Lepidoptera > Geometridae > Perizoma > Perizoma flavofasciatum. Next base: position 4,740,382 of record OY292421.1, read on the forward strand.
AAAAGATCCGTCTTTATACAGACGTTGACACAGCTAGACTAGTTTACTTCAGCTACTTCCACAGCATTATGTCGTACGGTATACTGCTGTGGGGGAGTGCTGCTGATATCAATACCATTTTTGTGCTGCAGAAGAGGGCTGTTTGAGCAATTTATAATATGGGCCCCAGAGAATCACTTCGCGAAAAGTTTAAAGAAATAAATATAATGACATTCCATTGTCAATACATTTATGAAAATCTGATGTATGTTCACAAAAATATTAATTTGTTTAAGAAAAAAAGCGATAATCACAATGTTAATACTAGAAATAAAGATAAACTCGCTGTTGCCACTTGTAGACTCCATAAAGTTGGTAAATCGTTTAAAGGGCACGGTGTACGCTTTTATAACAAACTCCCGAGAGATATACAAAAATTATCAATTAACAAATTTAAAAACGTAATTAAACAAAAGCTTTATAAAAAGGCATACTATAAAATATCTGATTATTTAGATGACAAAAACTCTTGGGATTGAAAATGCTCCAACTCGAACCTATTGTTTTGTAAAAGGATCATTAAAAAGAATAACCAGCCTTGTTTTCTTGCCTTTCTTTCCTGGCTTGGTCGCGGAGGAACAGGCACCTAGATAAAAACCGACGTTTCGAAGTGGTCCTTGTGATTTTATTGAAAAAATGAATTTTGACTTTGACTTTTGACTTTGACATAAATATAAAAAAAATATTATTATACTTAAAATACCACTATATTTTGATAAGCTATCAAATCATTTATTTGCAAGAATATATATTTTATAATTAAGGTCTTAAATAATATTATGATTGCAAATGTACTCAGCCTGCATGCAGGCGTGCAAATATTAAAAATGTCATAAAAACTACGTATTATACATACCTTGAATTACCTATAAATACACATACACCGAAAATATATACAATATAATCATATGAATACATGAATACAAAAAATATAATAATAAATTATGTACAATAGCATATTACAGAGAGAGATAGTACTCTTTCACTTTGGATTTGAAAATGTTCAGCGATGGGCTGGCTCGGACTGCATGAGGAAGAGAGTTCCATAATTTAACAGCGTGTACGATGAAGGATCCATAATAACAGCTGGAAGAGTGAGAAGGGGTCCTGAGAAGAAGAGACGAAGCTGACCTGCATGGCTTTCCACGAGACAAGATAATTGAAGGGCTTACGGAGATAAGAAGGGAAAGAATATTGAAAGAAAATGTTAAAACGTGAAGATCACACCGACGACGAAAAGGAAACCATTTTAATTGGGATCTAAAGCTGGAAACGTGATCAAACTTGCGCAGACCGAAGATAAATCGGGTGCACAAGTTTTGAAGACGCTCAAGCTTGTTCAGAATTTCTTCCGTGGCGCCAAGGAAAACAGACTTCAGTCGAGAAGAGATAATAAACATTTTTGTGCAAGGGTGATTTTAGTTTCAAAGCGCTCTGCTAACCAAAGTCCCATTTTGTACTATGTTCCCAGAGCAGTCTGATATCCAACGAGAATAAAACTATTTTTGACGAGCTTAGTTTAAGAAAAACTACTATCTAAATTGCTAACTTTTCCACAACTTAACCAAACTTCCAACGTACAAAAGGTAATGGCAAAAAATGAGCTCTTATTTCTCTACGTAATACTAATTGCGTATTTTTTTATGTAATCTGAATGTATAGTCAGAATCAAAATGTTAGGTTCCTATGAATACGGTTTACAGCCGCGTTGATCTGGTGTATGCTACTACAACTTCTGATCCAAAGTTCGGATCAAACTTTGCACAAAGTGGGTTTTCCAGCATAAAAAAAATATGAGCGCTATAACACATGCTCAAATGGTGAAAGAAAACAACTTAAGGAAATCGATGCGCCCTAGCAAGAAAAGGCATCTGCCATTGGTTAGTGCTCCGATAAGAGTTCAATTCAATTGAAAATCGTGGCCATGGGCCAAATATAATTAGGGCATGCCTCTGACTTCCTCTTAGGTATTTGGTATCCTCACAAATCTGCGTACTGAATACAGATCTAAGGATGTCCATCGTGGGGATTATAGTCGTGATTTGTTTTTTGTTTTATTTAATAAGCCCGGCTTTCTACAAGAATGCGACCTTCACAGAAAGCTATTCATTACAGGCTGGGTTCCTTCTTCGGCACAGCAACGTGTAATTACGAGTATTGGAGCTGGTCATTTTCGATAATTCATAATGTATGTTAATTATGGAGGACCCTCGCCCTGGGACAAAACGTGGGTACGGGTCCCTAGTGCAAGAGCTAATGATGAATGTCAGGGACTTATAATCAAATCAAATTAATTTTTATATACTAGTATACCCCCATCAATTCTATAACCTCTTTACTATCCTCTCCATCCAAAGATTATCTTGAAGAGATCGCTTCTAAACGATAATACTGGCCATTGCACTTATAATAAGAATAAGATTTAGTTTATTTTGTTATTTTTTAACGGTGCACAATAAAGTGTTTTCATTTTCACTTCACTTCTTAATTATGGCTTTTGCAAAGTATTTCCATTTATTCATTCATTCATTTGCAGAAAATAGATAGATGAACAATTATTGTTATACCAGAATGTAATGTATAAATTTAACTTTTTTATTTATTATACTATATAATAATATAATAAAGAAAAAAGTTAAAAGCGTTACAAGCTAAATTACCTCAAAGACCAACAAAAAAGTCCTTATGAATACATCGTTGAAACTCTCGTCTCATAGTTTACTTTATTTTTTACTAATATTATCACTGGATTTTCCTACTACAAAAATATTAATTTTAATTTCAGGAAAATCTGTAAACACCTTTAAATATAATTTATGAATCAGACATGATTTAACTAGCTTTCTGACTACACTCCCTTTGGCCCACGACCAGTGTTTATACTGTGCTGTGCCTATAAATAAATAATCATTGGTTGCAGAGTGAATTACAAACAACTAAGTGATAGTTATGTATTGTTATTATGAATTGGTAAATTGGTGCTGATAAAAGAACGCAAAGTTTTTTTCAAGCAAATTATAATATGACTTAGACACTAAAATTATTTTACGAACATGATTTCTAAATCAACTCGATGTTTCCACGAATGGCCTATTTAATGTCTCAATTATAAAGGAAAACTATTGAGAATCTATAATCAAGGTTAAACTATAGTTTTAATCATGAAAATTACTTTTGCAGTAGGCAAGTTAAGATATAAATAAATAAATAAATAATGCAGGACATTTACACACAGCATCATCTAGCCTCAAACTAAGCAGAGTTTGTATTATGGGAACTACATGATATTGTAGATATCTACCTATTTCATTACTCTGAAAAACTAATATAAACTTAGGAAAAATACATTCGTGTTACTTGCGTAGTCCTGACTCCACACTAGGGTTCTCTTTGTCGCGGGCTTCAAGACCTACGAATACCATGGCACCACAACACCCAATCCCAGAACAAAAAGTTCGGCCGATCATGCAAACATTAGACCCGCTTGCTACTTCAGCGCGCTACTTGCTTGTCAGTCGCGCCACCGATGTGGTCCGCGTCTCTTATGAAATAATAGCTTCTGCCCAAGGCTTCGCCCGCAAGGTCCTCAGATAAAAAATAGCCTATGTGTTATTCTGATGTATAAGCTATATTACTGTAAAGTTTCATCAAAATCCGTACAGTAGTTTTTGCGTGAAAGAGTAATAAGCATCCATCCAAACTTTCACATTTAAAATAGTAGTATGATGTAGGTACTTCTCTTGAAAGAGTTACCTAAAAACTCTACATTTTACAAAAGCACAAAACGTTGTATTGCAAAGAAATGGCATAACCATCTCAAAATCAAAACTTACCCAGTTTTTGGCTACATAGAGCCATCAAGTCTTTACAACCTCTGCAAGCAAACAAGTAACCCAACACACGCAATTACCTCCATATTTTGACTCTCACCGAGATGCATACACAGACTCGCGCACAACACTTTTGTGTGTTTTTCACGGTATCAACGAGCCCCGCTGAAAGCCCCAGGCTCCTAATTAGGCTGAAGTCGGACGTGCCAATTAATTCAAGTTTCACTCGGAAACTTTGCCGCGTCAATTAATTTCATAGTTAATTAGCAAGCGGCACAAAACCGCGTCTACGAAAGAAAGGCTAACGATGCCCGCCCGCCGCCCGCGGCCGCCTACAATGCACCAATTAGGTACATCAGCTTTGTTGTGACTACTCAGATACTATTCAAAGAATATCATACGACAGAGAAAATATAATACCTACATTATTGTTTCTGTGTAAAATCTGTGTTTTTTTATATAAATTGTACGGGTTAACCTAGTAGGCGGTACCCTGATATCAGATTCTAAGGTCGTGGATTTGAACTCAGCCGTGCACGAATAATTTCTCCATTTCCACTTCAAAAACATGTGCTCAAAACAGTGAAGGAAAACATCGTGACGAAACCGGCATGCCCTTAAAACAAACATTTAAAAGCATGTGCCATCGCTTCGTGTTCGAGTAAGCGGAGATGGGCTTGTATCCCGTCATGCTAGCTTTGAGCTGATTTGTCATCTTTGGATGAATTAATATCTTTATAGAGGTATAGTCAATATAAATGTTATAAATAAATAATAATGTTATAAACGCCTAAAAATAAACTCGATACTTTATGAAGCCCATAGCAATAAATAAGGTAGGTATATTTATTTTATTTGTAGGCTTTGTCTTACATCAAGCAGTAATGGCCGATGCCGCGGAGTAACATTGCTCCGAGTTCAAGCTATAACTTCTCGCAAATAAAATTTTAACCTCTGCTTAATATCTGGCGGTACGTTTTGTTGAAGAACCGAGCAAATTGACAGACACTAAAATATTTTATTCGCGCAATAATTTCATTTAGAAGAAAAACAAGACGCGGTGCGCCCTTCGGAAATATCTTTCACGAATTAACCTATTAAACAGCGTTGAGAATAAACTTCGTTTCTGGGCTGGCTCGTAAAATTGAGCCGTTTGGTTCGATTTCGTTCAAAACATAACAAAGTCAAAGATCGCACCAAGTTTTCTTATCACCTTGTCGATACAATTTATTGCCGTTGTACTGATTTGAACTTGGTAACTAGAATTGCAGAACAGAATATGAAAGGAATCTGCTCTTAGCTACACTACGTTCCTATAGCTAACCTTTCACGAGTTTGCGATCAATCATCTCGGCTCGCAAACCTCCTTGAGTGCTCAAGCAGGCCCAGTACCGACTGGATGTGTTGGTCGTCTTGAGCTTAAATCGAGCGATCACTGCTAAGCATGCACTTGTCCGACATTCGTCGCAGGTTCTACCATTCTCTTTGTTTTCCCGCGCCATGTCATTAGTGGAAAGCCGAAGGTCCTCGATATTTTTGCGAGCATCGATTATTTTTAATGGTCCAACGGAGATACGCTCATCCTAGTGCGCCTAGAAGTAATTTGATCGTAATACGTGTCTGAGTGCAGAAATACGAGTGAGGAAAACTACATTTGTAATCTTCTCTTTTTACATACATATTATACATAGAAAACACCCAGACCCGAGAAAAACATTTGCAGATCTTACAAACAATTTGTTTGAACCGACCTTCAGCATCTTACAGGTCATCAAACCCGCTAAATAAAAACATACATAAAAAAGTTAGCGGTTATTTTAAAAAGTTGAAATGATTTCCTTTTCCTTTTAACGCTTATTCATAGGAATTGATTAAATAAAATTAATACATAAAATGATTCGTTTTTGTTCTAAATGTTTTATGTTTAACAAGGAAACAATTCGTTTTATAATTTTTATTTTAACATATCAAAAAATATTTTAAATAATAATTCAAATAAATCGTAAAACATTTTGATGTTTGTGTAGGTTAGGTTACCTGTTAAGCCTATATTGTCTTTATTGTTTTGTAAAAAGATATTTAAAAATAATAACTAGCCTTGTTTGCTTGCTTTTCTTTCCGGGCTTGGTTGTGGAGGAACAGGCAGTAGTCAAAATCGACGTTTCAAAGTGATCCTTCTGATTTTAATGATTGAGTGAAATTTGGCTTTACGGCTATTTTTCTGATACATTAACTTGCAAAAAGTCAGTTTTAGCAAATCATATTTTATAACGTTTGTATCTAAGTTAGGTATGTTGGTGTATTCAAAATGAATACACCACATTAAAAAGTTCTGCATTTAGAGCTTCCATACTCTCCGTCATTATAAACGTCGCACTAGATATACAGGGTGTAATTTATCGGAGCGGGGATGCATGGTGTCGCCACTTGCCCCGGGCTCAATCATTAAGGGATCATTAAAAGTCCGCCGTCAACCTGTTGGGCGCTCAACCGATGCCCTTTCTCCACTTCTATGTTATTTCTTTATGAGGTTTAAGCGATATTTGCATTGGATTTAAGAGGAGTATAGTGATTGAAGGTGGGTTTTATTTCAATGCACTTTTTTCTGCCTTTACATGTAGCACTTACCCTTACAGAAGTATCGATACGAAACTTCGACTTGGCGATGTGTTGGAAATTACGCTGGATTTCCCTACCTGACCTTATGTGTTTGGTTTCATGGAAAAGCCCTACAGGCTTTTCCATGAAACGTTAAGTTTCAGCTGGGAAGGGGTTTCTGGTCGCTCGCAGTGTGTGCGCTCTAACGAGTCTCACTCTGACTGGTGTAACATCACTGCGGGTGTACCTCAAGGTGGTGTTCTTTCTCCTTTACTTTTCTCGGTTTTTATCAATGCCATCACTCAAGTAATCTCCTCTCACTATCATCTTTATGCCGACGACTTGCAAATTTATCATCACTATAAAGCTATTGGTATATCTGATGGAATTAGCCAAATCAACTCTGATTTAAATAATATCAATACCTGAGCGAAAGTTCATGGTCTCCTGGTTAATCCTTCCAAATCACAGGCGATGATAATCGGTAGTACTTACATTCTTAACATTATCACTCATTCGACTCCATCTATTTTATTCAATGGAACCCCGATCGCATATTCTGACAAAGCAAAAAATCTACGTGTAATCTTTGATAAACAGCTATCCTGGTCAAGTCATATTAATGAGATCAGTAGAAGGGTAAACTTTACCTTCCAATCACTCAAGCGTCTCCAGAAGTTCTTACCCTTTGAAACTAAAATCACCCTTACACAAACACTTTTACTACCTCTTCTCGACTATGCTGATGTCTGTTTCTTTGACGCCACGGAGGATCTTCTGAACAAACTTGAGCGTCTTCAAAACTTGTGCATCCGATTTATCTTCGGTTTGCGCAAGTTTGATCACGTTTCCAGCTTCAGATCCCAATTAAAATGGCTCTCTATCCGTCGTCGCCGTGATCTTCACGTTCTGACATTTCTCTTTAATGTTCCAGCTGTTATGGTGGTTCATTCACCGTACATGCTGTTAAATTATGGAACTCTCTCCCTCATGCAATCCGAGCCAGTCCATCGCTGAATATTTTTAAATCTAAAGTGAAAGAGCATTATCTCTCTGTAATATGCTTAGGTTAGGTACTTTATGTATTTTATATATTATTTGTATTTATGTATTAATATGATGATATTGTATTTATTTTCGGTGTATGTGTATTCATAGGTAGTTCAAGTAGGTATGTATAATATATAGTTTATTAAAATATAGTGGTATTTTAGGTATATTTCCTGACTTTGTACACCTACCAACTTTATCACTTCTCTATCTCTCCTCAAAGGTTTGCTGGAAGAAAACTCTTTTTAAGGTTCAGCTCGCCTTTGTACATGCCTCACCTAATATTTTGTTTAATATTTCTGTTTTATTTCTGTGTACAATAAAGAATGATAAGGGATACTAAGCTAGAAAATGATAATCACAGGAGTTTTTATCTATTTTTGCAAGTTTAATTTGCTTTATAAGGGTTGCAATATGATAATCACAGGAGTTTTTATCTATTTTTGCAAGTTTAATTTTCTTTTATTCTTATAAAGCCCAATTTTTTAAACTTATTGGTGAAAAGGGAATTCTTTCAATATCTGTGTTTGTATGTCTTCAGCGTATTTTAGATTTTTACTTCAAATATTAAAGAAAATTAATAATAATACCTATAGTAATAACTTATGTAAAGTGGGGGATGTGGTCATTATTGTTTTTTGGTGGGATATCATCGGAAAGATCTTTACAAATATTTGGCTTCTATAAAAAAATATGACTTGAAGCCCTCATCAAGTGTAGGTATGTGTGTGTTTTGCACTTAGGTACTAAAGTGTGTAAAGAGTTCCATTTAAAAAGAACTCTCAAGAAATATTGGTGTGACAGAATTCCAACATTAATTTTAGAAAACGTCACGTTTGATTCCTTTTGTTTTTTTTAAACTTTAGAACTTAAGTTTAAGTAAAAATATAAGTAAGAAAATATGAAACTCCAACGATTGAGGCTCTGTCCACTTCTAAAAAAGACACTAACTTATATCTTAAAACCTACTCGTACCCTAACTATACACAAATATGAAACCATAATTTCACCGAACAGTATCTCTGATAGTGAGAGCCGTGTCAGAGTGAAAAGAGTGGTGACAAAGTCTCGTTGCGGCGAGCCGACTCGGCGCGGGGTGGCAAGTAAATGAGGCGCAACGCTCACTGCTAACTAAACCAATCGTCCGTGTGGTCTGCGCAGACGGACGGGTGGATCGGAATAAAGCCGGAACACAAGCGTTTGTGATTTCACCACTTCCTAACGTATTATTGTGTGTTTATTTTAATATGAATGTCAACCAACACATAGATTATTCTTAAGTCTAAAATAGGTAAGTTGTACCAACTCAATGTCAGGGTATTTAATTTTGTATTTTTTGTACACTGCAGGGACGGTATATATCTAAAACACATTTACATCACGATATTTCATCTGTTTACAAACCAATAAATGAATGAACAAATACTTTAGATAAATTTTATGGTGTTCGCACTTTATATTTTGAGTATCAGCATTACATTAAGAAGTTTTATTTTTAATTTATGGCAAGTTTCATTTTATAGTTGCGTATCTAAAGGCAAACAAATGGCACTTAACTGGAATGTTAGATAAGTGACAAAAAGTAACATGACTATCAAAAATGTGGATTCAATCGTTTCCTATTAGATATAGATGAAACTTACAATCCGTTTGTTAGTTTCAGGGAACTAGCCCAGTCTGACCTGAATTAAAAACAAAACCTCACCTGTAATAAAAGCGTTAATTCTGTTGAAAAAAGTTGGAAAACAATTTATAATCAGACTAAAACCTATCGATCTCTAAATGGGGATTAAAGCATCAGAAATATCAGTGTTACAAAATGTATTGTGTGTATTGATCGCGCGTTTGACACGCCCGTCTGCAGTGTCCATTTAGCATCATTTGCGGGAACTGCTTTTTAAACCTCATCTGTTTTTAAAGTGTCTTCTGAATCCTTTCGCCGCTGCTTGTTACTCGGAAATAATGCTTCATAATTTAAGGTGTCTGATGTAGTTAAAAGGTACCATGCGATTTATATCATTCCCAGTGACTGTACCATTATTTTTTTATAAAATTACATTTAGAATTTGTATTTTCTTGTCAAGAGTCAAATTATCACTTATTTTATTAAGTGTCTATAGATATTAAATAATTTTCGACAAAAATAACTTTGTAAATTGAATACAAAATTAAAACATTGTAAGAAATGTCGTTGGAAATGAAAACAAACAAACTTATTATACTCCCTTTAGGTGTAAGAGATAAAGTTACGTACTAATTTCACTCTGAGGTACTTTTACGCCTATAAGGTATTTTCAACTATAAAGTTAATATTATTGCCATCATTATATTTATTTCATACAATGATGTTGCATACTTAATAGTATAATGTATAGAATTATTTTCAACTTTTAAAATTTAACCATAGTATGGCAACCCTTAAAATTCTATCACCCCTTAATTGCACTAGCAAATGGCTATGGGAACGGGACAGCGCCACTTATTCTGCCAAGTTTAGCAATGCTCAAAACACCCCAAACTTATAAATAAGAACGTGTTGTTTAAAAAAAACTCTTTTCAAGTTTTAGAAGTTTGAACATCGCTAAGCCTGGTTATAAGAGTCGTTCCCCGTTGCCATTTTCCTAGTATAATTAGAAAGATAGATAGCTATTGATTGCATACACCAGAAACAAACACTACCTAAGATCCTACAAACTAGATTGTGATGGAACAATGGGCGGCCTTATCGCTTAGAGCGATCTCTTCCAGGCAAACTTTGAATGAACTTGATTAAAAAATTTAATGAAAAATTCGGGTCTATTTGTTGATTAAAATACATTATTAATAATTATTAATTATTCTGTGACTGTAATTAAGATTTAATTATAATCCTACTAGTATTATAAACACGAAAGTTTGAGAGGATGGATGTTTGTTACTCTTTCACGCAAAAACTACTGAACGGATTTTGATGAAACTTTACAGCAATATAGCTTATACATCAGAATAACACATAGGCCACTTTTTAACCAGGTACCACGCGGGCGAAGCCGTGGGCAGAAGCTAGTAACTTATAATTAAGCTCTACAATGCAAACTCTATTTCAATCTAATAAACAATAAATACGTATAATTTATTCTAGTGTTCGGTTTTCCTGCAATTTACTTTCAAGAACAGCACAAGACCTGTCTCGTGGTCAGTTTATCTATCCTGTAATTAATGGCAGCAATATCGAGCCGGTAGAAACCTGTTCCACAGACGTATGCAAGTGTTACACTTTCAACAACTTGGGTTAGCGCTGTTCAAATGACTTTGTGGTTAATGAAATAACACCCTCTAGTTAAGTACATAGAATAATGGGTTGGTAGACTTGGTAGTTTGCACAAAAAATGTTAGATTTTTTTCTGGATCATAAAAAACATATCCTAAATGTACGATAATGTCAATACTATGTTTTAAATTCATGCTTATAGGCAGTAAAGCGAGATGGAGGACAAACGATAGATTTTCACTAAAATAATAATACAACAATGTATCGAGTAATATAAACAGAGGAAATTATGTTTAAATACAAGATAATTTTTGCAAAATTTTAAAACCCCTGTCGTATTTTTTATTTTCTGTTACATTCACTTGTGACTATAAAACTTATGGTAATTACTTGAAATATGCGGGCATATGCCAAATATAGTGTATGATTTTCTCTGATTACCACCTTGGTATTTGAGGATATCAGATTCACTCAGATCAGATATCACTTCGCCAAAAGTTTAAAGAAATAAATATAATGACATTCCCTTGTCAATACGCATATGAAGATCTGATATATGTTCACAAAAATATTAATTTGTTTAAGAAAAAAAGCGATAATCACAATGTTAATACTAGAAATAAAGATAAACTCGCTGTTGCCACTTGTAGACTCCATAAAGTTAGTTAATCGTTTAAAGGCACGGTGGTGGCTTTTATAACAAACTCCCAAAAGATATACAAAAATTATCAATTAACAAATTTAAAAACGTAATTAAACAAAAGCTTTATAAAAAGGCATACTATAAAATATCTGATTATTTAGATGACAAAAACTCTTGGGATTGAAAATGCTCCAACTCGAACCTATTGTTTTGTAAAAGGATCATTAAAAAGAATAACCAGCCTTGTTTTCTTGCCTTTCTTTCCTGGCTAGGTCGCGGAGGAACAGGCACCTAGATAAAATCTGACGTTTCAAAGTGGTCCTTGTGATTTTATTGAATAAATGAATTTTGACCTTGACTTTGACTAGATCTACGCACTGAGTATGTATCTGAGATTGTCTATCATGGCGAATATTGTCGTGAACATTATTTTTTTTTGTTTAAAACCTACATAAGAACATAAGAAATCCATTGCAAAAACCGGATAGCAGTCCGATAAGCCGACCTGAAGATAATTGGTAACAAACAAACAAACCAAACACCGGGGTGCAGACAAGTGCCACTGGCTGTTAGTGTTCAATCCTGCGGAAAGATTGAATTGTATGTGAATTACATGAGCTGTGGAAATGTCACGTGACTGCTGCCAAGTATTTCCTTGACAAATTTGCGTTAGTGTGAAAGGAAAAGTAAGTGTGAGGTATTTGTCTAGACCCCTGTTATGGCAAACGATACGAGCTCCTTATGTCGCGGTAAAAAGCCTTTGATGAACAATTTCTGATCACAAGCTTTGGGACATCTGAGATAAATTATGAAACGGGAATTTTATTGACGTTTTACAAAATGAATTTATATTCACGATAGTTTTGGAAACAACAATTTTATAGAAAATGTGATATTTGGGATTATTTGTTAACGATAATTTAAGCACATTTTGAGATGTATCCAGTGTTAATAATAAAAAATATTGTTACATCAAAATTAAGTTTATGCTTTGCTCATGGCTACGGAACCCAAACTATGCATGAAATGACACGCATTTGACCGGTTTATTAAGTATACGTAAGCCATTATCTATTCCAGGCTCAGCACAATGGCAAGGTGCGTCAGTGTCGCACGCCCTAATCCGTAACGGTTCTGTAACGAGTTCGTAACGAGTGGGTAACGGCGCTGGCTCGTTATAGCTTACGCTGCGGCCGCCTCATTACGCGATGCGATACGAAGCGATATCGCCGAGGATTCCATCGTTAAAATGGAAAATGTATGTGACTGTAGTTTTGGTGTTTTGTTCAGCTGTGGATTTTATAACGTCAATAATATATAAAGTGAAATCAGAAATACTTTATAACTACAAACATATATTTTTTTTTTTCTGGCTAAATTATAAAATTATAAAATATCAGTCTTTTCATAACCATGTGGTTTAACAATAAAATATATCCCTTTGAACTTCATTATTTATCCTGAACCAATGCCAACATTCAATCGGCAAAGCAATAAAAACTCACTTAAAAAGCTCTGCTCATCGAAATTCACTATCCGCAAACGCAACAAAAAGAAAACTGATTGAGAACACTTCGAACCAAAGCACCCTAATCGAGATGGAAAAACGATCGCAGATTGCCGTAAAAAGATCGCGGATAGGGGTGTCACGTGTCCGGTTTTTAGAAACCGGACTTTGTTTAGCTAGGTTAAGAACGGAATATTAAATTACAAAATGGATTTTCTGAAAATAACTGAAGCCGTTCTTCGGGTATGCTGTGGGTTCAAAAGTAAATCGAACCTATTATAAACACGACTCAGATAAACTATATATCGGACCTAATGCCGAGACAAGGCGAAAGTGCGGGTACAAATCTCGCTTGTCCGAAATTAAAAAATGGCAGATTTTGGAAGATTTGGATGCTTTGGTTTAACCCATAATTAATTTTGGTAATTCTCTTCAACAAAACAAACGATTTTTCCGACTTTTGATATAAAAGTTTTGAGAATTGCCTAGTTTTTCCGTCTTTCAGACTTTTTGTGATAACTAACCCTAACCTTGAGCAATAAAAGTGAACCAACAATGTCAGCGATGATTCCAGGGGGGTAGGGGGTTGCGGGGCGGAGGAGAGACAACACGGTTTGGGCGGGCGGACATTTTTATGCGGAGACGTGAAAAACTCGGTACGGATTCGACTCGATGACGATTGATTCGCCGTGATTGAATTGATTTTCCAATGTAGTTTTATTTTTTTCAATGTGGATAAAATGGGTGGACTAATGCTATTAAAACCATACAAACAACTTTTAATGACGAACTTTTGAAGACGACCTCTGTGGCGCAGTGGGCGAAGGCTCGCCTGAGACGCAGTAGATTGCGGGCACGATTCCCGCCGTCGGATAAATTTTTGTATGATGTACAAATATTTGTCTCAGGTCAGGTATAATATGTATTTATTTACAACAAAATATGTTTATACGTCGTATATCACGTATACCCTGTAACCCTGCCATACAGGCTAAAAAGTCCTAGTGTGGGGAACAGAGCATAACCTATGGTATTGTTTAATTAAACCTATGATATTTATTACTTACCTACGTAGCGATAACAAAATATGTACCTACGATATCTGTTTGAGATAATAATAAACATTTCATTTCATCAGTCATGTAGTCCCATAACACAAGCTCTGCTTACTTTGAAACTTTATGATGCTGTGTGAAAAGTGACAAGCAATATTATTATTATTATATATGAAAAGGAAACAATGGGATGTGCCACCAAATTAAAGATTTTGCGAATTTTAGCCAAACGGCGATATTGAATTCTTATTAAATAGAAATATTATTATTATATTGTGTTTTACCCAAAAGACGTGTCCTAGCATCCCAAACAAAGAATTTACTTTGCGTATCCCGTATACTCGTAGGAGTACATATCCAACATCTACATAAGTGTGTGAAACCTATGGCTATTTCTTAAATGTTCATATTATATGAATTGCAAATAAAAAAAATATAAAAAATATATCAACTAAAAAAGTTCCATAAGTAAAAGAAATCAACTCCATTATAATATGACGAGTAAAACAGCCACGCAGTTAGGGATGGGGTAAGTAGTCACAACTGGTGAGATAAGAGGCAGATAAGAAAAACCAGTACCATCTAAAATACTCTTCTATAAGACGAATAGGATGTAGGCACCTACATGTAGTTCACCAACTAACCTCAGCAGTTTTAAAAAAATAATTTCTTGACTGCCCAGTAAAATGTTGTAGGAGTAACTTGATTTGTGACGAGTAAATAAATGACTATTAACCACGTAATTTTGAAATGTTTTAAATATTAATTTAAATCAAATCATTTTCATAGATTTAATTTGCAACTAAAATAATTCTACGCTGCAATATGTCACAAATATTACGCTGCATTTAAATATAGTACGCTGACCTACTGGTTAATATGCTGATTAATTAAATAAAAAACTGAAATTATTACTAACTTCGAAGACATTCCTAATCGTAGCATTTATCAGTGATAGATGACCTAATGATTTTTTTTTATAAACTTTCAGTTGTACCTAATCTAGTTTATTAATGGTATGCAGACAAGTCAAAGTCCCTGAAATGTAATCCAGTTTATTTACTTACTTGGCGTGCGTGTGGGGTGGTGCGGCAACGAGCGTGTGGCGATAGCCCCCGGACTCACGACCCACGACAACAACCGTCCAAGTCTTTATTTAAACTTTATTCATCAAATATCGTGTGTTGGAAAGTTGGGTGATACTTTCGCGCGAAGTTGAGAGTCAGACGTTGCGGCGTCGCGTCAGCAAGCCGACTGAACGATGTCGGTTGTGAGTGCGATGAGCGCGCTGCGCCGCTGGGCGGACTAAAGCTTAGCCACGCCTGTAGCCCCGCCCACCTACCACCACGCCCACCTGAATTAATAAAGGCGGCAAACACCGCCGGACACGCGGACAATGCCTCATTGTCCTGCGTCCAAAATAGTTTCAATTAGAATCGAGGCAAGGCACAAAAGCACCCGCCGGCGGATCGTTTGCAGCGAAATAGACCAATGCATAGTCGATTAGCGAAAACTCAATGCAAAACTACCGATGTTCAGCCAATTTGTCGCGAAGACGCAACGGCGACGCTGCCGATACCAACTAAAGTAGATTTCAACTAGACCCAAGTTAGAAAAGTGCCTTTGAATTCTAATGTTATGGTCGTTTTTCAACTGCGTAGCTTTTGGATTATCATAACGCTTTTTTAGGAATTTATTAAAAGTTTCTTAATACTTTCAAGTTGGTTAAAATACCTAGACAAATATTTCCAATTTGAAGCTTAAGTACTTTATCAAGTTCATGGAGTTCTTTCTCAAAAAAAACAATCCCAGAGGTATTTATTTTTTTCTTGTAAAGAGAAACATATATAAAACGCATTAAGACTGAGCGATGATGCTCATCTTTGAACCTTTCTGGAGTAGGTACCAATAAGAGGCATGCATTAGGCAAAATAGGAAACGCAAAAAGGAAACCTAAACAAACTTGTGCTTCTTGACGCTATATCCAACAAATCCAACTAAAGTGTAAACTGAAGCTTAAAGCAAACTCAAATATTCCCGAGACCACCGAAGCGTATCTTACCGATTTACGAAGGTGTCCACTCACGGATCACGGATCGGATCCATTGGTCCGGACGCCAATAAGTAACGTTCAGATGGATCCGTTTGCTTACTTACCATAGGAAGTGAATCGCCTGAGTAAACAGAGAAAGATTTCAAATAGTCACTGGAGGGACAAGTGCAGAGAACAAACATTTCCTGCGTTTACTTTATGACTGTCTCAGTTATTTTAGGGGTAGTCCGCATCGCGAAAATTCATCATGTTTACCGCTATTCAATCACCGCCGGAAAATTTTATTCACACTGCGTGCAAGCACAGTTTTGGAACGCAGAAAACACAAGGTCCTGCAAAATTCAGACACTGTGCTCTAAGAGTAGTATTATGAGAAAGTAGAATTTTACTACAGCAACCCAAGTTATGTTGTTGCTAATATTTTTTAACGTTTTCTCAATACCGTCTAACAAATGCAAAAATTTGTCAGACGGTATTGAGAATATTATTATCAGTAAATTATTTAAAGCAATTTTATGTCGCAGTACCTATCTATAGCAAAACCGTCTTACCGAACTCTAGTTTTGCGCTTCAATAGTCATGTCGAATCGTAATTCCAATGGAATTGTCTGAAAGGCAAACACGTTGAAGTGGAATCGGGACTTTGGTCACGTGCTCCAATATTTATTTTATCAATATTCAAACGTTTCAAACTGCCGCGTTTTGTCTCGGAAGGGTGTTATTCTAGTCTTTTGAAGTGTCTTTTAAAGGCAAGTATAAAAGCAATGCGAGGGTTTTTTGACCGGAAAAACTTAAATTTTCGATATTATAAGAGATGTTTTCGACTGGACTGAAATTACATAAAAAAACGCTCTCGCTACGATTGTATTCCTCATAATCCTCTGATACATACTCAGTGCGTAGATCTTTGAAGATACCAAGTAGGGGGTATTTAGAAGCACGTCCAAACATTACATTTGGTACATGCCCACGTTTTGCAAGTAGTTAGTATTCTAAGTGGCAAGTCCATCGCCGCTTATTGGGACACTAACCGATGGTACATGCCTTCGAATTTTTGGTTTTAGATGTTTTTCTTTACCATTTTGACTGGACATAATGATATAAAATATTTTTTGTAGGTACTATAACACCTACCAACTCATTTAATGTAATATTAAAAGTGACGTAAACAAGTTAAGTTTCAAAAAAATCGTTAAGTTATGTGTGGTGAAAAGACCTATCTAAGAAGTTATTAAGTTCACATTAAAATAGGTTATGCCATTTTGTAGAAAAATTGTTACATAGGTGGAGTTGGTATAGAAATGCAAAAAACCAAAACGTCTAAATAAAATTCTTTAATTTAACTTTAATTTCGAAAGACCATATATAGAATGTCCTGGCTTTGCTAGTAAGGCTTAATATAGGCACCTACGGACCAATATTTCTCAGTTCACATGAATCTATAGTTGGCTAATTTTGTTTGAACAAGAACACAAAACGTAGTATAAAATAATATAAGCTATCTTACAAAAGGCTGATGTAAATGAGACTTCAATTGCGGATATAAAGTCGTCCTTAACTGAAAAAGAAAAGCCATTCAAACACCCAGCATAGTACGATCGTGTTAAACACGTTAATGCTTTAACGAGAGCGCTCAGTGGGTTTATTTTCTTCCATCACCGCTCACCGGAATGCTAACCATTTGAGCCTTAAAACCACAATGGACTAGCCAACTCAATCAGACTTAAATGGGTTGGTTAGATTAACTATCACTATCACTTCAATACCATATCAAGCTATTATACTTAGATCTTAGCTAAGTACTTAGATCAGAGCAAATTATTTTTTATTAATATTATATATATTTAAACCTTTGCTTTTTTATGGTTAAGTTTCATAAGTTCATAAAGATATACATATACATACATGCAAACAAAATGTGTTAATATATTGTGGCATATATTGACATATTGACCTGGTGATAGAGAACTTACTATCAGTAGTTTCTCTATCAATGTAATTGAAACAAGTATTTGTCAATAAGACCTTTACTTTTCAGTCTGATTAGATAGTAACGGCCGTCAAACCAGATTCCAAAGGTGGAATCATATGTATGTAATTGCTCATACAAACGGCTCCGGAGGGCTGTCAGAAAAACATAATTGTCATTCAGCCCTACAAGTCGGATGCGAAAATCAGACAGTCCACAGAGGCCTATAGCAATTGGTATTCAACGGTGATGCAATCGAATGGAAAATACACTTGTCATACATTTAACGTGGCCTTTTTAATATTTTACTGCGAATGGGATGTCGCTTTATTTGAGCAGAGGTGACTGATTGAGTGAAGGTTGAGCTTTGTTGGTTTTGGTAAAAAATAATAATAATACGTAGTACCTACTCAAATATTGATTGAACAAATTTAGATGTTTACCAACTTACTTACATGCCTCGTACCTTGTAGCTTTTTAAAAATATTCTTCATTGTATGGTTGGCTGTCCCAAGTTGGTAAATTCATCCCAAATATGTTTCTACACAGATCTCAAGGGATCTCTTTACAAGTCGAAATGTCATGCCAGGCGTCCAACAACGATCATTGTGATAACTTTCATAAAAATACACAACAAATGTATTCGAAACCTAATTCCTGACGCTAGCCGCACGTCGCTCTTCGAACGTCAAATTTGCTATCAGGGCTACCACTGCAAGACTAAAAAAATATTGGAGAATATTTTTAGAGCTTCAATCATGATATCAATGGATTTGAAACCCATCGTTCATCAATGGATGTATTTATGGAAAGGAGGAAAACATAGTGCGGAAACGTAAGATTGAAGTTAAAAAAAATGGAAAACTGCCAAAGGCTAACTTTATTATTCTGATTTCTGATTTACCAAGAAAAACACTAATGATACTACAAATACACGATTTTGCTTTTTCCACAGTTACAGTATAAGGATCGAATCAAAATGTCGAAGATACACGAGAAGTCAAAGCAATATAAACTTGACTGTCTCTTTAGAAGAGGCCGTACTTCACTTAGACATGGTAAGTTCGCATAAGCTAGTGGTCAGTAAGACATGGTGAATAAAGTGCGTCGAAAAATTGTCTTAGTGGCCCCTGTAAGTTCACTTGAAAAACGTATAGAAGTACAAATATTATATATCCCTATGTTAGTAAATATCTAATTAACAAGTATGAGAATCACGAGAAAGCTCGGAATGAACTAGAAAGCTCGGAATGAGTTTAAATAAAAATTGGATACGACTAATTACTACTGATTTTCGACAAATTGCTGACACCAGTCGTATATATCAGTCTACCGTCGAACACGATCATGGACGATGCTCATGATCCGGAAATCCACCAAAACAGTGGTAATTAGCCGTATTTTTTATTTTAAAATGATTTTCAACAACTTTTTCACTTCTGTACATTATATTAAATAGAATGTCGACTACCACCCCTGGTCGGTGGCTCACAAACAACGTCTTCGTTCGAGTGACAGTCGGCGACATATTTTATTCACGGCGCACCGTCGTAATTCCGTCGATGCAGATAAATTGTTTTACCGCGGGAGCAGCCACGTCCCAGGAATGGCATTAAATTGATAATAACACGTAGAAGTGGTATACTTACATAGGCAGAAATTAATCACTTGTTTTTAGAGCACTGGCTCGAACTGCCACTCTTTCGAGGTGTGTGTGTCGTGTGTGTAGTAAAGTATTGTTAAGTATAGTAAAGGCTCTTTACTCAGAGTTGCGTTTCTATACACTTATATTATCTCTACTCTATGACTTTGGCGTTTGCATGATGAGCTCGTTTTTTATGCTCGAATAAAATTGTGTTAGCCACCACCAGAGCGACGTGTGAACGCCGCCCGTGGATTCCCAAGAAATTGTTTTTGGCTGCTTTGATATTTATGAAAGTTGGCATGTGAGTTTGAGTGAAGGGTACGCGGTGAATTTTAGGATCCCCCGGACGGTCTATCCGGCATAATTTCTTTGAGGTAGCCAAGAAGTTAATGCATCCATAGAGTCGCTTGTGTATGTTGTAAAAAATATATTATAACTTGAAAAAGCCACTTTGAGTCGGAAACGCAGTTGACACAAAATGCTTTGTATCAACTGTGCACACTTAGTTTTTCAGGTTTTTTAAAATAACAGTATGTTGCAGATATTGCTTTTATAAATATTTTTATAATAATATTTATTAAATTTGCGAAAGATATCACCACTTCAGATGTAGTTGTCTCGTGCGTACAAATATGCATGCTGTGTGCAGCTGTGTCTAAATATCGAGAAACAATCATGGTAGGTACCTAAAATTAAATATACCGCTTTTAGTGAATCCTACTAATAATATTATAAACGTGAAAGTTTGTGAGGATGGATGTTTGTTACTCTTTCATGCAAAAACTACTGAACGGATTTTGATGAAACTTCATAGTAATATAGCTTATACATCAGAATAACACATGGGCTACTTTTTATCCGGTACTACGCGGGCGAAGCCGCGTTAAATATAATTAAAGAAGCTATTTAATTATATTTAACTATGTTTGAAGGGTGCATCGCAGATACTAGTTGCGATAGGTACCGATGTAGTAAATTCATTGACTCAGTTCCGCCAATATATTGAGACATGCGCCTCGGGAGCGAGCGCAGACGCCGCCATCAATATTAAATCGACAGCAGGTAAACATCTTCACGACTGTTCAATCAAATCTTCAATCAGGAGACATTTACTCTTATCCTTACGCTAATTAACGTTTTGGAGCAAAGAAAACATTATTTTGGTTTAGATTAAGTGATTTTTGCAACCTAGCATGTAACAGATTAAATCGCGAGGAATCGCTGTAGGTAAATTAGACGGAATACAGAGACTAGTGGTTATTGTAATTCAATGAAAAACAAAATATATGTAACTAGCCTCTGCCCTGGGCTTCACCCGCGTTAAACTTGGAAAGCGTAGCTTATGTGTACTTTATATAAAAGTCATGTTCTAAATTTCATCCACATCGATTTAGCCGGTACGCAGAAACAAACATCCCAATATTAGATGTTGGTATGTTTGTTTCTACCGTACATTCAAACTATCGCATTTATAATAGGATATAACTAGCCTCTGCTAGTCGGCTTCGCCCGTGAAATACCGGGATAAAAGGCCTAAAATATTATATATATTTTAGGGCACGTCGACTACCTGTTTCAAATTTCATTTAAATCGGTTTAGCCGTTTTTTATTGAGGTAATTGAAATTAAACATCAAAATTCTCGCAATCTTAATATTTCTAGGATTACCTACTGAAATATTCTAGCATCACGTCAGCATTAATTGCTGAATGGCATGGCGTGTGCCAACGGCAAGCAATCGTATTTTTTTTGTGGAAAAACTACTTTAGTAACCTCGTCAGCAATCTCATTATCACTGATTTGTTTTAACATGAAACGTTCAAAAAGCTCTCTGAACTCAAACAAAATCACCTTTGACCCATCTCGGAGTTTCGTAGACGGATTATAATGTTTATACTGAAAATAATGCGCGGTTGCGGTGTTCGGTGCAAATATTTGAAGACGTGTTCAAAGGGTGGCTTTTTGCGAGGCCCTTTGAGCCGGCGGTGGTCTGCGGTCAGGTAACCCGATTACCAGCCTGCTGGCTGCTCTAACGTAGTTTGAGCTACAAACTGACAACTCCTTCAATAATAACAACAATATCGCTAGACAGGATTATATCATTGGCAGTTAAACGATTAGAGGGAAACGATAATCTAAAGTAATAACCTATTCAATAAATAAAATGGCACGGATCTTTTCTAATTCTACGTTCTACAAAACCACCGCTTTAAAAGACTCTTATAGAAACCATTTCGAAATAAAATAAAGTTGATGGCATACAAGTTAACATCTACTTTTACGGCTGACTGACAGTAAAATGTATCAAATAAAATTGTTATCCGTCAAAACATCCCATGCTGCTTGAACTCGCGGAATGCAGGAATGCCTCGTACTACTTGTACGAGAGTTACAACGATCTGTAGATTGTTTAGTAACTAGAACTGGCAAGGGAAATAGAAAAAAATATTCATCGGTACATTACTCCTCCGACTTTTGACTTACTGATGCTGGCAATACAAAATGACAACAGAACAAAGAGCCGAAGTTTTTTTAAATAAAACAAAACAGTTGTCTCGTAAGCATACAGAAGTAAGCATATAGAAGATCCGGTTCCAGGCTGATGTATATGAGATAACTTTTATTAATTACTAGCATCTGCCTACAGCTTAGCCAGCGTGGTACCCCGATAAAAAATAGCCTATGTGGTATTTATGTATCAAGGTAAACACGGTAAACACTAAAACAGTTTTTTTTGTCACAGGTGAACCCAAATGCTTTTAGGGGGCTTGAGCCCCTTAGCCCCCAACCTAGATCCGCTACTAGTGTCAACTATACCTGTTCCAAATTCATCCTCGGTTTAGTCATCACGGATATGTTTAGCAACAAACGTCCAAACCTTCAAACAACCAACTTTCGCGATAATAATATTAGTATGCAATGTAATACCTCATCCAGTTAGATAAGCACATGATTTGTGTGCTGCTGACTTATTCAGGGGGCAGCAAAGGCTTCACTCTACCTGCGGTTAGGTGTAACTTAACGAACCCTCTATGAATCTTTCATATAGTTTCATTTAATGTTAAGCTAGTTGGCAACTTTCGAGGGTTTATGTTTGTTTTGAAAAGTTCTAACTTTTGGCCATTATGGTAGCAACAGATTAATTAATAATTAGCACTTTAGCATTTGTTAAGCTTCAATTCAGATTGAAGCTTAACAAATGTCCGTTCAATGTCCGTAATACAGGTATGACCTAACACGGCTGCTAAGGTAGGTGTATTGTATTGTAATATTTTTGCAAATTGTGTTTAGGGCCTTGATTTTAATTGTAAGTGCATTGTTTATGTTGGTTAAATTAATTATTGAAATATTCGAAACGAAAATCATAGGTCTTTAATTAGGTCTAAAAGGTAATACAAAAAACAAAACGAAATATTTTCTTATAAAATTTATAGTAACCCTTTATTTCCTAAGTCAGAGGGTGCCCTCATATCTTTCATAATTTAATTCTCACTGACAATCGCTTTAAAACTCTATCGAATTAGGATTGATTGTGTCAATACCATCATTATAATGTCAACAGAGCAAGTCACCAAATAATAACCAGGGGGCAGGTAATTCAAAGCGGAATTAATTCCATTACCAATACAAACATCCACCTCCGACGTACCGAGGCACCCTTCTTCGCAAATTAGATTTTGCATAAAGCCTATTTTAATTTGCGCCGTCGCTAAACATTGCCTCTCTTCAATATTTGAGGAGCGCAAACTGGAGGCCAGCAGCGGCAGAGACCGGTTGACATTCGGCAACGCAAATATGTTCTTGGTGAGGTCGCGATAATAAGCTTAGCTTACTGAGCACTGGCCGAGGGCGGACCCGCCCGCCCTGGCCCGCCTCGCGCTGTTATTAAATTCTTTTGTCTACCACCACCGGCAAAATGCCCAGTTATTTACGTGCGGTCCGCGGGATCAACGTAAATATCTCGTGTGTCTTTTGAACTGACGTAATATGCAGGATAACAGAGGATTGCTCGAATACCTTTGTTATTCGAAATCTTTAACTCGGGTCAGCGCTCTCGAATATAATCTGAAATAAAGCTTCTTTATTTTCATAATTTCATAATTCAAACAGTAACAGGTGTTTTAAATTTAATTCGCTCGCTCGTCACAATCACGAACTTGACAAGTAAATATTGCATGAGAACGCAACATAAAATAAACTGGGACCGCGTGAAAAAGCTCCCCGCGCTAAGATATCTAAGCTCAGCTTTATTTTGAGAACATTACTCTCCGTTAAACAATATAACTCATTAATTCGCTCGTGCGGTCGCGTTTCATAAATGTTTTACGTATTAATAAAATTAACAAAGCGTTAGTATGCGAGAGGGCTATTTCCCGACAAAGCGTCGGAATGAAGCACAATGGAATCTAAAATAAATACGAGGACTTTAGCAAACAGGAGCTCACAAAGCATCCACCTGGCGAGCCATGGGTGCGCTTGGGTGCTATGGAAAATTAAATAGGTGCAGAGTTCAATTAATGCCACAAGGTGTTTGACTCTTGCAAAGTCTCGCGAACCCAAATGTTCAGATCCGGTGATCCTTTGGCTAAATGTGCTAGAATACTGCGCTTATTTTTTTCTTTTTTTGGAACTTTGTGACGGTCATGCGATTGATCTTCGTTTTTGAGGTGTACTCTACTATGAGCACATTTCATAAACAAAAAACATGCTCACGACCGAACCTGTAATATATATTATATATATTAATATGCATTACAAGTTCGGATATTCAGAGGCAATTCCAAAAAAAAAAATTGCCACATACCCATGTTATACAAAACATGGGTTTATATTAATAATATTCAACGCATTCTACGCTGCAAGCCAATCGCCGCTTAATAGAACCAAGAATTTGCACGATAAAAATATATTTCTTAAAACACCTATGAATGGTTTAACAATTTAGTTTTGATAACATGCCATTCACACTTTACACAATCATAAGCTTATTTGCAATAGAGAAGCTATTACTAAAATATTTAATGTAGTTAAGTTTCTATCTAATGAAGTAGATAAAATTCTCATACAGGACATCAAGTAATTTATCCCCTCTTATCTAAAAACCGCTTGTTCAAAGACACCCTCTTTGGTAGATCACTATCGTGTTATAGTCAGTACGTTTCAGTCCGTGTTAAACCGCCGCTTATCTCAAATTACACTGTTTTACTGGATTTCTGGATGACTGCGAAAAGTAAACCTTTTTGTGCAGCTTAATGGAGACTTTACTATTTGTTATTGGGCAAGCTTGGCACTCTTCATGTTGATTACTTAGCTAATGTAAATAATTTGTAATCTAAAAGTTTTTTACCTTACTACTTATTCAAAAAAAGCTAAGCTTGCAAAGATAATCAAATTAAAATCTACTTAAATATTTTAGAGTATTATTACGACTATACCACGTACTTTACCATTCTCCTGCTGACGTTTCGTTGATCGTTAAGAGGTCCTTCCTCATAAGCTTACTTAAATATTTATGACTTTCTATGCACTTTGATGTATATATCCTTGCCTTGCATATCACATTAATCTACCCCTAATAACGGAACATGAGCACAGCACTTCAGGAATCAAAACTCGTGCTACAAACTTGTACTTCGAGTATGAATAGGCTCTCATCCAACAAAGTTATAGGAACTCAAGTGCGATTGTCACATTATCCAATGGTAGGGGGCGGAGAGCTTACCGATCGCCGGTAACCCTCAGCGGATTTTATTGCCATTCGTATTGTCGGCCAGAGATTTACTTTGACGTGTCGGAAATTCGTTTGTTGACTCTTCGCAGCCATTTTCAAATGTCTATCTCGACCGCAATGGGTTTTTTCTTTTGCAAGGATTAATAGGGCGCCAGATTGAGGCAATTTGTTTGTTAAATCTTGGATTTTTTGGAAAATGTTTGTAAAATTGAGTCTCTGTGACAGCACAACATAGACTTTTAAGACCTAGTGTACGGAACAGCGCTCCTTACTTACAAGGATATCATTAAGTTATTACTAAGTACATAGGCACTTTTATTATTGAATTTTTATTGAATTTTTACTAATCAGTATTCTTGTACATATAGTATAGACTTTATCTTATCATATCTAAAAGTTTTTTAAACAGTCAAGATTTAAATCGGCTCAAAATGGCATTTTTTTTTTGAGATTGGCACGAACTCAATTTCAGTCTCAGAGTTATGTTCAAGTTATTAATACGCCGATAGGATAATAATTCATAACAAGCCTGTATAATGCGAAGCTTGACAAAGAAAGAAATATTGCTTAGAGCTAAGTATCAGTTCTTAGCTCCAAGCAATTTATCTTTCTGCCTCTGCTTTGGACAAAATATCAGACTCAACATCAGGTGTACCTATCTTAAAATTCGCCTTATAAATAACAGACGCACCTCAAGAAAGGCAAAGCACCTGCACTAGTCAGGTGATGTCTTTGTCTGCTCCACGAATTATGAGGAAAGGCGCAAAATTTAAATATCCGCCGCTATTTTACATGTAAGAGATGCACTTTGCATGTTGTGTGGCGATTATGAGACAATGTACGGAGTACAAAGCGATAAACAAAAATGTTTAGTACTGAAAGCTAATTTAAATTAGCAAAGTTATATACGGATAGTACATGTGAAGTTTCTATTATCTAAAATACCTGCCTCTGCTGATATCGTTGCTTACATTTTTTATTATCTTTACTGTATGAAGTAAATTATAACGGTGACGTAATATCACTGGTACTATCCCCAGCTAATAATGGGTATCAACAATGAATTCTTGTTAGAGATATTCGCTAGGTATGCCCTGTCTGTGTACCTTTGGCCGTTTCAAACAAAATGACTTCACATGTAAAACGAAATAAAAAGCATTATTGAGTCTCTCGTTCACTTCAATTTACAGCAGCAAATTACCTTTTGAGAGAGCTCCCATCAATTCCAAATAAATCCCACAAAAGAAACAAGTGGATATTGACACCTCCATCCTCCATTTTTCTCTCCATGTCCCCGTTTGAGGGTGACACGTCTCCACAAAGGTGCAAAGGGAAAACTCAATTAAAACAACCTCCGCAGTTCCACTCGACCGAATCACATTACCAGACGATTAAGCTCCATGCAGGCTCTTTAGACACATGCAAGTCAAATAGAGCATAAATTAGTTTCGAATGGGTTCGGGAATATTTTTGTGTAAAATAGGACTTTGCAAGTCCATATGCAAGGATATTTTTATAGACAAAGTTAATTTATGTTGTTTATTTTGATGAGTCAGTCAAAATGACTGAAACTCTTAAATTAAATTATGACTCGGAAAACTAAAAGCTTCACCAAAGTGGTTAGTTTGTCTATGGCTCAATCTGTACTGCCTCCTCAAGTTTTTTTTTTATGTTGCATGTCTTTGACGCTGGTTATCAGAGAAAGAGCCGTGTTGGCCTAGTGAGCAGTACTCCGCCTCCGATCCAAAAATCGTGGATTCCCCCGTCAAAACGGTGAATAAAAATATCGTCAAGAAACCGACTTGTCCTAGAACAAAAAATTCTAAGACGTATGCCATCGGTTCACAGTATTCTAATAAGCAGCAATGGGCTTTCAATCTTTCACATGGAATGCTAGATATACTTTTCGAAAAGTATGGGCATGTGCCACATATAATGTTTTGATGTGCCTCTGACTACCTACTTGATATTCTCACGGATGTACGTTCTGAGTTTGGATTTTGGTCTTCCTCTATTTATGAAGCTAAATAAGTCCCCTACGAACATGTTGCACGCAAAAAATCCTCACTAACAATGAGACAATGAAGAAGCGTCGCATCTCACAGAACATTCATTATCTTCACTTGTCAGCGGCCGAGGGGCGTAAATGACTACGTCCTGGCCAATGGTCGGCTTTGTGGGGAGGATACTTTGCTGATAAGAAGTCATGATAGCGCGTAAAAATTTATACTGAACGCTGGCAAAGATCTGTCAGGTCAGCGAATAATAACAATGAAATAAATGGGTGTCTCAACTATTGGATCTCATAGCTTTTATCTTGGAATGGATCTGTGGAACTTATTCGTCGAATGAGAGAAAAAGTTTAATATCAATTGTTGTTGTGTTTTTACTAGACTTGGGGTAGCATCTATGCACCATTGTTATTTGCGTTTATATGATTGGTAGCAGGACACAAGGGTCATATCCATGCATGGATTTATTATACGTTAGTAGGTATATAAATATGTGTAAAGCTATCAGCAATGATCGTCATGGGCTAAACTGGTGAAGATAATTGTTCGGAATAAACGAATTTGAGTGAAACATCTCGGTTGAAGTTCATTCCCTGCAAAACAAGATTTACGTTCAAAAGTCTCCAAAGAGATCGGAAGAGACATTATTCGGTGCACCTCCGACGTCCCGATGGGTAATTGGTTTTCAAGTTGGCTCATTATTTAATTGGGCGTCTACCGCGATGGGCCGCGTGCTTTTTACGACAATAATAAAGACTTTATACAAGTTTTGTTGCGTTTGTCGCTGCGGGCGGCTTCATTATCTGACACAGCCTCTGTGTTTTACGTCTCAATTATTTAAACGTTTTATTTTCATGGCTGCTAAGAATTTGGACGACAATATAACGGCACGTACATGCTGTGATAGCGCTTTATCTTGCTACAAATATAATTTGGCTTACTTCGTTATATGTGTAGTATCTAATATTTACAGAAGATTGTAGAGTCCGTTTCACGAAACAAGTCCAGCAGTCATTTGTGGAACTAACTATCAGGTGATGGAAAATGAGGTTTAAATAAATGTTTAGCATAAACACTAGCGCTGTGTTTGCGGGACTTGTATCGTGAAACAAAATCAATGGTTGCATTGTCAGTTAGGGTCAAAAAACATTCGTATCAACTAGTATCTACTTTCCTTTGTGTGTGGTTGTTAAATTGACTCTGAAAACGTAGAAATATTTTACCTAGTCGCGAGTTAATTTATGCAAAAGTTGAAAGCTCCTAAAGCTGCTGTTCTTACCTACAAAACAAATAAAACAGCAAGTACCTCACTTCAAACTCGAGATGTATCGCGCTCTCGCTTTACGCATATTTAATTACAAGACTGAACGCAATTAAACAGTTTCTAGGCCGATTCAGTTTACGACTTTCCAGGCAGAAGGTTTTGAAGGCTTTTCAGCGCCGCAATCAGTTTTACGAGGCTTTTTAACAGGAACTTTATTGAAGGCTGAATTTGGTGCGTTAATTCAAAGTAGAAGCATAAAATTGTTCAATACTTCTTCTTAAGCAAACGTTAAAAGTCAAGATACACTGTACGAAAATCAAAACAAAAAAATCTATAAATTGGGGCTCAAATAACAGAAAACACTAGCAGTACCTTCCTACTAAAAGACCGGATAAGATCATCATCATAATCATCATCAACAACATTATGTAAACAATTTTATTTCTTTATTCTTTCTGTAGAAGCTTTGTCAAAAACAATGTAGTACAAGTACTAAGGTTTTAATTAGATGCTTCGGCTAATTTCGTCTTTCATCGGAAATACGAACACCCAATAGTGATATTTATCTAGAGTTGTTACAACTATTATGCATATTTTTTAAGTGTTATTGTGATATTATTATAATAGTTTGGAAAATAAGTGTTTCAAATTGTTTAAAAGTTCAATTAATTAATTTAACAAAAAAGTTAATTAGTACCTAATTGGGGCATGCAAATTATCATTACTTAATCACTCTAACTCACTGCAAATTGACTTAAAAAAATAACATTTTAAAATCTAATATGAAATGTGACAACTGGGGGTATTAACAGCTCTATATAATTCCAAATACTGGAACCACACGGTTTAACTCCTCTGAAGATCGCTGGTGACTGACGATTGGTTGAATAATCAACTTAATTCGGAAACACGAACGTTGCCGAAACATCTTATTTAAAGCGTAGTACTGTTTTAAATTATTTATCTAAAAGAAACACGTCAGTTCATCTATTGAATTGGTTTATGAATAAACGAAATGAAATGACGTCGTATACCAAGTCTAATTTAAGTACAAAAATAAGAGCAGAAGTAGAAGTTAAAGTAAAGCTAGTAAATAGATTGCAGAATGTGAGGATTATTCAAACATTAATTATAGCAAAAAATAATTGAACAAATTATTTTTGCTATCATAAATAAAACGAATCATTAATAAGCATACAAAATTATTTCAGGGTCAAAGCAACACGTGCCTGAGTCAACGCATTAGCATTGCCCTTCAGCGGGGCAATGCTGCCATCTTTTGGGAACGCTTCCGTCTGGTAGTGATCTGGATCAGTTGAACTATATATAGATCGTTTGCAATAGTTTTTAGATAGCCTAGCTATTTCATCTGTATTTCACATAAATGTATAAATTTATTGGTTTAATAATATTCACTGCTGAACATAGGCCAATCCTACAGAGTTCCATAATAAATGATCTTGGACCACCTCAATCCACTGACTGCCCACAACCTTTACCACACTGCGTCATCCGGTTCGTGGTCACCATTCGAGAACCTATCTTCCTCAGTGGTTATCGATTCAGATAATTATGAAAGTAACAGTTTAAACATTGTATCCTCTAAATGACCTCTAAATGGCCTCTTAGTTGCTAGTTTAGTCATTAATGTTGTTTTTAAGTGCCGATGGTTTTCTTAAAATAAATAAACTACATGGGATAAACTTTCTTACTTATAGCAGTTGTAAAAGCATACTTCGACAGCAGGCGCTGATTGGGCCCAGTTACGATTGCGTTATACATAATATTAAAACAATATCCGCCACCCACACCTTACTACAACCGCCCTGCACTCGATCGGTGAGATTGCTCATCGCAGTAATAAATAGTGTTCATCGCTCACTCGTACTTAGCTTGTCACTTCAGTCTCCTCTGAGCACATCAGGCATGCCTACCTATCTGTATTTCCACATTAATAAAATCAGCACAAAGCTTAAACCGCCCCTCTTTAAGACATTATTCACCACGAACATCCCTCAAGACTCCGCAATCTTGTTCTGTGCCACTTTTAATAGCGCAGCGCGCACCGAATGTAAATCTTGCGCCACATTCGCGCCAACAGTTGGTAACACGAAGCTGGGAACTAGCGGATGTGTTTTGCGAATCTGAAGCGAGTGGAAGATCTGTTACTGTCATTCTTCGTACATTACAGAACAGTTGAAAGGCCATGATCGTCCATGACGAATCATTTTATCAACACTATGAAATCCTTCTCTAATTAGCCTTCCCCTTGTTGATTTACAAAAGCTTTTTAATGTTGCTACTCCGAGCACAAATATTACGCGGAAACCCGCTTATTTGTAGAACGGCGTCATTTTTCTTATACCACTTCCAGGGTGCAAATGCTTTCTGGTTTCCGTAACTGGCAACACCTGACTATTTACGTTTGCGTCTCCACAATTACCCGCAATTTTATAACTTTTCAAACTTTACGCGAAATCGTCGCAGTTGGAGAAATAATTCCTCTAAATACCACCTAAGTCACAACTCCTGCATTCTAAATGAAACACGTCCGCTTCTAACATAGGTACATTTATTTTACAACAAAATGATAAAATTCATACAGCTATATAAATACTTTACACGTAAAAAGTACTTTTATGCGTGTGATTAAAAAAATGTTCAGATAGAGTCCAACATACCTACCCACAGGTATATTATACTCAATACTCAATACATTTATTGCTTTCACATGGTAGGTACATAGATGGTGTTTATAGGTAGGTATCTCACATGAACCCTGTCTAAGGGTATAGCAACAGATAGGTAGGCAGGCCGAAGTTTTGTGTAAACAAAAAAAAACTAGTAGGTACAATAAAATAAAGTCAAGGTAGGCAAAGTATCAAGCATTTGGAATAACACAATTAGGTAAGTAGGTTTAGTCATTTTTTCTTTTGTTATAATTTTCATTAGTCAAAAATAGGTACGTCACTTCTTATTTATTTTTAAGGTTTGCTAGCTTTCTAGTCTAAATAATCTTTAATGTCATAGTAGCATTTGTCAATTAAGAATGATTTTAGTCTTTTAGTGAACAACGAATATTTTTGTAATTCTGTGATTTGTTTTGGAAGTTTGTTGTAGATTTTAATTGACATTATGTATGGGCCATCGCTGTGCAATTTTAGGTGTGATCTTGGTTGTATAATTTTGTTTCTACCTGGCCTAAGTGCGTATCTTCGAGGAAGATCATCAAGTTTCGTGTACAAATCGGGATATCTTCTGACAAATTTACATATTTCTAGAATGTATATTGACGGTAACGTCAAAATCTTTAGATTTATAAAATGGGGTTTGCAACTATCTCTTTTTTTTATGTTTGCTATAATACGCACACATTTCTTTTGTAAAATTATAATTATAATCATGTATATATACGAGTAAAAATATAATTCCTCTATTAGCACACAGCCTGACCTACGAGTATCATACGTTACTAGCTTTTCCTACGCGGATTTTATCCAGATCAGTTCCGCTGTTCCGAAGATTATTAGTAAGAAAAGTACCTAGTAGTTATTAGTTTTTATATGCAGTAGTACTTTACCGGTCGAGCTCTTTCACGAGAAGATCCAACTACTGTAATCAGTATATCATTGCAAACGTCAAATCATTATATTTAGCAGGCTAGTTTGTAAACTTCAGTAATTTAGCGAAGTGTGAAGCAAGCTGATTGCCCGTGATATAGTTGCGTGGTCCAGTTGACAAGAAGATGATTATTATTTTTAACAATGTTAATGACTCTACCACAGTTTGTTTGAATCATCCGTAATACAAGTCTGAATCAAAGGAAAAATATTTAATCCGTGGAGCAGCTGATGCAGACTGCAGGCAGATGCTGGATGCGGCAAGCTGAAGACAGGGCGCTATGGCGCTCATTAGGGGAGGCCTATCTCCAGCAGTGGACTAATATAGGCTGATGATGATGATGATGGAGCAGCTGATCGGTCCATAGGAGAAACTTTTCTTCCGTAGAACTGTGACCGAACTTCGATAGAAATAATGTGAATGTACTCCGTGTGACTTATGGTTGCCTAGTATTAAATTTTCTTTTTTCAGATATTTACATTGTCACTCAGTTATTTTACTTTATTATTACCGTCACTGTTCTACGGATAAAATATCTATTCTATGGATCGGACCTATCAGTTGCTCCACAAATTAAATCGTTTGTTCAGTTAATTATACTACAGATTTTTTTTTTAATCTTCCTTTTAATTAGCTATTTTGGCATAGGTCACATCCTACTACTATCATAAACGTGAAAGTTGACGTGACGTGAGGATGGATGTTTGTTACTCTTTCACGCAAAAACTACTTGACGTATTTTGATGAAACTTTACAGTAATATAGCTTATACATCAGAATAACACACAGGCTACTTTTTATACGAGTACTACGCGGGCGAAGCCGTGGGCAGAAGCTAGTATAACATAAACTTATAATGCGTCTCTTCATCAAATATAATTAAATTCAGTATACATTTAATGTTCATAATTTTGTATAAACAATAAAATTACTTATTCGAGAATCTTAATAAGAGATTCAGTAATGTCTTCCATAGCTTAAATGGGGACCTAAACCAATACTTGAACCTGTAAATCAGTGCATGAAAATCAAACTGAATATTTTCTTAATTATACTAAAATCGCGTTTATTTTAAGTAATTCACTGGTTTTAAAATACGAGGTAACAAAAATGAAAATATTATTTACTAATAGAAATCAAACTGAATATTTTCTTAATTAAACTAAAATCGCGTTTATTTTAAGTAGTTCACTAGTTCACTGGTAGTTCAAATATTATTTACTAATAGATAAATAATTCTATAACAATAAATTAGCACCCTCAGTTAAATTGGCGAGTTAATAAATTAATGAATTTAAAACTTCTTTTTATCCACTATTTTGACCATATAAATTGGGAAGTTGGTCCCTTTACACTTTGAATAAGAACATTGTGTCAAAAAATAAACATATGTAGCTTTACACGAACAATAAAAATCACAGGTAATTTTCCAAAAACAATATCATTTCGGAATGATCTACGTATCTTTGTATATTCATCTAACAATCAAATACCTACTAAAAACTAGGTATACCTAATCACATTTCTAAAAGTAAATTAACTAAAAAGTACTCTACAAAAATAAAGTTTTAATACTTTAAACCTATTATATTTACAAAATTAGATAATATAACTATATTTTCTCCATTGCAAGGAAACCAAATACTACGAGTTGGTAAAATAACGTCATTTTCTTAACACGCTCAGCGCCATGTGTATCTTTAAGTCACACAGTGTCTGAAGGACTGTGTATCCATAAGTATACACATCCCTCTACTTGGTTAGAACACTGTGTTTCCTTTGGACGCAGGTTTTCTATTCATTTTCTAAGCTAAAATTAAAGCCCCGGCCTGGCGCGTTTTTTCGGTGTGCGTGGTTTGGGAATCGGTAATTTTTCAAAAAAGATATTGAATTTTCAATTTGGGTGTCCTATTTTTCGGGTAGTTGGAAAAGTAAAAAAAACTTTCGCCTGTTCGGTTTCTCTTTGTGACTGTGCATAATCTAGATTGCTTTGTGGAAAGCATGGGGACGTCGCGCTTATCCCGCCGTTTCAAGGCTACGATGCCATCTCCCGACTGCTTAGATGCTATTTCTCCTTTTTTTCAATTTAGCGCTGGTAACATCCTTCGGCATGTGTTTTCTATTACTTCCCAGTGTTCCTAAATATTCCAAATAAACTAACTTTAGGTTAAGTTTATATTATGTGTACTGTGTATATTTTTGAATACACATGGCCTGGGAGGTATGCTTTTAAGGTACACTTTTTCCCAGGCCACGTGTATCTAAATGTCACACAGCTGAAAATCACATAAAAACCCGAAAAAAGAGGGGGGTGTCAAAATAAAATATGTTTTTTATGAAATTTCAAACAAAATAAAACATTTAAAAAAAATGACAAAAAATTTAAGAATCGTCCCCGAGGCCTTGGCGCTGAGCGTGTTAAGTTGGTACATTTTATAGTAGAGCAAGAATAAAATGTCATGTAACCCAACATCAGAATACTGTTAATTTTAACATTGTGTAACCATCGTCATTTAACTTTGTACGAGTTTAATCACAAAATTTCGCCTTAATCCTAACTTTATATCTCACTTCATCTACTTTCTGCCGCAGAAGCTTCTACCTGGAATGGAATAATTTATTTTTATTTTAGTATTTTAGTAGTAGTTACTTATATTACCTAATTTATTTACGAAAATTGCACTCACAATAGACAAGGATGTTATTGTTTTGGTATAATTGAATGTTTTTGGTATAATTAGGGCCAGCTGCGACGAAAGAGGGGCGGGTTCGATTCCCGCTGCGGTTCAAATGGTTTCACATGTTCTGTAGATATTTCTTCCGCGGCGTTGTGGTACCACGGTAATCGTAGTTCCTGAAACCCACGACACAGGGGATCCTGTGATCCTTAGTGTGGACTGAGGTTAAAAAAAATTGAGCGTTAGCGAGGACCTACAATGAACAAATGTATTAGTAGGTATTGCGTTAAACTTATTTATGAGATTGCATCAAATACATTAAGGAACAAACATTATGTTTTTCTTTGTGTACTTAGAATAATATGTTGCATTAGCATCAACAAGATTTTTTTAAACACATTATGGCAGCGCTCTTTTAGACGTGTAACGTTAAAACTTATCTTAAAACCTTATTTGAAGTCATACAAAACGATTCCAATAAAAAATAAATAAAGAATAAAATGTCCAGCACATTTTCCACCCAGCATCATCTAGCCCCAAACATAAGCAGAGCTTGTATTATGGGAACTGCATGACTGATATATAAATTATATACTTTTATTTTGTAAATACATACATATTATACATAAAAAACACCCAGACCCGAGACAAATATTTGTAGGTCATACAAACATTTGTCCCGCGGCGGGAATCGAACCCGCAACCTTCTGCGTCTCAGGCGGGCCTTCGCCCACTGTACCACAGAGGTCGTCATACATACAATAAAACTGCATTGCAATCGTATAGATAGACATTTTGAAGATAAATGGTAAAGCCTCCTTGCATAGGAAAGAAAAATAGAGGGTAAAAATAGAACTCAAATTCGCTTTTGAAATCTAACATGTGCAAACACGGAGCGGCTTTGCTGAGAATATATCATCAGGCGTGGCTATACTTTCACAATTGAACATAATTTGCCTTCATTGAACATTAGGTAGGTACCAGTGACCATAATACGACTCAGTCCCTCTACCCTGTAGACCGATGACATCGTAAAGGTTTAAGCAGGCCGGATCGTTCGTCATAGCACTCTTTAGGGAATCCGGAGGTAACGGCTCAGCGGGGCGATCACACTAACCGAGATGGCAATCAATTTTGACACTAGTTCCTTATTTTAACGGCCCATCCATCCAAAAAACGGAACGTCCAATATGAAACCAATTTTGTTCATTCGCATTGTCCATCTATGGCTCGTCCAGCTTACAAATTAGCGTGATACGATTCATCCCATCCGATGATACCAGCCATGGGAAATTAGTGTGATCGCCCCGCTGGACTGATGATGATGTTGATCTACACAAACCTCAAGCCGTAATTCATTTACAATCTAGTCTCGACATAATTTACTGTCGGTCAGCTTTTGATGACAATTTTGACGTTTTAACAACAGTCTTTCATTTTTGAGCATTTACAATTACAATTTTGACGCTTATGAGACTAGATCGGAAGTTTCATTTGCCTATTTTTTTACCAACCAGAATCATAACATCATTTTGAAAAAATAAATGATGTATACAAATTGTCACTTGCAACGGTACCTACACATGTACATGTAGGTAGATGTTATATGCACAGATACCTATAAAGAACCTGTACATAATTAATAATATACAGGTTCTCTGTAGGCATCTCAACATCAACCCTGTATAAGGGTGTTCATGTTTTGCTTTTGGCCCAATTCATCTTACCTTATCAACCCTTCCCAGTATAAGTGGCGCTGCGGTCTGCGCCGGCTCCTCGACGGTCCGGCCCCGTCTCGTGGCGCCGCTGTTCTCGCGAGCCTCTCTCGGCAACAGCCGGTGGATGCATGGAGTGAACAGTTCAGCGTCCATCATGATACTGGACCGCTTGTCGAAACACCACCCGACTAGGGCGCCCACGGTCAGCGTGGCAAGAAGACCCATAGGAGCTATCCAGTGGTACGATATGCGGAACAGTGGGAAGATCATTGCTGGATCCTAGAAACAAAACGTATTCCTATGGACCTGAATCAAGTTTGAGCCAACTTGTGCCATCGAAAGGTGCGCAGTCATTATCACTTCATCACCAACAGCCTGTAGAAGTCTAACAGTGGCCTACCTGTTGATAAGCCGTAACCTATGGACGCTTGCGATATCAGAAATCTCGCTCGTGCGTTGCAGACCCTGAGACTTGGGAACGGGTGAAAAGTCTCATGCACCTGTAATTTCACCGGCACCCATACATACCCTTCAAACCGGAAAACAGAAATGCGTCGAGCTCCTGTTTGTTGAACTTCCCCGGACGAGCTCTTCACAAAGAGCTCTGTCTACTGGACTGTGCCAGGCAGGTAATTTATCTCCCAGAACCGACGACCGCTGGGGATGAAAGGTTCTCGAATGGCGACCATGAACCGAATGACGCAGACCGCAGTACGAGTATAGTATTATAAAATCTGTGATGCAGTGTAGGAAGGCCCCAACCCAATGGACTGATGATATCTTAAAGATTGCAGAAAATCGTTGGACAAAGGTTGCCCACAAGAAAGAAACAAGAAAGAAAAATATTAATTTAGCACGACATAAATTAGGATGGTGGGAGAAGTTATGAAAAAGTAAATAATTATATAAGTTAGAATAGCCTGCTTTAAGTATGAATGAAACAGAAATGCCCCATGTACCTTACTAATCAATCTACCTAGACACAATATCGTTGATTATGGCAATGCAATATGACATCGACGATGCCGTTCTTAAATCGGAACAATTTAGGTTCACTGAAGGCAATTTTTCCATGCTCAATGGAGATCCATTACCTTGCGAAGCTCCGCCATCTCAGCGAGCGTTGTCATTTCGACGCTTTGCGGTTTCATCCGTGACTGAGCGAACATAGAGTGCTCCTACTAAAGGCGGCCCTTTATCGACCCTGCAACCTCTTTAAGCACAGCAACAAAAGTGCCCTAAGTATGCCCGATTTGGTAAACACCTTCAGAATACCTGCATTGCGTCCAGCATCTCTTGCATCTGATGAATCCCGTCATCCGGTTCACCGTCGCTAATCAAGAACCTTTCCTCCCAATGGATTTCGGTTCTACGAGTTATATACCCTGCCTATTACCACTTCAACAAGAGACATTTCGGTGAATTTAGTTCTACGATTACCACTTACCAGATCCAAATTAACATAAGTGGAGTTGGCAGCGCACTCCGTGGTTATATTTAGCGGGGGTGACCTGAGGCCCTTGGCAGCTGCAGTTTGGGTCCCCAGAGATAGGCTCCCAGCGATAAGAGCCCCGGCGATGCCACCGGATATGGCCCCGCGAGGCCCCACCCACCAGCACACCATGCCGAGCGTGAAGATGCCACAGGTAGCACTAGCTGCTATGGCCGAGAGTGCTGTGGCAACACCTGTAGACGAACATTGGTAGCTTAAAAGCCTTATAAAGATACAGAATTCCTTTTTTGTACAGTCAGCAACAAAATAAAATTACCAATTCGAGTTTTTAAATGCTCTTTTGGCAATGCTCATCGGTCAGTGTTTCTTTAATATTAAACTGCAGCACATCTCTCGACACCCTTTACCGTTCACACCAACAACGTTGCCCCTACGCTGCCTATCGTTCGTGGCACTTATGGGGCCCGTTTAGTGGACGGAAAGCCATCACCTTGCCGTCCGTAATCTTGTGAAGATAACGTTTTTAGATGATAATGTACAAAGGGCCTCTTCGTGTTAGCTTTGGCTCCATTAATGCCTGTAAAGGCCCCAGGCATAAACCTGATGTTTGAAATGAATACAGAGAAATAATAATAATAATAATAACAACGTTGCCTCTATGATGCCTATAGTTAGCGGCACTTATGGGGGCTCGTTTAGTGGACGGCAAGTTTTGACCTGCCTATTTGATCCGAATTTTAGTCAGAATTAGCAAGTGCCCATCACCCATTAGTATGTACTCCTGAAATATGATATATACGCATATTATACGTATAAAACACCCAGACCTTCAACCTTCTGCGTTTCAGGCGAGCCTTCGCCCACTGCGCTACAGAG
Organism: Perizoma flavofasciatum; assembly: GCA_958496245.1. Classification (NCBI taxonomy): domain Eukaryota; kingdom Metazoa; phylum Arthropoda; class Insecta; order Lepidoptera; family Geometridae; genus Perizoma; species Perizoma flavofasciatum. The sequence continues at coordinate 4,779,374 of OY292421.1, forward strand.
TTCATCAAATATGTCAATAGTGACAGATATGTTTCCGAACGAAACTCACCAAGGACACCTCCCAGCTTCTGTATGACGATAAGCATGCAGATGGAGATGATAGCCAGCACGGCTGTGACGCTCCGCGCGAGGATGCCTTCAGTCATCGGTTTCAGGTGGATCTGTAGCCAGCCGTGCAGCAGGTCCTCTATCACTACCAGGGCACAGGCATTTAGCACCGCTGAAAGCGAGCTGTTGGACAAAATATATTAACATCATAATCACAAGTCCCAAGTCAAACGCATCATAATCACAAGTCCCAAGTCAAACGCATCATAATCACAAGTCTCAAGTCAAACGCATCATAATCACAAGTCTCAAGTCAAACGCATCATAATCACAAGTCCCAAGTCAACTTCAACTTCTTGATTATGGCTTCTGTGGCTAGTTGTCACAATTCTGCCAGTGTCCGTTTGATCCATGATACATTCATAAACAATACAGAGGTGTGAAAATAAGAATATGGTCGGTTTAATGATAGAAAATCGACCAGAATTTTGTGCCAGTTTGAAATTTCTAAAACAAAAAGACAACACAAACATATAAAACGAAAGTCCCAAGTCAAATGCATCATAATCACAAGTTTCAAGTCAAACGCATCATAATCACAAGTCCCAAATCAAACGGGTGACAGGGAAGTTTTATGACTTTGAATAGGGCATTTGCTTTGATCGTGTAAAATCAATAAAATATAAAATAAATCGTGAGGTGTCCATGATGCTACCATCTAAAACCCAGAGGCATACAATCTTTGGTTGGTTAGATTTGTATATTTTTTGCCGACTTCAAATAACGGGTAGTTGATAAAAATCCGATATGAAATTTCATCCCTTATATTTTTCTCCCTTGGGGTGATATTTTTTCATAAAATAAAATGTATTGGGACCATTCTTGAAATATATCTTACCCATTTACAAAATATTCATTAAAATCGTTTCACAAACAGAATACCCCCAGATCAGAGAAAAATATTTTCAGATCATACAACCATTTGTCTCGCATCGGGAATCGAACCCACATAACCCCCTTCTGCGTCTAGAGAAGAAAGACGGTACACACAGAAAACTCTTGTTAGGTTAGGTTAGCTCGCCTTTGTACATGTCCTATTATGTAAGTTTTTTGACTGTATTTTCAGTGTATACGATAAAAAAGAAAGAATACACAAGGATTATTATATCCTAAAATAATTATTTACCTTAAGCCAGCTCCAAAAACACCAGCAAGGAAGACCCCTGCCAGCCCTGGAAGATGCTGAGCTTTGGAGACGTACGTAACAAACGCCGGCAGTAGCCTGTCATCGACCAGAGGCTTCCCGCCGGGGTGACATCCACCGGTGACCCAGCTCGTCCACGCGGCAAGACCACACCATACGCAGAGCGATATAGCAAGGATTGCTCCGATGCAGAATATACCCAGAGCGCTATAATAGCGAATAAAATTTAATTTATTAAGAAAAAACAAACTTTTGATCCGGTTAAAATGCGGCCGAAGCCGCGGGAGTGGCATTCGATCTTTCATCATCATTATTTTATTCATCTATTGTTTTTTTTTCTTGCTTTTTTTTGTACGATTTGTCTGTGCCGTATCAGTGTGTGTTGCATACCAAATTTTAAAATAATACCAAAGTTATCTATCTATCTGCCCATCAATGCTAAATAACAGAAGGAAGGATAGAGTAGCGTCTAAATCAATTGCTCGTACCAAATTTGCTTCGCGACAATATACTACACAAGCAACCCACCTCACTATCAATAAGACTAAGAATATATATCCACTCAACTACTTTAAATGTAAAAAAACCTTAATGCAATGCTTACTGACGCTGAGTTACGAGGAAACTGAGACACTTAGAAATTGATTCTTAACACATGCATACATCAGATACTCGTACACACACACTCACACACACACAAACACGCACACCCAATAATGTCATAATAATACATTAATATAATATTTTACAAGTTAGTTTCGAAGAAATATTAGTAGTATTAGAAATATTAACGTCAGCAGGAGAATAGTGTACGTGGTATAGTCGTTATAATATTCTAAAACGAAGAAATATTGTTACGGAAGAGCGAGATCTCCTACATCCTCCACAGGTACATACTTAAAAGGATATCTCAAACCCATATAATGTATACGCAGATTATGTTATTGAAATAAACATTTGTATTTGAAGTTTTTTTTATCTATCTATCTACCATCATCATCATCCACAGCCCGACTTCAACCACAGCTGGGTAAAGGCCTACCTCTGTTTGTGCCCCCGATCCTAGTCTAAACCATCCACGGCCCGCTACGTGGACTATTCGATCTTTATATGATTCAAAATACATATTTACCATATAGCCTTCTTTTTACTAGGCAGCGCGATGTACCGCTGCACCATGGTTTGGTTGACGGAGTTGAAGCATGTCCAGTACAGAAACCCCCCTACAATGGCGCCCCATCCAGTTTGACGCTCGTACGGGGAGAGATTCCAGCTGCAATAAAACAAGCGTAGATATAACAAAAATGCAGGTTCAAAGATCCACAGGAGACCAGAAGTGGTAACATTAGCTGTTAGCTAGGGAATTAAGTGATACGGTCCTGTTGGCGAGGCTTGTTGCCAACAGTGAAGACGGTAGATGGATGAAGCCGAGATTCATAGATTAGCAGACAAAACACCTGGAGTCAAGACAAATTTTTATTTATTTATTTAAACCTTAAATAGAAGTTTAACCTTTATTTTTAATTAATCCATACAAAATATATTTTAAAGCTCATCCCACTGCTGGGCAAAGGCCTCCCTCTTCTTTTTCCATTCTTTCTTATGCTTTGCAGTTAGCGTGGCACCACGCTATCGCTATGCTACTCCATTTCTCATTGCTGGCTCTTGCCATGTGACCTGCCCAATTCCACTTTCCCGTTTAAGCTAATCTTACTACATCTTTAAACTTGCTTTTCGTTCCCATATCTTTTTTCGAAATCTTATCTAGTAATTTGATTCCTAAAAGGCTTCTCTCCATCTCTCTTTGTGCTATTTTAAGTTTCTTTAATAGATTTTTATTAAGTGTAATGAAAGCTTTTGATTTTAGGCTTATAGGGACATCTCTATTTTTGATGTGTCTAGACAAATACCTCACGCTTACTTTTCCTTTCACGCTAACGCAAATTTGTCAAGGTAAAACTTGGCAGCTGTCACATGACATTTCCACAGCTAATGTCATTCCCATACAATTCAATCATTCCGCAGGCGTTAACGCCAATAGAAAGTGGTATTGTCTAGACCCCAGGCCGCATGCACTTGTTTTATCTTGTGCAATAAAGCATTTTCTATCTATCTACCTCTCACTTGGTACGCGGGTTCGAGTCCCGTCGAGGTTGAATTTATGGGATATTATAAAATCTTGTAATTTCCCTTGAACACTTAAGTGTTTTCCCACACAGGTAACACTTTAAAAACAAAATAATGAATTGATTAACAGAACGTCTGCAAATTGCCAAATGTTGGGGTTTATTATGAATGAATGAAAATACTTGTTTGTACACCATAAGAAAAATAGATACAACTTAACAAAATTTTAAAAAAACTAAATTCAAAGTACAATGGGCGGTCTTATCGCTTACCTAAATACCAACTCACTTTGAAAGCTCCAATCTGCCAGACTGATTAGCAACTTCGAAGATGTTCTTGACGCCGCCAGCAGCCAGGGTCCCTGCGATGGCAACCAGAAACACACCAATGAACATCACGCCGGTTTGCACTGAATCCGTCCACACCACCGCCCGAAGACCACCCTGGGAACAAAGCAAATTGAATTTAAATTATCGTGGTTTGGTATCATTTTGTAGCCCATAATGTTACTTAAACGCGACATGGCAACTTTTAAAATTGACCATTCCAACTGGAAAAGCGAAGCTGAAGATCGTGACGCCTGGAGGAAAACAGTGGCGGATGGTGTCACGCACTTTGTGAAAAATGTGGCCGCGGCTGCCACTCCCATATATGTCTCATTAGTCACGAACGAAAGTGTTCAACTCTTTCTAGTTGTAGTTTAACTTGACTGACGCCACCTAAATCATCTGTGATAGATGTCAAAGGCCAATGATGATGATGATGATGTAACGTGACTTTTTAGGATATTATTACGACTATAGCACGTACTTCACTATTATTTTGCTGGCGTTTCGTTGACCGTGGAATATAGTACGTGGTTTACTCGTAATAATATCCTAAAAAAAGCAGTAGGAGTTATATTTCTGATAATTCAAAAGCGTCCATCCCTAAACTTAAAACAAATAATATGGTCTAAATATTGGAATGTAATGAAGTGCAATATTGATGTAACGGTAAAATACATTTTTTTTGTATGATTTGCAAATATTTGTCTCGGGTCTGGGTGTTTCTATGTAAAATATGTATGTATTTACAAAAAAAAGTAGTATTTCAATCATGTAGTTCCCATAAAACAAGCTCTGCTTAGTTTGGGGCTAGATGATGCTGTGTGCAAAATGTCCAGCATTATTTTTTATAACTAGGTATCTACACTTTTATTATAAAGAGATAAAGTTTGTAATTTTGGATATAGGGTAATACACCAATATGTAGAATGGACCTTCAGGGTAGACATAAGTTATATATTATCCCGGTAAATTAAAGAGCTTTTCGTGGAGACCAATTTTGCAACGACGAAAAAACGGTCGAATTAATGAATGGCGTCTCTTACGAACACTGTCATAGCGGTAAGAGCTACTTTTACAATCCGATTACCACGCGGGCGAAGCCGTGGGCAGCAACTAGTCTAAAGTAAAATAAATAAAAAAAAATTACTCACTAATACCGTGTAGAGACCACATATTAAAACCATAACACCACCCACGGCGAAAACATTGAAACCCGTCACTGAAATCAATGTAAAATAAAACAAATCAAATAACTTCAACTTGGTAATTTCCCTATTAATAAGTGTTAAATCATTTATGAATGATTTAGCATTCAAGGCCGTCATTCTATTGATCATTTTCATTATAACAGTGTCATGAATCGATGGTATATGTTTGTATGTATGATGGTATACTACGTAGGTATATGTTTTCGATCAATGGAAAACATATACCTACGTAGTACTGTATTCCTTTATCTGATAATAAAAAGATTGAAATTTTTACAGCTGAGTAGTTCAAAAGACATTACAATTTCGGTAGCCGTAAAATGACCGAGAGCCCTGTTGGCCTAGTGGGAAGTACCCCGACTTCCGATCCAGAGGTAGTTTGATGTTGCACTAATGAGTTTAACCACTCAAAAAATGTATGTACGCATTAACACGTGCTCAAAACGTTAAAGAAAAACTTCGTGAGGAAACCGGCATACTCTAGAACCAAAAAGTTCGAGGGCATGTGCCATCAGTTAGTGTTCCAATAAGCGGCAATAAGATTGCAACCAGTCACGTGGAACGCAAGTTGCGTTGCAAGCTCATAATACTTGCAAAACGTGGGCATGTGCCAAATGTAATGTTTGGACGTGCCTCTGACTACCCCTACTTGGTATCCTCAAAGATCTACGCACTGAGGATGTCTTTAGTGGGAAATACAGTCGTGAGCTTGTGTTAGTTATTCTTTAAAAAAATTCATGGATAAAAATTCACCACAAAAATAGGAAAATAAATAATAAACATCGTAATGTCAAACTGACTCGGTGGCGGTGGCGATGCTGGTGGCCATCAAAGGGAGAAGGTTGTCAAGTGGTTGTCAAATCTCGCCGTAGCCACCTTCTCGTCGTGACAGTTGTTTTCACTAAAACCCGAATACATAGTCAAATAGGGGCTCCCCTAGGGGACTGTTCAGGCGCTAAGTAAAAATTCAAGCGCGAATTCAACCTTTATGCACCCAGACATAAGGCGAATGCTGAATGATTGATTTTGGGATACTGTTCAACCCCTGACTATGAATTCAGCCTTAAAAAAACTGCAACGTAGGCAGTGAGGCCTTTTGAATCTACAATATTCGAACACTGTACGGTCATCAAACAATTGATTCTTTCCCTGAAAAAAAGTAATTTAATGTGTCTCCAGGTATATAACTCACATTGATTAAACGCTAATGCAGGTACATAGACAACCATCGGCAAAAACAATACCTGAAATGTAATCAAAGAAGCACATTAGTACTACCTGTCATCAATCAATTAAACGTGCACGCAGATGCATAATTAAAAGAATTGATAAACATGTAGCTTGTGATGGCCTAGGGGGCTGTCATATTTTCGACCCGAAGGTTGTGGGTTCGAAACCGACCGTGCACCACTCAAAACGGTGAAGGACAACATCGTAAGGAAACAGCATGACCAAAAATAGAACCTTGAACCAAAAATTCGAAGGCATGTGACATTGGTTAGTTTATTGAAACACTAGCTTCTACCCACGGCTTCGCCCGCGTAGTACCCGGATAAAAAGTAGCCTATGTGCTATTCTGATGCTATATTACTGTAAAGTTTCATCAAAATACGTTCAGTAGTTTTTGCGTGAATGTGTAACAAACATCCATCCTCACAAACTTTCGCGTTTATAATAGTAGTAAGATTACCAATGTCCCACACAAACGGCGATTGGCTTGAAACCTGTCACGCGGAATCCTACTATCCTACTAATAATATAAATGTGAAAGTTTGTGAGGATGTTTGTTACTCTTTCACGCAAAAAGTACTGAAAGGATTTTAATGAAACTTTATAGTAATATAGTTTATACATCAGAACAACACATAGGCTACTTTTTATTCGGGTACCATGCGGGCGAAGCCGTGGGCAAAAGCTAGTGCTATATAAAATGCCAAATATAATGTTTTAGCATCCTCACAGAACCGCAGATCCATACTCTGCGAACTGAGTATGGATCTGCGGTTCCAACATTGGGATAACAGTCATTTTTTTTTGAGCTTGGAGTCGCAGCTAGGGAGTCGATGCTACACGATCCTACGTTTATCTTTTACATAAAGAATTATTCCAAAACATTCAAAAAAGTTTGTCGTGCAGCAAAATCATTGCATTTAAGAAATAAAATTGCTAAATCTTCCAATAAAATTAAGGCTACCTGGAAACTAATAAATAATGAAACAGGAAAATCTAAAACCCGGATTAAAGAGATAAATTTGAACTTCGAAAATAATATACTGACAAATAATATTGATGTCGCAAATGCATTTGATAGTTTTTTCTCTAGTGTACCCAAAATAGTAACCCAGGCGTTAAACTCTTCAGCCGCTAGAACGACTTCTTTATTAGAATCAAGTGTTGAGAAATGTGAAGTCGTGTTTAGCTTTAGACAAGTTAATGCAGATAGTATTGTAAAAACGTTTAAGTCACTAAACATAAAGAATACTGAAGACCTATGGGGGATATCGACAAAAGTGCTAGGTACGATAATCATTGATATCGCTCCATGTTTAGCCCATGTTTTCAATAGTTGTGTTGATGAAGGACTATTTCCTGATCTTATGAAATACAGTAAATTAATTCCTTTGTTCAAGTCTGGAAATGTTAGAGATCCAGCAAATTATAGACCGATTTCTGTATTGCCTGCGCTAAGTAAAATCTTCGAGAAACTTATTCTTTCCCAACTATTGTCACACTTTAACAATAATGGGCTATTTCATAATAATCAGTTTGGATTTACCAAAGGTCGATCTACAACTGATGCAGGCACCTTGCTCTTAAAGCATATCTTGAAAGCCTGGGAGAACGCTCAGAACGCTATCGGGGTATTCTGCGACCTGTCTAAGGCTTTTGATTGCTTAAATCATGATACTTTAATATTAAAGTTGAATCATTACGGCATTCGAAATAAAGCACTGGATCTTGTACAGTCTTACTTATCCGATAGAGTTCAAAGGGTTGAGGTTGGTGGTGAGAGGTCTTTGGGATCTACTATTGACATGGGGGTACCGCAGGGTTCGATACTTGGCCCTTTCTTGTTTTTGGTATACGTTAATGATCTTCCCTTTTACGTAGAAAACTTATGTGATATAGTTCTATTTGCGGATGATACTTCTATAATATTCAAAGTTGATAGATGTAAAGCCAATTACGACGATGTAAACTTATCTCTATCGAGAGTTCTTGATTGGTTTACTGTCAATAATCTTTTGCTAAATGCTAAAAAAACTAAGTGTATCAAATTCACTTTGCCTAATGTAAGTCAGTATGATACCAACATTAAATTAAATGGAGAAACACTAGATCTTGTAGATTCTACTATATTTTTAGAACTCCATATTGATTCAAAATTGCAATGGAGTACGCAAATAGAAGCACTTGCAGGTAGACTTAGTTCTGCTGCATATGCAGTTAGAACAATTAGACATCTTACTGATGAAGCCACATCTAGGTTAGTATACTTCAGCTACTTTCATAGTGTCATGTCATATGGTATCTTACTGTGGGGGAAGGCAGCAGATATCCAAACAATTTTTGTTTTACAAAAAAGGGCGATACGTGCCATTTATAATATGAAGCCTCGTGACTCTTTGAGGGAACGATTCAAAGAAATAAACATTATGACAGTAACTTCACAGTATATTTATGAAAACTTAATGTACACGCATAAAAATAGCGCTTGTTTTATTAAAAAAAGTGAGGTGCATAATATTAATACTAGAAACAAAAATAAATTACTCATTCCAAAATTTAGATTAGAAAAGTGAAATGGGTCTTTTATGGGAAACTCTGTACGCTTCTATAATAAGCTTCCGGTAAATGTAACCAAGCTGCCCATTCGAAGATTTAAATCTTATATAAAGAACAATCTAATAAAGAAGGCGTACTCGTATTACACCATAAATGCCTATATTGAGGATAAAACTGCATGGCCCGATGTCGTCGCTCCGCTCCCTCGTTAGCTTAATTGTCAAATTGCGTATCTGTAGTCACATATTTTTTATAAATAGGTTAAGCATTATATTATAAAGCGAATCGTGTCTTGTCTTAAGAACTTTGGTTGATACTTTTTAGACTTTATTCAATTCTTTGAGTAGCACTCTTTTTCTATAAATTAATTCACCTCGTTCGATTGGCACCACACTAAAGCTGAATGAAGGATCATCAAAAAAATAACCAAGCAGAGTTTGTTGCTTGATTCTTCTATGCTTGGTCGCGCGCGAGGAACCGGCGTAAATTCACTTTCGTATTTTAAATTCACGTAGTTTTTAAGTTGACGTTTCTATATGATCCTTGTGATTTCAATGAATAAAAACCTATTGACTTTGACTTTGACTTGTTTACACCAAAATAATCTGGTGTTTATGTTTATACCTACAGGATTCATAAAAAAATAATTATTACCAATTTGAAATTTGTAAACAACAAATTTTAACAAATTTCAAACACATTAAACATCAATTGACTCGTGAATAACGCTCATCTTATATAAATGGCATGGCAGAAGGAAGTCTAAAAGCAAGCACTCAACAATTCTATGATGTTTGATTGAGCAATTTAATCAGGCATTGTTTACATTCTCTTCTAGCAAATTGGTAGTACAAAGTCCGAAACTGTATCATCCTTGTACGATAATTCATATAATAAGTACTAAAATACTAAAAGGTACGACAGCCTTCGAAATTCAGACGCCTGAATTATTCTTTAATCTATTGAAATCAAACCGTACAATACAAAATAATAATTACTGAAAAAAATCGAAAGACAAATAAACTCAAATCTTGAGAACTTTATATAAAAGTCATACAAGTAATCCTACTAATATTATAAAGACGAAAATTTGTGAGGACGGATGTTTGTTACTATCCCACGCAAAAACTACTGAACGATATAGCTTATACATCAAAATAACACAAAGGCTACTTTTTATCCGGGTACCATGCGGGCAAAGCCGTGGCAGAAGCTAGTCTTTGATCAAATTAAAAATATCCTTTTTGTGTAAAACAATGTATTTTGAAGTGATCCTTTTTTCCCATGTTATGTGTGAATGATAAAGCCCACTTATCTAAAAACCCTCCTTACAAAACGATTGCAAAAAAACTCATTTCAGTCCTGTAAGCTGAGTTAGAGAAAATGGTAGGTACTTACAAACGATCATCCTCTTACCCTAAACACGTAATACCGACTCCATGCGACACGTGTAAAAAGTACCTACAAATCCACATTGCACCTACATATTTTTTACAGTAGGTAAGTATTTTTCTTCGCAATTCTCACACAATATATCTTCATCAAACAACGAGCATTTATTCTCGATTCCCATAACATAGGCATCAAAAGATAATCAAGCTAACAAGACAAGTGCTATAGTAATTTTCCTGCTAACCGTCTTTCAGTCGCCTACCTACGTCAATTGATGTTGATTTTCTTTATAAATGAACGAACACAGTGGTCAAAGTCCACTTTTGTACAGTCTACCAAAAAAAACGACATACCAATTCGGACTATATAGCACGGCACAAATTTTACACACTCGTTTCACTGTTTGAAGCGAACGACCGCAAGTAACTACGTATAAGCTAGCTAATTAAAATTGCTGATTTTACAATCCTCAAATGAAATAAGCGTGCGTTTGTTATAACCCGTATGCGCTTGCCTGCGCGATGTTCAACGAGCTAGATATAGGTGTCTTTAATGATAAGTAAGCTAAAAATTTGGTCGACCTTGGACTCGTTAATCTATACTAAATTATTTGAAATCGAAAACACAATTATATAAAAATTCTCGATACAAACACACACACACGAAAGTATCTTATTTTATAATTAGTCTATGTGTTATTCTGTTGTTTAAGCTATATTACTGTAAAGTTTCATCAAAATCCGTTCAGTAGTTTTTGCGTGAAAGAGTAACAAACAGCCTTCCTCACAAACTTTCACGTTTATACTTCATCTTATACATCATTTTTGTGAATAACACAAAGGTTACTTTTTATCCGGGTACCCCGCGAGCGAAGCAGTGGGCAGAAGCAGCTAATATTTATATAAGGAATGGTTTGTAAAAAACATAGAAAACAGTGTTTTCAACTTTTTTGGTCTGCTCTGCAGTCACATTGGAGTACAGTTTGATGAAGACAAAATTATGCTCCCTTTACGTGGCCTGCACGCACCGAAGTACTTTGACGTATTTTATATTACCTCATAATAATTGCTGTTAGTGATAACAATATCGCAAATGTTTAACGTAAGAAACGTGATGTAACTGCTACTTGTATAGACCTCATTCTTACCTACCTGCAAAGAAACATTCTTCTGACAACAATAATAAAATTCAGAGATTCTTGTCTAAACATGGTATTGTGCTCTACGTATTTGTCTGTCTAGACTTGTTACGAATTAACCACACAAATAATCATGTGTCTACCTGAGTTTATAGCAATAAAGAAATAGATAAAGATGTTAAATCAAATATTATAGTTCCCCACTAACAAGTAGGTACGCACCTTATCTTCACCTCATCTCATATTTACTAACACCGTTTATAACCCACTCTACCGAAGTAATCTCTACGTCTAGATTGCGATGATTATTCAAAACTAGATAAAGAATTCGTTATTATGTCATTTTAGAATAATATTGGAAAGGTTTTATCAATCTAAATACAAGGTGAAACATCATACGGCATTTCATCATAGTTATATAAACGTGGGCACGTTTTTACCGCTTATTTTTGAATGTAAATGCAATTCAATCATTCAGGGGTCTAGACAAATCCCACTTTCTGTCGACGTTAAAGCCTGCGGAAAGATATAATTGTATGGGAATGACATTAGCTGCGGAAATGTCACGTGACAGCTGCCAAGTTTTACCTTGACAAATTTGCCTTAGCGTGAAAGGAAAAGTAAGCGTGAGGTATTTGTCTAGCCTCTCAAAACAGACAACTGTTTAGTAAAAAATAACATGCTTAAGTACTTAATACTTTGATGGTACACAAATCTTACCTCATCGAGCAAAAACAGGATAGAGGCCACGGCCCGGACATGTCGATTGAACCTTAACTCTAAATACTGAAACAAAAAAGAATACAAAATAATGATCGTGAAACGTTAAACTATCGTACACCTTATCGAACATATCGCCACATTATCATCTCATAAAATTCATTCGTGAAGTGTCATCATCATTGTGTAAGAGCTAGATTGCTTCGATCTAGCGAACTAAAATAGCACAGTCATTCAACTCAAGGACGTTTAAAATCCATAAATCTCTCATATAAACCATTCTCGTAACCATCCGTATAAACAATTTGATAGGAAGCCGTATTTAGTTATTAAACACTGAGCTCAAGAAAGAGCATAATCTATTTTCAACTGTCCTCATTTCTCCAGTGACGTCACTTCACTTCAGTGAGTTCGTGTAGAAGGAACGATGGCTTTCTCTTGTATGTTATTTCATACTATCAGCAAGATGGACTGGCATAATTGCATTTCAGGCCATATTACTAGCTATTATTATTATTTGGAGCCGTATTTGCTTAATAGGCGGTACCCCGTCTTCCAATCCGGAGGTTGAAACCAATTGAAAAAATCTGTATCTGAGGATGTCCAACATGTGGAATACAGTCGTGAGCGTGTTTGCTTATATCTTTTTTATTCTTGGCTAAAAAGTACAACTATACTTAGTTGATGATATAAATGATGCTTGTAAAAACTTCAACTCTAAAGGGTTCCGTACCTCGTAAGGAAAAAACTGAACCCTTATAGGATCACTTCATTGTCCGTCTGTCTGTCTGTCAAGACCCTTTTTCCCAGCCCTACGGTCCCTTGGAACTCTAAAAAATCAAGCTTCTAAGTCAACGCGATTAAAAACTTACATTTGCAGTTGGAGAATTCACCGTGATCGATGTATGGGAGGATATTTTTTCAACTACAAAGTTAAGCTTGTTTTTCTTGTCGTTAGAGTAATGTTTCGTGCATTATAAGCCTGTACGGAACCCTCGGTGCGCGAGTCAGACATGCACTTGTCCAGTTTTTTTATTATTGAGCTTTTAAAATCGAATTAGCTAGTAATAATTGCTGCTTTCAGCCAACTTAGTGAGTGAAGTTTGTACGGGTAGATTAATATTTTGTTCATTTTTTGAGGCATAAATTTTACCTTAAACTTAATAATGGCAAAAAAATATATTTAAATAACAATCCTAATCATTTAAAGTTCTTGAAACCCCAGAGGGGTAACCAGTTGGTGACATTTACCAATACAAAGTTATGAATTCCTTTTTTTTATGAGTACCTATTCGTCTAAGGTATTTAAAGTAATGTGTACCTGCCTACATACATACATACCTCATAAGACGAGGATAGCCTCAGCGTGCAGAAAACAGGCAGGTAGATTGTAGCCACGACCACGCAGCTCATAGTGACCCCGACGATGACCAGCCAGTACTGCGTGCCGTAGTTGTATATCTCCGCGGGTGTGCCCAGAATCGTCACTCCTGATACGTAGCTACGATTGAAATGTTTGTCAACAAGGGATAGAGGAAGGAGGATGCCAATAGGTTTTTGTAGGGATCATAAGATTTTTTGGCGTTACAATTTTCATACGAAACTATTGTACATTATTTCATGTCCTTTAAAATTGACTTTTTGTAGTTAGTATCAAATTCGATAACCTTTTTTTTAGGAGAAGAGGGAAAATAGGTACTTTTTATAAATTAGTAAGATTTTTAAAGTGCACAAAAGTTACTAGGTTTTAGATTACAGCAAAAAACTGATGTGGTTTGAGCCTTGTAAAATATTATCAACGGTCCTACCTCCAGATTAGCCCGATTTAGTATCAAAGTCATTCTGCTATGTAGTCCGTGTTATGATTCACAAATTGAAAGATTCACAAGTTGATTACTAACAAAATTCAAAGCAAAAGTCACGTGCTACACAATCTGCCAATACTTAATAACAATACTTAGTAACAAGTTATAACATTTATTTACCTGGCGATGAGTGACATGGCCACAGGAAACGTCGACATGGCTTTCCCTCCAAGCAAGTAATCTTTAATGTCCACTACGGCTTTAGATCTAGAGCCGACGGCGCTGTACCATAGCCCGCCAGCACATGACGAGATTGACAGGATTGCGAACACTACGTAATCGCTTACGCCGAAACCACCTTCTTTCATGGTGAAACCCATCTTGGGTTATTTTGTGCCTGAAAAATGATGACAGATCTAAGATATGCTTGATTGATATATTTAGGACTCGAGCATTGATACAAATCCAAATCAAAAGAATTTGGGTTTACATTGAGTGATGGAAAGGAACCCTTTTTGGAAGAGACCTATCTGTCTTGGCCGATTTTATAACCTACGTAATCGTACACACTGATAAATTTCCTGCTTTCTATGATAGAGTTTATCACGAAATTTTACCATCAAAGAAAAAACTCACGTTTCTCATTCTAATTATAATTAAATAAAAAAACAAGTTCTTTTCGTCGTCGTATTTGTTTATATTAGGTAACAGCTACCTTCAATCATGCAGCCTACGAGTATGTGTGAGAAACTGATAAGACGCCGTCTAACCTTGGAAACTTGTTTCTTGCAGTCAAAATGTAGTGCTAATAAAATGTGTACTTAAAAAAAACACGTGCTCAAAATTATAAAAAAGAATTCTACTATACAACTCCTGGCTCCATTTTCAGACCCTCGTTACCAAGCCCAATCTATTGGGACTCGTCAAAACGAATCATATGAGCCCAAACTGAAGAGTTCCACTATCCACCTCCATCATCAGATCAGCTCCAAGATATCAAATTATAGTATTGTCATTCGAACTACAAATACATAAAAGGTTTCATTCCGATACGACAATTATAAATAGGTTAAAATTTACATCCAAGATTTTATTACATTGTGTGTTCGTTAATTACAAGTGAAGCTAATATATGCGTGTTAAAAAACGAAGTCAATAAGTACCTGATTATTATTGCTTTTCAAGAACAAGTATCGTGTTGGTTAATGGGTGGTACCCCGACTTATGATCCGAAGGGGGTCAAACCCGGTCGAGCCATAATGAATTTTTCCACTCCAAAAATGAAAGTACGCTCAAAACGATGAAACATAAATTCGGAGGCATGTGCTATTGGTTAATCCAATAAAATAAACTTGCAACATGTCACCCAAAATGCTAACTCTTTATACGTGGGCATGTGCCAAATATATATATGAATGTGTCGCTGACTACTCCCTACTTTGTAACCTCACGGATTAACGTACTGAGTATGGATCTGAGAATGTCCATCATAAGAATTATGAGCGCGTACATACGTTGTTTACTAAAAGTAGTACCTACTCGTACCAACCAACTGTGGTTCACACAACTTATACGACCTAGATCCTACTCACTAGGTATGGTAAGCGTCATCGAACTGGTTACTGGATCTGGGGCTTAAGGAGCTTAATGAGAAGGAATTTTAAAATTATTTCATCACTCGTTGTGTTAAGTACACAACGAGTGTATACTGAGAATTATATCAGTATAAGGCTATATAAGCGGGTTTGACCCGTTGTCCCCCAGTCCCGTATTAACTCGGTCCGTTCTCCCCCGATTAAAAAAAAATTGTATATATCAATATTTTTTGTCGCTTTTGCGTTAATTTACATTAAGTACCGGCGAAAACTAAAGTGCTTCAGAATTTTATTCTTATTTAAATTATTTAGTGTTAACTTTTGTTAATTTATGTATTTATCATGTTCGAATATGTTTTAATAAATTTACTTAAATTATTATAATACTTCCTGCTCAAACAAATAAATACTTATTTGTGATTAGGAATTTGTGATTTTGTATATATTTAAATTTTTCAATCAGTACCTATTTACGCTGTAGCAATGTACCAATCCTTATTATTACAAAAAATAATGATAAATGAATATCCATTTAAATATTATTTAGTTACTTATTTCAAAAAGCCTTCAATTAAAAAAAAAATATTTTACTTTCTTAATTATATTAACATACATCCAATATTTTACTTTCTACATTACTAAAGCCGAACACATTTGTGCCTGCCAGTACTTTTTATAAGAAATTTCTTCGGATAAAATTGATCGTACCTAAACCTAAACCAAATCGGGGGAGAACGGACCGGATGAAAACGGGACTGGGGGACAACGGACAGAACCCATATAAGCTATCGATGATAGCTCTATTATAGGTATGTATTACTCCAGTCAACCCGTAACCGCGGCTATTGCAACACAGTCAAAACGTCGGAAAAATAATGAAAAATGAAAACGCGGTAAAGACCATTACAAAACTTATGGTTACATTTTTGCCTCAAAAAAATAAACGAAATGTAACACGACGGGTTATTTAATCTTTCAAACATCTTTAAACCCCAGAAATAGGTATTACCAGTTGGTGAAGTCGACTGCACCTACTTGCTTTTTTGTCTTGTTTCCCAAATTTATATTTATTTATCTTTATAAAGGTTTACCATTATAAAGGTTTTAGATTTGGCTCTAAATTGTTGTGATGTAATCGAGATCGCTAACTTCAAATTCATCCTATCAATGTCGTCAATCGAAAAGTAAGTACATACCTAGGTACAAAAAATAGTACCGGACTTAGGTACAAAGTTCAAGAGCGAGGCATCTTTCAAATATTGCCTTATCAAGTTTTGATGGGTTATTCCCGTTATCCCCCGATTCATCCTTATGCCATCATGAATTTTATATTCAAAAAATCATCGGGGATGCTTATTATTGATGGGTCTCGCGGCCATTTGAGTACATATACCGTAGAAAATCAAATGTTCTGCATAGACACTAGCGCTGCGTCTACGGGACTTGCCTCGAGGAACGGACTTAACTGCGACTACACTGGTTGTCATGGATAACGTCATTAAATGCCTGAAACGGCTATCAGACTAACGGCCGGTATGGCACGGGGAAGTGCCCCGAGGAGGTATTGACTAAAAATAACGATGGGATTTCAGTGTGATTTAAAGATTTCGTACTCTTACAATTTGGATATGAAGAAGATTGCCGTTGACATGAAGTGACGATAGTACCTACCTACCTAGGGTTTGAGAAGCAAATAACTGTAGCTCTACTTTCAATACCTCATTACCACATAGTGAGCAGGTAGATGCCTCAATCAAATATTAGTCACACGAAATAACGCTACTTTCTTTGACCGATTATAGATCCCTCAAAGTCGACTCGACTATAGTGATACCTACTTATTTATATAACGAATTAGGTATATTAGTTTTAAAAATTAAATAGTTTCATAGACAGCATACCTACCTAATAAATAGATAAAGCTAATCATCTAGGTTGGTAGGTTTACAACGAGTTTGGCATATTTTTATATTTTTTTAATAAAGGTAGAGTACCTATAATAATATCAAGTAAGTACATTCCAACTTAATTCTGTTTTAATTTGCAAAAAAATATCATTATGCCCAGATTTAAAAAGTAGATACCTATACTTTAAATTACTGAAAAGTTAAACATAAAAATATTACCTTTACCTTCGTCCAACAGTCGATAACTTGTGCGGAAGTAAACAAAGTTGAATTGTTCGCATGTATGGGAACTTGCCAATCGCGCAAGGGCATGAACGCGAGCGACACTATTGGCACTGACGACCGACGTCACCAAACCAGCAGAACCACATTGCGAACTTCACTTTCACTATGCATGCTGTAGTCCAACACAATACACCAGATTCACAACGCGTTCCAGGATCACTCTGAAACTTTTCTCAAAACTCCCGCGCACACACACTGTCAAAGTCATTCATAATTTCACTAGAATGTCACCCGAAAATTATCCTGGGAAAATGTTACGCGCGAAGAACAATAAACAAACATCTATTTATAATCAAGACCGCGTTCCCGAATGTTACACATTCAAGGCTTGACTCAATAAAATTGCATTCTGTGATATATTCGAAGAATTTATTTTAAATAAAGACGACAGAATTCCAGCGAGTTGCACATTGGCAGCTGTCACGCAGCTGTCTGTTGTGAAACTTCACCACAGATAAACTACATAGGTGCCCAAGAACACATGTGTTGGAAACTTTTTGTGCATAAACAGTTTTTTGCTGCGGCATCTAGCGGCGATTGATTGTAGCGCGTTGCTGACGTCCATACATTTATGAAAACTGTTTCACCAGACACCAATTATTACGGATGTTTTCAACAAAGGTTGCAGTGTTTTTTTTCATTTCTTTGGTTTTTATCAGTAGTCTTAGCAGTTTTACCAAAGCTAAGGGGGGTTTTATTTACACTTGTAGAGCAAATCGAGTGCTCTATACATAGCGATTGGTAGCGTTTCTAACATATGTTTCCAGATTGCATGCGATAAATTACATATGTAAGATAAGTAGATATTTAGTATACTGACACAAATATTATAATACTAGATACATTATTAAAAGACAATTTACGTAGAAGCAAAGGGAAGGGTAGCGAGGAAGCTCCACTGCGTTTTGTCGAGAGAATGCAAGACGATTAACGTTATAAGCTCAAATAACATCTGCCGTTTTTTTTGTTATTATCCAATCTGTTGTTATCTCTGGATAAAGATCTCAACCTCGGTGGCGTGGCGGGCGAGTCAGCTATTATGTAAAATTTTTGGGTTCCATTCCCGTTGCGAGACAAATATTTGCATGTTCTTTTTGCAGGTATTTGTTCCTGGTCTGGGTGTTATTGTAGGTACTTGTAGTTCCTGATACCTACTCTAAAGGAAATCCTAGTGCGGGTTCAGGATTATAAAGCTATATTAGCTTCAGCCCACGGCTTCGCTCGCGTGGTACCCGGTTAAAAAAGTAGCCTATGTGTTATTCTGATGTATAAGCTATATTATTGTAAAGTTTCATGAAAATCTATTCAGTAGTTTTTGCGTGAAAAAGTAACAAACATCCATCCTCACAAACTTTCGCATGTAGTAGGATAGGTTGTGTCTGTTGGTTGTTTAAAATATTTAATTTTATTATTAATATGCAGTCGTATTACGTCCATCCTTTTTCTTTTCTGACATTAGAATTGTCAAAATTCTTTTATTTTTGGGTTTGTTTACTATAACATTTCATTTTGTTTGAAAATGCCTCCAAAACCCAAAGAAACTGCTAACAAAAAGCCCGCGCCACAAATTATTAGACCCCCTATCAGTGATTCGAGCCTTCTTTTTATACCGGAAGATGCTATTGGAGGTATTTGGATATAAATAAAGTACATATAAAGTACCCACATAACTGTACGTTACTATTTCAGATAAAAATTGACAAAACCATCGTTGCATTGCAGGGTTTCAGGAACGAATAGAGACAGGCATCGACTGGACGTTAATAGAGCAGGCTGCACGGCACCACAAGCGTCTTTGTGTCAGAGAAGAAATACCAATAATAACATTTTCAGATGCTCTCCAAACCAAAATAAAAAACAGCATATTCGGAGGCTTCTTAAACGAAGAAACTGGGCTTACTCTTGACCAGCAATGGGAGTTACTTCTGCCTATCACTTTATGGGATAACGAAAAGTTTGCAAACGAAGAAGGCAAGATTTGCTTTCACAGTGCTAACTGCATCACCGACGATATGGTGAAACTCATTAAAAAAGCAGTGATGCTAAAAGATTGTGAAGTTTTGAGGCAGGAAATCAAAATGGTTAACATTTTGAGGGTTAACGATTCTCAGGTGAAAAGATAACAGTTATTAAGTATTGTTTTAATGATTTAATTAAGGTAGGTATCTAATTAAATATTATGATAACATTGATTGAATACTTGGTTTTTAGATGACAGACTTGGATATAGGCCTTACAGAGTTTCAAAAACTGGTTACGTTGAATCTATGTGGAAACTTCATTGAAAACCTGGACACAAAGTTAGTTCCAGCCGGTGTAAGAGCTATTGAGCTTCAAGCCAACCGGATAAAGTTTGTCGAAGGATTCGTTGAGGATTTATCACCTGATTTGCTCTACCTAGGACTAGCTCGAAATCTGTTAAAAGATGGTAATATTTTATGTATAAAACAAAACAAACACACAAACACGCTTACGACAGTATTCCCCATAATAGACATTCTCAGATGCACACCCATTATTGCGTAGATCTCTGAGGATACCAAGTAAGGGGTAGATAGTCAGAGGCACGTCCAAAAATTTAAAAAAATCCAATAGTCCGCGTTTATTAATTGCGTAATAACAATTGGAATCAAAAATAAATATTTTTAAAATATATATTTACAGATGGAGTAGAAGGCTTGGCACGACTGCCACATCACATTTCAGTGCTAGACCTGTCTGATAACGACATCTATGATTTGGAGCTTTTATTAGATGCTTTAGTTAGACTACCAAGTCTGACTTCACTGCAGTTGGCGGGAAACCCTTGCTCGGTACGTTCTCAATTCAATTTGTTTAGGACCTTGTTCATAGATGGCGTTATCCTGGACTATAGTTTTTTGTACTATGATCTTTTATTTTATTATTTTTCAGGTCTGTGCAGGGTATGCCCGTACTACATTGATGAGATTACCGCGTTTAAAATGGCTAGATTCCCGTGAGATTCTGTCCACGGACAGATCGGTAGATCCATTTGAACCTCATCCTGACGATTTACGAGCTGCGTACTTTAATTTCACAATTTTTCGAGTAATGTCCGCTGCCCAACCACCAAAACCGGAAAAGGTTGGGTTCTATAGAAATCAGTAAAAACAATTCATTTGTAAATTACCACATCTATTTACACCTTCAACATAACCAAGACTTCTTTGAGACACCAATCTTGGTTATGTTCTTACATAACCAAGACTTCTTTCAGCTATCATGATACCACTTTCGTAATGTACTTTAATTTTCATCAGGGAGCAGTGACGACATTTCATATAGAGCTACAAATCCCGTTGCTAGACTCTACCAGAAGGCGTTTTTTGATGTTTCGTCGATACGAATCTCTGATAGAAATGCTTCCGCCACCGGAGGATGAAGAGTGGCCTCTAGATAAAATGCCATCCACTAATATTGATAGTAAATCTTTTGTGGGTTCGTATGTGGCTATTGTTTCTTATAAATATTTTTTCTCAAAAATACTTCAATTATGAATTGAACTTTAGGTTCAATTCACATCTTAATGCTGCCACCACACTTAACCCAGTCATTTGTCATTGATTAAAACAACATTTTTATCATTTTGTGCCGTAGCAGCATTACTTAAGCTTGTGAAAATCATAGATCTTGAAAGTGTTGTTCATATTATGCCCTTAAGTTTTTCACAGCCGCCACTTTCACAGCTGATGAGGCGTCCTCACACGAATCGGACGTCTACAAGTTTCTGACAACGAAGAATTCTCGTGAGATCTGCAACTTCACCACTTTCGAAAGCAACAGGGTGCAGTGGAACAAGGTCATGAACTTCCAGGAGCCGGCCATCAAGATATTTTGCCCTGACCTCGTGGCTCTAAGAGACACTTTCAGAACAGTCATTACTGTGAGGCTGATATATTCTTTGGTAAACCTGTTTAATTTGTTTCCTTCCGAATTGACTCAGTGCAAAATACTGATTGATGTGTTGTCTTTATATATTATTAATATTATTGTGCTATCAAATTCTTCTTATGTAAGTGTAATTTTATTAGAACAGAAGTAGCGCATGTAGTGTGTCTCACAGAACCAGTGGAAAATCGTAAAATCTTTCATGAATAACTAATAATAATGCTGGGCATTTTGAGACAGCGTCATCTAGCCCCAAAATAAGCAGACCTTGTGTTTTGGGAACAGAATGACTGATATACCACTTACATATTATTTTTTTGTAAACTGTAACTGTTTCATATTCCTACAATATTATTTTAGACGGTAACAGCAAAACCAGCAAAAGATAAGAAAAGTACGCATTCCTTCAAGCCTCCTGGAGAGCAAAGAGTTGTTCTAGCAACTATGAAGTGCGCACTCAGAAGACCTGATTGGAGCCAAACTTCACAGCACTTCCATTGGGATGATTCTTTGGGGACCAATGATGCTATACATTGGGGAGATGGTGATCTATCCGTGAGAAATCATTCAGTTCATGCTTCAGACAAATAAATTAAGTTGTCCTGTTTATTAACCAAATCTGAAACATTTTCAAGTACCATATGTTTTTCAGGTTCTTCAATACAGTCAGGCTCCTGCTAAACCAGTCAAAGGAAAGCCAGATACCGATATAGGATCTTCAAGACAACTTCCTCCTGATAATCTTACTTGTCATTTCGGCTTTGGTATTGATACATTGCGGGCATGAAATATAAACCAACTTTTAGATGACTTATATTATGCTTGATTTAAATAAAATGAGAATTCTACTATAACATAACACAGATTTTGCTGTGGATCATGAGTGGTGGAAAACGGACAATTTATACACTTACTCTTAATTTTGGATAACTTTTAAAAACAACCGATAGCTGAACTACCATGTATGTATATGATATTACACAGATTTTTAACCGTGACAACAATAGCTTGAATAACAGTTTAAGTGTTCACATCCTCAATGAGACCAGTTCAAGATCGGTTAGGGTGATAGGCGGTGGACTGCGCAAATGGCCGGTGGGACTCAGGAACGATGGGCCAGCCAGGCCGAGTACCTGTTGTCATGCCTTGGATACGCAGTGGGTATTGGAAACATATGGAGATTTCCTTATTTGTGTTATCGAAATGGCGGAGGTAAATACATCAATCTACATTTAGATAAATAAATAAAATAAACAAGTGCTGGACATTTTCACACCGCATCATCTAGCAAAGCTTCTGACTGATATACTTCTTATATAGGTTTTTTTGTAAATACATACATATTATACATAGCAAACACCCAGATTCGATTCGATTAGATTAAAAAAACGAACCGTATTAAAAATTCGTGACGAAGGAAGAAGTGACTGGAATTGGGGGAAGTGTCACAGCAAGATCATTTCTGATTCTCAGCTCTCAAAATAATGTGTCTTATCAATTACTTTGTTCTTTTGCAGGAGCATTTCTGATCCCGTATTTTCTCACGCTGTTCATATGTGGGATTCCACTGGTTTATTTGGAGACTACACTGGGACAGTTCGCTAGTGCAGGATGTATCTCTGTTTTCAATATAAATCCTTTGTTCAAAGGTAAGGTAAACTGCCATTTGTTTTCAAAAAAACTTTACTTGGCTAGTTATTACATTTTCTTTCTTTTGGTGAAAACATCTACACCAAGTGTAGTGCAAAAAAGGTCAAAAAAGCTCCATGAAAACGAAGTTGCGGGCAGTCAGTTTGCTTGTAAACATAGTAGCTGTTTTTTTAAAACATTAACCTACCTAAATAACTTTCTATGAACATGAATGATTTATTCCCAGGAGCTGGATACGCCACCGTCATAGTAAATGTGATAGCAATAACGTACTTCTCAGCCATTATGTCGTATCCAGTACTTTATATTTATCATTCGATGCAGTCGCCGCTCCCTTGGCAGAGTTGTGGTAATTCCTGGAACACAGACAGATGCACAGAGGTAAATGAATTCGGATAATGTATGACTAATTAGAGTGAAAAATTGGTTAAAGATTCAAAATTATTACGACAATATCTTGCCTGCCTCGACAACCCAGTATTAAGAGTTATAAGTAAATGGGTTTGTAATTGAAACGTACCGAAAAATAATGAATTAATAACTTTTGATTCCAAATTATTTACAATTCCTTACAAAACATGTATCGGTCATATTAGAATAAAACATTCATTCTTATTTTACTTCTTATCTGTTTTTCAGATAACACAAAACTCTGGCGTCTTTGCATCAAACGGGTCGATTACTACCCCTGAAGAAGAATTCTTTCAGTGAGTTTTTCTGAGATCATTGGCCTTCGTCCTTTGTACGTTATTTAGTATATTTCATCAATCTGGTCTTAACAACTTCCCTTTATTGCAGTATTCGTCTCCTGCATATGTCTCCAAGCATCCACCAGATTGGCGGTATAGTCTGGCCGGTATTCTGGGCCAACGTTATTTGTTGGGTCATAGTCTATCTCTGCATCTGCAATGGTGTCAAGAGCGTCGGAAAGGTAATCTTATAAAAATGTGTTTCTCGAATTGGCACCACTTGGCACGCTGCCGCCATGTCAATCACACCAGGAATTATTTTCTTCCACCTCGAAGGATCTTTACGTCTACGAGCTTCAAATTAATGCAGAGAGTAACTTACACAAATTCCTTACAACCAATGTTGCCTAGAATAAGATTAATTAGGTGTCTATTACCTAATAGATTATTTTCATAGTCGGGTCTGAAAAGGGGCTAGATTTCTTCATATTTATTGTCCACAGATTGTATACTTCACGGTACTATTTCCATACGTAGTGCTGTGCATATTATTTATCCGCGGCGTGACTTTGCCTGGAGCTTGGAAAGGTATTTTGTTCTACATATTGCCTGATTGGGGACAGTTGGCAAAACCAAAAGTAAGTTTCTATTTTTTTCGTAGCCAAAGTAAACCATAATAGAAGTGAAATGGACTTTATCGTCGAGAGCATAGCTGATTGCCGTGTGTTATGTCCACAGGTGTGGGCAGACGCTGCAACTCAGATATTTTATTCCCTTGGACCAGGCTGGGGAGGTTTAGTTGGAATGGCAAGTTTCAACAGATTCAACTATAAAAACTTACGGTACATGATAAGGAAGCTCTTTTCTTTTTAGTTCATGGTATATTTTAATATATTGCGGAACACAGACAAGGATATATGTTATAAAAATGCCCACTGTATTTTACCATAGTTTGGTGTACAATTAAATTACACATTCTAAATTAAGATACATAAGTACAAAGTAAAGCTTAGTGAATCTTTTCTACGACATGTATTACTATTTTGTAATTCCAGATCTTCAATAATCATACCACTCGTGAATAGTGGGACCAGCATCTGGGCTGGTTTTGTCGTATTTTCTGTGCTGGGCTTCGCAGCAGAAAGAGCCGACGTTCCAGTTGGTGAAGTTGCCACAGCTGGGCCGGGTCTAGCCTTTATCACATACCCAACAGCTGTATCTTTGATGCCAATGCCTAATATCTGGGCTATCACTTTCTTTGTCATGCTTTTCTTCCTTGGCATTGATACTATGGTAAGTATAAAAGAAGATGTGGAGTGGCGCAGTAAAGGAGACTGGACAAAAGTGAACTATTCATAAATTCATTATTTTTTTTGTTTAGAATAGTTTAACTGAATGTACCTACTTTAGAATTAATTCAAATGATTTTTTGTTGCAGTGTATTAGCATCATTATTACAGTCAAAATGTGTACGATTTAATGCAAGGCATTTATTTTGGTTTTCAGTTCGTCACAATTGAAGCAGTGATTACAGGACTTTTAGACGAGTTTCCGAAATTCCATGAAAGAAAACGGCTGCTCACATTCATAACATGTGTGGCGCTTTTCTTGCTCTCTATCATCTGCAATACCGAGGTAAGTGATGGTTAAAGTATCTCCTATACCTAACAACAAATAAGTAGTATTTATATAGGTGTCCAAGAAAGTTGTGTCTAGTCAAGCGATGGTTCAGAGGTAGAGCGCCCCTAGAGGTGCATTCATAGAGCATCCCTACTCAAACATATTTTTTTACCATCTTTCACACTTCCTTTCCTACTTTATGAACTACTAGCTTCTGCCCATGGCTTCGGGGTACCCGGATAAAAAGTAGCCAATGTGTTATTCTGATGTATAAGCTATACTACTGTACAGTTTCATCGAATTCCGTTCAGTAGTTTTTTCGTGAAAGAGTAACAAACATCCATCCTCACAAACTTTCGCGTTTATAATATAAGTAGGATCAATTCTCAAAATTTCATTAGACCTGTCTTAACAGCTCCATCACAAAACTACTAAATATTTTACGTGTCGTACTTATGCAAGTAGCAAAACAGAGTTACAGGGTATGTTTCGGGTACCCAAAGAGAAGCTCTAACTCTAACTTGTGCTTAAAATTTTTTAGGTACCTTGTCTAAGCACTATTAAATAAATAAATAAGTAGACCATAAATTAGTACAATATTTACTTAATTATTATTTTTGTACCCAAACCTATCAATTTCATCACATCAACTGAGAAATAACTCTTTTTAGGGTTAAGTTCGCTCTTATACGAGTACATATTGTATCTTTACTATAAAGAATTATATTGTTATAGATAAATATATCTTCCAAAGTTATTATTTGTTAATTGAACTAGGGGATTTAAGATTAAATTAGGATTAAGATATAAGAATTCGGTGGATTGCATATATCAATAAACTTTCCTTCCTGAACTTCACTCTGTAGGGATAACCGACGCTTTTCGGAGTTTTTGCTAAGCGCTTGAAAAAGGCTGATAGACCCCAGAAATCTACCAACTTCAAAGATCCACCTAAGTATGCATAGACAGAACAAAATTTTTCTACCTTAGATTTGCCAGGATCCACGATTGAATGGCGTTTGCGTGACTGAAGCTCTTGAAAACTTTGCATGCATGACTGTAAACTCTTTTAAGGTGTTTTATTTTTTCCGAAATTGCCTGTTGGCTAACGTTATTAGAAGCCTTTTCCAACAAGCTGCTTTTTACGAGTTCGAGTATTTTAAACGTTTGATATTGTTTAACTTCACATTTTTTTTAGTACTATCGCAAATATTTTTATCGATTCGCGGCTTTGCGTCCACGTGTTTTGAAGACCAATTTTGTATATTTAATAAAACACTTTTTGAGAGTCGTTTTGGCCTAATGGTACCCCAACTTCCAATCCAGAGTCGTGAGTTCGAACCCACCAATACATTTCCCCCCCAAAAAAATGTACGCATTAACACATGCTCAAAACGGTGAATGACAACATCGTGAGGAAACCGGCATGCCCTAAAACTGAAAATTCTAGGGCATGTGCCATCAGATAGTTTTCTAATATGCCCGGCGATAGGGTAATGTAATGAACCGGTTGGGTAATACTCTGACCAAATTGAAGACATTCTAGCTTGTATGAAGAATTTGATAAGGATGAATGAAGCGAAAGAGGTATGCCAGGATCGATGCAAGTGGAAATCCTTGGTCTCTGCCGACCCCTCCGGGAAACAGGCGTGACTATATGTATGTATGTATGTAAAACAAATGTAATAATTATTAATTTAATAATAGACTTTCAACCTGTCACGTGGAACATGTGGGCATCTTGCAAAATGTGGGCATGTGTCAAATGTTACATTTGTACGTTCGACTACCCCCTACATGCTAACATCAATTATCTACTCAGTGAGTATACTCTGTATCTGAGGATGTCCATCATGAATACAGTCGTGAACGTGTGTTTTTTTTTACTTTTTGTACGTTTTGACAGTTTTCTGTTATTATATGACATTATTAGCAAGGTTAGTCGTATGTAAAAATCTAATGTACTTAATTATAGTTAACCGTCTCTGGAATCATATCCCAACCATCTTCCGTGAAACTTCTTCAGTTGAAGTGTTCAGGGCTAGAGTCTACAATCACTTGTTTCCTCGGTGAAAACAAAGATTGAGCAATTTGCCTTTTGTACCTTTAATATTTGAGCATTTTATGTGTATATATATATAATTTTATTTATGTATGTTCTATATATTATATCTATATATTACTATCAATTATTTAGGTGTATTTAAACATTCGCGTTACCTAATCACTACATATTATTTTTTTTGTTTTAACCATTCTGTGCACTACCAACTCATCTTTTTCCACAATACACAAAGTTTATCTGGAAGAGTATACTTTTTAGCATTAAGTTCGCCTATGTACTACTGTTTTGTGCACTAAAGAATTTTCTATCTATCTATCTATAGTTTCATCAGCCTGCACCATAAAAGGGAAATTCTTACTTTTCTAGGGAGGACTTCACGTCATCGGATTGTTAGACGCCCACGTGGCTATCGCCTGCGTGCCTTTAGTATGCGCGTTGGAGATCATAGCTGCAGTCTACACGTATGGGCCAAAGAGACTGAGCAGTGATGTACTCTTCATGACCGGCCAGCCTCTGGCGAGGGTGTGGCTCGTACTCTGGAGGTATATCCTTCCGTTCATATTGGTGGTAAGTTGTACTTTACAATCTATCTAGTGATGATGATTCTTGAAGAACATAAAAAAACATAAACATAAAATTGTTTATTACCAAAGATGAAGAACACAGATTCACAATGTATACAGAATATTCAGATAAGATAGGCACTACATACTAAGTGAAATTTCTAGCGAGACCCAAACTAAGCGTGAGCTTGTATCTTGGGTATCCAGGATTGGTAGAAGATACATTAAGCTGTTGTTAGAGAATGTAGATGGTGGTAGAATTAATCTTAACTTAACTCTTTAACCTATCTTTGCAGCTGCCTACAGAATAGAAGATATTGTTTATCCTACTACTAAGTATTATAAACGCGAAAGTTTGTGGGGATGGATGTTTGTTACTCTTTCACGCAAAAACTTCAGAACGGATTTTGATGAAACTTTACAGTAATATAGCTTATACATCAGAATAACATATAGGCTACTTTTTATCCGGGTACCAAGCGGGCGAAGCCATGGGCAGAGGCTAGTATATTTATACATATTTTAGAAACCGCTCGTCAATTCTCAACAAAAAACTTCCTCGAAGTAATGAAGAGTGCGACAAAGACGAAATACTTTAATGTTCCTGCAAGCCGCGATGGGCTTACAACCTATCACGTGGAATATAAACTACTTGCAAAACACGGGCATGTGTCAAATGTTACATTTGTACCTACGACTACCCCCTACTTGTACTCTGTATCTGAGGGTGTCCATCATGGGGAAATAAAATTGCGTTTATCGTGTTTGTTTGTTTTGTATAAATATTTTCAGATTTTTTAAGGATATTTTCATCTTCCGAACGCAGACTTGAGAACAGCATATATTTCCAGATCATAACAGCCTACTCTCTACGAGAAGCCACCAGCATGGGATGGTTTGTGGCGATGGCGTCAGTCCTATGCATTCCTCTTCATGCGATCAGAGTGTTGTACCAGTCAAAAGGGTCTTCTATGATGGAGGTAAGCTCTCATAATGAAAAAGATAAGTTTCAAAGTAGAGAATTACAAATACATATACATTTATTTTATTAAAAATATAGAATTACAATACAGTTGCAATAGGTCCCCGCACTAAGTCGAGCCTGTATCGCGGTAGGTCGGTTACAGATAAATCGATTTCTATAAAAACTTAACACAAACAGGGCAAATTGAAATAAAATAAAAACATTAAAGAAATATCTGAAGGGTCTTGGAACTAACAGACATGATGGGATGGGCCTTGAACATTTTCGTACAAAATTTGAGAGTATTATGTGCTTGAATGCGGGGGGTGTGTGTGTGCGTGTGAAGAAAGAGTTTGTGTGTATTTAGTATTTGTGTAGTATATTGGGAGTAGGAGGGGAGATAGATAGATAAATAAATCATTTATTAGCAACTTACTAATTAAGTATATATAACTAAGATAATTGAGGAGAGCTAAGCTTAAAATATTTTTACTCAAGTAGGTATATTTTTTGATTCGTTGCTTTCTCGTACTACCCGCTTTACTAGATCCTATCTTCCCCGAACATTGTAAGCTGTAGAGTGAACTGCTTTCCGCTGAAAAATAATAAAAACGCAAAAAAAAAAAAAGAAGCCCTTCAGAACAGGTAACGCATTGGCAAAGCCCCAGGTGTTACAGATGTCAATGAGTGGCGGTAACTTTCCATCAGACGGGCTTTTTGAGTAATCTATACTAATATTCTAAAGAGGAAATGTTTTTTTGTTTGTTTGTACCGAATAGGCTAAATTATCAGGAAGTATCATAGCCTATAACTTTTATTTCCAAAAAAAATAGAAATCCTTAAGAAAATTGCAATAATGTAACAAAATGTTGCCTATAAAATTCATTATTTGGCGTGCGCTGAGAAAACTATTGATGATATATAAACATTATGTGCTACACGATTAAAGTAGGTACTCATTATTACCTACAAAAAAGTCCTCGAGGGACTCGAACTATCATATAGCAGCTTTTGTGTTCTAAAATTTTATTAGATCGCCGGTAGAAACAAAAGTTGGTTACATTCGTATCGTTGTATGAAACTTTATTCAAATAAATAGTTTTATCATCAAGGGTATTTGTGTAGCAGTAAAATACTTTTTAATTTATTCGAATCGGACATTTAATTTCGAAGTTATCACGAGTATAAAATCAAAACTTACTTTGAAATCGCGGGGCGCAGCTAGTATATGATAAAAATAAGGATGTATTTGAACAAGTCACAGCCACATCACGTGTCTGATGTTTTGCCGATATATCCATGTACCTTGAACCTTACTTTTAGCTGTCCCCTGTCCCATCCTAGTCCTCTCTTTCAGACATTTTTTTATTCATTTTCAGAAGATCAGAGAAAGCTGCCAACCGAACGAAGCCTGGGGGCCATCAGAGGCTTACATTCGTCAGCGCTGGATCTCAGATAGGCAGAAAAAAGAAACACAAGTTTATGATTTGGATCGATATTAAAATTTAAATATTTTATCAATAAACCGAAAAAGACAACTTCATTTTTTATTTTAACACTAGTTGTTGCCCTCGGCTTCGCCCGCGTTGTATGGTCATATGAGTAGCATATGACCGTCTCCAGGTTTCAAACTATGTCCACCAACTTTTGAATGAATCGAACCAAGGATTACAATTTATACAAAGTTTAGAACTCAATTGCACACCCTCAAAGGGTAGTTTTGAAAAAATAAAAAATATGTATTTCATTATAGTTAATTTAATTAATTTTGCTCGAGCTCTTTTCACCGATCAAAGTTATTTTTTTATTAGTTTTCGTTAGCGAATCAAACAAATTTTTTTTCATAGAAACTTTACCGCCCTATTTAACCCCCTTAGGGGTCGATTTTCGAAAGTTAGATTAGCCTATGTGTTATTCCAGATCCTCAACTATCTACATTCCAAATTTCATCAAAATCGGTTTAGTAGTTACGGAGATACGTGGTAACAAACATTCACACATACATACACAGACTTTCGCATTTATTATATTATAGTAGGAAGTAGGCTTAGTAACTCATTTTATTTCAATGCTCTCAACAGTCACATAAGTACTAAAAACACAAGTCTACTTTTGGGTGTTCCCTACGATAACCTCACCCAAGCTCTATAAAAACAAATATTGACAAAAATTGCATATCTAATTTGATACCCAACATTAATTTTGCTCGAGCTCTTTTCACCGATCAATGTTTTCATAAACTTTGTAGGTGAAAACCACAGACTTACTACCTCTATATAACACAGGCTAACAACCTTCATGATGATAACATGAAAATATATTCATTTCTGACACTAAAATAATGCCAAACTGAAATGTTTGTCAAAATTGTTATTATTTTGGACATTGAGGCTAAAAACGTGGCCTCCTAAATTTTTTCGTTTATTTCTTTGCTATGCCTAAATTTTAGTTCACGTAAATAATCTTCAGTAACTAGAATATTTTCAAAATCAGCTGTGATATAAATAAACCCTAAATTTACTTAAGTAGCTACTGAAAAATACAAAAGTTAAAATGGGTGACTCACCTGCTACTGGGGCTGATAAGGACAAAAAAGTTAAAATTCAGGTAAAGTTCTCATCTATTGTAGATAAGTTAAACCTCAACCCTCAAGAAAAAAAGCTTAAAGACGCTACTGAACAGAATATATGACTCAAAAAGCCTGCTCTGTTTTCATGTATTTATTCTAGAAGTATGAATCACATTCTTATTACTGTTTATATCACAATCATGAAGCACAAAGTCATGTAGGGCTTCACGTACACAGTCGCTTGTAGCTCATACGCTATATACTAACTTACAAAGATTCCAGTCACCCATTTTTTTATGTAGTCAGAGTATAAACTCTTACTTAAGTACTGTATCTATACAAATATTATAAAGAGTAAAGTCTGTAAGTTTGTAAGTTTGGAGGTAATCTCAGAACCTACTCATCCGATTTCAACAAATATTTCACCAATATTTAGAATGGGCCTTCAGGGTGGGCATAGGCTGTATATTATCCCGTTAAATTCAAAGAACTATGCGTTGAAACCAATTTTGCAACGTAAGTCGGCGAAAAAACGATCGATCGAAGACGTTTCTTACGAACGCCTTCATGGTAAGAGCTATATTTCATGTCGAGCGAAGGCGTTTCTTACAAACGCTACCTTAATGCTAAGAGCTACATTCCATTGGGTACTTTTTAAGCAGGTACCACGCGGGAGAAGCTGTAGGCAGTAGCTAGTTTACAATGACCATGGAATTAATCTTAGGTGGAAGGTGAAGATGAAGCGCAAGAGGGAGAAATGGGGCGCAAGAAAATGAAGAGGTTTCAACTTCCAGCTCATCTACCGCGATGGTGGCAAGCTAAGATCATTCAATATGCGTAAGTGCAAAGAAACTGTTTTTATGCTCGTAAACGTAACGCCACCAGTGACCAGTATGGCCCTGTCACCCAAATTGAACATTGGCCAAATAGAATCGAAAACCTAATTTGTTTGTTTGGGGTGAGATTTATTCGATCGCATCCTTATGCGATTTTGGACTATTGAGACCCTTGTCTCAATAGTCCAAAATCGCAGCTCTTTCAATTGATTCTCTTAATATTATAGACAAAATGAGAAAGTATTCTGTAAATTGTGATTCGAGTTTTGTCAGAGCCACTAAACCAAGGTTTTATATATATAACCTTATCAAATAAAGAGTATTATTGCAAAGCATATAAGGTCTACAATAAAATATAAAATAAAACCGCGGGATATCCATTTAATATTCAATTCGAAACCTTTTTTCCTTGGACACCAATTTTTCTTGAATATCGGATTCGAAAAACTAAAAGATAAACCACTGATTGAAACCACCTTTCGTTATGACACCACCTAGAGTTCACTCCGATAGATCGATTAAAGATACACGCTAGAACCAAGTAATCAAATATAAGAGCTTTGAAAAGACAAAAGTAAAATTTATGTGATGTACTAGAAAGTCGGTGATAAATTCATCTTTCCACGTGTGACAGTTTTAGCAATCAATTCAAAACAAAATTGGTTGCTAAAACTTATTCGTAACTTATCACGACACAATTTATGTTATTGTATAGTTATAGTGACTAGATGTGCTTGTTTTGACAAAAAATCTCAGAAATCACCCAACTGTAATGTAAACATCTCGGCACGTGCTGGCGTGACCTCTTGCAGTTATCATTGCGATAATACGTAACTATCCTCGTTCCAAGGAGCAAGAAGCGACGACAATATTTGAAATCACATTTCAAATGTGCAATATCACGAATAGTCATAACCATAGCTGTCTGAAAGCTTTGCAAAGTTTTTCAATTTCCACTAGCGTGTGCCACCTATGTGAGTCACGCTGTGTTTCTCATGAGCATGTGCAAATTGTGCAATAAGCCGTGTCATTTTTTTGTGCAATCTTTAAAGTACGAGGTATGCATTGAGTCATACAATTATTTCTTCGAAGGTTTCTATAACTCGGTCAATGCAATTAAAGCTGCCCATGACGTGTCAAAACATTCTATCGTTGGGTCCAACCTAATTTTCTTTGACATTTTCTACCGAATAACACTCGTTACACTTTGTTCTATATTTCTAAGACTCAAAGAAAAAAAGTAAGAGGAGGGGAACGCAACTTTAGCTACTTTGAAGCATTATAATTCACGAATGGCTTTAGATAGAGCATGATTTAGCAAACTTCAAAGTTATTTTGATACCTAATACCCCACATGAGAGGGTGTAATGAAAATAAAATGAATGCCCGCCTCATTTTACTTATAAAAAGTTATTTTTATATTTCATTTTATAATTTTCGTCATTATTAAAAAAAACGTCTAAATACAAAATTTTATGCGCTTTAAACTGCTCAAGAAATCAGAGTGTGACACAAGGACGGACAGACAGTTAGAAATACGGACATGACGCATTTATATTAAAGGGTTCCGTTTTTACCATTTTGCTTCTTAACCCCTTAAGAGCGTCACAGATTGTCATAAAAGTTTCAATGTCTAATTATTCGTTTGTTGCGAAGGACGACCATGGTAGAATGACCCGGTCACGAATGGCGATGTTGGCGCTATCCGGGTCACCGCCCAATGAGCCGGATGAAATGAATGCGCCGTTTAGACCGTTAGTCCACTACGCGCGTGTTCAAAACAAATCGCATTTTTCGTTGAAAGTTATTAAAAAAAGGCTTTGTTATATTTAAATTACACATCGCGGCTTTCAAAGCTCACATTTGTTCGACATGAAGCAATTATTTTTTTTGCTAATCACGAACTTTTTCATTACTAACCTTTTATCGCGCAATTCAAGAGTGCAAGCTCTTTGCGTGAACAATTAACAGCACTTAAAAACTCGATTAAGTGTCGAGAGGTTAAAGCGCGAGGAATCCATGGAAAATGTCAGGTCGTTAGATTAATGATCGCGTGTGTGCTCGGGGCAACTAGCACGTGGGGTGTCGACGGGGTTAGGTGGTTCCGCGGCCCGCCAGTCATTGCACCTTAGGCCGCGCGACTGGTTACATGAACAGTGATACACGATGCAACGAACAGAGTCCAGTGCTTCTGAAGGATCGTTTTGGACTACTATAGAACTGCTGGCCGGCAGGGACCGCGGAAGGAGACGATCCACGACAGATCTCGAGGACTATGTCGTCGAAGTTCCGCCGAAAGGCGCCACATCTCTCAGGTGCCTGTTGCTTTCTGCAAGAAGCATCTTTATAAAATCTATGGTGGGACCAGTAACGTGATGGAATAGCTAATGCAATTTAAAACTTCGTTATGAGCATAGTTGCAGCACATAGAACATTTTTAGTATTTCTTTAGCTTCTGCCAAAGGCTTCGCTAGCATGCTACGTACCTGGTTTCAAAAGTATAAGTATGCGTTTTCAAGAACTATGCTTAATCAAAATTTAATCATCCAAACTGGTTCATCCGTCACGGAGATTATTAGCAACTAATAACATAATTTCGATTTCATAGATATTTATGAGCAATTCTTTGAGAATGTGCATATCGCACGGCGAATAGCAAATAATACTTAAATGACAAAAAAAATACATATATTTGCTGATTTTTACATCTATATAATATGTAAATATATTCTACAAGGCGCAGTAATGATAATTCATAAATTCCTAATAAGAATACCGAAAATA
Source organism: Perizoma flavofasciatum (assembly GCA_958496245.1). Taxonomy (NCBI): domain Eukaryota; kingdom Metazoa; phylum Arthropoda; class Insecta; order Lepidoptera; family Geometridae; genus Perizoma; species Perizoma flavofasciatum. Next base: position 4,814,567 of record OY292421.1, read on the forward strand.
AAATAAAATCTGACTACCGTTCGTGTCCCTTTTCTCAGATTTTTGCCATTTATGTACAAGTCTTTTCCAACTTTGTAGTCCTATTGAAGAACGAAATTTTGTAAATATAATTCGATATTAGAATGTTAAGCCTATTTTAAATCTTAATTTCAACAATCAATGAATTTATTTAGATAATATTAATATAATAATAATAATGCTGGACATTTTAACACAGCATCATCTAGCCCCAAACTAAGCAGAGCTTGTATTATGGGAACTACATGACTGATATACTACTTATATACATTTTTTTGTAAATACGTTATTATACATAGAAAAAACAAACATTTTTCCCGCGGAGGGAATCGAACCCGCAACCTGCTGCATCTCAGGCGGGCCTTCACCTACTGCGCCACAGAGGTCGTCATAAATAAGTTTATAATGTTCTGAAAAATGTCCTCCGACTCAGCAGTCTGTCGACTCCGACAGACTGCTTACCATTTGTAAAGATGTTCACCCTTAATATTTTCAACTATGTACATAGTTCCAAAAGAAACAGCGCATTTTAAGGTGTGAACAATTGGCTAGCAATTGTCGCTCAACTGCCGAGAAAGTGAACATGTACGAGAGCTAGTTTGCCGGGAAATTAAAAAATATGTCTCCGTGAGCGGTTTGGTTACTGACTGAACCCACAGCAAAACTTACGCCTTCAGAAATAAAAAAGGTACTCGCATACCTTTTGAAGACTTATGTCTTCAACAAGATTATGGCCAGTTATGAAAGGTCATGTCCACTCAAAACAGAAAGCAATAAGATTGCACATTGTAAGTACAAATAGTGGTGACTTCTTTCCGAGTTTAATGAGGTCACTCACTAAACTCAGAAAGAAAACACGACATCACTTTAATAGACGCCAACAAAGAACTAACAATGATAAAGAATGGAAAAACAACAAAGTAGCGAGACAGAATCTTAAACCTGACATAGGACGCTGCTGCAACAACTCTTGGAAGAGATGCATCTCTGAGCGAAACGGCTTGCTTGAGTAAAATACTATCAAAAGATACAAAGATCAGACTAGGTTCTATCAAAAAACTAGATGGATTTTATAAGACATCAGAACAAGATCAATCTCTCAAAAATAGAGGCAACACTAACTGCTATCTACAGAAATTTTATTGCCTGGAAATCAAAAATCACTCAATGCAAGAAGGAGCAGAAAGCACTCCAAATCGAAGAAGCTTGGTGCCTCAAGCATAGCCCATCAGTCAACCCCAACAGAACTCGTGATATTCACACGCAAGCTAAAATTGTCTAAATACTGGAACATTGCTAACATCAACCCAGTTCTCCGCTATTTCAAGGAGTTGGCTGGTTAGGGTCCGATTAAAAGAGAGATAATAATCAATACACCAAAATACGGGACGTCAGTGTAAACCTTATTTTCTCCGCTTAGAATAAGAAGGGGAAAATTAAATATTTTTATACAAAAAGTTTTATTTCTAAAGATTTTGTATGAATTCTAACTACCATCTCATACTTTCTAATTCCCATATAGTTATTTCTCATTACTATGTACATCAAATATCATCACCTTTGTCCAAAAAACCCAAACGACTTTTACTTCTAAAACTTAGATTCAATGAGTGTCCCCCTTTTCAGATTTATCTAATAAACATATCAAAGAATAGGAATAATCCAAAAGAACAGTTCTAGCATATGCACATTAGAATCGCTCTTTTATGTTGCGAATCAAAACTCGATAGTACCTAGTTAATTTCTGCACTCGAGTTTAGGTGAACTTTTACAGGAAGTAACAAAAGCACCTACTACTTAATATTTATCATCTCATCAAAACATTTTCAGCGAAACTAAATCACTTGGTATCTGCGAAATTTTTAATTTTTTTCCAAAATTACTTATAAGTTCACACAGAAATACGGTCGTCGCTTTTGTTTTAAATCACTCTTGTTCTAGTCCAAAGTACTTGTGATAATGCTATCTGCCGCAATTTTGCGTCATCCACACTCTTATTTATTCGGTTTCTATCGTAAATATTTTGCTGGATTCGCGTGCCAGGGCCGTAATCACTTCCCAGTGTTGTTTTACGCACTCGCCGTAGAGTAGATAATGTTTTCGTACTGTTTTCTTTTAAAATTTAGTATTCGATGTTGAAATTGTATTTTGTTCATTTCAAAATATACTACATTGTTGCCTTCCTTATGCATTTTGGGGCAATAGCGCCAAAATTAATTTTGGTAACTGTGCATATGTGTAATACAAAATCAAATGATCTTCCAAACTGACGTTGCTTCACTGAGAAGAAACGTATAGTCATTCAAATTTGCTTGACATTATAAGTACTTAAATTTAAACATAATATTCAGGCATAATGAGTCAAATGGTAGCCGGTGAACTTTATTGATAGTAAGTTCACCTTTCGAAATTTGGCGGGTTGAGAATATCACCACACAGCAACGGAAATCATTAATTTGCGTTGCTGTGTGTTGATATTTAATTATTGCTTGATAAATGAATTCAATGACCTGTTTATTTACTTAATGGTTCTTTAGTAGGTACTTCTCACATTCTCTCATTGTTTTGCGAGGTTTCTGTAGACTTCCGTTCTTGCACGTCATTCATTCTATGAAGTCATGTGTTTGAAAGATGCATATTTTTATTACAAAAATATATGAGTACACTGCAAAAATATCATTTCACGGCCGCAACTTCATCGATATTAGAACGAAGATTTTAAATAGAGATTGACCTAGTGGATTGTACCCCGATCTTCAGATTACGCCTTTAGAAACTATTGTGACCTAGAATTTATTCACTAAAAATATGTAGAGAATTTCGTTGTTATTATTTTTTATTCATTTTCTATGGGTTATTTTTACCATAACACTAATACATGTGCTTCCAATACTCACGTGTTTAAATAAACACTCACGCATAATTGTGGAAGACTAAAAGTAGCAGACTAAAATTTGTGCATATAAATCCGAAATGACTGAATCTTCCTGCTGGGATTCCAGACACAATAGGAGCGATAAGACCGCCAGTTGTACCTTAATAAGGATTTGGACGTATACTTTGTTATTTGTTTATGGTGTACAATGAGTGAAGTTAATTTATATTTTAAGTGTACGTAGATAGAGTTCAAAGGTTTTACGTGTAGTTTGAATGACACACCCATGTATTTTAATTCCGCTTTTGACAAGACTACGATATTATCGCATGAATAATGGTCCAGTCCGACTGGCCATCAACGCTTCCAATTTATCTAATAATAGCATGTGTATACATCTACAAACAGACAATAATCTTTGTGGACAGATTGCTGAAATCTGGCTACTAATTTGAAATAAGAATCAAGCTTTTTTATGTTCATACGTAAGTATTTAGTTCACCGGACTCAAAAAAACGCCCTCTACTTTTTCCATACTAACTTCATCATCCAGCTGCACCCTTAATCGTTGAGTTTCAGAAAACCCTATTTAAGGGCACAGGGAACATACCAACCCTCCAATATTGAGGTCTCTAGGACACACGGTTAATGTGTACCTTTGTCAGTCAGTGAATGAGTCACACAACTATTTTTATTTATTTGTAATAATCTGCGCTCTTCTGAATTTAGTTTGAGGCGCCAGTATCTTTACTTACAATTTTGTACTTGGTCTTTGTGTAACTGACCGTATCTAAGGGTTATTATTATAAATACAAGTTGATGTTTCGCTAAAACGCATTAATACGAGAAAGAAAACACCGGAATAAATATAACTTAAATATATCACGTCCCGGACGTAGACATGACACGTGGTTTTTCACGCCAATTTTCCGTATAGTCACTTCAAAAGTCAGTGCCCCAGTTATTTTTAGAATGCAGAGACGCATTCTAGCGTATTGCCGCTTTTAAGTTGAAAACATACATTATTTGAAAAAAAAACAATGATTTTTGTTAAATGTCAAAAGTAGGTATGCTTATGTGCCACTGTTGTTAGAAACTCTGCAATCTGATTTATGCATGAATGCTTTTATTATGTGTCCTTGGAAAATCATGGTTGTTATTATCGTCACGAGTGACTTCGTCTGCGCGTAAACACTACTAGCCATACTTGCAACGTTCAAATTTCAAGGCCATTATACTGGTTATTCCGATTATTCATAAACATAAAGTACCCTAAGTAATTAAACCGCGAACTTTCTTTTATCTCAGTCCAAAAGTCGTTGACTTTATCGCTGGACCATCACTCTCGCTCGTCTGACACGTCAATCTGTACTTTCCTTATTCTGAATGTCCTGCCACACTGAATTACTTACCTACCCAGCTTTTACATCCCTGTTTGGATATACTACCTACAATTTAAGTTCCTTATGTGTCTGTATAAGGAGTTATTTACTAGATATTAATGAAACAATGTCATATCAAACAATAAGTCGCCAGAAGTCAGGCGCCGGCGCCGCTGACGTAAAATTTGTATGCCCTTAGGCACTTATTATTCACTAGGCTTTAAAAAAAACTTTTACATGTGTGTCCTGAAAGTTACGATTTAGTGAAGCCATAGTATCAGTGCTTATCATAGATTTAGTGACGACCTCTGTGGTGCAGTGGGTGAAGGCCTGCCTGAGACGCAGAAGGTTGCGGGTTCGATTCCCGCCGCGGGAGAAATGTTTGTAAGATCTACAAATATTTGTCTCGGGTCTGAGTGTTTTCCATGTATAATATGTTTGTATTTACAAAAAAAAGTATATAAGTAGTATATCAGTCATGTAGTTCCCATAATACAAGTTCTGCTTAGTTTGGGGCTAGATGATGCTGTTTGAAAAATGTCCAGCATTATTTATTTATTATTTATTTATCTGAATAAAAAGTACCCAATGAATGCAGACTAAGCGTCACTCGATCCTGGCGGAATTGGTCAAAGCATTGCCGATTAGAGGCAAAGATGCTGGTTTGAGTCCCGCTTAATCGGAATCTTTTACACATTCTCCGTAGTTTTCACTTTAAAACGAAGAAACTCGAATACTTTCTAGAATTTATCTATTTCTATTTTTTAACTGCTGCTTAGTTTCTGTTGTGTTTGGTAGTGGTACGGTGACTTGCTGATTTTCCCAAGCTGTTTTCCTTTACTACCGTTTCAACTTGTGCTGATATGAAAACAATGATGACAACACGACTATCTACCACGCTGTTTTTCATAAATTGTTTTATGTTACCTTATCTCGCATCCTTCATGCCACATCATTAAAAATAATAAATGTTATTTTGTTGTTTCTAAGCAGATATAATAAATAAAGTAAATAAACTCTTTTTAGGGTTAAGCTCGCCTTTGTACATGTAATTTAATTCTGCGTTTTTGTAAAATTGTTTATTTGTGTGTACAATAAAGAATAAAGTTTATTAATAACTCAATTATGTTTGGGTAGATAATATATAAAGCGACAAAGTTGTATTAAAGTCACCTATTTTATGTTGTGGTATCTAACTGCCTGATAAATTTTGAACAAACATCGTTAATCGCAGACGATTACAATACGAAATAAAGGTTCAGAGTAGAAAAGAAGCTAAGCTGGACAGTAAAAGAAGCGTTTTTTTTAATTGTATCTATTATTTACGTACCAGTAACCTACCTAATTATCGGATCCTGTTATTTGTAAATCAAGAAGAATTTGAAATCATTTTCACTGTAGAGTATATAAAAAAAATGCAAAACATATTTCACACAGCATCATTTAGTCCCAAACTAAGCAGAGCTTGTATTATGGGAACTACATGACTGATATACTACTTATATACAAACATACAAAACACCCAGACCTGAGACGAATATTTGGAGATCATACAAACATTTGTCTCAGGCGGGCCTTCGCCCACTGCGCCACAGAGGTCGTCAAAAAAATAGCCAATAGTTTTTCTCGATTACATTTTATTTTTTGGCTATAGACCTTGTATCCTGATAACCGCAGCACACGCACATGGTACAGTACGACGATATAAGTTGTATACAGTACAATATCACCACCTTTTTTTTGTAGTTGCTCTATTATAGTTGCTTTAGTATTTTAGTAATAGTGGGTTGTAAATAAGTTACTGTAAATTACTTTTTTCTATTATTGCGGTAGGAAGCATTAACATAACCAATACGCTTAGATGTCTACGTTCACTATTCTCTGCTCGCATGCTATAAACAGTAGCCTGGCAACACTCCGCCGTAGAGCGTATAAAAGACTACCTACCCACATTACTCATAGCCTAATACCATGTCAAAGTTGCACGCAATTTTTTTATAAAATTCGTAGCGCAGTATCAACAAAACATATTGAAACATTTTTAAATGAGATAGCAGAGTTAAAAAAAAACTTTGCCTAAACCAGCTGATTTTATTGATGCAGGGATAAATATATGTCATTATATTTCTTTGAAAGTTGGTAAAACTTGAAAACTTAGTAGTTATGCTAATTAAATTCTTATAGAGTAGGCAGTATGGTTTGCATTCTAAGGCAATAAAACAGGTCTCTTATTAGATCTTATTGCATCGAAGGAAGTAACTCGCAAAATTCCTATTAACTCCATGTATGATTCACGAATGATATGCTCGAGTCACGTGAAATAAAGGACCCAACACAAACGGATAGAGCAAAAATTAGACCAATATGAACCTGATACAAAATTAAAGTAGATACAACTCAATATTGTACATTCATCACCTTCTTGTCCTTATCCCACATTATGTGGGGTCGGCACAACATGTTTTATTCTTCCACTCTCCTCTATCAGCCGTCATCTCAGTACTCCTTTCTTAATCACGTCATTCTTCACACAATCAACCCATCTTTTCTTTGGCCTACCTCTGCTTTTATTTCCATCCACATTCATTAATTCAATATTGTACATTATCACCTTGAAATATAATTTGAAATGTAATTGTATGTTTGTATTAATTAAATTATAACTTAAATACCACTATCCTCTGAGTGAAAGTCTCTGATGATATATCCATTGTTTCAATCAAGTCAATCAATCGCAGAGTAACTGAAAATTAAACAATTTGTTACAAAATTATCTGAAGATATAGTTTATTTTCTAACAGACCAGTAATCAAGCATGGGAAGTTTTCAAAGCCTGGCCAGATTTACACTTTGTATTAAAAAAGAGTCAACGTACGGTCAACCTCGCGAGAAACAACCACATAATACTACCAGTGTCATAGTTAAAATAGTCTGAGTGTTTTCTATGTATAATATGAATGTATTTATAAAAAAAAGTATATAAGTAGTATATCAGTAATGCAGTTCCCATAATACAGCTAGTCTGTATCTGCTCTGCTTTGTTTAATAAGTAATCTGTATAAAAAGAGTCCAGCATTATTATTATTATTTATTATTATTACTCAATTTAGGGTTAATTTTGCCGCAAAAACTAATAACAATTCTTTTATTCATCTCAAACTAGAACTTTTGATGGGTTCTACCATAGTATTAAGATTCTTCTTTGATAGTCAAAGTTAGGTGCTAAAACGTGTCAAAGTACTGGCATATTATTATTAATTCACACGTTCAAATGAGCAGTGTTCTTTAGTCGAAACTTATACCTACATGTGGTGTCGGTGGAGGCCGTGCCGTACCGTGCCAGGCCCTCGCACGCCGCGATAGGGTCTCAACTGTGACACGAGCACCTAGCGTCAAAACCACTAAAACTTTACGGTGACGACGAGACGTCTAGACCGCGGGCTCAGCCCAAAAATAAATAAAAAAAAATCTTCAAAACGAGTCTCCAAAAGCCCACAAACGGCCCTGCGCGACAGAGGTGAGTTTTATGCAAATTATGAAACGAATTACTGCACTCCGTTATGACATTTCACCTATATGACATTTACCATAGCACTTCACAAAGTAATGTCTGTAGTAGGTACCTCCCTATCCTTACCGATGAATACTGAAACGCTACTTGACGTCTTAGGGCGAATAGAAAATAAGCTTCATACATAGCACGTAGCGCTATCACTTGCGTAATCGAAGTAAATCATTTCAGTATTTTGCCGCTAGCCTCGCAAACTGCACGAAAAATTGCAAGTCTCATAGTCAGGCATTTTGATGCCATAACTTGCACCATTCGAAATACTTTAGAATAATTTATTGTGAGCAGTTCTAGTTTCGTTCCTTCGTTTGTTACATCGGGGCTCTTACCTGATAAACTTACCTAAGTGTGTACAGTGAACTTCCCAATTCAAATGAAAGAAAATAAAATAAAAAACCCTTATACTTATTCTCAAAAGTAGAAGTAAGTAGGTAATATTTGGCAGCAAAGAAGTGCTAATAGAACCAAGGTGAGTTAGATGTTGACTAGACACTTGTGATCGTCGCCGACACTAAAACAGATTTAATAACCGTCCTTCTTCGGCAGTCGAGAAAAATAATCTCGGTATCCAGACAAATACTCGTATCTCACACTTAGTTTTCCTTTCACGATAACGCAAATTTGTCAAGGAAAAACTTGGCAGCAGTCACTTGACATCTCAAAAGCTAATGTAATTTCCATACAATTCAACCGCAGGCGTTACCGTCTACAGAGAAAGTGGTAGTTGTCTGAGGGCCTTGGTCTTGATAAAGGTCTCTTGTCGTAGCTTCGCGCATCCACATGTTCGTGCTCGCCTGGAGAAGCATATGGGCTCAAACCTGGTGCGGCTCACGGACAAGACCTACATGACCGAGCTGGAGGAGAGGATACGGGCTGTCAATGAGGAGAATCTCAACAAAAGGATCTCTTCTAGAGTCGTGAGTAGTTTAATTATTTTGGATATCGGTATTTAAGAAATCGTTTTCATATTTCATCCGATTCGATTCAGCAGCCGTTAAGAAGATTAAGAATCATAATCATATTTTTTTTATCTTTGGACATGTTAGGTTTATTCGTCAAATATTACATAAGTACTTATGGTATAGTTAATAGCATCCACAATTTCTCATTTATAATAGGTACTTGGTTGTGGTGTAAGATAGGACAGTAATTATGGTAGGATTTAATATAATAAATCCTACTAATATAATAAATGCGAAAGTCTGTGTGTGTGAATGTTTGTTACCACGTGTCTCCGTAACTAGTAAACCAATTTTGATGAAATTTGGAATGTAGATAGTTTAGGATCTGGAATAACACATAAGCTAATTTTCTAAAATCGACCCCTAAGGGGGTTAAATAGGGCGGTAAAGTCTCTATGAAAAAAAAATTGTTTGATTCTCTCAAAACTCTGTACAAATAAACTTTAAAGTAAATATTGAAACACGTATTTTTTACTTTTTCAAAACTACCCTTTGGGGGTGTGCAATTGAGTTCTAAACTTTGTATAAATTGTAATCCTTGGTTCGATTCATTCAAAAGTTGGTAGACATAGTTTGGAGCCTGGAGACCGTCATATGCTACTTTTATTAACATACCACGCGGGCGAAGCCGCGGGCAACAACAAGTAAACTATACTATTCAATTCCAAAGTCAAAATCTTGAGTTGAACTTTCTAGTTCTCGTCATAGTGAAATTTCAGCACTAAAGAAAAGGGCCGCTCGCTTTGTTTACATTATTTGAAACGACATCTAAGTGAACTGTTGTTTCAATTTTCTTTCTAAATTAATTCTAGCTTATGTAGAGGTATATAGACAATTCCTTGATATTTTTCTTTCATAATTTCCAAAATAATAATGTGACGTCCATTCCCACTTACATATATACACACACCATTTCAAATTTTTTACATGGGCGGTTAGCCTATATTTGACGTGAAACCAATTAGCGATCAATCATGAAACTGCTTTGTTTATCAACTCGAGCTTTCATTTACATTTTATGGCTTTGGGGAAGGGAGGTATATACCTGTTTTTTAAACATACACATACGTATTCCTGGCTCGACACTAGGATTCCCTGAGTCGTGGGTATCAGGAACTACAAGTACACTACAACACCCAGACCCGGTACATCTGCAGAATATGCAAACATTTGCCCCGCAGCGAGAATCGGACCCGCACCTTTTGCGTCAAGGGTGACTACTCGCCCGCTGCGCTCGATTCATTACTTTGATGCTTTACTGTGAATTCACAAATAATTTATAAAACCCAAAAATCTATACTGTTCCAAAGTAAAACCATATTGATCCTTCAAAATGTACGGTTTAAAATTAACAAATGCCCTTGAAGAGTTGACGGTTGTCAAAACATGTTTGACTATGTAACTGTCATTTTGTTATTTAACCATGTACTTATTTCTACAGGAACCACTGAATTTATAATATCCCAAAAATTCTACCTCGGTGGGATACAAATACCTCCCGCTTGGAACGCGGGGGCTATACCAACTAAGCCACAAGATCGTTACCAACCTGGTCAAAATTCCTGGAATGTATTCTCTCTCTCCCGTTGGAGTCCTCAAAAGGATATCAACGCAAGAAGGGAGAATCGGCTCGAAGCGCCGATATTTTTGGGATATTATATATTCATGTAATTTCCATTAAGTATAGGTTAACACTTTAAAGTCGAAGTAGGTACTGAGTCTAAAATTTGTAATATCCGTGTGTGTTCCATTCTGAAGATCTTTCCTGGGACAAGTTTTAATTATTTCTCATTTTTCATTTAACGTATTTTTGTTTTTCACAGCTCGATGAGATGGAAAGGCTGAAACGGTTGATCCTAGTTGGAAAGACTCCGCTGAAAGAATGCCCACCTGAGTTGTTCCATCATCCGGTGTTCGTGTTCTGGCGCATGGTGAATCGTGAAGTGGCTCTCGCCTCGAAGAAACGAGCCGACGCTTATTATAGAAAACTGAAAGCATCTCAGAAGTCCGAACAGGTAACTTCATATAAAGCTTATCGAACCAGTTATTTGTTGTAAGCAATCATTCAAAAACTTATGATATAAGGACGCTTTAACCGACTTTACCATTGTTCTTGTTGCCAAACTCGACCTAGACATAACATAAAAGGCGAGTCCTAGACTCCAAAAATTGGTAACGCACTTCCCTTTTGCCCTTCCCTTCTCTTTTGAGTAGAGTGCATTATACAAGGAATTTTTAAAATTAAATCCCTAGAGTGTTTAAAGAGAAGGTACTGGTTGCATGAAAAACTCAACTCAGTCAAGAGCGCGAGCTTTCTGATTTATGACTGAACCTCTCCTTTATAGTCAGTGGATGAAGAAGCAGAAGGCGAAGATATGGAAGAAGAAGGCGAGCAGCTCACACCGGAACAGCTGCTGGCGAAATGTCACGAAGAGTTGGAAGAACAGAAACAGATTGACATCGAGAAGGGAGTGCGATTCACCGACGAACAGTTCGCCATGCTCAAATACGAAACGAATGATGTGAAAACTCTCAAAAATCTCACAGTGAGTAAAAACATTTTTTTATTGATAACCTACTTTGTTCAAATATTCTGATTGGTCAGGGTAAAACCAGGGTGGGTGATTATGAAACCAAAATAATTTCTTGGAATATTTATGAAACTTCAGAGCTCTATATGAACTCAAAACCTGCATTGTAAGTTAAAGAACTTTCAATACACCTGCTTAATCTAAATACCTCGATTAATTCTAGGGTTATATACTGATTAATTCATTTCGTTTGAGTAATAATTTTCGTACCTTAGTTCTTTTAGTGCATGTCAATAACGTGTTAAACTTATCAACGCTCGCTAAAGTCCTCAAACTTTATATCAGAAAATGACACGCTTACATCCGTGAGGGGATATCTAGTTCTCAGTAAACTAGAACTATCTGGCCAAAACAAATACATATCTCTAAGTTACTAGGTCTGGTCAAAGTATCTTCACTTTCAAGAGATTGTAGCTATGAGCTAACATTCTAACGTAAACATGGGTTGACTGATTTTCAAAGGGCAGCAACTTGATTCTAGCCCTCGGCAAATCCACTAACAGAGCCAGAATCTTATTTCACGAATAACTATCGAAAATGTAGCTTATATGATATCCCCTCTAGTAATATTTTACACGGGGAACTGTACTTTTGATAAATTAACATCGAGTATCATATTTGCCTCCGTTTATAAAAATCTTCATTGGCCATTATCATTGGCCTCAAACAGATCGCCCGGGGCTCGTAGCCTTTGCAGCCGTCCCTGTCTACTTATACGTGCTTTTATAGATATAGCGGCTGACAGGGATCGTGGTGAGCCGATTCAAACTAGACCGGGCCCAACTCGAGCTGACCCTGAGGTCTACGATAAAAGCGAGATTAATAATAGCCGGTCATCGACGGCGCGTGTTAGTTAACTACACACGATCATGATAACATTGGTCCACTACAGTGACAGAACGTGTCACTTAAAACTGATTAATGAAGATTTATAAGTGAGTGCATTTAAGTAGGTAGTAAGTACTAAGTCCAAGTACTGATATATTTTTAAAGGCCGCACGTAGTGTATTTTTTTTTAAGTTTTTTGTATAGAGGTCGGTATATTACACCAACCTCTACTGTTATTGGATACTGGCAATAACAGTAATCTGAAACATTTTTTTTATACTTGTTTTTGATTTACCATTTATCTCAGACACGACTTTGATTGTAACGTGATTTTAGAAATTGATTTTTTTTCAAGGATTGTTTTTAGATAGGTTTAATCAGCACAAGTCATTGAGTGAGTGTCACACTACGGAGTGTCCCAAAATATGTAAACTAACCCGAAAGGGTATCTTCACGTAACGACTTTTCGAAATTCATCTATTTCTATTGAAGATAATGGTAGTATAAAATTCAGCTGTTTTTGGGAAAAAAAAACAACAAATTTACCTGTGTATAGTACATACTCATTACGTGAGGTCTAACACCTGAAACAATAATGTTGAAAACGAGCCTTAGATAGGTAATATCGATGGGGTCTATAATTATATGAACAATATATATTATATGAACTATAATTTTCGAACGTAGTATATGAACCACGCAACGTGATCCATACAAAAACGAATGCCCCGTATGTGTTTAACTCAGAATGCCACAATCAGTATATGTATTTGTAACCGGTTTATTCCCGTTCTTAACTGGATATTAATCAATACTTCTGTTTAGTTATAGGTAATGACCCAGCCCCGTTATCGAATGTCTGTGTTGATAGTTCTGACTGGGCGATCGTTAGGGTATCGGTAATTACAACATGGTCACGTTACGCATTACTGTCAAAAGTACAAGGTTGTTTACGAGCCATGGATCAAGCAGAAGCTAAACACCCAAATCACAGGAATTACGAATGGTATCGCATTCTTAATTAGCTAGATCTTTGAAATTGATCAACTCACCATGTCTCTTAAATATATGTACATCATATGGTAGTATACAAATACTACCATATTTCGTAGATTAGGCCTTATCTTTTGTTTTAAAGGAGTTATCTTCTGGCACATTACATACTAAACAAAAATAAGTTAATATATTATCTGCTTTAGGTTAGTTGACCACTGTCACCCACTGCGTGTCCAAATTTTCTCCTTTAGTGGATAGTATGTCCCGCAAACACAAGCTACGCTAATCTTAGGTACTTAACCTAACCTTCGCCTTCATTTCATCGATGTTTTTTTATTTATTTCATTATTTTTGTTTCAGACCGTGGAAGAACTTTATGCACTTGCAGACAAAATCATTGGAACTAAACGCCTTTAACTTTTTTATTTTTGTAGACGTAAGTACCATCTATTTTTGAAATTGTTTTAAGAATATTATTATAGTGCCGCACAAATTAGAAAATAAAAATATTGTAAAGATGTAAACTGGTTGAACTAAGCAATGATGTAATTTTATATGTAATAAATGTTTATGCTACCAATATTTGGGTTTGGTGATATGAATAAAGAATAAAAAGTTTTCTTGACTAAAAAATCACAAATCTTTTAACTTTTATTCATGCTCAAAATTCATCATTTTCTCCTTTCTATGAACCCCATTCTTGTCACACCTGTGTTAGTATGATAAGTTCTGAGCATATTCATTTCACGATATTATTCAGATGGAACATTTCTATATTTGTTTTAAACTCAAAGCTTTATATCGACCCGCGGGGCGATCACACTAATTTCCCGTGGCTGGTATCATCGGACGGGATGAATCGTATCACGCTAATTTGTAAGCTGGATGAGTCATATATGGACAGTGCAAATGAACAAAATTGGTTTCATATTGGACGTTCCATTTTTTTGGATGGATGGGCCATTAAAATGAGGAACTAGTGTCAAAATTGATTGCCATCTCGATAGCCATGAGTTAGTGTGATCGCCCCGCCAGTCTCATAGCTGTGACTCATATAACTTATCCATTGAAACCAAAGTACTAATACAAACATCATTTATTTAAAATCTTTAATAAGGCTATAAACACTTTGTCGTACATAACGATGTATATAATACTCGTACAAAGCATACAAACAAAACATAATTCCTAAGCGACAAACATTCATAAACTGATAACACTTCTTTTGAAACACAATAAGCACATCTTAAGACCCGTCGTCCGGCGCTACTCAAAATAAACTTTTACAAACAAACTAACAATTATCGTTTTTTTATTATGACCGAATTTGAAAACGATGCTATGGCTTAACTCGTGAGGCGTCAAAATACTAAAGGCTTATTTCCGTTACATTTGAGTAGCGCCAATACAAAGAGACTATAGTGTATATAAATAAACACTATGTACAGAAATGATTGAATTTCATTTATTATCATCCCACTAAAAAAACGTATCCTATTCTTAACATCTCCTGACTATGCTCATTACGTTTTCTGAACACCTGTTTAAGAAACCACTTATTTTGAAGTAAGTTCATTAATTTTTGCTGGTGATGTGTAACTGACTAGACTCTAACTAAATAAACACAAACAGAAGAGAAATTAAAGTTGATAAACATGGGTACTCGTAACCACGGGACAAAAATACTTACTATCAAAATTCATGTGAAAGATAGGCGATTTACATATTTGCATCACACAATACATGACTAATATTTGTTAGAAGCAAAGAAACTAAAACAAAACCGCTCATTGCATTATGAGGTCCGCGAAACCGCTACGAAACGCTACGCCGCTCGTAGCAATCCTAGCTTCGTCACAATCTGCTCTTGGGTCTACGGCGTAGTTGCGCGTAGATGAGCCCTGCGGGTTTGTCTATGGGCTGATATATTTGGTGCCTTGGATCTCCTTTCGTTACGTTTGCAGGGAATTTGGACATGTCGATGTTCAGGTAATGCTTGTTTGGCATCGTCATCTTGATCCAAGTGACCTGAGAACAATAGAAAATAAAATAAATCCTTACACGAAAATTTAGTTGCACAGATACTACTTGTGTTGTACTACTTTTTTACATCAATTCCCAGTTAGCAACGAAAAGTTACACAAACTAATCGAGGACTGATAAGTCTGACCTCTTGCTCAAGTTGCGGCCATCGCTCCTAATAACAAAAGTTGATGTCATATGTATTGGATACAGGATACTCTTCCGTATCTTCTGTTGCTTATCTTTAGATACCTACTAGATATAAAGTAAAAAAAAACGAGAATCGATTGCATTACCCGTGTTACTGATTTTAGATTTGGATTGACTATTTATAACGTACGAACGCCAGACGGTACACAGGGACGCCTGGACCATTAAAGTTCACTATATCATAATAATAACACTCGTGCTATTTCATAGGTTTATTTATCCTATTTACGCTCCATATCCTACAAGCTTATTTGCTCAGTCTGGCACATTTCATGTAGCAAACTAGTCATAAATGTTTGAAAATATCACTGGCTAAATAACTGATAAATAGAAACGTGAGTACCCCATGTCTAAACACTTTTTGTACGCCAACCATGATGTGCAAATATATCATTTACAAATTGCTCTATTTTGTAGATACCGCGTTTCACGTACCTACAAAAAGTTATTTGAATGGCAAACCATATAAAACCGTCGGTTAATAGTTTTTTGTATCAAAGGCCATCAATTACACTCCCCAAATTTTACTTATCATCTGTATGATCTACAATATGTTGAAGTTTTAATATCAATCGAGTTTATGAAGATAGAAGCAACGTCGTTGTAACAGCTAACATACCTCAGGAATTTTCTCCAAAACAACTTTTTCAGCCTGATACAAAGTGTGTTGTACTGATGGGGAATAAACACCGGTGTCGGGGGGGCCGGCGAATTTATCCAGGATCGCGTCTTTGACCGCCAGCCATGCGTTGTCAAAATCAGCTGTGCGCATGCTGTCATAGATCCATTCTGCCTCTACTACGGTACTGTTGACATAGAAATAATATTTTCACTTTTCATGCTCTAAAAGTGTGCTTTTAGCTTAGCGTAGGCGGATATCACGTGTATCATTTAACCTTTAGGGAGTAAAATAATTCTTTTTTTAAATTTTAGTCGTTATTTTCAACAAACTACAAAATTAATGTGATTCTTTAAAAAGACTCGGCTTTGTGATTGGAACATCACATTTTTAAATAATTTCATAAAAAGAAATATTTTTTTATTTTAAATTATTTTTGAAAATGGAACTGAAAGCGACCTACACTGCTGCACTGGATCGAGGCTAAACATCTTGTATTAAATGGCTCGTAAAAGTAGGTTGGTACTAAACAACCTACAATAAGTTGTAAGAACAATGAGAGTAACACAAAATGCAAACAAACAGTCTTTGTAATAAGTGTGTCAAAATACACAGTAAGTATACACACCTGAATATCCTTTCCGCTGCATCGCTAAGGGTGGTGTATTCATCTTGCACGAAGTCTACGAAAGCGGATTGTGTTGTCTTCAAAACTCTAAGGCCACTCAACCCGGATTTTACTATGACAGCTTCTGCTCAAAAAAAAGGATTTCGTGTGTAAAACGTCAACATTATAATCATTAATACCTACTTGTGTAGGTACCTAAACTAATTTCGAAAAGTAGAGCGTTATTGAACTTACCATGTCGTGCTTGTGACACCTCACACCATCTTGTCGCCGTCGCAGAATACAAGAAAGCATGATTATGAGGTGCTCCAGCTTGCAGCCTCTCCCACGGATATTCCAGAATGTGACACCTGGCTTCCACCACTTGTTTGTACATGTACAGGAAATGATTCACAACTAACGCGCCAAACTCTTCCGGAGTCTTAATTCCATGTTTCTTGGCGAGTAAGTAGACTGTGTTCTTCTGTGAATCAGTCGCGACGACTTCCTTATTGTCGCCCATGACGTATGCTGTTTCTGAGGCGAGTTTCAGTTCTATCGACACCTCGAATTCTCTTATCGAGTGGTAGTCTCCATCTCTATGTACGTGCAAGAGTTTGACGGAACCCTTGCCGTACCCGTGATCGCTCAGCTCGAAGCGACCACCCGTCTCCTCGGCTGCCGTCAGCAGCGTTCGAGTGCTGGCGGAAGGACTCACGTGACCTTCACCGGAACTCGTGTTCGATGGTTTCGCGTAAATTCTGTAAATCAACACAGTTTTAGAAAACATTATTTTATCTTGTAAGTCAAAAAATATAATATGCACTAAAAACACCACGAAGGTTCGTTTAATTGTACCTATCTGCGGTTTACCTGTTTATGCTCGTCCACGGCATTTTAATAGACAATCAATTCACTTGATTTTGAGGGTGTGCAGAAAACTTCGACGCATGAGATACAAGTTACACAAGCAAACTGCGACAGCACCGGGTCCAACCCTCACTTATAAGAGTACCCTGTGACCCGTCTTATCAGAAACGAGCACGCGACACTAGTAACTCATTTGTAACTATACACACATACTCAAGTCTATAATAACAATAAATTAGTTCTATAGATTACTGACGACTCTTATTAACTTACGAGGTATCTGTTTTGATTGCAACTCTTCAACTTACGAAACTGATTTTATGAAAATAATGTGAAGTTTATACCAAAGTATCTTTACAGCCGACTACCTCCTCCACGTTATCGTGTTTTTAGTACCTACTTTAGCGGCAGGAACTGACTTCCACATATATGTAATTTATATAAAGTTATAAGAATTAACTTACCTAAGAATGAACATCGGTTTTATAGTGTTTGATCATCAAATAATGTGTGTAGATCACTAATGAAAGCGTCGATGGTTATGTTTTGTCTGGTTGCTTCTTAATCATGATATGAATCGGATGATGGAAAGGAGAATTACTCGTTTATTAAATTATTTTCGTGTCTTTACTTACCTTTTAAGTTTTTTTTCTTTCTTCTTTTATTATGAGGTACCTAAGGATTGAAATTCCCTTTCTGCATCTGTATTCCCTACAAAATATATCTTGGGTGTCTTCAAACGAAGAGTTAATAAGCATCTACTGGGTGAGCCTGTTAAGCATAGGTTACAACTGAGTTTACCATCAAGTGAGGTGTAACCAAACGCAAACCCATTTTTAATAATTAAAAAAAACTTCATATTTTAAGTACTTACTTACCTCAAATAGGCACTATGAACCATTCCTTAGATGTATTATAAAAATATTTCCGCGAAAACATTTCGGAGATAAATACATTGGTACATATAGTGTGAATAAACATTGCCAAAAAAAATAGGTATTAACGTACACAAAATGACGAGTAGATAGGACCGTGTAGACAGTACTCGGTGATTAGCTAGGGTTATCATGTGTCTGCTTTGAGCACCTACTAGGCGAAAGTTCACCTACACATAAAGGTAATTTACTGCAGTTATAACATAGAGGAACTAACATAAGTGGACCATCTGTCGAAATCTATTTTATAAACTATGATAGATCTGTCTTCTGTTCCTACAGCAAAAAGTGGGCAATTCAACACATAAATGTTAATGCTGCTCTAAATGTACACACAATTTTTATGATACGATCGTAACATTTTTATATTCTTTATTTTTATGATAACTATTTTAGAGCTGGCGAAGAAAAAAATAATAATGGCTAGCTATCGAAATAAGAATGTAAACAACCATGAACCATGATAAAATAGGTAAGTACATTCCGACATTTCGATATTGTCATCTGGTAGCTAACTACCTACTTTGCGTAATGATTCATCAGTAATCGTTCCATGCATTAGAAACTAGTAAAATAGTGGCTAGCGAATGATATGCGACAAGCCTATCATAGGTCAAACTTAAAAACTACACAGTTAGGTATATCTCAGAAAAGTACAAGGAAGCGGTCGTTGTACCGATTACGCAAGCTATGAGTCTGACTAGTTACATCAGACTAGTCACAGTCATCGATGGTTCAATTGTGCGTTGTTTTGTCTCTTTCCTCACTATCCACCGATATGAAGACAGCTTCGGGCGGCGTAGGGCGGGCGACTTTGCGCAAGCGCGGGCGGGCGGGCCGTGACGAGCTTCGCGCCGCGCCGGCCGCGCCACCGCCGTCTTAGCTGACGTCGCGACGCGCCTGGCTGCGTCACGCGTAGCCCGCCACGCATCGATACCGCGCAACGCTCGACCCTCGCGAATATATTCCCAGATAATGCCAGTGGTAGTCCCTTAGTGAACGTGGTACAGTGAGTTAGTTTACAGCAGTCATCGCAAATGATGGTCCGACGCAGTGGACGTTACACGGTTAACTGGCGTGGCTTCCGGGATTTTGCATTCGGGAACAAGCCGCCTGATGAAGGTATGTGTTGAGACTGAAATCTGCATTCAGTGCATTGCTATATAACCTCAAAGTGATTCCGTTTTGTCGTAGGGGGGTGTGTAAGGAGAAATTTTGATTGATCTAACAATGTTTCCGTAACGACAATGTATGAAGCGTTATAGCGAAAAGTCACGCATTGCTATAAAGTATCGACAACGAAACTATTCAACGAGAATATTAAAGAATGCAATTGTTTTTTAACTCAAGTAATTTTTTTTTAGGTTCCGAATAAGCAAATTATTTTAGATAGAGCCTAAAATATGATAGGTTTAAATAGATAAGTAGGTCCGTTCGATTTTACAATCAGTTATTATTTTTTGGTAGGTACATGAACAAACAATTTTTACAAAACTTTAATAGGTATACTCGGCTCGTTCATTCTTGACATATGATGACGGTCCACAAATTGATGGCATTGTGTAACTGTGCCCACCGTGGTACCTCCTAACTATTAGGTAGCACTCTCGATAAAATGTATGAAATGATCGCTCCGTAATTAACACATGAATGCATGAGGATTCTGAACGTAGTACATACTATTATGTTTTCAGTGCTAATAGGTAGGTCAAATTCAATGCCATTTTTTTTGGCCTTTTCCGTTAATCGGTAAGATTTATGACTAATGGTGGTTCATAAATTGATGACCCTGACTGTACCTACCCAGATAAACCTAGGTACTTATTAATTAGTTACCATTCTCTTTAGAAAAAGAAACGAAACCTGAAGAAGATTTATCAAACCACGAAGTCATATTCCTGAAAAGCATAGTGGAGAGTCCTGACTTCGCAAGAAGGTGTGAGGTAAGCCAATTCATCAACGACCTCGGTGGTGGTGCGACGCCGGCTGAGACGCAAGAGTTACAAGCCGCGTTGCCAGAAGGTTACTTTTGTAACCTTTTAGGTGATCTTTAACTACTTTAGATGATATTTTTGAATTTGTAGGATTATTTTTTAATTTCTTTCTTGAATCCAACATGGAACGGAATGTGGTAGCGGACTTTAATATATTTATAATGGCGAAACATTTGAAAGAAAAAATGATTTAGACGATGCAACTTAAAATGGAAAACAGTTAGTACAACCAATTTATTTTCATTTTTTCTGTAAGTTAGTACAACCAACATCAGTCTGTCTATCAATTTTTAATACGAGAGATACTTTTTACACCAAAAGGTTACTTTATCTAAATGAGGTAACTTTTGATAAGACCCGGTTGGCACCACTGGATGTGGGTTCGATTCCTGCTGCAAGACAAATGTTTGACGTTCTGCAGATATTGCTTCCGAATGTTGTGGTACCACGATACTTGTAGTTTCTGAAAACTCATCTCTTTACTCAATCACATTCCAACAGTCTGAAATTTCAACTTGGTAATAATATAGGCACAGTTATGATTGATAAAGGTATGACTTTATGAAGTTATGATTGAAAAATAACAATTCGTTGCGCGCGCGCTTTAATTTTTATGATTAACCGGAAGTTACCACAGACTAGTTACGGAAAATTGTTGGTCTATTGGGGATAATATCTGTAGTACGTCAGTGGGGATAGTACATCAAAGCGCTTTGTTCGTCACCAAGTGACTTTCAGATACAGAATAGGGACTCTGGAATGTATTTGTAAATCTACATAAATAAATCATAGACTTTACAAATATTAATATTTTATTCGATCTTTCCATGCTGACCAACCAAACGAAATTAATAAAGACAAACCAAACAATCATTCTGTGGTGTCATCTGTCAATGACAACTGTCATTGTCAAATGACAATCAGTTTTGTCTTTGTGAAAGTTCGATCAAATTGTTTTGTTGTTTGGGTGTGTTGTGAGTGTTCATTCATTTAAAAATAAATAAATTCAATTCAAGTCCAGTCCATTTAACCTTTATAGCAATTCATACTTTACATTTGAGGCCTTGGTATCTAAACTATAGATGTAACCAATGAACAACTCTATTTTCATTCAATATCTTACCAAACATAACGGCATCACGGTGCCACGCCTAGTAAGTTGATGAGCCTATTCTGAAATGTTTAGCTTGTTGGTTTTGTTTTATTTCAGTCCACTGAATCAGAGGAAGACTTGATCGTCAAACCTGTGTCCCTGGGCAATGTAAATATCACACGGTCTCTTAGCGAATATCGTGGCACGAACATACGGACTATCGAGCAAGCTGAACTTGCTATTATTGTTTCCAGGGTGCACTTCAAGGTATGTACTCGTTCCCATCATACTCAAAGCCTTTCCAGCCCTATCGATCAATGCAGACTGTTCTAATTTGTCATAGAAGAAACCAATAGGATCTTTTTTGAAACCATATCATCCATATATTTTGCTATTTCAGGCTTTGATAGCTGCTCATGACCAAATAGGTGCTATTTGGCTTGAAAGAGGTTCTGGAATCGATGAGAAAGCACCTTCAATAGGAGAAAAGAAAGGAGTCACCTTTGACGAAAGCCTGGAAACTGAAGACATGGGGCCTATTGAGACTGTGAAAGTGGTGGGCATCAGAAAAGTGCCAGGCCAGCCTTTAGGATTGACGGTAAGCATTCTTTTTTGTATCTTTTTTTACTATAAAATGTAAATCTTCTACTTACTCATATTAATGCAACTGCAAAGCAGATTTGCCTCCAACACTAGGAGACACAATCTGTCCCTGTCCTGCCCCACTCCTTGCCAATTTACTGCTTGAAGAACGCAAGGTGTCTAGACAAATACCACTTTCTGTTGGCGTTAATGCCTGCAGAAAGATTGAATTGTATGACAATGACATTAGCTGTAGAAAATGTCAAATGACTGCCTAGTTTTGTTTTGACAAATTTGCCTTAGTGTGAAAGGAAAACTAAGCATGAGGTATTTGTCTAGACCCCCTGATCTTTCTCCACCCCTTTTATCATTGTCTGCCTATTATTTTCTGTTATAAAATAATTATATTCTTTGAAGCTATATTGAGGTCAGTTATCTCTCCAGCCTATTGACAAAACAAAATAGAAGCTTATTGTTGGTTATTTTGTACATTTGCCTCTAGAAAATACATATTCTTAAACTAAAACATGTATTTTTTCACATATGGTTTTTATTCTCTCATCAAATCCAATAATATGTTCTTCAGGTTACAACCGATGAGCATGGCCAACTTGTCATTGCCCGAATAATGGCTGGCAGTTCCGCAGCCAAACAAGCTTTAGTTTCTATCGGAGATGTTCTGTTAGAAGTGGACGGAGAACACATCAACTCTGAGGAGCAGCTGAAAGAAGCTGTGGCTAAGCCCACAGAACGGATAAGCCTGAAAGTTGGACCTAACATGAAGCAAAAGACAACACAACTGCCAAATAAA
The DNA here is from genome assembly GCA_958496245.1 of Perizoma flavofasciatum. Lineage (NCBI taxonomy): Eukaryota > Metazoa > Arthropoda > Insecta > Lepidoptera > Geometridae > Perizoma > Perizoma flavofasciatum. The sequence continues at coordinate 4,837,530 of OY292421.1, forward strand.
TTGAGTGTAAGTTGTTTCAAAACTGACTTATCAAATTTTTTCTATCAATTCCACAGCTGTGTATCTTTTACATAAAAGTTTTCTATGTGGTATTCTAGGTCACAAACCAAGTTCTATGTTATTTCAAATTGATTCAGCCATTACTGATATCTTAACATTCATACTCTCGTATTTCGTAATATTAGAAGGATCTTCCTATTGCACAGTTATGAATTATTGTTCTTGTCTTTTTAACAGTGTTATATGAGAACCTTGTTCGACTACAGTCCAAAAGAGGACACTCTTATACCCTGCAAAGAAATTGGCTTGGAATTCAAAAGAGGGGACATTTTACAGGTGAGTCTTATTAAGTGTAATAAACCAAAGAACTTTGAAGCTTGTTTTGCACCAACACAAAGCTAAACAAATATTTTCGTGGCAGTTATTCACAAATGTTGGATTTCTCATAAGGGGTGGCTAGACAAATACCTCACGCTTTCTTTTCCTTTCGCGCTAACGCAAATTTGTCAAGGTAAAACTTGGCAGCTGTCATGTGACATTTCCACAGCTAATGTCATTCCCATACAAATTAATCTTTCCGCAGGCGTTAACGACAGAAAGTGGTATTTGTCTAGACCTGCTAATTGTATGATACCCAAAATAAAAAAAAAGTAATACCAATGCTTATTTGCGGCCCAGTCTGTTTGACATGCAAATCATTTAATGGTTGATGTTAGTTGTTGCAAAAATGCATACTAAAATTAATTATGTTTTTTCAGGTGTCAGATAGAAAGGATCCAAACTGGTGGCAAGCAAGTCACGTCGAGAGTCCAGACGTGGTTGGATTGATTCCATCACCAGAGCTGGAGGAACGGCGCAAGGCTTATGTGCCGCCTGAGGCAGACTTTGTGCACAAAATCAGCATTTGTGGAGCAAGGGTGAGTTATCTGTAGCGCCGGTGACCTCATAGGCCAAGCTAATTTTTTGGAGCGACATCCGTAACATGTTTCCCGATATAGTATGATACCTACATAATAAATTGGTATCAATACCTTTAATCCTAAAGAAATATAAATAAATAATGCTGGACATTTTCACACAGCACCATCTAAACCTGAAGTATGCAGAGTTTGTGTTATGGGAACTACATGACTGATATACTATATATATTTTTTTTGTAAATACGTTCGTATTATACATAGAAAACACCCAGCCCTGAGACAAATATTTGTAGATCATACAAACATTTGTCACTTAAATTGTAACCTGAAATTACTATTTATCAGTCATTTACATCAGATATTGGTCAAAAACCTCCCCATTCATTGCAAGCTTTTTGTTCTGGTGCTGTAATATGACAAAGTCTTTATTCATAAATGAAACAAGATAATTTTAAAACCCACGGCGTGTTTACGATCACGTATTGCAACGTCTCCTAATGAATTGTGGTGTTAAAAACTATCTAAGAACCTGTATGACTTCAAGTCATACAAAATATTACAAAAAAACGGCATGACAATCGGTGACGCTGTTTCACATTCTATTGTCTATCAGCGCCCTCTAGTAACTTGTAGCGATAAAATCGGGCTTGCGGTCATACAAGACGATTGTATTAAACCGTATTATAATCGTATAAGCTTTTCTTTTGATTAATGGTAACGAACAACCTTTTACGACAAACGCATATGCGGCCTCCTGCCGGCCGTCATGAGTAAAAAGAAAGATTTCTGTGCTCCCATTTATTTTACTACTAGCTTCTGCCCACGGGTTCGCCCGCGTGGTATCCGGATAAAAAGTAGCCTATGTGTTATTCTGATGTATAAGCTATATTACTGTAGAGTTTCATCAAAATCCGTTCAAAGGTTTTTGTGTGAAAGAGGAACAAACATCCATCCTCAAAAAGTTTCGCGTTTATAATATTAGTAGGAATAAGATTATTAGTAAGATAGTAGGATATGAATATTGATGGATGACTCATTGATATTAATTCTGAAAATAATTCGCAAAGTAGCACAGTTCTAAACTTCGAAAGCTATCAGCTGACGTTTATTATAAACGAATATTTGCTTACTATAAACTCTCTTTGAATTCTGAAATACATAATGGTTTATACAAACCACAAAGTCAGAGGTAATATCAGTTTCATACAATTCGTAATAAATAACCAATGCGCGAACTTGTTCCCACTACTGCAAGGAAACAGGTACAGTGGGCTACATAAATAGGTTAACAACTTTATTTTGCGACTACCTCAGTACAGTTAAACATGTAACACTTTATTTAAAAATTACATTGTTAAACTATTTCGTAGCTGAGTGTACTTACCTGCATATGATTCACATGATGAAAGGAATTCACAGGCCTTTAGCATCAGTTATTGTTAGAAAGATCATGTATGGGTATATTGTTTTGATTTTGCAGAAATGAATATTTGCTTTATTGAAATAGTGATGACTAATTCTCTTTTATTGATTAATTTAATGTGCCAGTTAGAGAACAAGAGAATTTCAACCTCCAAAAACAGGGCCTTTTGTATATATATCAATTAGTAGTATTTATCCTTTATTATTTTCCAACTTCTGCCCACGGCTACGCCCGCGTGGTACCTGGATAAAAAGTAGCCTAGTCCCGGGAACTAGAGTTAAGCTATATTACTGTAAAGTTTCATCAAAATCCGTTCAGTAATTTTTACGTGGAAGCGTATCAAACATCCATCCTCATAAACTTTCACGTTTATAATGGCAGTAGGATCTACGTATCATGTAAATATTAAATAAAATTTAGCTGTATTTTTAATCTTTTATTATAGTTGAATTCAACTGTCTCAATAAATACTAGTTGAGAGCTAGTTCGATCGTATATTTATATTAATACATAGTATATATTTATATTTATAAGTTGGATCGTATATCGTCGGCTAGCTAACAACACCGCGTAAATCGATTTTCATAACTTTTCAAGAGAACCAAAAAACTCTTTTATCAACCCCGCACAAGTCCACAGAATTCAAATCGCTAAAGCTAAAATTAAAACTGTGATTGGTTGAAATTCAATGTTTGTATTGGTGAACAGAAGCGCAATAAAAAGATCTATCCAATGGCATAAAAATGTGAAAACCGCAAAATTTCGACTTGAGCGGTGTTGTTAGCTAGCCGACGATATGTATACACGTAAATAAATACAGTTCGTAGGAAGTCGGTTAGCGTACGATGATTTTCCGATTTAAATATACATACTCGTACTGACGACCTCTGTGGGGCAGAGGGCGAAGGCCTGCCTGAGACGCAGAAGGTTGCGGGTTCAATTTCCGCCTTGGGACAAATATTATATATTATATATCTCGGGTCTGGGTGTTTTCTATGTATAATTTGTATGTATTTACAAAAAATATATATATAAGTAGTCATTTAGTTCCCATACTACAAGCTCTGCTTAGATTGGGGCTAGATGATGCTGTGTGAAAAATGTCCAACATTATTTATTTATTTATATCAAATTCACTGACAGAAAATATTTGTATTGCGAACAGATATCGAAGAAAAAGAAGAAATTCGTGTACGAGTCTCGTTCCAGCGTACAACTAGAGGGCGCTGAGTTGGCCCTTTACGAGGAAGTGGCGCGGACACCACCTTTTCTCCGCCGTATTCTGGCGCTGGTTGGAACGAAAGGCGTCGGAAGAAGAACTCTGAAGAACCGTCTGATACAAGAAAATCCGGATAGATTCGGAGCTGTCATTCCTCGTAAGTATGCAGACTTATAATTACAAACACGAAACGGCATACTGCATATATTCCAGCTGTGGAACGTAGCTAGTTAGGTTTATCATTTCTGGTAGCATGTTCATTTTATCAAACTCGTTACAGCCCCTTCAAAAAATATCTGTGTGAAAACGAACATTATTATGTCCTTATTAGAATGAAAGCTTTTTAGGAAAAAATAGACACATCAAGGAATAAAAAAAATACTACAATAATCTTAATCTAAACTTACAAAATCGTTTTTCCTGACGTACTGGCTGACTGATAACGTAACGTTAGCATCCGCTGAGAAAGAATTTTTCAACTTTAAGGGGTTGGGGGGGAACTTTGTATGAAAGTTTGTTCTTTGAAGTTGGAGACGTGAAAATTTGAATTACAGCTACTGAGTATAAATAAATAATGACGTGTTTCAGGGTTTTTGGATTTTCACATTTTAAGGGGGGTAAAGGGGGTGAAAGTTTGTTGGGATGTATCGGTTTAAAAAACACGAATCCAAGCGTGCATAGCCGCAGGTAAAAGATAGTTTATAATAATACCATAATTACCAACTCGCAGTTTAACCTTAAAATTACTGTTCTCAAAGATGCGCGGAAATATTGTCATTACTTTTGAAAAAAGTAATTGGAACAAAAACCGCGTCGGCAATGTTGTATGGAAATCCATTGCCGGCGTGATGTGTGCATGCTCAATGCACCCAGCACACTGTCAATAATGGCCTGTCTCGTATCATTGAAGTTCACGCCTGCGGCTCGACCTTCAAAGTTATACTATACCTGCAATTGCCTATTTTCGCGGCCTCTGCAATAATCCTACTATGTAAGGATAGATGTTTGTTACTCTTTCACGCAAAAACGTCTGAACGGATTTTGATGAAACTTTACAGTAATATAGCTTATACATCAGACTAACACATAGGCTACTTTTTACCCGGATACCTCACGGGCGAAGCCGTGAGCAGAAGCTAGTGTACTATATTTATGCCGCCTTACTGCTTATGACAAGCATAAGCCAGTTTGCAATTACAATTGCATAATTTTAGTTTACTTTGTCTTTTATTCTGGACTCATTGGCCTGTGTTGCAGATTGACGATAGGCGAAGATAACCGCTTACCATTTAGTGGCATGTATGTATGTATGTATATGAAGAATGTGATGAGGATGAATGAAACGGAAAAGGTATGCCAGGATCGTAGCAAGTGGAATTCCTTGGTCTCTGCCTACCCCTCCGGGAAACAAGCGTGACTATATGTATGTATGTACATATGTATGTTTGCCTGCAACACTTGACAATGCTTTAGCAGATTTTCTATTTATCCTTGATTACTCACAATTTATTTTGTTGTTGCAAATCATATTTTTTACAGTTGACTTTAGTTTTATTTAATTCTTTGACAGACTTATGATTAATAAAGTATTTTATTTCGAAGCTATATCTGTATTTTGTTAAAATGACTTATCTAAGAACATGTAATTTGTCAATAGATGAATAAATTGAATTGCAAAAAATAATTTTAAAATAATCGTGTTTTAGACACGTCTCGCCCCCCGCGGGCTATGGAGGAGAGCGGCCAATCATACTGGTTCGTCTCCCGCGAAGAGATGGAAAGAGATGCGCACGCGGGCCGCTTCCTCGAATACGGAGAGCATAACAACCATCTTTATGGAACACACTTGGACTCCATACGAGCAGTCATAAAGGAAGGTAAGAAAATGAAAGAGTCGCCGCCGGTCTTGTTTATAAGCTTATTCCCCATGTTCGATTTGCACCACACTAAAGCCGAATGAGGGATCATAGAAAAACATGTAAATCAGCATAAATTATTTTTATAAATAAAAATAAATAATGCAGGGCATTTTCTCATAGCATCATCTAGCCCCAAACTAAGCAGAGCTTGTATTATGGGAACTACGAGTACATGACTGATATACTACCTATATACATTTTTTTGGTCAATAAATACATATTATACATAGAAAAAACCCAGACGGCGGGAATCGAGCCCGCAACCTTCTGCGTCTCAGGCGAGCTTCCGCCCACTGCGCCACAGAGGTTGTCAATTCATTCATTATTGGTTATAATTTCAAATTTTCACGTAGTTTTAAGACAATCATAATATAAAGACGTGAAGTTTGTGTGTAGAAGGTAATCTCCGAGTAGTTACTCATGTGATTTCAAAAAAAACACCAAGTACGCAAAAACGGTCGAGCGAATTCGTCATAATAGCCCCCGGAACCCACTTCATCTCAACCTGGAATCACCCACTGCTGGCTTTAGGCCTCCTTTCTCTTCTGCTAGCCTCTGTCCTGTGCGTCTCTCGAGGTGGTTGTGTCACCTACGACTGTTGCGATGTTGTCAAACCACGCTTTCGGACGACTAAGATTTCTTAGGTTCATTTGGCCATCACCCGGTCAAGGCTTAAATAGCCAAGGTAATCAAAGGCTTAGGTATTGTTTGTTAAAACTTTAATGCATGTATTATGTTTTAATAAACTGAAGGGCCACCTTCACCACCGGCCTGTGACCAAATGGCCTGCTGGTGAGACTCGAAAACTACAAGGCGTAGTTTCAAAGATTGATTATGCTCATAATGATTGATTCCAGGTAAAATGTGCATCCTAGACTGCGCTCCGCAGTCGCTGAAGCTGCTTCACAACAGCAGCGAGTTCCTTCCGTACGTGGTGATGATTGCGGCGCCCGGGATCGAGCAACTACGCAACCTCACGCACGCCTCTAATCGGAACTTAGCGGTAAGAATACTTTCAGTAGGTTACTATACACTATTTATTATACATTTTTATTCCGGAAACTATCATGCATTAAGATCATTCGTATTGTAAAAATAGTATCGGTGAAGGTTCCAACTAAGTTTTAACTCATTCCGAAAGTATGGTACGTGAAAATTCCCGCTTTACAATATGATAAATCAATCATGTCAGTTTTTTGAAAACGGTAAAGATTTTGTTGCTGAAAAACAATACTAGAATGGCATGTTTTTATGGATCCAGTGTTTTGATATAGACTATATTTTGTTTGTAATTCGCTAAACTATATTAATAGTAATAGGTTTTTCTTTTAATTTCTTAGTAGAATGATTTATTGAATGCATTATGTATTAGCCTGAAATGTCATTACCGTTATGGACTGCGAGGCTCTAGAGACACTTTCAAATTTGATATTATTTTAATTCCTAGAAGAGACCGCCCACACCCAATTCTTATTTTTTTACAAGCTTAATTATATTGAATACAGTCGTAAACAACATTCTTATGGAAAATAAGTGACATATAATAAAATAATAAAAAATGGTTATAAAATCTTAATATAAAAACTCAAAATCAACTGTAAAAGAAATCAGTCTTATTATCATAAAATCACAGACTCATATGCTATAAAAATCTTAGTATGTCCAATCGGACCAATCCGTTTATCTTTTAGTATAATAACCACCTCGGGTTGTACAAGTATGTAGTGTAAAGTCACTTAACGAGCAGGCCAATTATTTTCGAGTTAATGATATGTAATCGGTGGTTTGCGCTACTTGGGCTTAGGACCATAAGATCAATAGTAGTTTAAACAACAAGAGCAACTTGATCAACAAATTTGTTCCTAATCGACAGTAGATCAAACCATCGATTAACTTTTATCGTAGATTTAAGAAATCCATAGTTTAAATTAGTATGTAGTAAATTAGTAGAAATCCATAGTAAAAATTATTGATCTTACGGCCCTCAGTGATATGTTTAGTTAGCATGTGGAAATGTATTTTATGATTGTTTTTGTTTTGCATTGTCGTGTATGTGGCATGCGTTGCGTAGTTCGACAGGCAGAGCTCCATCCGCTACAGCTCCCGGCGCGCGCGCACGCTCGAGTCCCTCGCGTCGCTCTATGAGGTAACTTTATTATTAGCCAACATAAAAAAAGGTGGAGGTTATTAATTCGTTTGCTATAATTTATTTATAAGTCCTTAAATAGTAAGGAGAATTTAGTAAAGTAGATACGTCTTTATAATTTATTAACTAGGTTGCAGTAGTTTGAAGATTACTTTAAAAAAAAACAGCATGCCTCTGATACGTAAATATACCCAGTTGTATCATAATCATCCGCCTGCAGGACATAGGCCTACCCCAAAAAGTGCTATGACGATCAATCTTAGGCCACCCCATCCACCGACCTCCACAACCTTCACGATGTATCGGTCCATGCGGAGGCCTTTCTTCACTGCGACGCCGACGGTCTTCCGGTTCGTGGTCGCCATCGAGAACCTTTCTTCCCCTACGGTTGTCGGTTCCACGAGTTATGTGGCCTGTCACTTCCACTTGCAATATCTGAGAACTGTGACTTTGGTTTTTCTACGGCCTTCCTCGTTCCTGTTTTTGTCGCGTAGTGATACTCTAAGCATTGTTTTTTTTAATACAACTGAAGTCCAAACAAGCCTACGGCCTACCTGTTGGTTAGTGGTTACCGTATCCTTGTAACGCCAGAGGTATCACTCGATCGTTACTGACCCTTAGACATAACAGGTAAAAAGACTCATGTACCTGTAATTACACCGGCACGCATAACCTTCCGACCGGAACACAGAAATGCTCGCATTACTGCTTGGCGAAAGAAATAGGTATAGTGATAATACTTCCCCGAGTACTGCCAGTATACCACGAGCACTTTCACAAGGAGCTCTTACTACAGCTTAGATATAGAACGTTATGTTTTATAAACCTTCCGAATTCATAGGAGGAAGACATGAAAGAGACGCTCGAAGACAGCTCCCGGATCGCGCGCCAGTACGAGAAGTACATTGATCTCGTGATCACAAACAACAATACGGACACCACATACTCCAAGATATTGGACGCGCTCCACTCGCTCTCCACCGACCACCAGTGGGTGCCGGTCAGCTGGATTTATTAGCATACACTATTGGAAAACTTCAGAGGAAAGGTACCGTTGAGCGCTAAGCAAAGATGGCACTCTTTATTGAGCATGATACGAAGGACCAGTGATCCAAATACGAACATCGCGCGTACATTTACCGCAGCGTTTTATGTCGGACTAGCAGGAGGAAATAACGAATTTTGATTGGCTTAGCAACGTCCAAAACTTTCTAAAACTTGAATCCTTATCTATACTTCTATACTAATATTATAAAGAGGAAAGATTTTTTTGTTTGTACCGAATAGGCTCCGAAACTACTGGACCGATTTTAAAATTTTGTTTCACTAATAGAAAGCTAAATTATCAGGAAGTAACATAGGCTATAATTTATTTTCAAAAAAAAATAGAGATCATTAAGAAAATTGCAATAATGTAACACAAAGTAGCAAAATTTTGCCTATAAAATTCATTATTTGGCGTGCGCTAAGAAAAGTATTGATGATACATAAAAATGTACTATACGATTAATGCACTCATTATTACCTACAAAAAAGTCCTCGATGGAATATATCTAACTATCATAGTTAAGTCACAATAGCAGTTTTTGTGTTGGTTACATTCGTATCGTAGTATGGATTCTTATTCAAATAAATAATTTTATCATCAAGGGTATTTATGTAGCAGTAAAATACTTTACAATTCATTCGAATCGGACATTTAATTTCGAAGTTATCACGAGTATAAAATCGAAACCGCGGGGCGCAGCTAGTTATTCTAATAAAGACTACACTAGAAAAATGGCAATGGGAAATAACGAATTTTGACCGGCTTAGCACCGTCCAAAACTTTCTAAAACTTGAAAAAGGAACTCAGCCTAAATATTCCCATTTATAAACAAGCTTATAGAAGTTTTTGACGTTGCTAAGCCTGGCAAAATGAGTGACTGTCTCATTCATAGCCATTTTGCTGGTGCAATTAAGGGCAGGTCGACTGTACATAAAGTGAGGCGATATGCTACGGATATTAACAAAAAATTATGGGCCACATTTTCGGTGTTAAACGTCCGCCGTAATATATGAATGTTGTCGCTTCCTAGACAGACTTCTCGAGTATTTGAGAGCGTTTATCTACAAAAGCATCGCAATATTAAAATTTCTTAATGCCTATGAAGACAAAATACGATTTCTCGCACGGCTTACCTAAGCCCGAGGCTGTCATGCGCGCTCTGTAGTATTGTTTATTTTTCCTCTGAAGTAAAACAGCAGTAGAATTTATAGCTATTGTGTAGCTATAGTAGGTATAGATATGACTTGCGCTGATTTAAGCTAATGTTTATGACTAAATGTGCCTCATTGATAAGTAAAAATGCAAAATAATTCATGCCTATATTTATAATGAATATTTTTTTATTGAGTAAACAGTATTAGTCTTGTCTATACTATTAATAGCTAGCTATAAATTCTTCCATTGTTAGAAAGGAATGGTGCACTTTTCAATTATATTAGATAAAATCCTTTAGATAGGTTAAATCTAGCGTCTTCCCGCACTAAATAGATTACGATAGAAAATCTTAATTAAAAAAAATTTTTTTTCAACATATAATTACATCACGCTGATAGATAGATCATCTCTACTTATTATTTTAAGTCATTACAATATATTATTTGTAATAATTGAGACATCACACGGCAGTTTAATTAAAACTTACAATACTAAATTGAAGTGCGGGTGATTATTTACTAGTTTAGTTTTATAGGTCTAAGCTGAAAGTGCCACCTAAAAATTTGCTGAATACTAGCCATTAAAATAAACAAAATATCAATGACTCTTGAAATAAATCTATTCTCCTAATTCATACAATTTTCAGCTGCTAATAAATTTACTACTTATAGATTTCATCATTAGGATAAGTCTGCATTTCTATAATTAAGTATCATTAATTGTGAAGTTGGTAGTTGTTACCTATCTGTTATTTTAATTTCATGACTCCCCTTTAAATTTATGTTATGGTGTTCATTAATCCCACCCGAGGAGGTGTATCGAAAATATAGATATTAATAATGGACTTGTATGGCCTACCGGATTATATTATAATATGTTTTGTACGATAAATGATATTAGATTGTAAGATAAAATAAGACTTGTAATTATGGAATAGATCCAGCTTTTTAACGATAACACTTGAAAGTGCTTGTATTAAATATTTTTCGTACTGTAAACGTGAGAATGTTAACGTACCGTACCTACTATGGGTAGGTCGGACAATTATTTTTGTAACGCATCACATTATTGTCACATTAGAAAATTAATTTTGTATTATTACATAGTAGCAAATTATATTATTTTCGTATTTACCCATGGAATTGATTTATACATTGTATTGTATTAATATTATTTGAATATTGCCTAAGTATTCTTGGCAACTGTTTTTTGCATGATCTTATTTTATAAGCTACACTTATCACGATACTTATAAGAATCTCACATTCCGTCCAATTTGTTTTGTTAGCTATAAATTTTATTGCGTCAGATTTGTTCAATATACATGGTTTTGTATTGCATTGCTACATTTTATTTTCGGTTGCATTTTCATTTAAATAAAACGCTGCGCATACCAACATTTTTTAATTAGAAAACTATAAGTTCAAGTAAAACACTTGACAAACAATCAAGGTTCTACTGGTATGTTTCTACTGGTTAGTCTGTCTAGATGTGTTCTTGTGATGACGGACGGATGTCTTGAAGATGTTTGGGTCGATGTGGTTCAATCCGGTCTCACTAGCAATTGTTACTAACCCAGATTCAGGCTCAGTTTTCTCCAGCAAATGTGGCGCGAGTAATAGGAACAGTTGCTGTAAAAATCAAAATAAAAATAGATCGCCATATTGGATTTAGACAGACTTATGATTGTGCGAACCGTACCGCTTCGAAACTGTTTCTTCCATCGTGACTAAACAGAGTAAAAATACTCGTGAAAACAGAGTAGAGTATAATAACAACAAGAAGTATAATAGGTACTACTTAAATAAAACACCTACAGACATACATTAGTAGTCCTGTCCCTACCCTGTGTCGTGGGTATCAGGAACTGCAAGTACCGTGATACCAAAAGACCCAGAACCTGGTACGAATATCTGCAGAGTATGCAAAAATATGTCCCCCGCAGCGGGAATCGAACCCGCACAGAAGCTCTTGCTCTGTTTACTCGCCCGCTGCTCAATCTATCGATTTCAAGAGGTGGTTAATAAATTTGTGCCATCGTTCAAAGTGTACGAACCTCAGCCCAAGGAATAAGCGGTAAGTTGGCGAAAGCAGCTTGCCACCCCGGCAGGCCGAGGTGTACGAGCGCCATCCTAAAGTAATGCGTGAAGGAATCTGCCAGCCACCCCCATGCACCCTCGCGCGTCGCCAACCAAACCGACCAGTTACCGCCTGTGTACACTAGGCACACCTAAAAAAACAACAGCGATGAACGACGAATAAGAAAAGTAGAGTGGGTTCTGTTTAGTCGATTTAGCAGAACCCCCATCCTAAAGTAATGACTGATAAATAATGCTGGACATTTTTCACACATCATCATCTAGCTCCAAAGTAAGCAGAGCTTGGGGAACTACATGACTGATATACTACCTATATATATATTAATACATACCCACATATTGTTCTAAGAAAACGCCCAAACCCGAGACAAATATTCACAGATCATACAAACATTTATCCCGCGGCGGGACTCGAACCCCGAATCTTCTGCGTCTCAGGCGGACTTTCGCCCACTGCGCTACAGAGGTCGTCAAACCGAATTAGCCGTGGATGCCCACCAACAATAAACTGCTGCGACTTTGTTTAGAAATCGAATGAGCTCAAATAAATAAATAAAACATGGTGTCCTCCTCAAGAATACCTACAGAAATGGCTGATGTTGGAAACAGTTATCAATAATAGTGAAAGATGTGTCTTTCACATAGACCGCCGTTTGTGAACAGCGGTCTAAGTCTAACCTACCTTTCCAATAGTCCTGCAGGTGTCCAACTCAAAGACCTTGCTTTTAGTATTCAGCACCGGGCGGGGACCCGTATTCTGCCTAGTCATAGAGAAGTCTAGCAGATCCTTGAGGGCCGGTGAGAGGCAGAGCTCATTTAAAGAATTCACTCGTATCGATCCGACGGCTAAAATGTCGTCGGCTGCAAGATTATTTTACTTTAATAAATCCCTTGTAACATCTTGTCTATCTAACTTAGAAGGATGCAAATCCAGAAATTATTAGAAAGTCATACTTATATCTTTAAGTAAGCCAGGTTTTATAATTTATACTAATATTTTTTTTATGGCAGAGTAAGACTTGCTAATAAGTAATTATGCATTTCCTGCAATTGACTTGGGTTTACCTAATTAATTACATAGACTGATTGAAAATTACTAAGGCACGCGAACCCGTACCTACTTGAATACGATTTAAGGATAGTTACAATATCATTGGTGTTGTAAAAAATGTATCTATGACTCATAGGTATGTACCAACCGACCACCTAAGGTTCATAGGCGTAAGAGCTATAAGTGGTCGGTAGGTAAGTATCTACTTGGATAGCACATAAACACTTTCCTGAATATTTGTAGTGCCATGTTAGCTGAAATCCATCGCTTGATGCATAAAAATTTCGCAGATCTTCAGGTAGAATAGCAGAGTGCCTTTGTTCCCAAGTGGAGAGAGCGACACGATCGCATGGAACCCGGCGTTCCACGTTCACGTTGCATATGCGTGGATCGGACTCTGTAAAGTAATTGTCCATTGGTGTAAGTAACTAGGTACTACAAAAGATCATTCATCATCTCTACCTGCTATTTATATAAGTCACATTAGTTAATTCAGTCCCCATCTATTTCCACCCAAAGTTCTCAGATACCGCATGACTAATCCTTATTCATCCATTCCCGCTTTAAATGTTATGTTGGTAAAACTGCATTTAATTATTTAAAAAAAATATTATCTATGAGACGTGTCATTATGTCAATGTCAGACTCAGCTAACGCGACGTAGGCCATTGCATTTCGGATTGCCGATCACCATAAAACACAAAAAATAAACCAACGAAAGCCGCGAAGGCGAACGTAAAGCCGCTGAAAGGCCAGCCATTAACCGGATGGCCCCAGGGTAAAACCAAGGGACTCGGGAGTAGTGGCTCCCGAAGTTGAAGCCAGAATAAAGAGCTAAAGCTCGCTTCTTACCCGCACTTCCCGAATAGGTTGAAGTGTAGAATACCGATGATGATGATGACGTAGATCGAATGACTGGGATGGTTGGGTTAGAAACGTAGTGGTTATTTACTCTATGGTTGGCATTCAGTTCCGATTTTTTATTTATTTTTATTTAATGTCCAGCATTATTTAATAGGGATGCCCGATCTTTTATATTGAATCGATCTTTTTGGATCACGTGAATCGATCGACGATCTGAATCGAATGGCATTGAATCAATCTCATTCGATTTTGAAAGATTGTATCGTAATTTTATCAAATTGATAAAAAGGCACATGAAGCATGTATCATTATTTATATAAATGTAATTTAAGTAAGGTATTTTAGGCTACAGATTCCAAATGTCTGCATATAAACTTTTCAAAAATAATAATTTACATTGTACACCCGTGTAACTTTTAGTAAAAGAATGTAATAACGATTGATTTTATTGGCGAGGCCATATTAAAAAATAACTTTTTCAAATAATATGTCACGCTTACAAAATAGAACACTTCGTATCGTTGTAATTTAAAGAATGAAACGACAGGAAATTAAAGAACATCAACATACCTGGCGATAAAATAAACAAAATATACCTACTACATATTTTATTTATAATAATGCTCAGCTCAGGGCATTCTTTGTAACATTAAACTAATTTTAATAAAAATAGGTAGGTAATCTTCTTTGTTGTCCCCAACTGTTCGCAACAAAATACTAGTATATGCAAATATTATATTATCGTTTCGGTTGGACACAAATTTTTAATTATATGATTTTTTCATACCATATTCTACAATACAATTCGATCTGGGTGAAAATAGCATCCTGGTGACTCGATTCAAAAAACGGGTAGATCGTATTGCCGTGAATCGATCTTCAAGAAAATCGATTCAGATTGGCATTCCTAGTTCCGAATTTAGGTTAGAAAATTTAACCTGAAAATGTAATTGAAAAATAAAGATAAATCGGCGATTTGTTTGTGAATGTACAGTGATAAATGAGCAAAAATACGAATAAAACTAAATAATGTCAAACTCAGCGGGTGTTTGTGATATAAAACCAGAATTCATAGTGCAAAGAACACCTCAGCCAGATATCGATAATAATCTAAATTCTCTTGGTAAACACAAACTCGAAGCAAGCGTGGACAATGAATCGGATCAAGTGGACATTAAAAAGCAGAAAACTGAAGAGAACAAACCTAAGAATAAAAAGAAAGGCCAAAATAAAGGCAGACCCAAAACCTTCAGAGACGAAAAGAATAGCAAGCCCTGTCCAACTATCCAAAACGTTGCATCAGTAGAAGAGAAAAAGGAGTGCCAGTTTAATAACTGTAAATATATTCATAGCCCCCTTGACTATTTGAAAAATAAACCAAAGGACATCGGCGATGTATGCCATGTGTTCAACCTTCGTGGAAGATGTTCGAGAGGCTTATCTTGCCGGTACGGATCTTGTCACATTACAGACGAAGGCTACAATAAAGTTGACCAGGATAAAGTTGCTCAATGGAAGGAAGATACAAAAAACTTCCTTCAGTACTCTGTACAAACACAGTTACAAAATAGAAAATATGATTTTAATTTCTCAGAAAGACTTGTAAAACATTTAGATACAAGAAATAAGCCTAAAGAGGATAAAAACAAAGAGAAACAAACAGAGACAGATAATAAAGAATTTACTGAGAACACTGAAGAAAAACTTACAATCAAAGCAAGTGGTGTGGTCACCGATGAGTACTTGATAAAACTCTTGCCAAGAGAAAAGAAATTGATAGACTGGAAAGATAAGCTTTACCTCAGCCCTTTAACTACTTTGGGCAACCTTCCATTCAGAAGAATCTGTAAACAATATGGAGCAGACATAACATGTGGAGAAATGGCTTTATGCGAGTCTTTACTGAAAGGGACTAAACAAGAATGGGCTCTAGTGAAACGGCATGACTCTGAGGATATATTTGGAGCTCAAATATGTGGGAGTAATGCCTACATTATTTCAAAGGTGGCACAACTGCTTCAGGAAACTACAGAACTTGACTTTATAGATTTAAACATGGGATGTCCCATTGAGTTAATTTACAAAAAAGGTGCAGGCAGTGGCTTGATGCACAGACTGAATGCCCTTGAGGCATCTGTGAGGTGTGCTTCTAAACTGCTATCTATACCTTTCACATTAAAAATGAGAACAGGTGTCTATCAGGATAAGAAAATTACCCACACAATTGTCCCAAAGATGGCTGAATTGGGAGTTTCTCTAATTACAGTGCATGGACGGTCAAGAGAGGCGAGGTATACAGGGTCAGCTGATTGGGATTATGTTGAGACTTGTGCAAAAGCAGCAGCGCCATGCCCTGTGTTTGGTAATGGAGATATCCTCTGCTATGAAGATTATGTTGAACGGAGGAAACTAGCACCTACTACAGCAGGCGTCATGATAGGCCGTGGAGCTTTAATCAAGCCTTGGATATTCACTGAAATTAAAGAAAAAAGACTTTGGGATATAAGAAGCAGCGAGAGATTTGATATTCTCAAAAAATACACAAATTATGGGTTGGAACATTGGGGCTCTGATACACAGGGTGTTGAAAATACAAGGAGGTTTATGCTTGAATGGCTGTCATTTTTGTACCGCTATGTGCCTGTTGGCTTACTGGAGAGACCACCTCAGAAAATTAATGAAAGACCTCCAACATATTTTGGAAGGGATGACTTGGAAACACTAATGGCTTCAGGGAACTGTGCTGACTGGATCAAATTAAGTGAAATGTTATTAGGACCTGTACCAGACGGATTCCAGTTCTTACCCAAGCATAAAGCTAACTCCTATTAATATTAATATATTAAGTATAACAGACCCTTGAAATGTTATATACTAATTTTAAAATAATCAACCATTATAAATAGGTATGTCAAGTATATACCTAATATTAGATAGTTGTTTAAATTTTAGTGAGATTTATTATAAATTTATGAATCTTATCATATTTTTTACTCAATCTAGAATCGCTTCTTAGTTATAGGTAATACCCTCACCAGGTTACTAGTCTTCTAAGTGTAGGTATCAAAAGCAAAGACATAAAACGTAGCCGTCTCTCGCAATCATGAGACGTTATCATGCGCTAAGCATAAGCCTGTTCAATAAAACGCCACTTAAGTCTGTTTTGAGACTAAGTTGAAAAAATCTAGATGAAGATGTGTTTCGCAGTTGCTAGATACTATATCGTATTCTGTGATCTAGGTAGATAGGTACTATAACTTCGTCAATCGATAGGTACTACCTACTAAAATTAGATACTTACCCACCTTTACCATCATAAAAAACCATAGGTACTAACCCAATAACTTTGTCACTCCTAAAGTAATGTTTTCATAGAATGAATCCTCTGAAACTAAGTCAACGCAAAAACTCATTTTACAAACAAAGTTAAACACAAACAAATTATGGGTAAATCACAATGAAAATATGATATAAAAACTCTCATAGATGGAAAAAACCACTACTGAAAAATGGTTCATAAAACCTAACATTTCCTATAATGTTACCATGGTTACCTTTACATTATAGTGTCTGTGCCTTTACTAAGAGTTATTCCCATTCACTCCCATCTCAGGCACCTGTTAGCTGAAAAAATCGCAGTTAACATTTTAACCAGCGTTCCAGGGTCTTAATTCGCCAATTGCGCCCTACAAAATACCTGTATATCACAACACCCTGGGACGCTGATAGCCGATCTAACACTAGGTCACGCAAGTGATAATAAAAATCTCATCATTTTCCGCTGAGCCCCACTGGGGTACAAGAAAAAATAGAATTGTCACCAAATGGGTCCGAAAATCGGGGCACAACGGGAATAACCCATAAATTCTTGGCCACAAAGTTTTTAAGTCAATTATGTTGAAGCGTCCAGAACTTCATGAAATATAATAAATCTATTCCAAATATTTGTAACTTACTTGCTTTGAAGTAACAGAATAATAGACTGAGACTTAAAACTAAGATGCAACTCTTAAGCCTGAATTCATAGTCGGAGGTTGAACATTCCCCCAAAATCTATCATCCAGCATTCGCCTTATGGCTAAGTGTATAAAGGTTGAATTCGCACTTGATTTTTTACTTAGCGCCTGAACAGTCCCCTAGGGGAGCCCCTATTTGACTATGAATTCGGGCCTTAGAAACCTCTACTGTATTAGGGCCCAGTCAAACTGACTAGGAGGTAGCAGCACAGCCGTTTTACGGGCTCTAACACCTATAGCTTAATATATTTGTGCAAAGAAAATATGTTACTCAATTCAAACAACATTTCATTTAAAAAAACTTTATTTTTTCTCTCATTTTAACAGACATTCAGACTTAGTAATAAATCTAGTTATGTTCAAGATTCAAACTAAAACCGTAATTTATGTTATCTGCTCATCTTTCTCACATACTTATATGAACAGTTGTTACTACATAATATTTAGGATATTATGATATTAATTAGGATGACATATTATGATATTGGTGTATGATAGAAAAAGTAAAAACTTAGATCTATTTCTCAACTGCATTTGTAGATTTCGTTAGTTATATATCATTAAGATACACACTATTAAATTATTATTATAATACCTAGCAAATATTCAAGTTCACTTAAATGTTATCATAAATTTATTAGCAAAGCTAAGATTACAGAGATACTATAAACTACTACATTTATAACCATTGTTCATGACATACAAAAATGTATGAAACACCCAAATACATTCAGTGAACTATGCAAGATCTAGCTCTCTCCCTATTTCTAGCTAATTAAAAATGGAATTCACGTCTTATTGCTATCTTCACATAGGATATTATTATCTAGTCCAAACAGTTTAACGCCTCTTGCGGCGACGAGAATCTCCATTATGTCCATTTTCTGCAAAAGAAAAGAGATAAAATAATTTAAGTCTTTTCTTAACAGATTGAGACATATTGTGTAAAAATAAAAACTTTCAATTATAAAAGTTAATTCATAGTCACCAAGTAGGTAATTGAATTGAGGAGATATTATTCGTGTGTGAGTTGGAAGAATTTGTGAACGCATTGTGAGTGAAAGAGAGTCTCTGGTTCAAAACAAACCTCGTCGCTTTCACCTTCGGCGATTCCTCTGGCGGCCGTCATTGTACCCCGCGGAGCCGTTGGCCGTCGCCGGCACGCCTAGACCGCCTTCCGCGCCGTAAGGCCTGCTCTGGCCCAGACCCTGCTGTCCATAAAAGCCCGCATCCTCGCATGTATTGCCATACGATTCGGTGTTCGAATCGCCGTGCTGATTGATCCGCTTATTAGTGGCGTAGGTGCCAAAAGCGGTAAAGTTGGCTCCTTGAGGAACGATGGTGCCTACGGCGGCGGTGTTGGCGGTCTGAGGCAACAGGCGCGGCAGTAGGCTCCCGAGGGGTACGTCGAGGCCGCCAGACGCGTGCGAGCGCGAGGCGAGCCCGGGCGCGCCCCCGAGCCCGAGCCCGCCAGAGGTCGCTTCCTCCGAGTCAAGGTCGTCCTGGTCTCGTCCTCGTCCGCGGCGGCGGCGGTCCCGGCCGCGCGAGCGTGCGCCCTCCGCGCCCGGGGACCCGCCGCCGCCGTCTCCACCGGAACCCAGGCCGCCACCCGAGCCGAGACCTCCGCCGGAGCCGAGCGACTCGCTCGAGCCGAGGCCCCCGCCGGCGGAGGACGCTTGGCCGAATCCACCGGCAGCACCGAGTCCGCCGGCTCGGCCACGCTTTCTGGAATCTGACTCGAGGCCACTTTGTCCCGAGCCTCGGGCGTGAGTACCGCTAGCGTCGGAGGGCGGGGGGGGCGGAGGAGGGGGCGGTGGCGCGGCCCAGCCGCCTGCAGAGAGCATAGGCGTGCCGTACCCGGACATCATCATGCCGTATTGCTCCGTGGGGAAGAAGGGGGGAGCCATCACGAAGCCGGCGCCGTTCATCGAAGGAGGGGGCACACACATGTTCATCTGGGGAGTCATGGCCATGAGAGCCGGTATCGAAGGAGCGTTGAGGAGTTGGTTGTTCAGTTGTGCGCTCGGTGGAGTCACGGAGCCCTTGCCGTTCTGCTTATCGGCGGGAGTGGGCGGCGGAAGCTGAGGACCGATGGGGGTGGGCAGAAGCGTCTTCGGCGTGGGCAAGAGCGCGGGAGCGGGTGCACTTGTAGCGGGGGCTTTGAGCGGGCTGCACTTGCCTGAGCGGGAACGGCTGCGCGAGCGAGAGCGGGAACGAGAGCGGGACCTCGAGGAGCGACTGGAGCGGCTGCGGGAGGATCGCGACGAGCTGTGCCTGCGGCGTCGGCGATCGCGCGATCTGGAGCGCGTGCGGGAGCGACGCCGCCTGTCGCGGGAGCGAGACCGCGACCGCGAACGACGCCCGCCGCGACGGTATCTGCCGCCTCGCCCACGGTGACCTGGAAACAACACACAAATTCACCCATCATTCAAATCTATGAAACAAGTCCATCAAATTGTATGACGAGTAAATGCACAGCCAGTATTCCAAACCATGGCATTCAAATATCATGCAGTACAAATAGTTTTGGTAGAACGGAAAATTTAAAAACAGTGTGTTGCCTATTCTAGTTCATATAGATTTTAAGAAAATACTTACGTCGTCCACCTCCGCTACCCCGTTCAGCTAACTCTTGTAGCTTGGGGTTGACAACTTGCTTGGCTTCCTTCAGCACAGACATGAGGTCGCCGGCTTTAGCGGCATTAGACGGAGTGAAGAATGTGTAGGCTGTTCCAGTTTTGTTGGTCCTTCCAGTTCTTCCGATCCTATGAACGTAGTCTTCAGAGTTGCTGGGATAGTCGAAATTGATAACGAACTTTACGTCATCAACATCTAGAAAAAAGAAAAACTGATTTACATGAATTGTTTTAGCGATCTCACTGAGAACTGTGTAAAGAATAATAAAAGACATTTATGACAAAAGACTGTCTTCAAATAATGGGAAATTGATAAAAAGTCTAATATGAAATTTCTTCACTTATTTTTTAACCGTAGGAATTGAGAATCTTCTTTTTTTAAGGGTTCCGTACCTCAAAAGGAAAAACGGAAGCCTTATAGGATCACTTTCTTGTCAATACAGCGTTCTGTCAATCAAGACCCTTTTTCTAAGGAACGCATAGAGGTATCAAGTTGAAATTAATATCAAATAGGTAGGTCTCCGGTCCCTTGGAGCTCTAAAAAAATCAAGCTTCTAAGTCACCGCAATAAAACAATACGGCCATTTATGCGACATAATTTGATACTCGTAAATAAATCAAAACCACTTCCCATTGATCTAGAATCATTAATTTGGCAAGAAGCAAGGTTTCACAGCAGAAGCTGACTTCTGCTGTGAAACAAGTGATGGAAATAGTCCGAAAATCGTTGTTGTAGTTTTATCACATAAAAATTTCTTTTTGCGATTACAAACTTACACTTGCAGTTGGAGAATTGACCGTGAGAAATAAAGTACAGGCGAACATTTTATTAAACTACTAAGTTAAGTTTGTCTTTCAATCTGACTTATCTTTTCGTTATAGCAATGTTTGGTGATTTCATAGTTTATGAAATTGAGTAATGATCATTATTTTGGTGAACATACAAGCTTGTACGGCGCGCGAATCACTAGCTACTCGCACTTGACCGGATTTTTTTAAAGGAAATATGCATGATTTTTTTTATTCTGAAACATCAGGACTAAGTTTTTACATATTTTGTGTATAATAACTAAGAATTTGTTGATGATAGTGCTTGGTTTAAGATTTCTTATCCAAGATTATGATCAAGATTTTAATTGATAATTTTATTATAATTTGACTATTACATACCTAAACCTCTAGCGGCAACGTCTGTAGCTACAAGTATGGGCGATTTACCACTACGAAAATCTGAAAATGGTAATATATGATTAGTTTATGAATTGCAAGTTTTGAATATTCCCCACACAATTTATAAGCTCTCCCGTAAAACCAATTTTATAGCACTGTGTTTAACCTCCACACTCCTTGAATTTTCAGCTGCTTGTTCAAAAAGATCCTGCTGTTTGAATCATGAATAGTAAGTGTACCTTCCATGGAATTTCTTGAAAAGATAAAAATCTTGTGCAATACCTCATACTTACTTTTTTAAGAGTTATTTTTAAAACAAAAACTATGGGCAAATACATAAATATACATACCTAGATATACCATACAGTAATTTAAACAAAAAGAGAAATACTATTAAGGGCTTGTGTGTGTTTTATAGAAAAGGTTATTTCGTTGACTAAACTTAATCTTGTAGTGAACTTACTAATCATTCTGTTTCCATCATCACGCAATCAAACGCGATGTGATGGCACACAAAAGGGAAATTTGAGATTGAGAGGGAGCCGCCTTTCAGCTCGTCGAGGCGAGAACCGATGGAGTCGGGTCTCGAGAGTGCGCGTCAGCGCGGGTCCGTCACGTGACCGGCGCCGGCACGGGTCCGTCACGTGACCGTGGCCGGCGCGGGCGGCACTCAGCGCGAGAAGCGGCACAGACTTGCCGCGGGAGCGAGTCGAGTACATAGAGAGGCCTCGGGTCAGGCCGGCGGGCGCGGCGCGGCGTTGCGCGACGCTAGGCCGCACTCGCGCGGCCGCATTGCCCCCGCTGCCCGCCGCCGCCTGCACAGGCAGACATTTCCTCACTCTCTCTATGCCATGCGACTATCGACACGACACCCGACAGGCTCGTCCCGACATCTTCAGTCCGACACCGCTTCTCGGCGATCCTCACAAAATTATAATTACCCATTAGAATTGTGTTGCATTCGAGTTCAATGGTAACACTTTACTTGGAATTTATTTCAATGACTACATAAGATTTGAGATAGCATTAAATTAAAAAAATATAACTTGTCATACCTCAACCATCATGGTTGCTAGTATATTCATTCATACCTTGCAAAACCCAGTCCCGTTCATTCTGTGATTTGTCACCATGAATGCACACAGCTGGCCACCTGTGGGAGAAAAATGTTATGAGTAAAGTAAAAAGAGAGTGTGAATCGAATATAAGATAGGATATTGTTATACTAACCCATCTCTCTTCATCTTTCTTGTTATGTCATCAACTCTTCTTTTAGTTTCTATGAAAATAATGGTTTTATTTTCTTTCTCTGCCATAATTTCTTTAAGAAGTGTGCTTAGTTTAGTTTCTTTCTCATATTCCATGCAGACATCAATAATTTGCAAAATATTATGGTTAGCAGCTAGAGAGAGTGAGCCAACATTAATTTGTTGATAGTCTTTTAAAAATTCTGATGCTAGACTCTGTACTTCCCGAGGCCAGGTAGCAGACCACATGAGTGTTTGTCGATCTGGCCTGATCTGTTCAATAATTTTCCTTATTTGAGGTTCAAAACCCATGTCCAACATTCTGTCTGCCTCATCTAACACCAGGTAGGTGGTCCTTTTCAAGTTTGTTCTCCCACTTTCTAGAAAGTCTAGCAGTCTTCCAGGAGTGGCAATTACAATCTCAACACCAGAATCTAGGTCTCTTGCTTGTGGTCCTTTAGGAGCCCCACCAAACAGACATGTATTGTGGATTTTGGATGTGTTAGCAAACTTGTCACAAACTTCTTGAATTTGCTGGGCCAACTCTCTTGTGGGAGCCAGCACTAGAGCCAAGGGACCATCACCACGGCTGGATTTAGGCTGGTTATTGATGTGTACAATGGCAGGAAGAATATAAGACAGTGTCTTTCCAGAACCAGTTGAGGCGATTCCCACCATATCATGTCCACTGAGAGCAATTGGCCAGCCCTGAGCTTGAATTGGAGTTGGCTTCGAGAATCCCATTTTGTCAATTTCATCCATAACATAGTCCGGGAAGCCAGCCTCTTCGAATGTCAAAGTCGGTTTTGGAATGTTACGGCCTTTTAGTGTTATTTCATTAGAGCTTCTCCACGATTCAACTTCAGACTCTGATCTGTGTTCCACGTCGATATGTGGCACATAAAAATCTTTTTTGAATGCTTTTAGTCTGCTCATGTCCCATTTAGGCTTTCGTAGATTAGCGCCGGGGTTACTCCTACGTCCACCACCGCCGAAGCCGCCACCTCCGAAGCCGCCTCCACCGCGTCCTCTATCTCTGTCTCTATCGCCGCCGCCTCCGCCGCCGGAACCAAGCCCGTGCCGCGGACTGCCACTGCGGCTCCTGCTTCTACTTCGGCTACGACTACGACGCCTATCACGACTGCGATCCCTAGTGAACCGTGTATTCATTAGTAAGGAAATAGAACACATGAAATCTACCATGTTGCATGGTTATGAGTAACCTTAGATAACTAAAACTTACCTTCCACGGCCCATAGTTTAGTAATTTCTTTAAATAGAAATGAATATAAACAGCTCGGTAATAAATAATTACTCTATCTCAGTTTGTAACCGCTAATTTCACTGGAATACGCGTCTAATTAAGCAAAGCTTCGCTTTAGTTCATTGACTTTTTTCTCCACATAACAAAATGGCGATGATTTTGGCATTTGGCTATTGATTTGTTTTCGTTTCGTTGGCTATAGTCAGTTTAGATTTTTAGGTTGGCAAAAGTCATTTCCGTTTGTGTAAGGGTTGCCAGGTTAGGTAATTATCAGATATCTTTAAATTTTTGAAAGATGTTGATCATTCCTTGCATTATAAAGTCAAACATTCAATTCATTCATTGTAGTGTAATGCTGCAATGGGAGGAGATAGACGTAGTGTAACATACCTAGTGAGAGGATTGCGAAGTATGGGGGTTATGTCGTAAGCTGTGATGGATATAAAGCCATTTGGGCTATCAGTGTCTGTTACTTGTGTAATTTATGATGATAACATTATTTTTATTACACCGTTGGTTGGTTATAAAAGTTTAATAGTTGAAGTCCATAATATAATTTCACTAAAATTTTCCTATTGAGGCACCAACACAGTTCTAAGTAGCAATACAAAGTATTCTGTGGCAGAAATATCGTAGACTAGCGGCCCGTCCCGGCTTCGCATGGGTATTTAACAAAAAAATCAAAAATTATACATTTTAACACATAGATACTCACACACATACACCCTTCTTTTTGCATCGGGTTACTAAAAAAGAGTACATTATAAAGAAAGTTTGTATATTATTATTTTAATGATTTTTTTGTTATTTAATATTCGATTATTTTATTTTTATTTCTAATCATTATTTATTTAATAGCCGCGCGGCAGCTTATTTCTTAACTTTGACTCCCCTCCCGTACCCCAGTGACGCCTACATCGCATAGTTAGCCGAGCGGAGTGAGCGGCGACCACGCGATTTTTTTCTATCACTTACATTTACGATTGAACTCGTGATATCTTTTAAATGGAATGTCCGAATTGAATAATTATATAAAGGTATAAAAGTTAAATAAAGGTATTGAAGCAGTATTTTGATAAGGATTAATACCAAGTTACAAATAAAGAGCCTTTTCTAGCGGCGGCATTTCAATTATTTTTTTTAAATAAAAGAACACTTATTGTGATATAACTGTAATAGTTAGATATATGCTGTTGCGTCATTTTTTGTAGATAATGATGTGTTTTGCAAAGTCGTAGTACATTATTTTGTTCTATCGTCAATAGTTTTCGCAGCGTAAGCGATGTAAGGAATTTTTTAATTCATTTTTTACACCTCGGGTTACATTATAGTAGTTTTAGTAAGGATTCCTAATTTTTTGAAAATATAATATAGCCTATGTCACCGGGGATAGCGTAGCTTCCCAACGGTGAAAGATTTTTTCAAATCGGTCCAGTAGTTTCGGAGCCTATTCAATGCAAACAAACAAATAATCAAATCGTTCCTCTTTATAATATTAGTATAGATGAGTCTATGTTGAACAGTAGGTATTGTTATTATGGAAGGCAAGAAAAATGGAACGGAATAGAATCAGTGTGAGTGATTAATTTTTTAAAAATTTATTTAGATCAAGTACACAATTTAAATTTCAGTAAAGATTTTACCACCATTTTAGGC
This sequence comes from Perizoma flavofasciatum, assembly GCA_958496245.1. Taxonomy (NCBI): domain Eukaryota; kingdom Metazoa; phylum Arthropoda; class Insecta; order Lepidoptera; family Geometridae; genus Perizoma; species Perizoma flavofasciatum. Next base: position 4,863,363 of record OY292421.1, read on the forward strand.
ACCTATCACAATAACTTTAAAAAAAATATTGTGTTCTATAACAGCCGTAACATCAGTTAGGTCGTACTTGTCGTTTTAGGAGAAAATAGTTCTCCTAAAATGCAATAACATACATAGTAGGCTAGACACATTTTATATTTTAACATTTCGATGTGATAGAATTAAAAAAGTGATGAATGCAGAACAAAAATTACAAGGATAACTTTACTGAATTAGGTACCTAGGTATATATACAGAAAGAAAGTCTGACTGACTGACTGAACAGCGTACAAGCAAAACTACTTAGTATAGAAAGCTGAAATTTGAAACATACTTAGGTTTATTTTATATCGTAAGCATACTTAGGTTTATTTTATATCGTAAGCATGTGTATATAGGAAAGGACTTTATTAAACTAAATTATTAATTTTTCTGTTAGCTAATACAACCAATATCTGTATATCAACGTTAAGGACCTTATTATTGGGAAACGAAAGTTTACTTTTCACACCAAAAGATTACTTTAGGTAACTTTTGACAGGACCCGGCTGGCAACACTGAGTTACTACGTAATCAAATATCCCTAATTATTTTGTCAAGTCTGTGCCTTTGATGGTTATAATCTGTGGTAGGAGTCCATTTTCTGCGTTGTTGTGACATTTTGCATTTCGCTATATTTTTTAAAATATGTGTTGTGTATTGACTATTACAACTTGAACCACATGAATTAAGTGATGAAAAACTTTCAGTGCTATTAGTTGACGTACCCAGAGAGCTCTTCCCGTTTTCTGAAGAATTACACGATGGGTTGAAATTGTGATTGCTAACGGCATAAATTGATCATTTTTCATGATAGAATTGATTTTAAACGCCTTTTAGTTGCTACGATAATGGAACCTATTACTAATGCATCTGCAAATACAGCAGAATATTCAGGAAGTTCATCACAGTCCAAGTTTGCCATATCTAGTAACAGCGACCAATTTTCTGTCATTCGCATTCCTGAAGATGGTGAAAAGTCCAGTAAACACTCATCCAAGAAACAATCTAAAAGGAGAAAAAAGAGTTCCAATCATACTCGACCTCTCCCAAGGATAATAGTGAAGCCCTTACCCCCTCCCCCTGAGAATAGAGAATGGACAGCAGCTCTATCATATACAGAGTCCAACACAAGCAAGCCATCTACTATGCGAGAAGTACTAGCCAGTATTCCAGGTTTCAGCATAAAGTCGCGTAAACGGAGTGGGAAAAAAATGTCCACTGCAGCTCAGCTGCAGCAATCAAGAGAAGGTTGCATTGACCTGGAGACTCCAGACTCTATACTAGTTAATACAAATATCAGACAACTACTCAATAAGCATACATTTTCAATGCTTCCACCTTTATACCAATATAAACTTGGGCAGCTACTTCCTAGTGTGGACCGACTCAGTCCATCAGGCCGTCTAAATTCATCTAGTCTTAATAATGAATTCTTTGCACGAGCATGTCTAGAATGGCAGACAAGCCTATCAGGAGGAGAGCTCACTCCAGAAAGTCAACAGAAAATGAAAACTGAAGCAGAAAGAGAAAAAAGTAAAATTGATCCATGGAAGCTCAAACATTTTGAGCCTTTTTGGGGAGAAAAGTCGCGGAGAGAGAAGTCTTCTCTAGGCATGAATGCAGAGAGACCCTCTTTAAAAACAACGATAAAGCTTAGACCCACTGCTTCAATAACAAGCAGTAGTACAGTACCAAAAATTAAGAAAAGTAAATCTAGTAACAGCAAAAGAATGCGTTCAGTGGGAGCTGTGACAAGATCCTCATCAAAGACAGATGACATGCCTGATGAATCAGCAGGTGTCAGCACAAAATTATGTGCACCAATACCAGATCTACTACCTCTGAAGCATGGCAAGCAACATAATCAAACCTATGAAGAATGTCAAGTTGATTGCAATTTCTCTGACACCTCATCTATCCAGCGAATGGATGATTCTGTGGCTACAACACCAGTCGACCCTCTCTTACTTCCCGATGATTCAGAATCCAATGAAATGAAACAAGAGCTGGACCTTACTGTTGTTGTTGAGGAATCTAATGGTTCTAAAGACTTTGATGAAGATAAAGGGACAGATTCTGACAGCAATCTCATATACAAGCGAGTTAGCGATGACAATGAAAGATATACTTCAGCTAAGAGAATTAAGATTGAGGATGATGAGGGAGACAGCTTATCACAGCCAGAGCCTGGCATAGTCAGTTATGAAGATGCTGATGTGCATTTTGACAATGAACAGATCTGCACCAATGAACAGTATGAATCTGAACCAACAGAGGTATGTGAAGAAAGCAAAGCAGTAATTTATGAATATGAAAGTGAACCTCTTGCACTGAGTTTAAAATTAGGCTGTGAAACCACAGAGATTGTTATTGAAGAGTCAATACCAGACACAAATGTGGAACATAGAAATGTTGATAATGAAAAAAGTCCAATTGAGGTTCAAGATTATCCCCCAAAAGATGTCAAGACTGAAACCGATAAGAAGCCTTTACAAGGAAATTCCTCGACCATAGAACAGGAAATGTTTGAAACAAAACATGTAGAAAGCCCCATTCCACAAGCCATTATTTTTAAGCATGAAACAAATACAGTTAAAAATGAAGATAAAGATCGAATACCACAAAATGCTAATCTAAATTATTATGAGGAGCGATTCAAGGATGCAGAATCTTTTATCTTGGAGACTGGCCTCTCATCAATACTCACTGCACACCAGACACGTAAGTTTATAATAATAATAGCCTTTTGAAAGTTCTTCGTTAGTATTGGTCTGCAACCCATCTAGGAGAAGGAACACTCCGAAATCAAACCCGAGGAGATGGGCCTCGTTAGCATTGGTCTGCAACCCATCTAGGAGAAGGAAAACTCCAAATTCAAACCAACATTCAGGGAGCAAACCCGGAAAAAAACCCCTATCCAAGGTGTCAGCCGACCCGTGCTGAGGGATTCGTTGCCAGAGGGAAGTCTGGTTGTTAACGGAGGGTGACTGTGTTGGCGGTCACAGGACACAGCGTTGATCCGCTTTACCCCCGTAAAGGGCTCTACGGGGGTGGACCTTTAGATCCCTACTACTTGTGGGAACGCAATGGAGGTTATTGTAAACTTTAATAATCCGCATGGCGGCGACACGGTCCGCCACCCGTCACGTCTCGTTTCCCGCGAGGGCGAAAAGCGGCATACGGAGAGCCGTTTTGCTACGTTGAATGTTGGAGGAAGAATGAAGAATGAAGGAAAAATAGATGAAGTGTGCCAGATGATGGATGATAGACGGATTGATGTTCTTTGTGTGAATGAAACAAAGCGGAAAGGTAGTGACACCACCAATCACGGACCCTACACGGCGTACTGGTCTGGAGTACCTGATAATGACAGAGCCTGCCAGGGAGTAGGTGTTATACTTTCCGCGCGAATGGCTGAGTGTGTGAACGAGTTTGAATGCGTGAGTGCGCGGTTGCTGTGGATTAGAATGGAAGTTGGATTAACGCGTATCTTTGTTGTAGGGGTATATGCTCCTGTTGACTTGGGCACGAGTACGTCGAAGAGAGCGCAAGAAGAAAGAGAGGAGTTTTGGGAGGATTTGAGGGATGTTTTGACTATCTGCAAGGATAATGAAAAGTTAATAATGCTAGGTGATTTTAATGGTTGGGTGGGTGTGAGCGTGATGGATTTGAGAGAGTTCTGGGAATGTACGGTGACGGACGAGTGAACGATAATGGTAAATATTTGCTAGATATATCCGTGGAATAGAAACTTTGTGTGAAAAACACCATGTTTGAAAACAAAAGGTGATATGTACACTTGAGAGGCGAAGAATGTCAGAAGAAGTATGATTGACTTCGTGATAGTAGATGAAAGATTGAGAAAAATAATTCTAGACACAAGGGTGTATCATGGTGTTGGCATACATACCGACCATTTCCTGGTATTAAGCCGAATAAATGGTATTTTCAAAGGATGGCGACATCGAATACATGAGCCCAAAAGTGTTTTAGAAAGAATTAAAGTAGAAATTTGCAAGAGGAAGAAATGAAAGAGAAGTATAAAAGTCAATTGATTGAAAGGTTTGACGAGTTCGATAAAATTTGTGGGATGTCTGTGGTGTAAGTAAAAGACGACAAGGAAAAAAGGTAAAGAATGTGTGGTGGGCTAAAGATGTGCAGAAGGTAGTGTGTGAGAAAAAGAAAGCGTGGTGTGATTGGTTAGCAGTCAGAGCTAGGGAAAGAATGCAGCGAGCAACAAATGAGGATGTTGAGGAAGCTAAGGATGAATATAGGAGAAATAAAGGGTTAGTGAAAGAAATAGTTAAAAGGAAGAAAGATGCAGAAAGATGAGTTCGATAAAAGGTTATCTGAGGATTTTCGGACAAACGTAAAGTTTTTTTGGAAATCCGTCCGTTCAGTCAGAGGCAAAACTAAGAGTTCCGAGCTGAACTCAATCAGAGACCAGAATGGAAGTTTAGTGAATGGAAAAGAGTGCATTTTAAAGAAATGGAAAGAGTATTTTGACATCCACCTGCCTTAGTTCTGAGTGAAAATGTAATCGAAGATGAAAGTAATATTAGCATGGATGAAATTGTGAAAGCGTTGAGAAGTATGAAATCAGGAAAGTCTGCAGGGTATGACAGGATAACAGTTGAGATGCTGAAGGCTGGACATGGCATTATAGCAAGCCAACTGTATCGCCTGTTTAATTTGTGCTGGAGTACCGGCAAAGTCCCGAGTGATTGGTGTAAGGCCGTCATTGTACCATTATATAAGGGAAAAGGCTCGCATCAAGAGTGCAAAAGCTATTAGCCTACTCAGCGTCGTCGGCAAACTGTATGCGAAAGTGTTGATTGAAAGAGTTGTGAAAGAAACTGATGAGAAAATATGGGATGTACAAGGGGGATTTAGAAAGGGTATGGGATGTACGGATCAGGTCTTCTCCTTGCCATGCATAGCCGAAAAGTTCTTGGCCAAAAGTCAAAAGTTCTATTGCGCATTCGTGGATTTGGAGAAGGCCTATGACAAAGTGAGGAGGAATGAACTGTGGTCGGTACTGTCTATGTATGGAGTAATCAGCAACCTTGTTCGAGCTTTGAAATCTCTACGAGGATTCCAGTGCTTGCGTGAGGATACACGGGTTATATACTGAATGGTTTAACATCGAATTTGGTGTTAGACAGGGATGTGTAGCGTCACCGTGGCTGTTTAACCTATTCATGGTCAGTTGTTTGCAAGAGTTGAAAGATCGTGAGTGTGGGTTAAGAATGAATGAGCTACTTATCAAATGTCTTCTTTACGCTGATGATCAGGTAATACTTGCGTCGTCGGCGGATGAGTTGCAGGAGATGGATGGAACTATAAAGCATGACACTTTTGAGATGAAAGGAATGAAAGTAAATGTGAGCAAGACGAAAGTTATGGTTTTTTAAAAGAATGAATGTATGACCGCATGTAATATTCTGATAGGTGGAGAAAGAGTGGAGCAAGTGAAAGAGTTTGTGTATTTGGGGTCGTCTCGTGTTTACGAGAGATAGAAAACATGAAGATGATATTGAAAGGAGAGTTAAATTTGGTAATCAAGTGAATGGGGCACTACATTCCTTTATAAGCAGCCGCAATGTGTCCAAGAAGGCACAACTGGCTGTACATAGAGGAGTAGTAGTGCCGACACTCACCGGGAGTGAAAGTCGGGTATGGAAGAAGAAACACGAAAGTAGAATAAATGCAGTTGAAATGAGAGCTTTAAGAAGTATAAGTGGTTTGACTTTGAGAGATAGAGTGAGGAACACTATGATAAGAGAGAGTTGTGGAGTGAAAGAAGATATAGTGACAAGAATAGAGAAAGGTATGCTAAGGTGGTTTGGGCATGTAGAAGAGAAGAGATTGACGAAACATGTATATAAGGGAAGCGTGAATGGGATAATTGGAAAGGGTAGACCCCGGTGAACGTACTCTGACCAGATTGGAGACGTTCTGGAGGAAGGTCAGGTCAAGAGTACCCAAAACCGGCGAGCATGTATACAAATACAAATACTTTATTTTACAAAAATAGTGTGTGCCTAGGTTACAAGTTTAACAATGAGCTCCGCACTAGGTCTAGCCTGTATCGCGGAAGCTCAGATAGCGTTTGACAAAGAAATATATGTAATAAGAGATAAACAAGTGCAAGACAAACATTTAAGCCGGGCAGAATTAGGTTTGATGGGTCAGTGAAGGTGAGGGTGTGTATGAAGAATGTAATGAGAGTGAATGAAGCAAAAGAGGTATGTCAGGATCGTAGCAAGTGGAAATCCGTAGTCTCTGCCTACCCCTTCGGGAAACAGGCGTGACTTTATGTATGTATGTATTACCAAAACATTAATGATCTTTCATTATTCCCCACAGAAAGTGAAGATGTAAAATATGTTCCTCATCCCAATTTGATGGAACTGTCTTCTTACATCAGTGAAACAAGTAAGTATGATGTCAACTTCAACTTTTGTTTATGGCTTCTGTGGTTAGGGTTGTCACAATTTGAGTTTAATGTCATACAATACATTTTTATCAGTTTTGTTTGTCACTGTCAAAAAAATATGCAGACTACCCACATGGTTTACTTAATTCTTTATTTGTAGGAAATGTGTTTAGTAAAACTTGTTCTGCAAACAAATTAGACTTTATTTGTTTTATAGATGTGACTGCTGTGGTTACAATGCCGCTGACGCAAAACTCGTCAATACCTGTGATGGAAGTAGCCAACACACCAGTAAGTAGTATCTATACTTGGGTACTCAATAAAAAATTGTTTACATCAAATTCGTCAGGATATTTGCTCGATTCTGATCAAATAACCTGACAAATTCAATTTTTAAAACAATTTAATAAAACTTAAATAAAACTACATATCATAATATTATTCCTTACAGATGGTCTCATATCCAGATGAAAGCATGCAAGACGCAGCGAAGCCCAAAAACTCCGCCGTTTCATGGAAAACCGAAACCGAATGGACCAACAACGAAAACGTTATAACACTCCACCCCTTTTCAAATCTAAACACAGACAGCTCAAAATACGTAAGTGACGACTCTAAAACGAGTATGGACGATATTAATATGAATGATGAAAACTGCATGTATAAAGAGGACAGGGATGCGAATTACAATATGGAATCTTCAAACTCATCTGAGAGCTGTCAGTCCATGAAGGAAACTTTGAAACAAGATTTGGAGCCAGTTACTAGTTTGGTGTCTAGTACTACGGTCACTAACCCCTCGGTGAATTCAACTTCTGTGATGAGTGTAAGGCCTTCTGGGAAGAAATCTAAGATGGGGAAAGATACCAATAGGTAAGTGTATATGCGTTGTGCCAGATACATTAGTCATGAGTAATTTAACATGACTTCCAAGACTGGCATTAACTCTTATTAAGCAATATGTTGTGTATGTGGCTGTAGAAGTATAAGGACAGTGTAATAAAACTATACAAAATGTTTGATCAAGAACAGCTGTTTTGTCACAACTCAATTTCAGTCTACTTGCCTATTCATTGTATGCCTACATTCTTTAGTATTGTAAATTGATATAGACAAGTAGTCTGTCAGACAACTGCAGCGAATTATCAGCTGTCTGTCTGGCTTCGTGTAATATAGCTATTAGCGCAAAAATCAATTTTATTAAAAACTAGCAGCGCCCTGCGGTTTCACCCGTGTAAGCTTCGATTTTATACTCGTGATAACTTCGAAATTAAATGTCTGATTCGAATGAATTAGAAAGTATTCTGCTGCTACATAAATACCCTTGATAATAAAACTATTTATTTGAATAAGAATTAATACTACGATACGAATCTAACCAACTTTTGTACCGGCGATATAATAACATTTTAGAACACAAAAGCTGCTATTGCAACTTAACTATGATAGTTAGATATATTCCCTCGAGGACTTTTTTGTAGGTAATAATAAGAACTTTAATCATGTAGTACATAATTTTTATGTATCATCAATAGTTTTCTCAGCGCACGCCAAATAATGAATTTTATAGGCAAAATTTTGCTACTTTGGGTTATATTATTGCAATTTTCTTAAGGATCTTAATTTTTTTTTAATTAATTATAGCCTACGTACTTCCTGATAATTTAGCTTTCCATTAGTGAAAAAATGGTTAAAATCGGTTCAGTAGTTTCGGAGCCTATTTGGTACAACAAACAAACAAAAAATCTGTTCCTTTGTTTTCAACACTTGCGCAATGTCTAATGCAGGATGACCAAGAACAAGTGACAAGACGGAGAGATAAAGAAAACCCTGTTTCACAACCTCATTGGTGCAGCTGAGACACAAGAGGTGCAGGTCCGATTCCCGCTACGGGACAAATGCTTCTGCAAATATTTGTTTCGGGTCTGGATTTTGTGATATCATGGTACTCGTAGTTTCTGATACCCACGATACAGGGAATCTTAATATGGGGTCAGGACTATGTATATATTGGGGGTTTATTTATTATTTATTTACTTACCTGCGACGTAAGGAGCCTGTATATGCGTATGCCATAAAAGTTTGTTTGTTTGTACGTTTGTCAGTTACCGAAACAGAATACCCAATTGAAATGCGGGTTTTTGCAATCTATTTATATATGGCTTTAAGGATGGTTCTATTGCCATCCTTGAAGCCATATTAGAAAGGTTTTATTGCCACAAGCCAGTAAGGGCGCTGCAATAGACGATGAAATACACGTCAGGGGTTTTAAAATTTTGCAAAAATTTACTTATTACAGAAGTCGCACCTCGAACAAAGTGCCGCCCGGTGCCGTGAACCTGGAACGCAGCTATCAAATCTGCCAAGCAGTTATACAGAACAGTCCGAACCGCGACGCGTTGCGCGGTCAGCTGCGGCCGCCGCCCGCGCTGCTGACGCGCGTCGCCCGCCCGCCGCGCCCGCACCCGCCCCCGCCTGTTCTGCTGCGGCAAATGCCCGTCGCTGTCATGCAACATAGCGAGGTAATCTACCAGAACAGTCCGAACCGCGACGCGTTGCGCGGTCAGCTGCGACCGCCGCCCGCGCTGCTGACGCGCGTCGCTCGCCCGCCGCGCCCGCACCCGCCCCCGCCTGTACTGCTGCGGCAAATGCCCGTCGCTGTCATGCAACATAGCGAGGTAATCTACCAGAACAGTCCGAACCGCGACGCGTTGCGCGGTCAGATGCGACCGCCGCCCGGGCTGCTGACGCGCGTCGCTCGCCCGCCGCGCCCGCACCCGCCCCCGCCTGTACTGCTGCGGCAAATGCCCGTCGCTGTCATGCAACATAGCGAGGTAATCTACCAGAACAGTCCGAACCGCGACGCGTTGCGCGGTCAGCTGCGACCGCCGCCCGGGCTGCTGACGCGCGTCGCTCGCCCGCCGCGCCCGCACCCGCCCCCGCCTGTACTGCTGCGGCAAATGCCCGTCGCTGTCATGCAACATAGCGAGGTAATCTACCAGAACAGTCCGAACCGCGACGCGTTGCGCGGTCAGCTGCGACCGCCGCCCGGGCTGCTGACGCGCGTCGCTCGCCCGCCGCGCCCGCACCCGCCCCCGCCTGTACTGCTGCGGCAAATGCCCGTCGCTGTCATGCAACATAGCGAGGTAATCTACCAGAACAGTCCGAACCGCGACGCGTTGCGCGGTCAGTTCTCGTATTTAGTTAGAGGTAAATGTTTGCAAAATTTTATAACTCCCCCTGCTGAATCGGACTGCTATACTCTACACTATAAGTCATCGTTAGAAGCCCTGTCTACTGGACATAGGCCTCCTAAAGAGTGCCATGAGAAACCTTGAGCCACGTCCACCCATCGGTCCATCCTATTGGGAGGCCTTTATGTTTTAAAGGCGTACTCATTTTATAGTACGCCTTTAAAGGCGTACTAATTTATGTTTTAAAGGCGTACGGTATTTTTGAGGTTTGCTATGGAAACTTCTCTTCGGTTAAAAATAGCTCTGTTTTCTGCTCAAGTCATACCTTAATTTGGGTTGTTTAGTATTATTTTGTTCCGTCCGCCTGTAGCGCTCCCGAGACGATCAGACAGTTACATCAGACTTCAGTACCAACAGTTAAATAGCTCTGAAAATGTTTCTTTTCAGATGAATGAGAATAGGCCTAACAATGTGGGCCAGTACATCCTAGTACAAAGGACACCCAATGTAGCGCCACGGGCCTCGAGTGCTCCTCCTGCTAACCAAAATTCTAATGTTGTGAGTATTTCATAACATTTAAATTGGTTGTTAGAGCAACATCATAAAATCAGAGTTTACGTATTATTCGTACTTTTGGTATAAAATCATAACAAGACACTTTGGTTAAACTTGAGCGATTACGAATATAAATTTTCTGACACCATTGTTCGTTACAATTTTTTTCTACGCTAGGGCGTTACGATCTGGAAAGTGTGATCTTTCACCGCCTTATACAAACGAAATATACTAAACAACCCAAGTTCAAGTATGCATAGGGCAGAATATGAAGCTAATATTCTGAACCGACAAGAATTTCGAGTTTTCAAAAGGAGTAAAGATAAGAAGTTGGCGTTTCGCAATTCTCAATTATTTAGACGAGCAATTGTTGACTTTTGAGTTTTGTGAGTGAATAAACCCAACATTTCCGATTCAAATTAAATTTTAACTTTCATTTTATGAACAAACTGATTTCATGTAAGGAGTAGGAAGGAGATGGCGCTCTTATAATGTCATGTAATAAAGCTGACATTTTCTAATTGTCTTTAAGTCATGATTAAACATTGATTAGCCTTTCAGTATTTGGCGGTAAATATGCACAGTTTATAAAGTCATTCAGTTTATTCGGAATACTTAAATAATAATAATGTATGTTCTTATTGAAAAGGGGTATTCCCACGTACCATAACATCGGTGAAGGTACCGATTAAGTTTCAGCTTATTTAAAGAAACTTAATCAGCATGAGTGAAGTCGAAACTCATTTAGTGCGTTCACCGGTCGTATGGTCCGTGAAAATACCCCTATTATAATAAAAATTATTTAACTCTCCATATAATTTGGAATAAAATAATGTATCTTTGCAGCTTTTATCGTATTTTTTTTTGTCTTACAGAGTGTTGCACGTTGCAGAAGCGTGGGCGCTGACGACGCGTGTGTGTGCAACCTCCGCGCCATGATCCTTTGCAAAAAGTGCGGTGCGTTCTGCCACGACGACTGTATCGGCTCAGCAGAGCTCTGCCTCACTTGCTTGATTCGCTGACCTCGCAGACTATAACTTGCCATCTAGTTATAGTCTGTTTTGTTGGACCATAGCTGAAACGCGTGAGCGTGCGTAAATCGTTTGCATTCGAAGTTTTGTGGACAAAGGTGATATTCTCACGTGTACGCTCGAGTTTTTGCGCGCGCGCTTACGTGCGAGTATCGTTTACATTCGTAGTTCTATACAGAAAGACGATTTTAGCATGTGCGCGTATTGCACGTTCACATAGGCGCGTTAAAAGTCACTTCTGTCTGTTATTTTCGACCGACAATATTGTACCTTGATTAGATTTAGATCAGAAAAAATATTTATTAATATGATGTACCCAAGTATCATGTTTAACCCTGTAACAATATAGGTAATTAAATAATTGCTGTATCCAGAACGATTGAAAGTTAATAATAGATGTGAGTTGTAAATGGTTGTTAGGAATGGTGGTGCTATACCTATGTATGAATGTAACTTTTAAAACGTATCTTATATTATAAACATGTATTCATCTGTCGTTAATATTTAGTACTTGGTCTAGCTCAAGAGGCCATCATTTTGTCTTAGAGACTATTTTTTTTAAATAATTTAGCGCCGATATTGGTTTACATCTCGGTATGAAGATTTTATTAATTCAAATTTAACTTGAGGTTTTTCACAAGGTTTCGTATTGCTTATGTCTGTATAGTTCAGGGTTTTACTAAGTTCAATTTGTAAAAACGATATTTCCGATTGTTTTGTAATGTTATGTGTAATTGGTAAATCAAGAATTATGTAAATTTGTTTGAAAAGGAATGAAAATATTATTAAATATAAAAGTCGACGGTTAAGCATTTTGCCATTGTTATATTTATACTTTTAGGAACATCACATTAATTTTATAAGGTTCGATTATTTAATTGATAGTTAGTTTATTTTTTCTGACATCGATAGCTTTTTAGCACCATCTATTTTTTCACATAGATCCTATTCTAATAATAAGCGTACCTATGTACATATACAGATATTTATATTAAGAAGGCTGATTATGCCGATTGGCTAGGCTATATCGCGTTGTATACAAAAGTATGCAAAACATTGCTTCATGTTATTATTTTCTTTTATACAGAAATGTCTGCTCTATTATGATAAGTTATTATTAAGTAGGTATAATATTTATAGTTGTTTATTATTATGTTTTAGAATCATTCACAAACTATCAGATTTATAAAAAGCTGAAATTAATAATGCTGCTTTTATACCGCTGTCAATGAGCAAATAAAATCATTCTATTGAATGAAAAGTGAATTCTTCTGTTCAAAATTATCTAAAAAAGTTTTAATTTCTACAGAAACGTTGAACTCTTTTCATACAATAGTCGACTGGCGGCGGTGTGAGATCTGCATTTATGTTTGGTTTTATTCCCGTACATTGCATTACAATGGTGATTATAGATTTACAGAATCGTAGGTATAAAAACAGTATGACATGACTACGCATAAAAACCAAGAATAGGTAGGTACTTGATTGGTAGGTGTTGCATTTTCTTAACTAATTTGGCAGCACTAAAACTGACCGTCATCGATATAAATGTTACTAAATGTATACCTATCGCGATGCTTACCGTCCTCTAATGTTAGACTGAAATAATAGGGATGATAACATTTTTAGTGCAGTCGAATTTAGTTAAGCTTTAAAAAATACACCACGCGAATATTACCTGCCTTTGTATTGCTGCTTTTACATTGCAAACAGTCAAACTATTTAATCGAGTAAATAGAATGAACTTTTTCGAATCGAATCTATTCGAGCGTTCATTAACTTGAACGATAAAATTCGCGGGAATATAACAGCGTTGTCGGGAGCCTAATGCGTTTGACGTAAGAGGTTGTTAGTCTGTTACCATTTAGCCAAAACGGCTTATCCGATTTAAATGCGGTTTTTGTAATTATTTTTATGATGACTTCAAGGATGGTTCTTAGATAATTTTTAACATCACAAGTCACTGGGGGTCGCTGTAATAGACGATGGAGAATACGTACGAGTATATTGTACACCGATTTAAATAATTCGCGACACACAGCAACTGTTTAAAAAATATATCTAAACATACACCTGCATCTTTATTCTCATTCTAAACAGGCTCGTTTATTTCAGTAGGTAGGTACTGCATTCAAGCCAAGCCTTCAAAAATTGTTTTTATTAGGTACTGTTTATTCGAAATATCGATGTAAATCTCGTTCCAAATTTTCAGTGAAAGAATAATATTTATTTAACGAAAAAATTTTTTTTAAGAAATCTAAAATCACGCACGAATTTTCAAAAGAATCATCGACAAAATATTGTAGTAAATATTTCGAAGAATCTTGACGAAAGCCTCGCAGGTTTGCTGGAAGAAACTCTGTACATGTCATATCATTCTATTTTTATCTTGGTGTGTTAATTTGTGTTAGAAAGTTTGCATGTTTAGATGTTTGGTTATTTGATGCTAAACATCTCTGTTACGGCTGGAACTATTCGGATTAAATTCGAAACAGTTCGTGATCTAAAATAAATAACAGCCTACTCTTATCCGGGTAATACGCGGGCGAAGCCGTGGGCAGAAGCTAGAAAAGAATTAAGAATATCCATATTGACAAGTGTGAGGTAAAATTAACGAATAAACAGCATGTAGGTGCCTATGTATTGAATTGTATTTTTTAACAGTTGACCAGAATATAGCATGGACCAGGGTGTCGAGAATAATTTAGTTACATTATTGACGCCGCCTGGGATGTTTCCTTGTTGTTTTATTTATAAATTCGCAATTTATGCACAATCTAGAGAAAGCAGAAACACGTTTCAGTCGCGCAATGTTTTTGGTACCTACGCTATGTACTCTCTGATTAAATGAAACGGTCGCAAATGATCCATTAGAGTGAAAAATATTCACGTTGTTATTTATTGGTACCTATACCTACTTATCTAGTTTCTTTATGATCATGAACTTTCTCTAATAAAACTTCCTATGTTCTACATCCATACATCAAATATTTTTATTAATAAGTACCTACCTAAGTAAGTTCCTGTTCTGCAATCTTTACTGTTATCTTAAAGTCAGAAGGGGCACCAGTCGAATGTCCATATTGATAATGATAATATGATGATTGATATCCATAAAATTATTAGTAGTACTTCGGGATTTAAAGGAGGCAAAATCGCGGCAGAGCATGAATTTAATTGCAGAGCACTTTACGACCTGTGGCGCAGCAGCGGGCGAATAAGCCGGCCTAAGACGGGGGGAAAAGGTTGCGGGTTCGATTCCCGCAAAAATATTTACAGATCATGCAAACATTTGTTTGCATGATCTGTAAATATTTTTCTTGGATCTGGGTGTTTTCTATGTATGTATTTACAAAAAAGCATATATGAATCATGTAGTTCCCATACTACAAGCTCTGCTTAGTTTGATGCTAGTAGATACTGTGTGAATAATGTCCTGCATTATTATTATTTAATCGTAGTTACACAGCAGCAAAGGCAAGGGAGATGTGTGGATTAACCCACACATCTCCAAAAGTTTATGACATTAACATGAAACGGCGCTGGCAGAATTGTGACAAATAATTACAAAAGTCATAAGAAGTGAAGTGATCGATCACAAACCCCTATACTAGTTAGGAAAACAGACTAGAGACGCTAACGCATGTCAGGAAAACCACGGGATTCTTGATTGATTAGTTCAGAACAAAATTCATCAATCGTTGAATTTTGTTCTGTTGTATGCGTAAACAGAGAAGGTTGTTCCTACTGACTAGTTGGATACCTACTGTGGTTCTTCATAAGAAAGGAAGAAATGATACTCTGAGGCTTATGAGGTAGTGTCATATTATGTAATCTGTGGAAGTGTATTGAAACGCGATGTACTTTCATTTGCATTTGAAATATCAATGTCAACACAAAATTGGCTGTCATTATCAATTATATAAAAAGCTGTCAAGTGTCAATCAATTGTTAATTCTGCTGTCATATTCAGTTTCTCTTGTGATTTGCTCGCGGGTGGGTGTTACTTGTTTTGGCTTCTTCCGAAGAAGTAAATAATTGCCGTTATTATGTAGAATTTCTTTCTTGTTTTCAAACGTAACTTTATTTGTTAGTTGCTCGATCGTTATAAAAAAATGTCGACCGTGTTACTGGCTGTTGTCGCAGTCATTCTGTGTGTTCTCTTCCGAATATTGAATGTAAACAGCCAGCCCCAAAAACCTGTGATATACGGAAAGGATAGAGGCTTTATTGAAAATATCCTTTTCATATCACCTTTCCTGAGCGAGCCGTGAGTATTATTATATCATATAGGTACTACAAAATCTATACGGCTATGCCTCGCTATGCCGATAACGAACACATTGATTCAGTTTGATGTTTGAGTGAGATTGATGATGTCATTGCAGTATCTCGTGAATCATAAATTTACAGCTTAGCGATTCTCAAAAAGCAAGCCTACTCATTTGATGTACTTACTTAGCTACCTTTTGCTGTGTAAGTGATTTGAGATAAGTCTACATATTTAGACTTATCTCAAATCACTTGCAAGCTATGTAACTTGGTTACCAAAACAAACATATCCACTTGTGCTATTAGAAATTCTAATTAAAACGATGGTGAAGGTTGTTTAGAAAAATTGATAATCCTCAAGGAAGTGGACCTAATTAGACAAATTTTTCATATAGCTAAATTTGATAGACAGTATATTTCACAGTTACATACCCACTCGACTATGGGGCTTCAGTGGACACGTCCAAACAATCCTCCACAGCCTGATTGGAAGAGTCCGATGCCCATGGCCAATTGGCGGCCGTATATCTCTTGTGTTGCCTGATAAGTCCACACTCACATATGACCTGTACGAACCTGTTGGATCTGAGCATGAAGGTAAATAATATAACCATTTAGAGCTTTACATAGTGAGATTTCAGAAATTGACAAACCAGTGTTTTGCTAATTATGTGTATGCCTTATTTTAAGTAAGGCCCACAATGTGGTTATGTGACTATGCTCTGAAATGTTAGCAGCTCTTCTAATTATTTAATCTGCCACAGATTAATATATTAGAAATGGGTGTTGGTCAAAACCAATAGCCAGTTTCAAATACATTTATTTCTGGCTTGGTATCATGGTACTCATATTTTCTGATACCCACAATTTACGGAATCCTAGCATATGGGGTCTGGGCTATGTATTCTCAACTGATGGGTGTTTATTTTAATTATTTATAAGTACAGCCCGGTTTTGTAATGAAAGTCTTCTGGTTTATCAGCCAATTATATAATCATAGATCCTAAACAAAATATAGGTACTCAACAATTGCTTGATTTAGGTTAACAACCTTCTTTATCCATAGGTTAAAGTTAATAAGCTTTCAAAAAACTTAATCAGTGTATGTCAAGAGCATGTTTTATTTTATGAATAAGACTTCAAGGTGAGCCTGTGATACCTGTGATGTGTGTAACAAGTATGTCATGGAAATCATCATAGGTGAATGAAAATTAGTCACTGGCCATAAATTTGTACAGAAATTTTAATTTGGTACTTCTTCTCTTTATAAATAGACCTTCATTTAAATCAGCCTGATAATAGTGTAATGTACTTATATGTACCTATATGTACTTATGTATAGTTTGTTTAAAAATAGCATAGTTTTGTTTGTAGAGACCTAAATAATGTTTTTTTTTAAAAAGCGCCATTATAAGCAAATTTTAATTGGATTCTGCCAAACACACTTTTATTTAATCATTAAAAAATGAACCACCTTTAACACACAAGTTGTCAATTCGAGTTGCTACATTCTCTATCGCACAAAGCTCACCAAACAAGTGTGGTGGCAAAGTGACGATAGGTATATGATTTTTGTAAATATTTATTTTACAAAAATCACATCACTAGACTACTCTCTGAGACAGCTGATAAGATTATCAGTAATATAATTGTGTCTTGTCCCAAGTATGTTCATCGAGGCAAATCAGTTTTGGTGCTCATTCTAAGCCTGCTTGGTGATTTTGACAAAACTGGACCTGAAGTAGGTCAGGTTTGATTTTCCTACTCGTAGGAGTAGGATGACAAACCAGGTAGCATACAAGGGATTAAAAAACAAAAGGTTGCATAAACTAAGTTTTCATCATCGTCATAAATAGCCTGTGAAGACTGCTGAACATAGGCCTCTCCCAAAGACTGTCATGACGAACGATTTTATAGGCCACCTCCATCCACCGACTTCGCGCAACCCTTGAGATGTCATCTGACTATCTTGTAGAGGGCCTTCCTAAACTGTGACGTCCGGTTCGTGGTCGCTATTCGAGAACCCTTCCTCCCCAGCAGTGGTTCTGCGAGCTATATTATGTCCACATGGCCACTTCAACTTGCTAATTCTAAGGGCCATGTCGGCGACTTCTTCTACGGATTTCCTCGTTTCTGAGTTTATCACATAGCGAAGTGAAACTCCTCATAGTTATTTCTATTAGATATATGTATCTGTTAAATTTTCTTTCAACTCTCCTTCATATCTGTACACACAGAGATGATTTCAACTTTATAGGAAATCGTCTCTGTGTACTGCATTAGGTGAACTGTTTTTTGTACTAATAATATAATCAAAAACTAAAGGCCTAAAAAAAAATTAAAAAATGATTCACATTGTATACATTATATTATTTCCGTTCATCTGATAGCCCACATGACCAGATGATCGCACTTTATTTCTGAAGGCCTCTTTAACCACGCGTAGTTCAAAAACCTTCATGATTAATTGAATTCGAAAATCCTGTTAGTATAACCAATATATATATATATATATATATATATATATAAAGGAAGCTATTCCTACCAAGTTTCATCAAGATTGAATAAACGGTTCGGCGGTTATTGTCGAACAAACAAACGCCGGCCGGTTTGTTCAAATATAGACTCGGAGATCTTGGTCGCTTTGCTCAGTCTATCTGAATTATTAGTATTTAAATTACGACCCCAGCTAAGAGGCCCTTTGGAATTAGGAATGAAAATGGAAAAGTACTGCATAAAAAACACTTTGTACATAAACTTTGTCTTAGTTCTTTATAGTTCCATATTTAAATTTGAAATACAGCTACTAGGTTACAGCTTGACCCCATAAATATACTTACCACTAAGTATTGATTTTGGATTTTTTTAGGGCGGGAAGAGAAACGGGGTTTGAATGTGTGTATAGGAGTATAGTTTTTTAAAGGTAGGAACTTGAAAATTGTAGCTATTCATCATAAATAAATAATGACATAAGCATTTCAGGGTCTTTGGACTTTTACATTTTAAGGAGGGGTAATGGGGGATGATAGTTTGTATGAGATTATAGTTATTTTTAAACACGACTCCACATTTGCAAAGACGCTGGCAACAGCTAGTATGGTATAAATAACAACTCATTAAGTACTTAGTTCCGAGATCTGTGGTGTTATCGTTTTTAGAGGGGGGGCTGTTGGTAATAAACCAGGAATTTGTCATAGGAGGTCCCCCATTGGAAGATGGAGCCACCGTCAATTGGCGTAACTAGTTTGTCACTACGAATTAACCTTGCGTGGGAGTAATAGCAACGGTGAAAAGCTAAAAGGGAGTATCAATAATACTCCTATTAGTGATATCGTTTCGTAATTAACGTATACTTATCTAAGCTAGACCTTTCAACACGAGAGATATCTCCAGCATTATGTTAGTTAGGATCAAATTATTCTTGAATTTTAGAATCACATTTTTCAGTCACGGTTATGTTATAACCATGACTGACCGTAAATCCACGATGGATTTTACGTAAATATACAGATACACTATACAGGCCTGTGGGCGGATAGGCACTGGCTATACAAACTGTTTCTTTTCCTTGCAGATGATGTGACCGTAGCTATCTGTCCTGGCATTGGCAATACCTCTGAAAGTGTGTACATCCGCACATATGTGCACTACTCGCAATGCCACGGCTATAGGTGCGCGGTGCTGAATCACATCGGGGCACTCAACAGTGTGCCGGTCACCGGCAACCGAATATTCTCGTATGGTGAGTTACAACTATCAAAAACTTTGGAACTACAGAATTGAAATTATAGTCGTTTGAAAATTTAAAATAACACTGTTATTATGGACGGTTTTTTGACGATCAATTCTGACGTTTCATATCTAATTTATCAATTTTTCTTCATCATGAACAAAATCGACGAATCAAACAGTATTAAAAACAGCCGTAGTTTACATTTTTAAGCTTTGAAACTAGGTATCATGGTTATGATTTTTACTCAGAACGGGAGTTTTACTACAATTTGATTGATTTTATGCTCCCTGATATTTTGACACAGTGATGTGTAATCCAGTCAGCTAGTTTATCGTCAGCCCATTTAGCCGGGGAGAGACTCGTGGCCGTGACAACTGTGGCGCAGTGGGCGAAGATCCGCCTGAGACGCAGAAGGTTGCGGGTTCGGTTCCCGTTGTGGGACAAATGTTTGTATATGCAAATATTTGTCTCGGGTCTGGGTGTTTTGTATGATATGTATGTATTTGTTAAAAAAAGTAATATTAAACTAGTCATGTAGTTCCCATAACACAAGCTCTATTTAGTTTGGGGCTAGATGATGCTGTGTGAAAAATGAACAGAATTATTATTATGGTATACGTTATGTAAGAACCATAATGTGCACTGCACTATTCTCAAGGCTAACAGATCAATATGAGGTGCTAAACCTAAACTGCAACGTGCCGGCAAACGATTATTCTCATGTTGTGATTGTGAGTCACTGTTTCTATATGCGGATATATTGTAAAGTACAGAGAAGCCGTCTATGTTTTTTGTATTGATAACAGTTTATGGCAGCTTTTCATTTAAAAAAGTTTTCAGATAAGTACAGGGCTTTCGTAGCCGTGTTTTTGGAGTTTACGTTATTTATGACGCAATTGTGAAGAAACGGTAGTAATCCGATCTAGGGGCACAGACTATTATACCGTATTTATACTTGCGCGTTTGCGTTCGCCGCCTAAAAGACCGCCACCGAACGCGACGAGACGCGACGGACGGACGCAAGCGCGCTAATCGTGAGGTGAATGACGAGGCGAGTGGCGAACGTGCCGTTCACACATGCTTCTTTCGCCACAAATTAGTTGTAAGAAATTAACATTCGTCATTCGCCTCTCTCTTTGCCTCAGAGACTGTGTAGGCACAGATATTATAAGGCCCGCCTGAGACGCAGAAGGTTGCGGGTTCAATTCCCGCCTCGGGACAAATGTTTGTATCTGCAAATATTTGTCTCGGGTCTGGGTGTTTTCTATGTATAATATGAATGTATTTACAAAAAAAAAAGTATATAAGTAGTATATCAGTCATGTAGTTCCCATAATACAAGCTCTGCTTAGTTTGGGGCTAGATGATGCTGTGTAAAAAATGTCCAGAATTATTTATTTATTTATTATAATACAAGTAGTGTAGGTGTGTGTATTTAAAACATGTGGTTTCATGGTAAATCAATAGCTGTCATTCATAACTCACATGAACAGAGGTACTTAGTTACTGAGTAAAGATGAATAGGTATGATAAAGTTATCATTTTCCTGAATAAACATTGTTGGATTCCCGCACAATCATTTTGCCCCAAACTAAGCAGAGCTTGTATTATGGGAACTACTCGTATATGACTGATATACTAACTTATATACTTTTTTTTTTGTAAAAACATACATATTTATACATAGAAAACACCGAGACCAGAAACAAATATTTGTAAATCAATCTCTCAATAAGAATATTTGATAATAACTAACATTGACGCCGATACTATAATTAAAGTATCTACTATATATTTTGCAGTCGTCGAGGTAGTGATAGGCATTGCGTCAGCAGGTAATGTCTGTTTTTATACATGAGTCAAGTGTTCATTTTATTATGCGAGTATGATCGATTCTGACGCTGCACCTAGACGGGTGTTTACCGGCTGCCGAACCACTTTTGGATTATTATGTGGTTGTGGTATATTCACACAAGGAATACAGTAAACAATGGAAAATGTTGCAAAATCTTCAGTGTATACTAACTTAACAACATCCTATAGTTCACTTCTTCTCCCAAAGACTGTCATTATGATCGATATGGACTTCCCACAACCTTTAAGATGTCATCGTCCATTGTGTAGGGCACCTTCTCTGTTCTGTGTTGCGTAGGGCGTTCCTATCACTGTGACTCGCGTCGTCCGGTACGTGGTCGCCATTGAGGAACTTTCTTTTCCAGATGTTGCCAATTGCCACTACAACTTGCTAATTCTAAGAGTCATGTAATGATAAAAAAGTCATTTATCTTCATGAATTCCAATGCTTTATTTATGGTAACCTTTGATTGTTTCAATGTTTGCTAATTTGCGTACACTTATTACTTTAAATTGGCTGAAGTTTTGACTTGTAATGAGACTAGATTTAGTCTAATCTAGTCTCATTACAAGTCAAAAGTTACATTCATTTTCACGGTAGCTAGTGTTCAGTACTTATCACTCATACATTATGTATGTAGGCTGCGCTTCTCACTTGGTAGTATCGGCCGGCAGATTCACGTGAAAGTTATGATTACGAAGACATTGTTCATTGTACCTATGTACATTTCCACAAAACAACTTCTGTTTTTGTGTGAATCAGGTCCAAGACGTGTTCAATTTGATGCGGTGGCAACATTTTGTTATGAAAATCTAATAAGCTACTTAACTGGTTAGACATCTGCCAAGTATTCAGTAAATATATATTTATAAAGGGTAGGTGAGGGTTTAATCATGCTGATGCTTGAGTTATCTCACTATACAAAAAAGAGTAGGCTTACTATAAAAATATCCTTATAAGTAGAAAGGTAGTTATATACCTAGACCTGCTTGGGATAGATTCAGTTTCGAATTAGCTTTCTCCGTTCTCAAATGGCTAACCGGGGCGGGGAAACACGAGATCCTTCGAATGTTCTGAGAGGGAGAAAAACGCTATACTGAAGCTAAACTATTACGCTGCTTGTTTTTTTTTGTTGTTAACCTTTATGTACTAATGTCTTGTAACTTTAAATGTCTTATCTAATGCTACGGTTTACCTCTTTATCAATACTTCTGAACTCTGCAGTGTATATGTTAAACTCTGCCCTCTTAGCTATATGTGATTTTGTTTTACTTGACAGTTTAATTTATTTTTTCTAGAAGGTTTAATAATCTTGCTGCTGTTTTCTATCCCTTTAACTATGGCTTAGTATTTTTCATCGACGTCATCGACATCATTTATCCTGTGACTTTGGTTGGAGAGCTCATGATTAAATTGATCGGAGTTTTTTAAATTACAAAGCATTCCAAATACACCCTATTTGGAATGCTTTGTAATTTTTCTACTGAATCGTCTTTGGATTTTAAAGTTAAATTTATTTTTTGCACGAACTGGTCTTTGGTCTGATCTAAATATAATGTTGTTTGACGCCTACATCTTTAACGATAGATTTATCTGAAGATAACACGAAATCTATCTGGTTTCTATATATCCTACTAGCTGCGCCACGCGGTTTCACCCGCGTAAGTTTCGATCTTATACTCGTGATAACTTCGAAATTAAATATCCGATTCGAATGAATTAAAAAGTGTTTGACTACTACATAAATACCCTTGATGACAAAACTATTTATTTGGATAAGAATGAGTACTACGATACGAATGTAACCAACTTTTGTTTCTACCGGCGAATTTTAAAACACAAAGGCTTCTATTGTGACTTAACTATGATAGTTAGGTATATTCCCTCGAGGACTTTTTTGTAGGTAATAATGAGTACTTTAATCATGTAGTACATCATTTTAATTAATCATCAGTAGTTCTCTCAGCGCACGCCAAATAATGAATTTTATAGGCAAAGTTTTGCTACTTTGGGTAACATTTTTGCAATTTTCTTAAGGATCTCTAATTTTTTTGAAAATAAATTATGACCTATGTTGCATCCTGATAATTTTGCTTTCCATTAGCAAAAAAATGGTTAAAATCGGTCCAGAAGTTTCGGAGCCTATTCGGTACAAACAAACAAAAAAATATTTCCTCTTTATAATATTAGTAAAGATTTGGTGCCACCCAAGTCTACCGCCGTTGTGGTTTTTTACAAAAAAGCTTCATGCAACATACATTGCCTGACCAAAGGCAAAATGTATTAATCTGGTACAAGCTGTATTAAGAATGTCGTTAAAACTTACCACTTCCTCGTTAGAATATGTATGTAAATTTCGGTGTATATGCTTGAATGACTATGAGGGTGGTTTTGGATGATACCAAACATCTCACAAATTTAATTTTTTTTAATTGTTCAACAGCCCTTTTTATATTAACAGTTCTAACCTTAATCTAACTTACAGCCAATGAGAGATTTACATTATTTATAAGAAACTTACAAAATACCGACAGTCTAACATAAACAAAATACAACTTATAGAAATTATGAGAATAGTACAGTTAATTAGATAACGATAATACAAGATACAATTTATTTAACCTAGAGCAATAAATTTATATTTATATGTACTTGCATAGTGCTAGTTCATATTAAATTTTACTTAATTATATACCTACATATATAGATATTAATATATTTTTTTCACGTTGGTATATATTATTTATATATTACGGAGTTAATCTGTTATCTTCAATCCGAACAAATTTTTATGATGCGGTCCTAATGTTGATAAACTTTTGCACTGGCTTATCTTTTGTCAATATTTGGTTTCAGGCCACACGGATGATTACGATTACATGGTGCAGAATCTCCTGGAACGTTACCCCAATACAAAGTTGATCCTAGTAGGGTTTAGTCTGGGCGGCAACCTTGTTACAAAGTACTTGGGTGAAGATCGGAAGATACATACGAACATAATTGGAGGGATATCCATATGTCAGGGATACAATGCTATTGAGTGAGTTTATTTTATTTTATTAGATGTCTTTTGTATTCATTGTTATAGTTTTAAACTTTTTAGTGCTGGTAACTTCTAATCTATCGTTTGAACTATCATACGATGTAAAAATTTATAAGTACTTTGACGTAGTGTTAAGTTATTGTCGTAGGCAGTAAACTATTGGTATACAATTAGACAATAAGCACATACCGTGCTATTTACCCAGCCTAGTAATTTTCATAGAATAACCTTCAACTTGATTCGTAGTTATAGTTGGAAATCATGCATTCATTTGTGACTTACCTTCATTTTTCTCACAATTAAGTTATTATAATGCACGATTACTTGACCTTCATGGGCTATAGTGAAACAATACAACTGTTATTGTGAAAATGTACCTAGCTAGCTACGTATATAGCTTATTCAAAGTTTTTTGTTTAGTAATCATTGCTCTTTGACATTGAATAAAGCGTTCTAGTTACTCGTAGAAGACCGGACGACCGGTATTGTCGGCGGCGAAGCGGGCGTGTAGCCTGCAGAGACGCAGGTGCTGGTTAGATTCCCGCTGCGGGAAAAATGTTTGAATGTTCGGCAGATATACGAGTATGTTCCTGGTCCGGGTGTTGTAGTACTATGATACTAGTAGTTCCTGAAACCTATGATACAATAAATCCTAGTCTGTGACTGTTGGGTGTAAAAAAACGATGTAGCGTACCTACTTACTCAAAGTATGACATCAGAATTTCCGAATAGACTGATGGTCTATGGAAATTCTGAAGTGACAGTAATCACTTAAAGTGCTAAGGCGGCTATCGGTATGCGATTCCTTATCGCTATTATGATGCTTATAAGGATTATTTGCGATGTCGATGTAAGATTAAAAATATCATGCTATTTCGATCAGATAGAGATTAAAACTGAAGTAGGTAAGAAAAATGGTGATTGATTGACCGTAAGATGTCTCAAGCTATTTAAAAGTCATTAGTTTCTTGTCTGTAAGCAATAGTCATTAGGATGACCTGGGTATACTGCGGTCGTTGACTTTTCGCGTGACGTAGTACCAGCTGTCCCTAAACTATTGTCCTGCCCACCCAACTCTATATAATAATAAAATTAATCCACGCCTTACATGACTACGTCAGTTTTGGGAATGAAGTTCCAAGGCGTAGTTTAATAGCTTCTTGCTGTCGAGGGCAAGGTTTTGCATGCTGCCAAATCGCTGACAACTTTTTACTAATATTTGGAACGTTGACAGCTGGAACGACAGAATAGCCTTGTCTCTATGATGTATCTACGGGTATGACCATTTCCATGAGACAGTTAATTTTCAAAAACGATCATATAAGAGAGGATGTCGTTATGTCCGATCGTGCCTGCTCTCCTTCAAGCAATTACCAGCCTCAAAGATCTATTTGTTGCGGGCCTAAAATATGGCATAACGCGGCGAAACGCGGCATAACGCGGCATAAAAAATATGGCATTTAAAGGGTATAAAATAGAACTTAAAACTATAGAAAAACATCGTAGAAAGGAAAACATCGTAACTATTCCGGCTATTGGCTACACAAAATTTAAATCACTACTGGAACCACCTAGGTGTATTACGATTTACGGTCCATACAATCTCACTACAAAATCTAACCTGAATTAGGTAATTCATATCGCTAACATTTAATTTTTCTCTCTCCGCGATGCGTCTTGGACTTGTCCGTATCCCTCACCCCGATGAAGACTCGGAATGAGTCGAAACAATGGTGCCTTTACCGATACGTAAAAAATACGTCTTTACAATATGAACAATCTCACGATAGCAAGTTCCTCACCCTTCTACTCCTCCCAAAACAAGCCTGCACCGAGGCTGCATGACATGCCTTAAAGGCCTTTGCCAGGATCTATCCCAATGGCTTGCGGCCAGTCACTGCATCCTCGTCACTACCGGTCGTAATATAAAATATTGAGATTACCAGAGAGGCACCAGCGCAATCGTTGACTCACTTAAAATAGTCACGCGTATATGAAACCTGCTATCATCATCATCCCTCAAAAAATTAAGATATAAAGATGAAGCTAATGTAACATTGTCGTTTTTAGCACAATGGTCTACCTTCTGCAGTGGCAGAATTTCCGCCGTTTCTACTTATACATAATGACAGATAACTACCGCAACATCATCACTCGGCACAAGGGAAAACTGCTCAGTCCGGAACTAAAGGCTCGCTACTCGCTGGACGAGAAGATGATCGTCTCGGCTGGTACGCTTCCGGATTTAGACGAAGCGTATTCTAGGTAAGAGTACTGTGTTAGTTAGACGCTGTGATTTCAGCAAGATACACATCCAGCGGAAACACGACTATGCGGCTAGGCTTTTGACGCGGAACTTGTGCAATAGACGAACTCGTGATGAAAGCCCACATCCTAGGTAGATGTTACATCATCCACCACTCATCATCAGCAGCCGTAGAAGTCTGCTTGACATATCTCCTCCCATAAGTACAACGGATAAGTGTCTGACCAACTTCCTGCAACTTTTATGTCATTCCCACACTGCGCGTTCTGGTTCGTGGTCGCCAATCAAGAACCTTTATTCCCCATCGGTTGACGGTTCTGCTAACTAAAAACTATGACCCGCCCATTGCCTCAATTTTCTAATTCTGAGAACTGTTTCTTTGATTGCTGCACGGACCATATAATACCAAACATCAAAGCAACATCAAACTGATTTAGTAATGCCAATTGCCTCGTTCTATTATTATTTTCCAGCTCAGTAGATATTGTTCTTTTTAACAGGAAAGTACACGGCTTCGATACAGTGGCTGATCTTTACAAATGGAGTTCGTGTGCCTTCTACTTTGAGAAGATAAAAACCCCGATGATATTCGTCAACGCGCGAGACGATCCCATCGTCCCTGAACAGTTATTACCTAGAATAAGGGAATTTGTCAGTGAGTACCTACATATCTAAGCTATCTTTAAGAACCTCTCAAACAGCGAAGGATATCATGATAGTTGAGGAAACTGGCATGACTTAGAACCAAAAGTTCTAAGTATGCGAGGGGCATTTAACCCTTTCACCATACATAGATGGATAGATATTAAATGTTTTATTTCACAAGATAAAACGAGTACATAGGCAAACTTAATGCTAATTAGCATTTTCTTCCAGCTGACCTTTGTGTAATGATTCGGTAACTAGATCCATTTCAGCGGTACATTATATTCTTACATCAACCTGCCACCTAATTGCTCCAGCAAAATGGCTATGAGAACTCATGTGGTCAGGCTTAGTGATGTCTAAAACATAAAAATAGAAAGTTTAGGTTGAGAAGGGTATTTAAAGGTATAGAAGTTTGGTACATTGCTAACACCCGGTTTCTGAAAACATGACCAAATCATTAATTAGATTTTCAATGGTTTAATGTCATATGATTGGTTGTTTATATTTTAGTCGAACAATCACTTTACTTGACATGAGATTCGACAATAGGTTAGTTTAACAAGCCTTTCAGAAACTCGCTATCAGTAATGCCCAAATCGATTCGATTTGTATAACTTCAGTGATGGTTCTTAGATAAGTTTTATCGCCACAAGTCACTAAAGGGCAATAGAGCAATAGAGGATGGAACACACGTCGAGGGTGTAAAAAAATCGCACAACTTGTTTATTGTGATCTTAATCTGATTCCAATGTATTCCACATGTTTACAGGTGCGCGTGATAAAGCTATGTACTTAGAGCTGGCTCACGGCGGACATCTGGGCTTTTACGAAGGCGGTCTCGTCTACGCTAATCCGGTGAACTGGCTGGACCGGGCCCTGGTCGGCATCGCCGGCGGACTCCTGATGGCGCACAACAAATGCTCGCAGAAAGACGCGTCTGTTGACACAGAATGCTTGGGCTCGGACGACGAGCCAGATCTCATCAGGTCAGCGACTATTGTGTACCGGGATCCTTTGGAAAAGAAAACGCAGACCGCATTCTAATCTGGTGGGAACCCTTGACACTCGATTCTAATCGGAATTTGGGATTAGGATCGTATTCGTGCAATTTGGTACTTTTGAATGCAAAACTAACGCACGATTGGAATTCGTATTTGGTGGAAATTGAATAAGCTATTTATTGGTAGGTACTTTTGACGCGATTTTGACGTTAACATTCGAGATTGATTTAGAGTTTGCGATTGAAATGGCATAGGAAGAAAATTAAAAAAAAAAACGAAACTGTATTTGATTACGATTGAATTGAGATTGTATCGATTGTCAAGGGTAACCCTGCTGATTGCACCAGTCCACTTGTAGGCAAGTTATGCAGCGGTTCGTACAAAACTACTTTGACGTGTGTAAGTTTCTGCAAGTGTCGGTTGGAGCGAATGGGTTTAAAGAGTACAAGGCCGGCTCGGAGATTAAATATGACTGAGCAACGCACAGAACCTGTAGAGGGTCTAGCAATGAATTTGCTAGTTTTTATCTTCGGAAGGTCAAGGTACTTCACTTCTTAGCTGATAACGAGTTTATTTGCTCGTAGATGTCGCTCATGTTATTCCTAAAATAGATGAAACTACCCAAGTTTAAATAGTCATAACTTAGACGAAGTTTTGAAAAAAAGGTGCGTAACCAATTTGAATAACTTTGAACGTTGTTTATTTTTTGCTTCAATGAACATCGTGACCCTGACCTTCTGTTGATAAAAACTATAGAACATAAACCTAGGTTTACATTTGGATTGAACTCCGAATTTCAAAGAGTATGTCCTTAATGGCAGTAAATAGACTACAAACCGTTTTACCAAGGTAATTCATAGATGAATAGCAACCGTTCCTAAAAGACGTATAATAGAATGCCCTGAGTAAGATATAAACGCGATACAAGTACATATATGTCTTATTTTAAATTAGTTACAGGACAGCTAAAACGTATGGGACACTGCTCGTGCAAAATTAGCAGGTTTAGTGATAATATTACAAATGCGTCAAATACATGTGACATACCTAATGATCGTCTGCATGAAGCAAAAGCAAATAAGCGTGTTTTTGGCAAAAAATAAATCATGAAAAAAAAAAACATTAAGGGACGCCTATTTCTTTGCTTAAGCTAAGAGCAGACAGTCATAAGCTCTATAAGTCCCGTAATTAGCTGGTGAAAATAATGCTACCTACATCAATGTTTAAAGTACTACGTAGGTTGAAACATACTTTATTATAATACACTTCAATAATATACATAGGTATTTTTGTTACTGCGGTGTGGATGAAGAGGGCTCTTTCATATTTATGAAATTAGTATTTGTTCAGGAGAAAGAGCACATAATTTTATTTGTTGACATTTAATATTTACTTTACCCTTCATTTAAATTATTATGTTGTGATAATATTACTTTCTTATGATTATTTATGCATTTTACTAGAAATGTTATGTTGGTTATTGTTTTTTTTACATGTTTGTTATAGAAACAGATAAGAACCATTTCAGCAACTGTTAAAACAATTTTACCAGTACAAAGTATATAATATAATATTGTAATTATTGAATAGCAACAATGCTGGAAATGGGATTTGGACAAATTGAAATTGATTATATAATGATATTGATATTATATGTATAATATTTTAGTCTGCGAAATCTGTTAAAATTGTGACTTACTTAGAAACGGAATATTTATCAATTTGTGTGTTCTATTGTTTCCCGATATAATCCACAAAGCCAGTTCCTACCGTGCGCATGAAGCAGTGCCGATATATAGGAAAACATTGGAACTCACCAAATGATGCTAAATATCCCGTTGTAAATGGAGATTATGCGCATAATCATGGTAGATTCAATAGTTTAAGTACTCATTATTAGTTACGGAACGAGTATTTCTAACGCTTTACGGCAAAGCACGACAGAAACAAATCGTCCTTTTAAATGTGGGTTTAGCAAAAGCAGCCAGCTTTTGATGTGATTCTAAAATACTACTTAAATGTAATATTAAGTCATGCACTGAAGTGTTTAAAAGGCTACAGAGCACAATAATTTGTATTTTTTATAATTAGTAAATAGTAATTAACGTGAGTTAAAAATTGCTACTTATAATGTGAGATCGCTGGCATCAACGGAACGATTTATTGAGCTCAACTATGCCTTACGAAAAATTGAATTCGATATACTGGGCTTAGCAGAGATCAGGAAAATGGGCTGCAACATAGAAGAACATGAACATTATATATTTTGCTACAAGGGCGAAACACCTGGTCTGTATGGCTCAGGATTTCTGATAAATAAAACACATAAGAAAAATATAACAAGCTTTGAAGGACTATCAGAAAGAGTCGCACTACTTCAAATGAAATTCAACAACACGATACTGACTATCATACAAGCATACGCGCCCACAGAAAAAACAGATGAAGAAGAAATCTTTAAATTTTATAGAACGCTAGAGGAAGCTCATACAATGGCAGGAAAGGATGTATTAGTAATTGGAGATTTTAATGCAAAAATTGGACAACCTAAGAAAAACGAAAACTTGATCTTAGGAAAATTTGGCTATGGCACAAGAAATAAACGAGGAGAACTACTCCTACAATATGCATTCGAACACAAACTCTCCATTATGAATACGTACTTCAAAAAGAAGGACAGTCGCCGATGGACCTGGCTCTCACCCGACCACAACACAAGAAACGAAATAGATTTCATAATGACAAATCAGCCCAAAAACATCTCAAATGTAGAGGTCCTCATAGTAGAATTCCCTTCCGACCATCGTCTTGTGAGAGCTACTTTTCATCTTGGAAAGGCAAAAAAATGTAGGACCATGTTTAAATCTGCAACGTATAAGCTAAACACCGAAGAAGACATCACAACATACCACAACCACCTCAAACAAAACCTACAAGAACTTCGACCAGAAGAACAACACGACGTTCAAACCTACTACGATAAATTAGAATTTATTATCAAAAATAGTATACAAACAAAAACAAATAGTACCTACGGAAAAACAAACTGCATTCTTAGTAAAAGTACGCAACATTTAATTACAAGAAGGTCAGAACTTATAAAAACTAAACACAAATCTAAAGAATTGAAAAAAGAACTAAGTGAACTATTCAAAAAAACTAATAAAGCTATCAAAGATGATTATAAAACTCACAGAAATAAAATAATTGCAAAAAACCTAACATGTTATAGGAGTACAAAGAGAGCGTTCAAGGAACTTACTACTCATAAAAACTGGATTCAGAGTCTAAACACTGTGCCAAAGAAAAAAACAAACACTAGACATGATATTATAAGCAGCGCTACGACATTTTATAAAAAATTATACGAAGAATCCACACAAAAACAAAAAGACACAGAAGAACTTGAAAACAAAGACAACATACAACCGATAGATATAAAAGAAGTGATAGAACATATAAAAACATTGAAAACGGACAAAAGCCCAGGTCCGGATGGACTACAAAACGAAGCCCTGAAAATGGGAGTAGCCTATCTAGCGGAACCAATGACATATTTGTTTAATATGGTACTGAACACATGTCGACCACCAAATCAATGGAAGCAGTCGGACATCATTCTACTCTACAAGAAAGGAGATCCACAAGATGTAGCAAATTACCGACCAATCAGCCTTCTCTCGAGTCTCTACAAATTGTTCACATCAATCTTGCAAAGTAGAATGAAAAGCAATATAGACAATCTGCAACCCGTCGAACAAGCAGGCTTCCGGTCAGGCTTCTCAACAATGGATCATATACATGTAATGGAACAAATTATCGAAAAATATACAGAATACAACAAGCCCCTATACGTGGCGTTTATAGACTATGCTAAAGCATTTGATACTATATCTCACGAATCTATCTGGAGAGCACTCAGGCAATGCAAAACGAACGAAAAATACATTCAAGTTCTGAGAAATATTTACAACGACAGCATTAGTAGAGTAAAACTCGAAACTAGAGGAGATGAGATCCCAATTCGTAGAGGCGTGCGGCAAGGAGACCCATTGTCACCAAAACTTTTTATAGCAGTGCTGCAGAGCATCTTCGCAAAGCTTGACTGGGACCATGAAGGAATCAGAGTTGCTGGACACAACCTTCATCATCTCCGATTTGCAGACGATATTGTCCTATTTGCAGAGACAAGCAAAAAGCTAGAAGAAATGATAGATCTTTTAAGTGTAGAAAGCGAAAAAGTAGGCCTAAAAATGAACGAAAGCAAAACAAAAATAATGACGAATAGCAAAGCAAATAATATTTATTTAAAGAATAGTCCCTTAGAATACGTGAACAGCTACATATACCTTGGCAAACAGATATCCTTTCACGACAGAAACACGGAAAAGGAAGTGGAAAGACGCATAACTATGAGTTGGAAGAAGTTTTGGAGTTTAAAAGAAATTGTGAAAGGCGACCTATCTCTCCATCTGAAAAAAACTGTGCTAGATACCTGTGTCCTACCGACTCTAACATATGGTTGCCAAACATGGAGCTACACAGCAAAAATAAAATCACAAATATCAACCTGCCAGAGGGCGATGGAAAGAAGCATTTTAAAAATCAGAAAGATACAAAAAATCAGAAGCGAGTTTATTAGGAAAAAAACAAAAGTAACAGATGCTCTCCAGCATGCGCTCAAGTTAAAATGGAAGTGGGCAGGCCACTTAGCCCGATACACCGAAAAAAGGTGGACTATCGAGGCGACTAGATGGACAGGACCTAGTGGCAAAAGAAAACCTGGTCGACCAAGAAAAAGATGGACAGATGACATTATAGAAACTGCTGGGAAAAACTGGATGCTCATAGCTAGAGACAGAGAGAAATGGAATCAACTGGAGGAGGCCTATACCCAAAGAGGGGTTCCTAATCAACATTAGTTGTATATATATAGCTTTTAATATGTAAATTTAGTTGGTAAGGAAATAAAAAAGGCTTTATTATTATTATTATTATTATTATAATTAACGTGAGTTTAGAGATGAAGGCCTATGAATATATTAAAATGGAAAATCTGAGTGTGATAGCTACTACTGGGTAACCAGACTATATTTATTTAGCATTCGAATACTATTATATTCCATTATAAATAAGAATGTAGGAAAGAATCTACCTACTTTATGTCTAAAGATCTATGCACCTACTCTCTACCATACACATAAAAAAACTATGCCTAAATACGAGCAAGAATAAAGATGATAATACTTTTATGGACGCATCGTTTACGTACTTACGAAAAGTACATGCATCTAGTCTGATCTCAAATGATGGATTGCATTGTGTACAACTGCTAATATAGAACTGAATATGACTATAAATGAGCACAGGCTCATGATAGTTAGATGAGACGGGCATAGTCAACCAGTACCTACGTAAAACAAATTTAGCGGTCAGACGAGATACGTACTTATTTGCCGCCCGAGCTAAGCCAGTTGTAAAATTAACGTATACTTATAGGTGGGTACGATTATTTTTCTTCATTATGTTGCATTTCTATTTATTTTTATATTTCTGTATTATTGCTTACTGTAGCACCTAGTCTTTGCAAGATTGCCCCTTGCTGCGTAAAATGCTAAACAATACTGTAACTGTGTACATTCCTTCAAATAAAAATATGTTAATAACTATCTATCAAACCCACAATTCATGCAAGATGGCCCAATACCAATATTATAGAGGCGTTAAATTCTCATGCATGGCCCATCTGAATGTTTGCTCTACGATGCATCCCTATAAGCTATGATGTATGCTTTGTTATTTTGATGTACAGTGAAGTAAGAGACTAATCAATATTTCAATCTTGTAACCAGGTAGATTGCTAGTTGCGCTGGATTATGATAAACTTGATGTGAATCATCGCTATAATTGTTACTGAAAGGGTATCTCTAGATACCTACCTACAAAAAAAAACATAATTCGAAAGTGTTGAGTGTACTTATTAAGAAATAATAATTATGGTGCTTAATTATGTGAAGCCTTAAAACATGTGTTGAGAAATGACGTTTATTGTTGTCTTGTACCTAATGTAATTTTGTACGCAATGTCTATGGTATTTTGGGGCGCAAATAAAGCCTCTGAAACATAGGACACTTTCGTATAAAACAACAACATATACACGCATAAAAATACGATAGATATATACATAATGTACTAGTGCCTAAGTACAGAATGTATAAAAATGTGCCTACAAATTTGTCCTAACAACTGAAAAACTATGTAAGTAACGTGACAAGCTTCACAAAACCAGTTGCCTAATTAACAATGTTTGGTATTTTGTGTACACAGTCTATTAATAAAAAAAATTATAAAAATAAAAATGCAGTTTCAATTCGTTTTATTCCATTCATATTGAAATTATTCATTACAAAAGGATTGATAAATAAGTATTTTAAATCTAAAGTCAATAATATAAAATTTTAAAAGACGGGTGAATTTACGATGCCTTATTCTAGCTAACCTATATCTTAAAATATTTTGTAAATGGAATATTATTAAGTTTTCGCTGTTATTTAAAAAAAAATAGCTAAAAATATAAAAAAGTTAAACGACAAAATACTGCTTAGGCGTTTTAGGGAATACGAAAGAAAATATGATGTTTTTGATTGAGCACATATTATGAGATCATCAGTTATTTTACATACTTTACACGAAATATAAAAGAAGCATTGTTATGTTACTAGACCTTAGATACTGATGTTTACTGAGAGAGCACTAAAAATATTGAATAGGTACTTAGCCAATTAAATAAATAAGAGCCGTACTTTGTATACTCGCAGTGCGCCATGTGAGCTTTATCCGATGCGGGGCTTTTGATGCGGCGAGGCGACCAGAGGGTTATATCCTAAATTTACAACATGTCAATTTGGTCACTGTGGATGCGGCAAGCTGAAGACAGGGCGCTATGGCGCTCATTAGGGGAGGTCCAGCAGTGGACTAATATAGGCTGATGATGATAATCGACAATTTTTGTACTGAAATCGTCGTATCGAACGACATCGTTTCGCCATGTTTCGTAACTCAAACACAAATTATCCGTACGGTTTCGATTTTTTTTATGGGAATCCGGTAAACACTCCTAAGGGACGTATTCAAAACCTAGTTCAGTACAAAAATGTCGTTAACTATTTGTTTGAATTTATTGTACATTTGTTGATGCATAAGCTCACATTGCATAAGTTTAGAAAAGGCTGTAATTCTACGAAGACAACGAGAACGTAACACTACACATCAATATTCCAAATACAAATATCACAACATTTTTCTTAACTAGCCCATAACTTTCTTTACACATACTTGTACATCTTAATATAACACATCAATAATTAAGTAAGAATTTACATTATTATAATAATAATAATTTCAGTGCCAGATCTAATTGTATTAACAAAATCATAAGATAATTTATATAAGAGAGCAATAAATAGTTTGCTAAAATTACAAAATAGCATGGACACAAAGTATGGCCACAGAGAGTAGGTATTAAATGCAGTTTAAATGCACGCGATATAGATGCATTTGATATTAAAATTAATATTACATAGGTAGTTAATATCTACTAATGTTTCTCTTACTGGTAAAGCCAAGCAACGGTACCACGATCAAACATATTAAGAGGTTCACACTTCACATATACAGAAAATACAATTTACCACGAGTTTTTACGTATTTGAATTACATTGGTCCAGCCAAATTGCATCATCTTTATAGGCCATGTACCAGAGAAAGAAACATTTCATAATACGCCAATAACATACATAATACGTACTTTACATTAATAAATACTGAACACCGTAACCATAAAAATAAATAATTCTGGATAGTGTCGATATTAGCTGCTGTCCAAATTCAAGTTGAATTCATTACATATTAATTTAATATTATATGAAAAAAATATTTTCATCTTTCTAACTAGGGTCATGGAACTGATATTTTACAGTCTTTTTTACAGATCAGTAGTATCTGAGTATTTTCAGAATTAAATTAAAGCTTTTATTGTTACAAAATATGTCTGTATCATACAAAGAATTCACGTAAATGCAATTAAGTCGCGGTATCATATAGTCAGCACATGGCTGCCGGATCCCCTTCCATCGTGCACGCTATATTATCTAATTTATGAGCTAAGTGCATTTTGTTTTCTAGTCCTAATATAATTTGTTCTCTATATTTACTGACATAAATATACAACTCTTTTAAGGCAGACAAAGTATCGAACTCGTTCAACTGTTCCACAGAGAGTTGTTGCATAGAAGTGCTTAGCTCTTGGTCTGTTACTTGGGGTAGTTGAGATACTGACTGATAAAACCTTATAACCATATCTCTGTAGGAGGGCAAATCTTTAGCGAAAAGTAACTTATTGGATGGAGAATCTTTACAAAGTCGATGTTCTGTTAACGAACAAGCGTCCATAAAAGTTTGGGCTATAACTGACAATGAGGAATCCACAGTTGCAGTTTTGTTGATATCAAATATGAAATCTGGATTTTTTATGAGGTTGACCCAAAATCGTAAGGGTAAACTGTTTGACTTCCATGCGTGGACGACTTCTGGATTCATGATACCATGAGTTCTAGCAGCATCATCAAACAGATCGAACAACCATTTTACTGCTGGTGGCAAGACTTCGTTTACAGTAAGGATTGTGCTAAAGAAATCATCGACAAATTTGTGGACTGTTCCTTTCGTAGACAGAAGTCTCGTAAGAAAAATTTCTGGGATCGCCTTGTGACTGTGCTCTGAAGACTTATTTATTATGTGCTGGTATTCGATAGGCTTTACTAAATGGTAGAAATGAACATTTGAATCTGTGATGTCACTATTATATACTCTTATGTGTGAATTAGAACAATATATACCAGTACAATTCTTGCAAGGTATTTTGTAAGGAGTGTTGAAGCTATCATTCTGCCGTGATATCAAGGACATGATGGCAGATTCTTTGACACCATAATGGGCCAATGTGTTTAATTTTCTCCAGCCATTGACCGTCTTCGTGGTCAGATCTTCATCTTGCAGAGTCACGTGGCCGCCTCTGCCATGACGCCATTCGAGATCAACTTCGTGGACGGAAGGTCTCATAGAAAATGGAGTATTTTTAAAAAGACCATCTAAAATTTTAGCTTTGACTTGTGAAATACTATCGCAATCTAAAACTTTACATTGAACTTTTTCATCAAAATCGTCCTGTACAATGTGCAATGTGATTGTTTGGTAATCGATTTGCTCTTTTAAGAGCTTTTCTTCTGAAAGGGAGTATCTTGCTTCGTGTGTAATAGCATCTACGACGCCTTTCTCTATTTGATGTTTGATGGCCTTAAAAAGTAAAAATAAGGATGATCCAGCGTAATCTTTGAGGTAGTAATACATGCACAAAGCCATCCAATTTGTCAACATCTTCTCAACGACACTTTCAGTTCTTCGTAACATTAACTGAGGATGCTTGTTACAAACGGATTTATCTATAAGCCGTAATAAGAGTGACTTCAGTATATCCGTTGCGTATTCCATTTTCCCCATTAGTATAACCATTAACAGGGAGGCCACGTTAACTTTGTCTCGTATGTTGAAAGACTTTTGTGACTCTAATGTATCTATAAATGACAGAAGGAAACATTTATTATTTAAAAGTTGTTCAAATTGAATCATCGCGGCGTCGTAATTAGTTCGCGGGGCGTTAATGAACTGCCGCTGGACATTCAATATGGGGTGATCGGACACACCCGGGAAAAACACTTTCATCACGTAATTAACGTGATCAAGGGTTGGAATACCAGAATGTTCCAGATCTGCTGCCAAATCAGACATATCAGTTTGCAATTCAGCAAAAGCTAGTTTGCATTCCAGTCTTACATTGCTTTCTAGAGTATCCATTTGTATCTGTATTCTTTTGTATTCTCTTTCAGCTTTTGTGCTTCGCCGTCTATACATTACTAGAACGATCATAAAAATTAAAACCAGGAAAAATGTACCAGCTGCAATGCTTGCGATTGCTTCTGGTGGAAAGTTATAATTTCTCATTAATTCATAGTGAAGATAGCCTATTGGGAATCTCAGGTTCTTTCCTACTCTTACGACTACCAAAGGCAAATTAATATCTGTAATTTGTACTCCATTCTCATCCGTATTAGCTGGTTGTATTTCTGGTGGCGTACATAGAAGTTGTTGCATAGTAAGACTGGTCACATTACATGTTTGTACACCAATAGTTACAATCACATCGGACTCATCACTTGCTCGTATTAAATTTTCTCCCTCAATTACCAATGGATCTCCTTTATAAGATTTGATTCTGTTGACAAACTGATACACATGCGGATCTTCCGCGAATACCATGTGAGTACGCGGTGGATTAAAATACTTCTCCAAATCATGCATTGTTTCAACATTGTCCATAACAAAGCCAACTTTCATAGCTATTTGTGGTGTGCTAGTTTGTAATTTGGTAGCTTGTAAGATGTCGTTGTATTTTTTATTGATCGCAGGACTTGGACATTCCATCTGATTAGAATTCAAGACAGTACATGAAGAGCTGTTTACTGGGTCTAATTCGTTTCCATAGTACAATTTCATTAATGGTTTTTGTATGGTATGCAAGTTAGTGCCGTGAACTGTGATCATTCTGCCTCCAGACACAAAACTTTTTAGGGGTTTTATTTCCATTATGGTTGGGTCTTGTGTATAATTAAATAAATCGCCATGTAAAGTTCTGTTAGCATTATCTATAACAACAGTTAATGAATGGACTACGCGAGGCGAATGTGTCTTGGGCGTGATGCATATTATTCTGCTATTCGATGTTTGCGTTTTATTTACGGAACACGGTAGCTCGCCTAAGAAAGCAGATACAGCTGAACCAATATTCAAATGCTGTCCTCCTATGGCTAATTGGGTGCCACCTGAAACAGGCCCTATAGTTGGGTAAACTCCTTGCAACTTGATATTTTCATAGGTGAACAACACAGACGACTCTGTGTAGCCCGAATCATTTTCTACGATAACAGGTGCGACAACAGAACCATTAGAAGATCCCGTCCGACATGTTATGCTTACAGACACTTCAAAATCTACAATGTCGCACAAAACGTCGCCGATACGAACTTTGCCAGTTACTTCTTCAACTCTTAATCCAAGATTACTTCCTTCTATAGTTACGATTGTTCCTCCTTCTAAAGGTCCACTAAGGGGTTTTATCATATCAATTCTTGGTTTCGGACATTCCGTAACAGGATTTTCAAGACAAGATTCTGTATAGGAGCAAGAGTTTCCACACCAAGTGCACTGATAGATTGAATTTCTCGTAATGCATAAGGAACAGTCGGCATGCTCCCTGTGTGACCCAAGAATTTCACACTTGTATAAGGTTATGGTTATAGTGTCTATGTAATGTTTATGGTTCCATACAACCTTTACGCTGACATTGTATTCTCCAACATCTTCCTCATATGAGTAAGTGGTTTTGTCACACACTATGTAATGGTTGGATTCAACCCTAGCTGGCAAAATCATGTTAGCCAACTCTATGCTCACTATGCATTGAAATCCAGTGTGTCCAGGTTGTAAATGTGGCAAATTCTCCACCTCTAGTTCCAGTTCTTTTGGCACATTATTTGGCAATAATATTGGCTTCTTATACTGCCTTATTCGCGGACAATGTCCAATTCCATGGTTGAGCAACTTTGTTGGATTATTCTCACCACTAATGATTGTTCTTTGACACACAGAGGTGTCATGTGTACATTTATTATCATAAATACACCAATTACATGCCCACTCACTCATTATGCAGGAATGACAAGTTGTATGTTTAGAGCAATCATAGAAAGCAAAGTTCCTAGAAACAAAATCTTTATTTGTTTCTGATGAATGAACAGAAAGCGGCACATACACATGGTCTTGGTTTTGAATGATCTTGGGTCTATGCTTGATATCAGGGGTAGGGCAAGCCAAACCATTGGTGGTCACAGCAGCATCTATTGCTGGGGTATTGCCAAATACACATTTGTACTTTGCACCAAAGGGAAGCTCGGGTAGAGTTCTGATCACAAGCTGTACAGTTGTAATTTCATTCATAGATATTCTGTCAGGCATTATTTGTTCAAAATCTATGCACTGCTGTCCTGTGTACTGAGAAAGCCATCTTGGTGCACTTTGTGTACCTTTTTGGCACATATTTTGAACAGTACACCGCTTCTCCAAAGAACACCAGCCACAATGAGGATCATTGGACTCTAAGCAGGAAGAGCAATTTCCATGTTCTGCACATTTTTCAGTTGGTATTTGAACGATTGTGTTTTCCCCCAAAATATATAGAGTTTTTTGATATGGTGATAAGGTTGTATCTGGAAGAATCCTTTGGCCTGGCAAGATTTCCTCATGCCAGTACTCCAATGCCTTGTCTGCATCAATAAGTACTTTTTTAAGAACTCCATCATTTGTACCTAAAAATGCTACAGTATGCAAACCTGTCACAGACATAGTTACAGAGGTAATTAAAGTGTCATTCCAGTGTATAACTGACATTGTTTTTATAGGATAGAGTCCACTAATTTTTAAACCCACCTCACAGAAATTAAGTATGTTACCAGTGGAACCAACACTTGGACATTTACCATCTGAGATCATACCAGAAATGTATCCCATGTTACGAGCTTTTGTGCTTCCATTGAAACACATGTGAACATTCTCATTAAACTTAATTTCTATTTCCTGCAGTGAAAATACACAGATAGCTGACTTAGACATTGGCTCATTTGAGATACTCTTTGATGGACTAAACAAAGCAATGAGGATTGAATCACCAGTTTCTATATTAAGCTGCGAGGCTAGATTCGATCCAGCTTTAGCTATTTTAGCATCCTGAAGTAGATTATAATTGACAACTTCACTTTTACCATTAATAGTTTCTTCTCTAACATGACATTCTAAAGTCACCTCAGTATAGCTGTTGTAGTTATCATCATTGACACATGTACGAGCCAGACGTGACACATATCCTAGCTCCTCATTACCAGCTAAGTGGGAATGTTTCTGAATTAATAAAAAATAGGCATAATCACTGGCATTAAATCCGTATACATATTGCACTAAAAAATTATCTCTATATTTTACATCTATTTGTATCAAACTCTGTTTAGAGAATGTAAACTGTGCAAGTTCAAGAGTCATAAGATCACGA
Organism: Perizoma flavofasciatum; assembly: GCA_958496245.1. Classification (NCBI taxonomy): domain Eukaryota; kingdom Metazoa; phylum Arthropoda; class Insecta; order Lepidoptera; family Geometridae; genus Perizoma; species Perizoma flavofasciatum. The sequence goes on from OY292421.1 coordinate 4,904,637, forward strand.
CTGGATATGGCAGGAACATCATGTCTGTACTCCCCATTGTTTGTGAATGTTGTTCCCACATAGAGCACATTAGAACGGTCCCAAGAGTTATACCTCTCAGGTCCAATGAACGCGAAGGTGGAAGCTTCAGCGTCGTTAGCTGCTACACTCACCGGGACAAACTCGGGCTCCGCAGACAAGTCACCCAACTTATACTTGAAACAGGAACCTTGGGCTAATGATCCACAGGCGATTACTATTCGCGATTCTTGATCAATCACTAATATTTTGTTCACATTGTCTATCCACGTAGTTTTTATGTCGGACGATGTGCAACCACTTGCATGGCACATTGGGTTATCAAGTTTCGGGCCTGTCTTCACGACGTGAATGGGTTTCAAGTCGGGGCTGAGTTGATGGATCCAATTCAACGATCCAGCATACACTTGACCACTGACTCTGTCCACAGCGAAATGGTAAAAGTGGAAGGTCTCATTCTGTTGATTAGGATATCGTGATATGAACTCGTAGCCGTAAACTAATGTCCATCGAAGCCAAATTGTTATGACTAACACTGCCGTGTAAAATGCCATGTTCACATCTTAAGCTGCCTTGGGATGAATAATCTTCAGTTTTACACAATATATACTCAGTATCTTTCAATTTCAACCCATTGTTATCTCATACTATATTTTACATAAATAAATTGTAAATTCTAAAGCATTCATCGATGCCGATAATTTGACATAAGAATAAATAATAGAGTTGTGTGCCACAGATAACGATTGCTCAAGTTATGGGAAAATTCTATTCATAAACGAAAGATCTGCCAAAGATCAACGAAACAGACCTAACGAAGACCCGTCACGCATGATCAATGATCAAGACCACCATCCTTTGACTTTGAGATTATAAAATGATGTGTAGCTATTTATCAAATAAAAAAATATATAATAACCAGGATTTGTTTCAGGATTTTCGAATTGTCACATTTTAAGGGGAGGAAGTTGGGGTGACAGTTTGTATGGGAGTGTCGCATTTATATTTTTAAAGCAGGAATTTGATGATTGGAAATATAGGTCATCTTAAATAAATAATGATTCAGGGTTTTTGAATTACATATTTAATGGGGGGAAACGGGGTATGAGAGTTTGTACAGGAGTATTGGTTTTTTTAAACAAAACTCTATGCGTGAAAAGCGCTGGCAATAGCTAATTCATATTATACTAGCTAGGCTACAGCCGCCCTCGGCCTTCAGCTCGCCACGTCGCAACGCCCGCTTAAGCTATACTTCTTTTGCTTCTTTTTGGACAAACCATTACGTTAACAGTGGACAGACTTAAAGATGTGCTTAAAGATGCTAACAGTTCATGGCTGGTAACCTATAGGAAATAACTACATAATAGATAGTATCCCTATCTACTGTGATTATCATATACCAGTGACAAAATATTGGGTTAGAAATATCTTCAGATTGTATATGGCTGGCATTGACACTGCTATCGCATCAATAGATGGCTACTGGGGTGCTGCGTTGATAATAAATACAAAATATCCCGAGAACTATTAGCCAGAACAAAAAACTTTCTTCATGCTTTTTAGAGGAACATAAATTACAGTATCTGTTAAAAAAAACTATAACAAAGGCTAGCCCAGACTAGCGATGGGCGTTGAATAAACGAACTAGTAGAATCCACCGTTCACGTTGAATCTACGCATCGACGGTCTACTGTCACTCATTCAACTAACGACGGGCAACGTGACGAGACGATGCGTGAACGTAGACGGTATGAACCGTCTACGTTCACGCAGTTGAATTAACCGTTTACGTTGAATAAACGCATCGACGGTTCACAACTAGTTGAAATCTTAGAGGGATAAACTGACGCGAAGAGACGATGCATTCACGCGTCCATAGACGAGTTTATAATGAAACTGGAAAAGTATGCAGGGAAAAAATCCCTGCATACTTTTCCAGTTTGCAAATAAATAGATACCTATCTATAAATCGTTTGCAACGGTCTTTAGATATCCTAGCTATTTGATCTGTATTTGAATAAAATGTACGTTTTTTTTTTTAATAGGCTTTCACAAAAAGTAAATTAAAATAAATAATGCTTGACATTTTTCACACAGCATCATCTAGCCCTAAAGTAACGATAGCTTGTGTTATGGGAACTACATGACTGATATTCTACTTATATACATTTTTTTTTTGTAAATTTGCAGATAAAACAAACATTTGTTCCGCGGCGGGAATTGAACCCGCAACCTTCTGCATCTCAGGCGGACCTTTGCCCACTGCTCCACAGAGGTCGTCAAAAGTAAAAAGGAAGTTTTAAGTTTTAAGGTACATTTCTTCGAAATTTATTAAATTTCAAAGAAACGTGGTAATAAGATTACCTACCTAGTCTATAAGTTAGGTACGGTCGAGCTACGTCAGATAACCATTCGATAGATACTATTGACTAGGTAGGCATCGTCGCGAAGTTTATATAGTCCGTCAATATAACGAAGTTGAAACATCGACTAGTCGACGAATTCAACTAGTCGATGAACGAAATTAACGGTTTCGTTTCGTTTACGATAATTACGTCGATGACCCATCGCTACTATAGACTGACTACTTTTAGCACACTGCTAAAGATAAACGACTTCTTTTGCGTTTTTTTGACACAGATGAGTCCGTATCTATAGCAGACTCATTGGATGGTACTAGTTTATCAAAACTATTGGGCAATGTAACATAATAACCGACCGCAGGTTATAGTAGTCCTGCCTACTCTAACTTAGTATCATGATAATGTCTTGATAATGTACACTTTAACGATAAAATACGTTTATGAAACAACAAAAATGGCCTCTCGACATTATCAAGACATTATGTCTACTCTAAGTTTTTATGAAACAGACCAAGTGAGTTTTTATGAATCATAGGGTAAGCATATTTCGCAGCGACCGAGTGACGATAAATACGCCTCCCTCATCACCTGTGCTTATAAGGGATAGTTGCTCTATGGGATGGATCTCTATTCTCTAATTAGTCTGTGGCAAGTGAGTATTATATATCTCGGTTATTTCCTGTATGCTCTATGGTGGCTGCGTGTGAATTGTTTGCGGCGATTTTCGTAAGGAAAACATAAAACAAATAAGTAAAATTATATTATTGTGATTGTGCATAAAAGAAATACATAGTCAAAATGTAATTTTGTAAAGAGCTTCAATTTATATCATAAGTTATATTCAGACCATACATCTCGATCCAAGTACCTTCATTTTGTATGGGAATGTGATAGTATTGGTTCTAGTGTTCTAGTTTAGTTTTCATTGATTTTTACCAAAAATGATGGCTGCGATGTCTGCGGGGGTACCCGCAGATGCTCATACCCAAATGAATACGTATCGCAGCTACGTCACCATGCTGGCAGATGCTGCGGCCAAAGATGAGATAAAATTAAAAGCAGCCCAGGAACTTAGCGAAAATTTTGAGGTGGGTAGCTATAATTTTTTATCCTCTTTAAAAAAACACTGTTGGTTATCTTAAGCTTAAGTAGTGAAGAAAGTTCTTCATCACATAGGTCTTATCCATGTTGCCATATTTAATTATAATCATGGAAATGCTGAAGGAGGAAAGAGACATAATATTTTGTCAATCTAGAAATCGTCACACTACACATTCATAATTATGTAGTTTTATTTTGAACAGTAAACACACTCTCACACTCTGGAATGTGCGCCTGCATCACTGTCACTGGATGAACATTCAGTGGCAGACATGCAATAAGGCAACTACTCAAATTTGAATTGAGGATGGGTGAAATTTACCTTCTAATTCATAACTAGTTGTTGCCTGCGGCGTCGCCCACGTGGTATGTTAATAAAAGTAGCATACAACCGTCTCCAGGCTTCAAACTATGTCCACCAACTTTTGAATGAATCGAACCAAGGATTACAATTTATACAAAGTTTAGAACTCAATTGTACAACCAGAAAGGGTAGTTTTAAAAAAAAAAATATGTTTCATTATTTACTTTAAAGTTTATTTGTACAGAGTTTTGAGTGAATCAAAATTTTTTTTTTATAGAAACTTTGCCGCTTTATTTAACCCCCTTAGGGGTCGATTTTCGAAAATTAGATTAGCCTATGTGTTATTCCAGATCCTAAACTGTCTACATTCCAAATTTCATCAAAATCGGTTTAGTAGTTACGGAGATATGTGGTAATAAACATTCACACACACACAAACATACAGACTTTCGCATTTATTATATTAGTAGGATCACTTGCTAACATAGCAGCTTGCTAATTCTAAACTCTATCCTTTTCTAACACTAAACAATGGATAGAGGCTGACAACTTTTAGCATGCTGCTAAAGTTAGTGAATGATTAAGAGGGTTAAAGTTTTATGAACCACCTAGTCTGATAGACAAATATATCAACCAGTGGCAAATGAAAACAACAACATAAGAAATAATAGAATAATATATATTAAAAATTTACCACCTTATGCAATCATTACTATTTGCAGGTCATTCTCAGCTCACCACAGTACCCTCAGTTTCTTGATCACTCACTAAAGATATTTCTCAAAATCCTGCAAGATGGAGAGCCTCATTTCATCGCAGAATACAACATACAGCAAGTACGGAAGCTGATTCTAGAAATGATACATCGTTTACCGATCAGCGAGACACTGAGGCCCTATGTGAAGAACATACTGATTCTAATGCTGAAGCTGATGGAAATTGAGAATGAGGAGAATGTTCTGGTGTGCCTCAAGATTTTTATGGAGTTGCATAAGCAGTATAGACCAGTTTACAGTACTGATGTTGATGTAAGTTTTTTTGTTGTTCATATAGTTTGATCATTGTATCATTCATTGGTCATCCCTTAGTCACCATGCAAAATGCTTATCAGATACTCTTAACCTTTCCTAAAAGTATCCATAATTTTTTTGTAAATGTTGACTAAATTTGGTGCAAATTGAAAAGCCTAGAAAAAAATAAGCCTAAAAACTATGTTTTACATTCAGTTATTTTAGGATTCTAACTCATACATTCTGCTTCGTTTATTTTGAACATAGATTATTTTGTATTGCACCTAGCTGCAATCGATTTTAGTGTAATTTTTGAGCTTTATTATGAAATGGAATGGAGTTTTGAAATTAAATATTATAAATAAAATAGCCAATATCTATGTATATCGTTTTTTAGTAATTTGGGAGTGAGGGCAAAGAGGGCATCTTTAGTATTGTTGTATACTGTGGAACTGCCCATTATGTGACTGGACATCCATTTTAAAATCCAAGATGGCAGACATTTATTCAATGAGCTAGGGAACATCTCCCAGTCTAATTGGGCAACCAGTTTTAGGTCATTTATACAAGGGTCATTCAATAAATACTTAGCCTACAAAAAGTACACGAAAATTTTGGAAAAGTGGCAATTTATTTTTCAACATAGTCTCCTTTTAGTTCGATACATTTAGCCCAGCGATTCTCCAACTTTTTTAACCTGTCCGAAAAATAGTTTTTGTCAAACTCTGCAAAATAGGCCTCCGTGGCGGCGATGACCTCCTCATTTGATCCATATCTATTCCCGGCGAGTGATTTTTTCAGATTAGGAAACAGAAAGAAGTCACAAGGGGCCAAATCTGGAGAATACGGTGGATGGGGCAGCAATTCGTAGCGTAATTCGATCAATTTGGCCATGGCAACGGCAGACGTGTGAACCGGTGCGTTGTCGTGGTGAAACAGCACTTTTTTCTTCGCCAGATGGGGTCGTTTTTTCTTTAATTCGGCGTCGAATCGGCCCAATAAATCGGCATAGTAAAGCCCTGTAATTGTTTTACCCTTCTCGAGATAATCGATGTAGATCACACCTTGTGAATCCCAGAAAACGGTGGCCATAACTTTTCCGGCCGATTTTACAGTTTTCGCCTTCTTTGGAGCACGTTCCCCGGTCTGGATCCATTGTTTTGATTGCTTCTTGGTCTCTGGTGTGTACCAGTGGATCCAGGTTTCATCGACGGTCACAAAACGACGCAAAAACTCAGCTGGATTCCGCTTAAACAGCGCCAAACACGTCTCCGATGTGGTCTCACGGTTGCGCTTGTTTTCCGGTGTGAGTAAACGCGGCACACATCGCGCCGACAGCTTTCTCATGCCGAGTTCCTCGTGAAGAATATGATGCACTGTTCCTTCTGAAATGCCTACAGTCTCAGCTAGCTCCCGAACTTTCAATCGGCGATCTGCCAATACGAGATCATGGATTTTTTTATGTTTTCCTCCGTAGCAGCTGTTTTCGGTGCACTTGGACGTGGTTCATCAAAAACCGACGTACGGCCACGTGCAAACTCGTTGAACCAATTCTTGACGGTGGCCATCGATGGAGAAGAGTCACCGTACACAGCATCCAAGCGCTCTTTGATTTCGATGCGCGTTTTCCCTTCCAAAAATAGGAATCCAATCACCGAACGATATTGCTCTTTTTCCATTTTTGTAAAACCGATTGACACGTTTGCTTCCATAAGTTGTCAAATTAAAACAAATGAAGGGATTGGAATGAAAATTTGAAAAAAGAATTAAAAAAGAATGTGCTACACTGTGCTAAAACTCTTGAAACTACAGCGCCCTCTGGCGATGAGGCTAGGTACTTATTGAATGCACCTCGTAGGCCCTAAGAACAATGTTGCCAACTGCGGCCTTTAGCTAATAGCTAGATATCTTGCGAAAAGTTGTTAGATTGCCCAAAAAAGCAACTAAAAGTAGCTAAAAATGCTATAATTTTATTTTGCCTAAAGAAGTACTTCAAAAACTACTGTTGAAAAATAATTATAATCAATGAAAAACATTATAACATGGCAAGTTTATTGTTTTGAAAGTCTTTGTTCAATCAAAGGACAAGAATTTTGCATGAAAGAGTAACAAACATCCATCCTCACAAACTTGCAACACATTTTTTATTCCAAACAACACACACTCTTCAATCAAACAATCAATCTTGCAACACATATCTAATAATACCGATACAATACGTAAGACCCTGGAAACTCTTTAAAAAACGAGGATTGTGTCTGCCAATTTGGCGTTCAAAATGGGTGGCAATTATTACTCACTGATAAATAGCCTATAGAACCCTGAATAGTAGGTACTCTAAAACAAATATAATTTTGATTTTTGTTTGAATGTTGTTGAAATACCTGGCTTGACACTCAGGCATGGCAGAATGATCACACATTGTTTTCTCAAAATAAAAAGTTTTTTTATATGTTTCACGTTTAATGTTTATAGATTCATAAGTTCCTGCAGTGGGTGAAAGGCATCTACTCAGATCTACCTAATCATCTTCCCAAGATCTTTGAACCGAAACCCACAATCCGGGTAAAGGACCTTTCGGAAATAAATATTGATCAGCTGTTACAAGAGACTTATACCACCACACCTATACATACTGAGAAGAAGTTGCTAGACGGTAGTGTTGTGACAGTAAGTATAATTTACTGCTAGAGATTCAATTCGCGTTTTGGGACAAATTATACTCTTAGTTCTTGATACTCAAGGCACAGGGAATCAGATCAGGGCGTCTAGACAAATACCACTTTCTGTTGGCGTTAACGACTGCGGAAAGATTGAATTGTATGGAAATGAAATGGCTGATGAAATGTCAAGTGACTGCTGCCAAGTTTTCCTTGACAAATTTGCGTTAGCGTGAAAGGAATATTAACGCCGACAGAAAGTGGTTGTTGTCTAGACCCCCTGGACTGTATGTGACTGTTGGGTGCTAAGTCAAACGTTATTTTATTGTCCTTTATTTGCCAACATGAGGTCAAAAAAATATGACTTGCTTTTTGAGTGGAGAAGAACATGTTAAGGTAAACACCGGGCTCAGTGGCGGGTATTTGAAGGGTCCTATGTCCTATAGCTGTGCCGATAATATCACAAAAGTCATAAGCAGCTTCTGAATGTGTGAAACACAGGACTAAAGCAAGATTTCTGGTACGAAAAAAAAATTGGATGCACAAGAAATCTCGACAACAGCTAAAACGATAAACGAAATTTTCAGTATAGGACATTTTAGGAACAAAAAACAAAGCTTGGTCCCAAAGCAGGGTAAAATCCCACAGCCGGAAAAAAAACGAGTAATCGAACTGCCTCCAGCTCGGCTTACTACATAGCTTTGTTAGCAAAATATGTTTCAGGAGTGTACTAGCATCCCAGATTACGAGCATGCTTGTTTTCAATAGTAGGATGTTATGGAATATATGATGGTATAATAATAATAATAACGCTGGACATATTTATATACAGCATCATCTAGCCCCAAAGTAATCAGAGCTCGTGATATGGGAACTACATGACTGATATACAACTTTTTTTTTTGTAAATACGTATATATTATACATAGAAAACACCCAGACACGAGACAAATGTTTGCAGATCATACAAACATACGTATACGTGGTACCCAGATAAAAAGAAGCTGATGAAAAGTAGCTTTCGTAAGAGAGGCATTCGCACGACCGTTTTTTCCTCGACTTACGTTGCGTAATTGGTCTCCACGAAAAGCCCTTTTATTTTAACGGAATAATATTATATGTCCTGTGAAATACCATTCTTTAAATCGGATATGAGTAGTTTCGTAGATTACCAAACTTAACGTTTAGTACAGATATCCTGATTTTGACTATCCATTGCATTGCTCCACAGTACAATCTAATACCAAGATCGGTGCTCTCACTGAAAGTAATACAGGAGCTGCCTATCATAGTGGTGCTAATGTACCAGTTGTACAAGCAGAATGTACACCAGGAGGTCAGCAATTTCATACCTTTGATCATGGAGACTATCACATTGCAACCTGCAGTAAACCATAGGTAAGTGCTGGAAGTTTTTTAAAACCAGCTTCCAAGTCCATTGGTGCGTGTTGGATTCGCATGCTCAAATTGAAGTTTTATAGAGATTTTCAATACTCAAGTCATTTAGCGCCACCCGTAGTATGAATGGATATTTTCCTTCACCATTCTCGTTTTTTGTATAAAGGAAAGGAGAAATAAAGTAATATTTGCCTTCTTTTCCGTCAACAAAACTCTTGTTGCCGATGCATCGAAAATTGTTTCTGTTTTTGCAGATGTAAATATGTGTCAGTAACAGTTTACCATCAGCTGGACAATATGTCTGTAATATCATTACAAAATATGATTCTGTTCATTGATATCATCATAATATCATCTATCTATAGTAGGTATCTTTGATACATTAAAATATAAACCCTCTCATTTTGTAAGTTAGTCTAAGTAAATCAAGGTTTTAGATAATTATGTGTCATTCTACTGTGAAATGAGACTAAAAACTATGGTTTTTAGAGTTCTGAAGTCAAATGGCTAAAACGGAAAATTCCGAAGCTCTTATAATTTCGTCATGTCTATCCGTTTGGTTTAAACCTATACATCGTATCGAGTCCGATGATTAGATTATGTGATAGAATTAATACTTTTTAACTTTTTTATTAACAGGCAATCAGCTTCATTCAACAAAGAAGTCTTTGTGGACTTCATGGGCGCACAAATAAAGACACTCGCATTTCTAGCCTACATTATAAGGATATACCAGGACACTATTGCTAATCACGCCAATTTGATGGTCAAAGGAATCATTGGCTTGTTGACACTGTGTCCACCTGAGGTTGCACACCTGAGAAAGGAGTTAGTGATTGCTACTAGACATATTCTCGCAACAGATTTGAGGCTGAGTAAGTATGAGTATCAGCAACACTGAAATCCGACGCCGGACGATAGTCCTGCCTGCTTAGCATGAGCACCCAAGATAACGTTGTGTCTACGAAAGAGAAGAAAAAAACTATTCTATTTAACAAAAGAGAGGGACTAAATATTTTTTGTCTTCTCGGCGGTAGAAGACAACAAAACCATTGTCTTGGGTCTTCATGCTAAGCAGGCAGGATATCAGGCGATAGATCTCAAACAGAGTTGAGCAAATCCTTCGTTCGTTGGAGAAAATCGTTGATTTAGTAGTGGCCGAGCACATACCGCGGTGGGTCGACTTTATTGCCAAAGTCACATACCTGGATGCTAAACGCACAGAACAGACTGGAAAGGCGAAAGGAAGCTTAAACCCAGCAGTGGATGATACCGGGCTGATATGATGATGATAAAGTATATCTCTTTACCCAACATTGAAAAATGTACATATAAGCAGTCGTTACCGACAGTTAATTCTATTACAGTTACAGAATCTCCATTAAGGCAGTAAAGATTTTATATGTAAACCACATTCTCGATTCGTTTTCAGAATTTGTACCCTTTATGGAGCGTTTGTTCGACGAAGACGTTTTACTAGGCGGTGGCTGGACGGTCCATGAGTCTCTCCGTCCGTTGGCATACTCCACATTAGCTGATTTGGTTCATCATGTGCGCCAACATTTGCCGCTCTCTGACTTGGCAATTGCCGCACATTTGTTCTCCAAGAATGTTCATGACGAGTCTCTGCCAACTAGGTAAGGCATACAATTCTTTGAAGTATACACTAAAGATCTGTGTCCTACTTCTTTCATAAATATCAGTCCTCAAAGAGATCCTCAGATTAGTTGAGCTATTTATAGGTTCTTTTCAACAGTTTTTAGATATTTCTGTTTCATCTGTATTTTTTTGGATATACTTGGTCTACTTATACGCAGTTGTATGAATTAACGTGTCCTTAAATATTTCTTTAAACGTTCTCTTAATCGATTCATCCATTTTCCACAGTATCCAAACAATGTCTTGCAAGTTACTTCTAAACTTAGTGGACTGCATCCGCCAACGCTCGGAAACCGAAGGCACGGCGGGCTCGCATCCTCAAGGTCGGCAACTGCTGATGAGGATATTAGAAGTCTTTGTACTCAAGTTCAAGACGATATCCAAGCTTCAGCTGCCGGCGTTAATGAATAAATGGTGAGTTTCTGTAGCCTTAAATAGACGAAAGGCGGGATTTACTCTTTAGTTTTTAGTGACCGAGTTTCATAATGCGGTGTGATGGCCCTAAAACAGTCCATGTAACTAAAGAAGAAATAATAGTGCGGTTTCAGGATTCAAAGTTCCTTTTAACTTCTGGCACTTCATCGGCACGAATAAATCGAAAATATACTTAAAATTCTACTGTAATTTTCACATGTGTCTTGTTAAAGCATTCCAAAAACACCGATTACACCTGTCACCACAAACGGCGCGCCCCTTGGCGGGACAACCCCTGGCACTCCGACCACGTCCGTCCCGGTACCGACCACGCCCGAGATCAAAGTCGAGGACGAAAAACCCGCTTCGGACTACATAGAAAGTCTTATCAAGAGTGGAGATGAAAAATCGAGGATTGGCTTTCCTGCAGCTACACAAATGACGAATTTGAACGTGGCGGATTATAGGACGTTGGTGAAGACTTTGGTGTGCGGTGTCAAGACTATCACATGGGGATGCGCGTCCTGCAAGGTAAGTCGTTTACGGTCTGGCAGTCGGTTTTTATCCCCATCTTTCTGGTGTCCTGAAAGTTATTTTCTTAGGCCTTTTATGTTAATTGATCTCTACGAGGACAACAGGGTAATCTTTTTACCTTTGGTTTATTTGCTTCTTCAGTGTTATTGGTATATCTTCTGTCAGCTTTAATACTCTGAAACCAGAGATTTATGATCACAATTGTTCACGTAAATGCTTAAATGTTTGCGTTTCATCTTGACAGACAACAACAAACGCAGAAGGCACGTCTACCACAACTGCAGCTGGACAGAAGCAGTTCACAGCTCGAGAGACGCTGGTCTTCATTCGTTTAGTGCGATGGGGACTCCAGTCATTGGATATCTACACTTTAGCTGCACCGCGCGTGCCGGCGCAACCCCCGGCACAACCCCATGTCAGATCTAAAGAGGAAAAAGAGGTTTTGGAACATTTTAGTGGAGTGGTGAGTAGATTTCGTTAAGCTTTATTAAGCGTTAAGATTTTTTCATAGTTCTAACCAGTATAAATAAAGAAATGTTTGGATGCTGACAAAAGGTCTGAGCCTTTCTTGACCTGTCAAGAGTATCTTAAACGGACGAGAATGTGTGTGGACACTATGGAGCAAAAGAGGTATGCCAGAATCATATTTAAAAATCCGTGGTCGCTCTCCCGTACATATTCGTAAGTAAGTGTTTTAGACAGTTATTAAGCTGAACAGTGTCTTTTTGTCTACTGTTTTATTTGTAATGACACATCAGAAAGAGAGAAAACAGTGTTTAATTAATAAAGGCCCAGTAAACTGTGGAGATAACCTCACAACATAGTTGAATTGGTAAGACAAAAATTGCCGTTTATTTTATTAGGCTTACTATATTCACGCTATCTCTTACTTGACGACAAGGATTCTGTCTGAGCTAATAATGTTCTTTGTTACAGTTTTCAATGATGAACCCACAAACATTTCAAGAAATATTCACAGCCACAATATCCCACATGGTTGAGAGAATCAATAAAAACATGACATTACAAATCATCGCTAATACTTTTCTATCAAATCCGACTACTTCGCCAATATTCGCTACAGTACTTGTAGAATATCTTCTCAAAAGAATGGAGGAAATGGGAACCAATGTTGAAAGGTCGAACTTGTATCTCAGACTGTTTAAATTGGTGTTCGGTTCTGTAAGCTTATTCCCATCGGAAAACGAACAAATGCTGCGACCACATCTTCACAGCATAGTCAACAAAGCTATGGATTACGCTATGACTGCTAAAGAACCTTACAACTATTTTCTACTGCTTAGGGCTTTGTTTAGATCGATAGGAGGAGGTAGCCACGATTTGCTGTACCAAGAATTCTTGCCATTACTTCCTAACTTATTAGAGGGACTGAATCGACTTCAAAGCGGCTTACACAAACAACATATGAAAGATCTCTTCGTCGAGTTGTGCTTGACTGTACCGGTCAGACTGAGCAGTTTACTGCCCTATCTGCCTATGCTCATGGATCCTTTAGTATCAGCACTAAACGGCTCCCACACTCTCATATCTCAGGGTTTGCGGACGCTAGAACTTTGCGTTGATAACTTACAACCAGACTTTTTATACGAACACATACAACCCGTTCGGGCTGACCTGATGCAAGCATTATGGCGAACGCTACACAACAGCGAGGTAGCAAGAATCGCATTTAGGGTGTTGGGAAAATTCGGTGGCGGCAACCGTAAAATGATGATCGAACCGCAAAGACTGGACTACCGCGAAACAGACGCGCCTCCACCGGCAATTCAAGCTTACTTCCAAGAACAATCAAAACCTATTGATTTCGAAGTAGATAAAGTAATAGACACCGCCTTCGCAGCATTGAAATCGAGCACCACAGATCCTTTCTACAGGAAACAGTGTTGGGAAGTCCTTCGGTGCTACTTAGCGGCATCGTTGAACCTAGATGATGATCGCGAAACGCTACAAAAACTCTTCAACCATCCAAGCTTTTTAGACGGCCAGATTCAAGTCCAGAACGGACCGTACTACAAATGCCAGAACAGCATCGTGCGGAACACACATCGTACGGCGCTTACTGGGATGTTTGTCGCTGCCGCTATCAAGGAACTACGTCATCACGTGCTACCCACTATGGTGTCTCTAGTCAGGCACTATACAATGGTAGCAATTGCCCAAGAAGCTGGTCCCTTTGTAGGAAGCGCCAGTCCAAAAGAAGGTCTTGATGCATTGGTCTTAGTAGATGCTATAGCAGTTGTGATGGGACATGAAGAGAAAGAACTTTGTAAGCCTGGACATTTGGCGCTAGTTCTGATGATAGAAACAGCGGCAACGGTTCTTGGGAGCAAGGAACGTGCTTGCCGCTTACCCTTAATGGAATACCTCGCAGAGCGAATGTCTTCGCTATGCTACGAACGCGCGTGGTACGCGAAACTTGGCGGATGTATAGCTGTCAAGTTTATGTGTGAGAAAATGGCACCAGAATGGGTATATAAACACATATTCGCATTCCTGAAGGCCGTTCTGTTCGTCATGATGGATTTGACCGGTGAGGTGTCTTCAGGCGCAATAGACATGGCAACGTTGAATCTAGAGAAGTTGGTGCGAGTTTGTGTGACGCCTATAGTTATTCCCAATATGGAGTTGGAGCCTGAAGTAATAGCTGCGAAGACCAGAGCTCTTCATGACGTGTTACAAGAACTTGTGCTACAAGTGACCAGCCCACACTTACTTGTGAGACAGCAGGCTATGAAATCTCTAGAACTGATTGCGGAATTGCAGAACAAGACGGTGACTGAAGTGATGGACCCGCACAGAGATGTTTTAGCGGATATAATCCCGCCTAAGAAACATTTGCTTCGTCATCAACCAGCCAATGCGCAGATGGGTCTCATGGACGGAACCACATTCTGTACGACTTTAAAACCTAGACTGTTTACCATAGGTAAGTTTTTGTTATTGTAATCAAATGGCACTTATTGCCACATGCTACAACCACACTTTGCAATGGGGAGCTTACAGCTCAGGTTGATCTTGAACTATGAACAACCTTTTGCACAGCATAGCTTAAAAATAATTTCTGCATTGAGTTTATGAAGAATGTTTAAGTTAATTGTTTTTAAATGTGACATACATTTTCTAGATTTAAATATAAACGAGCACAAAGTGTTCTTCCGAGAGTTACTATCACTATGCGAGGCAGAAGACGCGATGCTAGGCAAACTTCCTTGCTACAAAGGCGTGAACTTGGTCCCGTTGAGAGCGTCGGCCCTTAGGGCGCTGGCTTCATGCCACTATCTTCAGGAGAAACATTGCAGGGAGAAGATTTTCCAAGTGCTTTACAAATCACTTGAGAAGAATGACCAGGAATTGCAACAGGTATGAAACGTACACTGCTGTTAGTTGTGCTCTGTGTTGCATACGCATTTAGGCAATCGTACGTAGTGTCAACACAAGTATTGAAAGTATGTTCGTTATAAATAGCGCACACCATCGGTAATACAGGTTATGCACATTCTCTTATTCCTGCCAGTAAATGTATTGGATGGATGGGGTGAGCCGATGACCGGGCTCAGTGGTGCGCCATGGGAGAGATCTGTCGGGCTTACACGAGGCGCACCGTCCCATAAGCGACCAGAGCCTACGGGCACTCGAAAAGGTTGACCGACATGGCACCCCGCCATGGAAGAGACCTATGTCAAGCAGTAGACTGCGATAGGTTGACGATAACTGTATTTTTTTGAAGACATCTCTTACGCCATGCACGAACGTCTCGATCAATTTTGATCAAATTGTATAGGATAAGGGATCTAATGGTGACGATAAATCTATTTAGCTAAGGCCCAATGCTGGGGAAAAATCTTAGTTTAAGGTACTATGATGTTTAGCTATCCAACCGCCAACTTAGCATGTCTCAAGCTGGACAAGTACACTTAACATGTTAGGGGTTCGTTGGGCTTTTAAAGTTATGTCCATCTATTTGTTCCCAAGTAAAGCTCCTAGTTTACTAGTAGAAGTTTCCGAATTGATTTTGTTCCTTGATAATTCCAGGCCGGATTCGAATGCATGCAAAAATTCCTATCCGGTTTTCAAATCGACATGGAAATGGTGCATCCAGTGATGCGTCCGCTCCTACTGACGCTCGGAGACCATCGGCATTTGAGTGTGAATGGCGCGAAGAGGCTTTCGTACTTGACCCAACTGTTCCCTTCGACGTTCAGTGAGAAGCTGTGTGAACAGTTATTGCAGCTTCTGAAGAAATTGTTAGATTATTCCATTCAAACAAATCGAGGTATGTCAACAAATCATAGCAATCTCCTTGAATCGAGTCTGCTAATTCGTAAGCGGTGCGGAATCAATGCCCGCTGAGAGGATTTCAGACATTTGCGATATCAGTATTTGTCTTGGTCTGAGTGTTGGCCTTAGTACTCTTAGTTCCTAATGCCGACGACACAGAAAATCCAATTGTGGGGTCAGAGCTATATTATGTGGCTGTTGGGTGTTATTATATACTAAACTTGGGCGCCATTAGCATACTAGTCAAAAATAAGACAGTTCTCTTCATTATTTGATCCATCTATGAGCCAATCAGTAACTTCAACAATGTTTTTCTGCATGGGTAAATAACAACGTTGTCATGGTAATTGAACCCTTGGTTTTGTTTTCTTTAGGTGGCAACTTCCTTCAGAGCGTATCAAAGAACATGGAAAACGAACAGAAGATAATAATCCTGATCGGTATATTCCACCAAATACCAGCCGCATCGCCGCGTTTCATAGACGTACTGTGCAGATTGATCTTCCACACTGAGAAGTCGCTGATGATCGAAGCTGGATCGCCGTTCAGGGAACCGCTAGTTAAATTCCTTTTGAGGTATTTTTTGTTTTTTTCCGCAGATTTTACTCGCCAATCAATAAAAATCTAAGAAGTGAAACTAGAAACTTTCCTCTGATGACGTCATTGCCATATACAGGATATTCTTTACTTTAACCTGCCTGAGAAAGAATAAGATAATTGGGGAATTTGATCCTAGAATGCGTCTGGTTCATATTGTGAAGCGGGATTTTCACGTACAGTACTATCGGTGAAGGTGTAAAATCCAATCCAATCCAAACATGAATTATCTTTAATCCACGCATTAATGGTTGTTGGCTTAGCGAGCTATATGACCTCACCATTGCCACTTCAAGTTGCAAATTCTGTGATTTTGCTGATTTAATAGCGGAGTGAAACTCCGGGCATATAACCCCTTGTGAGATCTTGACGGAATATGTTTCAGATATCCAAAAGAGACACTCGACCTTATAATGAGCGACAACAACATAAAGGACCAGCAATGGAGTCGTTTCCTCGTCTTTCTGATAAAACACCCCGAGGCAGGCGCTGCCTACAGAGACGCACTTCACACTTCCAAGAAACCTCGGCTCATGCAACTCTTAGCTGCGAATACAGCGGGCAACAGCACCATACCCCAACCGGATCGGACTGAAATGCAGTTCCAAGCTATACGAGTTGTGTCGCTATTGATCAAGTTCGATGATCAGTGGATGTCGACGCAGCCGGACATTATTGAGCTGATCAAGCGGATTTGGTGTAATGATCAATATCATGTGAGTTCTAAATTACTTGAGGCGACCTGTCGACCTGCCGTGCGACCTGTATGACGAGTCTTGACGCAGGAGATTAGTCTACCAACTGTCTTTGGCTACTAAATGCTAATCTCCTGTGTATAACGATTGCAAACCCACCCTGAGTAGGACCTTAACATTGCATCATTTATCCTTAAAAATTGTGGGCGACTATTTTCTGCCTCGATCTCTCAAAGAGAGATCTCGTTTTTTTTAGTATAATAACGATTTTTTTTTCTATCAAAGAGAGGGAGACAAAGTTTTTAAATTAAAATTGTGATTAAAATTATCAGGAAATCCACAAGAAAGTAGAAGTGGTTGACTGCACCCACTGGAAGGAGCCAAAGTTGATAGTGAAGATATTGCTTCACTATTTCGTCCACCATCCATCCAACATCGACCTACTGTTTCAATTGCTGCGAGCGTTTTGTGACAGATTCATACCAGATTTCCAGGTAAGATCCTATTTACTTTTTGCCTTATGATGTTAATACAATGTACACAAATATCTCTTACAATAAAAAAATGAATATTTCTAATGCTTAAGACTTCCCCCAAGCTTAGATTTTTGATGGTATAACCTTTTATTCTGTAGATAATGAATACTGGAATAGTATGAAAAGTAACTTTTGATTTATCGCAGTTCCTCCGAGACTTTCTCGAGAACACAGTCGCGCAAAACTACACAATGGAATGGAAACGCTGCGCTTTCTTCCGTTTTGTGGAGCTCTTCCAGGGCGATGTCATGAGCCAGGAGCTGAAAGCCAAAGTGCTGCAAATGATCCTCCTCCCGTGCTTCGCGATCAGCTTCGACAAAGGACAGAAGATTGTGGGGGGTCCACCAGCTCCATACCATGATAATCCCGACAACGTTGTGTCTGTCTTTATAAACAATGTATGTATCATGTAAAAGATATGTACACTTCCCGGTGAGCAGGTGTTGCTAGTGCGGTTGGAGGTCATGATTGTGAGGTAGCAGCTATGGACAACGTCGATGCCGCGATGGGCGAGAGGTGTGGGTTCGGTTCCCGCTGCGGGACAGATGTTTGTATGTTCTGCAGATATTTGTCCCGGGTCTGGGTGTTGTGGTACCACGGTACTCGTAGCTCCTGATACGGACATTCAAGGAAAGTGTGGAGCCAGGACTATGTTTTCTATTGTGAAATAGAGGCAAAACTCTGTTTTGTAAAAAAAAATATATATAACAATGTGAATTGCTTGGTGAGCTTTAGGTTTTGTAATCATCGTCAGAGCATCGAAGTAAAGATTGACCGACCTCCAATCAAACTAGCCCCTGCTTCGAAAGAGCCAGATTGCATGTCATTATTAGCTTATAAATGCCCAGGTGATAGAACCAGAGCACCCGTTCGCCTGTTCGGACGCGGTCCGTATATCGCTCCTCCAGTTCGCCTGTTTACTGCTTGAACAAGCGTCCCCGCACATCCACGACGCGAATAACAAGAAGCAGGGGAATAAACTGAGAAGACTGATGACGTTTGCCTGGCCCTGTTTGCTTGGCAAGAACTATGTTGATCCAGCCACCAGGTATGATCAGCTCTATATTGTATACATACACACGGTTGTTTTATTAAGATGATTGGTAGCTATTCTGTGTTGCATTTTCTAAAGCTATAAACTTAGTTTGATAGCGTTGTAATTGTTGCCATCTCTTTCAAAAGAGAAAGAGAGTTATGTATTAAGTAATAAAATTATATTGTATTGTAATCTAATGGCCACTGGACTCGCATTGCACAGACCACAGACAAACAACTCCCTCGGAACTTCCCTCTTATTTATATTTAAATTATAATATTACATTCATAGTATATTTATCTATTGTACATAATACGTATTTTATCTATTATCTATCTACTTATTCCTTCCTTTTTACGTTTGCTCCCCGTGGTTCGTGACATCACGATCGATGGCCCTGTCTGAAAATCAGCGCTGCACCTTTCTTAGGTTTGGTGCAGCATAATGCTGAGATAGGGACCTTTTGACCCCACACAACACATATATTATTATTTTATTTTTGTAGTATATTAATGAAACTTTCTGTGTTTGTATTTATTTGTTTGGTATTTTGTCACCTGTTGTGTTGTGTTTGTGGTTAATAAATGTATTTTCTTTCTTCTTTCTTTCTTCTTCTTCTATTTATTTTCAGTTTATGTATCTCTAATAGGTAGTTCAAGTAGGCATGCACAATATGTAGTGTATTAAATAAAGTAGTATTTTTAGTATTGACAGTAATATTTAGTTTCATTCATGTCTTTGTACACATACCTACCACCTTCATCGGCTCTCTCAAAGGTTTGCTGTAAGGAAACTCTTTAAGGTTGCATTTGTACATGCCTACTATTTAATTACTGTGTACGTTAAACAATTACAAGAATGATAAAAGACTACCTTCTGGCCACAGCTTCGCCCGCTTACAATCCGATCAGTAGTTTCCTACAAACATCCATCCATCCATCCTCACAAACTTTCGCGTTTATACTGGTAGTAGGATGGTGATATTTTTATACATGTCAAAAGAATTGTTACCATTGAATTGAATAAGAATTGTTTATTTGGTTTTAGGACCTTTTTGTATTTGATGTAAAGTCAAAGTGTATGATTTCAGATACCACGGGCACTTGCTACTGAGCCACATCATAGCGAAATTCGCTATCCACAAGCGGATTGTATTGCAAGGTAAAATAAATTATACAGCTTTAAAAATAGTTTTTATCTGCATAATGTTTACATTACTGCTTCTCAAGTTTCTCTCTAGTTTAGAAGAAATTTCCACATCGGGTTACTATATGACGACCTCGGTGGCGCAGCGAGTTGTAGCCGGTAGCGATCCAAGGCGTGCGGGTTCGCTTCCCGCTGCGGGATAAATGTTTGCATGTTCTGCAGATATTTGTTCCGGTCTGGGTGTTGTGGTACCACGGTACTAGTAGTCTTTTATACCCCCGACACAGGGGATCCTAGTGTGGGGTTAGGACTATGTATGTGTCTGTTGGGTGTATATATAAAAAAAATGTATATAAGTAGTATATCAGTCATGTAGTTCCCATAATACAAGGTATGCTTAGTTTGGGTCTAGATGACGCTGAAAATGTCCAGCATTATTTATTTATATCAGTATAACTATAAACCTAAATGGCCCGACCTTTCGTTGCAGTGTTCCACAGTCTACTAAAAGCGCACGCGGTCGAGGCTCGTTCAGTAGTCCGTCAAGCGCTGGAGGTTCTCACACCGTCGATGCCACAGCGCATGGAAGACGGCAACACCATGCTAACCCACTGGACCAAGAAGATCATCGTAGAGGATGGGCATTCAGTGCAACAGCTCTTCCATATATTGCAGCTAGTTGTGAGACATTATAAGGTAAGCAGAAATTTGTTTATCAAAATACTAGCCTCTGCCCAAGCGTAGCGTGTAGTACCGCGATAAAATAGCGTGTGTGTTGTTCTAAATCGCGAAATATACTTGTTTCATATTTCATCCGTTACGGATTATTAAATATCTATACTTATACCATCGTTTGTCCTGACTAACTGATCTATCAACGCACAGTCAAAAAAAAGGTAGGAGCTTGAAAATTGGAATTGTACACGTCAATTTTATCTATGAAGAATATATAAAAATGACGTGTTTCAGGTTTTTTTTTGATTTCTGCATTTTTAATGGGGGGAAATGGGAATGAAAGTGTGTATGGGGGGTATCGGTTTTTTAACACTTAACTAAATAACAAATATATAATATAATAAAGTCACAACCTTTTGAGATATTACTAGATTGTTATTATTCTCATATTTAGTTACAAAACTGGATTGATTAGGTTGTGATGGTGTCTCATTCTAAAACATTCCTGCTCAAAGTTCTGTTTCGATTCCCGCTTAATCTGAATTTTCGGGACACATTTAGTTTAATGTGTGGCGAAAATTTAACTTTATTATTTTTTTACTTTCTAAAATACCACTTGTTTATTTTCCTAACGTCTGTATTGTTGCTTGTTTATATGCAGGTGTACTACCCAGTACGACACGCGCTAGTAAGCCACATAGTAACCTCGATGCAGCGGCTCGGCTTCAGCGGCACCGCGTCCTTAGAGCACCGCCGGCTTGCCGTTGACCTGGCTGAGGTCGCGCTCAAGTGGGAACTGCAAAGAATTCGAGATCACACGCATGACGACAACATCGTACGTATACTATAACTGATGGGGGCTGGGGCCTGATGGATCCATACTTAAAAGGACTTCTTTTATATAAAAAAAATATACCTAATGTTATTTTTTTCTATTTTGTGTATTCTAATATTATCTCTTTTGTTTTTTGTCATTTTTAAGCAAATCATTTGTGGATCGTCTCGCGACTTCGTTCGCGTAGAGTATTTTCAATACAAACTCTTATCTTTCCGCTGCACTCTTTAGGGGTGGAATTTTGGAAAATCCTTTCTTAGTAAATGAAAAATATACAAATATATTTATTTAAAGATATATTTTTTTACAGAAAGTAGGTATCTTGAAATTCTGGTGATCCCCCGCACGAGAGCTAGCCTGTATCTCGGAAGGCTGACTTACAAAATACACATAATAAATAATAATTTT
Source organism: Perizoma flavofasciatum (assembly GCA_958496245.1). Classification (NCBI taxonomy): domain Eukaryota; kingdom Metazoa; phylum Arthropoda; class Insecta; order Lepidoptera; family Geometridae; genus Perizoma; species Perizoma flavofasciatum. The sequence continues at coordinate 4,926,325 of OY292421.1, forward strand.
TATTTCAGACACTAATAATAATTATTATCAATATTTCAAAGTTCAAATCATTAAATTAAATGTATATTTTATTCTATTATCAATTACCTTCACTATATACTAATAATTTGATAGTACATTATTTGCTAGATATCTTGTTAAATCACTGTAACACCGCCAACAACAAGATAAAACCGTATAAATTTAACATTTATAAAAATATTATATGAGTAAGAATATTACTTTAATTATTGAATCGACAAACTTTACCAGAGTTTTTCTACAGGTGGCAGCATCACCAAGCGGTGCCATGAAGCGCGCATCCTCAGACGAAAGCGGCACGGAATCCCGCAAGGCTCTGAACACCGGTTGGGCCAGTCCACAGGCCAGTGTGTCGCGAGTGGAACCCGACATAGCCAAGCCTATGGAGCGACAGCACGTTGATGTGGTTGTCAATTTGCTTCTACGATTGGCCTGCCAGGTAAGAAGCTCGTATATGCGTTTGCCGTAAGAGGTTCGTAGGGTTTTCTGTTACCTTTATCTCCGAAAAAGCTTATCCGATTGAAAAGTGGGTTTTGTAATCGATTTGTTTTACTTCAAACATGGTTCTTTGAGTTTTCTACAAGCTTTGCAATGGACGATGGAAATCACGTCGAGGTTGTTTTTTTTTTAATTTTTCAAAAATTTACTTCCGTCAAACGTTATTTGCAGGCAAACAGGCTAACGGCCTACCAGCAAGTTTAGCATGAGCACCAAGATATAACTTCTGATTCTCTTTTCCGTCAAACAAAAGACGAAACATAAAGCTTTTTTGTTTTCGCTTTTTTGACAAAACCGTTGTCTTGAGTGTTCATGCTACTGGTGCTGATAGTAACATTTGATTAGAATGTTATATGTTTTATTATGAATCTGTCACTAAGGCATTAAGTCTTTGCCGAACCTTAGTGCTGATGGTCAATATTCTCACCTTGACTATATTCCATCCTGCAGCTCTTTAGGGTTGTGTACACAAATGGTTCCAATGGGACCCTATTGCTAAGTCTACACCGTCTTTCTATCTGTCTGTCTGTATCGTTTTAACCATAATACGTAGCCTGTGGATATATCCGTAGAATGTGTTTTACTATGGCCAATAATGGCAAATAATTCATCAAGTCAAAACACAAAGGGGGCTACATTTGCATGCATAGCTAAGTTAAAACATAATTCCACTTATCTTAATTATTCTTAGACCTAATTCTATCGTTATCTACGTTATGTTCTGGCAAATAAACGTATTCTATTCTAAAAAACTTTAAAAACATGCTACTATCTTTTTATTTAAAAATAATCTTTAAATATAAAGTTTTTTTTTTAATTTTTTATCAAAGGTTCAAGACCGCCCATTGCCCCTTTTATGTTTATGGATTCCTGTGTTTTGTATTTTGCTTTGGTGTGCATTAAAGAGTTTATCTACCTATCTTTTTATTTACCAAAGAGCTTGTGTATAATGTGCGGTGGTACGGAACCCTTTGTACGCGAGTCGACTCCACTTGGCCGGTTTTATTTATAGAAGCCAACTATTCTGTCGCAATAAGACTTACGCCAAGAGAAGAAAAAAAAGACTTCATTGTTAGGATCGTGGTTTTGTCAGAATGTTCATGTGAATACGTTTTGCTTTTCCTAGGCGCACTAACAGATTCCTCGTGACCTGGGAGTTTTAGCCTCCAGAGAAGCTAGGGTAAATAATATGAGCTAGGGGCCCTAACCCTCTAGCAGCTCCAAGAAAAGAAAGGAAAGTGCTGACGACCCGACTGAAGGTGTTTTGATTTTGACAGGTGAACGAAGGTAACGCGGCCGGGGTGGGCGTGGTCGGCGGCGTTTCTCCGGGCGAGCAGTTATCCCGGCGCTGCGTTCTATTACTGAAGGCTGCGCTGAAGCCTGACGTATGGGGGCACCAATGCGATCCCAAGCTCGCATGGCTTGACAAAGTAAATACCACATTTATGAACATATGTACGCTGAGGGACAAAATTATCGACCTCGGTGGCGCGGCAAATAGCCTGCGACGCAAGAGGTGCGGGAAGAAATGTTTGCATATTCTGCATATATTTGTTCCGGGTATTGTGGTACCATGGCGCTCGTAGTTCTTTATACCCACGACACTGGGAATCCTTGTGTGGGTCAGGACTACGTATGTGTCTGTTGGATGTAAAAAAATCTACATTTATTTGTTCCTGATCTGGGTGTTGTGTTACCATCTTATCTTATACCCACAGCACAGCGCACAGGTAATTCCAAAGATTATTAGCAACAAACGTTCAAACGTCTACACTGCCCGACGAAATACAGTCTCCAACTAGTTCGGAGCATAGGGTATTCTCGATCTTGAAACTCTACTCGTAAACCTAAGACTCTCATTGGATATTAGCACGATGATATTAGCTAACATGTAATGATATTCTAGAGTAATCATGCTTTTTTAGTTTACTAAGATTTTTTTTTACTTGACAACCTCTGTGGCGCAGTGGGCGAAGGTCCGCCTGAGATGCAGAAGGTTGCGGGTTCGATTCCCGCTGCGGGACAAATGTTTGTATGATCTGCATTCATTTGTCTCGGGTCTGGGTGTTTTATGTGTATAATATGTATGTATCTACAAAAAAAAATGTATGAGTAGTATATCAGTCATGTAGTTCCCATAACACAAGCTCTGCTTAGTTTGGGGCTAGATGATGCTGTGTGAAAAAAAAGTCCAGATTTATTTAATTTATTGCATGTATAATGTAATATATATAATGCATGTATATATCTTAATAGGGATGATAGGATGACACAATGCTGTACGACAACACATGGAAAATGGATCAAACATTCCGTTTTTCCCTAAACAGGTGTTCTCGGGCGCAGAAGCAAATGCGGCGTCCTGCGCCAACGCCTGCACAGCGCTTGAGCTACTAGTCTTTCTACTTGGAGTACTTCGCCGCGAGCAAATCCTTGCCATCTTCAAACCGCTGCAACGCGGTCTGGCCACTTGTGTCTCGTCGACCAATACGAAGATAGTGCGTTTGACGCATAATCTGCTGGCGAAGTTGACGGCTATATTCCCGACCGAGCCTACCGGCGCAGCGCAAGCGTCAAAGGTTAGTGCGAAAGCATCTCTTGAACTTGTGTTTGGAGGTAATTCCACGAAACTCACTACTATAATTCTATACAGATTCAAAGCCAAAAACAAACATAATATATCTAAATATGAAGCATATGGGAGCTTTCTTTTTATAAAAGAGGTCGGTTTTGTTTCCTGAAGCACTCTATGTCAGTGAATCAAAATGAAGCCACATAAGACAGCGATTATTTCCCTTTAACCTTCCGGTGCAACGCCATGTGTGCCGCACACATGGCGTGAAGAACTATAGACCAACAACAGATCAAAAATTATATATCTCAATGAGAAATTTCAGTTTAATTAGTTTCACATGCCATTTTGTAGTTTCTCAAAGTCACAAAAAGCTAGCCAAGGTTTGACTTTTTTTTTAGCTAGACTAAAAAATATGGCATAATTGAAAAAAAATGTGCCTCCACTGTTAACCAGATATACTATATAACATACAGCATATCTAGTAAGCCTCAGGAAACTAGATCGGCCTGCCGCAGGTAAAAAAAGAAAACCTCTCATTGCATAGAATGAACTGATCAAAAATCTTGGGGTTAAAGTTACTCCAACTTGATGAAAAATGTATCTATTGTTTTGTAAAAAGAATAACTAGACTTGTTTCTAGCTTTTCTTTCCTGACTTGATCTTAGAAGAGCAGGAAGTACGTAAAATTGACTTTTCAAAGTGATCATTGTGATTTTAATGAATAAATATGAAAAAAAAATATCGATAGTACGCAGTTTTTAGTATAATGGCTTCCTATTAGTGAACCTTACCAAAACGTAATTTAAAATCAAAATCATTTATTGGAACATAATAAAAGTAGGTACATAAATCAAAGAAAACGATGGTAACTGCAAATATTTATAAAAACTGTGCCGCAGTCACCAACGCCCGCCACCTAGTGCTAAAATTCCCTCCACAGTACGAAGAACTAGAAACCCTATACGCGTGCGTAAGCAAGTACGCATTCGAGGGTCTCGCCAACTACGAGAAGACGGCCGGAGCTAGCACGAGCGCGGTGGTGGTCGCCGGCGCGACCGCGGGCGGCACCGCCGCCTTGCTCGGACCTCTGATGATGCTGAAGGCTTGCTGCACCTCCAGCCCGTCTTACATCGACAGACTGTTACTGCCATTGATGAGGGTGCTGCAGAGAATGGCAAGGGAACATGTCGCGCCCAATCCAGACGCAGCAACCACTGATCTTTTGGTATGTGTTTGGGGTTAGACGATATCCTTGGCTAGGCCGGATGAGACGAAAGAGTTCGTTTGCAACGAGACAAATGCTGGTATGGTCTGCAATGCTGGTTATGGGTCTGGGTATTGTAACAAAACAGTGAACCTTATTGCATACAGTTTGTTAAAGCCATTGATCGTTTGGGATTTTTCAAAATCAAAAAGACAACCCCTTATTGCGATCAAACCATCTGTCAAACATCATTATAAAGAATAACCAGCCTTTTTTTCTTGTCTTTCTTTCCTCGCTTGGTCGCGGAGGAAAAGCCAGTAGATAAAACCGAAGTTTCAAAGTGATCCTTTTTTTTAAAGAGATTTTAATTAATAAATTAATTTTGACATTGACTTTATCACGTGACGTAAAAGTTGTATAAAGAATTATTAAAACTAAAAGAAAGCTATAGAGCCAGTGTCCTGTTAAAACGCCCCGCTAAATTGTCCTGTTAAAACGGCTCCATCGGATGAATGTAACAAAGTATAAAATACCTCTTTATTTGTACCACCACAGCATACCCACAAGAAATCCTAGTGTTGGATCAAGACTATTGGGTGTTGGACACAAAAGAATAAACATTACATTATTATCGATACGATAACTGTTAAATTGTAAGGCGTAAAATCCGTTTTTTCAGATTCTAGCATTAGATCTGCTCAAGGCTCGAGTGTCGGTGATGCCGGTAGATACAAGGAAGACATTCATTGGAACAGTTCTGGTTGGACTTATCGAGAAAACTAGCGACGCGAAGGTCAGTTTTTATAACAGTTGCTAATTTCTTATTTTCTTATTTCTCTACGAGAATAGACAAGCAAATCGTTGCACTGAGCTCGATTGCGGCATTTGTAGGCGCTTATTCCTAACTAACTAATAAGTCGCTGACTGGTTTTCTTAGGTGATGAAAGCCATAATTCGTATGGTAGAGGAATGGGTGAAACAACGTCCGACCGCGGTTCCGAACGCAGCCGCCCCCTCGCTTCGAGAGAAGTCCATACTGCTTGTCAAGTTGATGCAATATGTGGAGAAGAGGTTCCCCGACGATATGGAGCTGAACGCGCAGTTTCTTGAGATGATCAACTATGTTTATAGGTGAGTGTTTTTAGGGTTCCGTAGTACCCCGAGTGCCTTCGATGTTTCGCCCGAAACCATCTTCTGGAAGAAGAGTCAGCGCACTTTCAGAAAGAGTGCCATGATGAATGATCTTGTGCCACCTCTATCATTTTAACTTCCTGCTACCTTTATGATTTCATCAGTCCATCGCGTAATGGGCCTTACCACCTCACCGCGGCGTTGTCCGGTTCGTGATAGACGTTCGAGAATCATTAATTTTTCAGATAAACCTATTTTGTATCAAAATGTTATAATAATAATGCTAGACATTTACACACAGCATCATCTAGCCCCAAAGTAAGCAGAGCTTGTGTTATGGGAACTACATGACTGATATACTACTTATATTTTAAATATATACATAATTATTATAAATAGCAAATGCCCAGTTCGATGGATGCCACTGCGCCACAGAGGCAGAGGAAAATAGATCTATCACAGCCAACTAAATACAGAATGCAAGCTGTTCTACTGGGTATGAGGGAAAATATTTGAATCAATGTGTGTATATATAAACACGCTTACGACTATTCCTTATGAAGGACATCCTCCGATACATACCTAGATACATAGTTAATCTGTGTCGTCCCACTGCTGGGCAAAGGCCTCCCCCAAATTCTTCCATCTATCTCGATCTCTCGCGGTCTCGCATCTCTCTCTCTCTCTCTCTCCCTCTCTCCCCCTCTCTCTCTCTCTCTCTCTCTCTCTCTCTCTTTGTGTTCTATAACGTGATATGTGTTCTAATTACAGAGACGAAAATCTCAAAATGTCTGAAGTATCAATGAAGTTAGAACCGGCGTTCCTCGCCGGCCTCCGCAGCTCACAGCCGCAAATACGCGCAAAGTTCTTCGAAGTCTACGATCAGAGCGTGCGCCGGCGCATCTTCGACCGCCTACTTTATATTATATGCTCGCAAAACTGGGAGCATATTGGGCAGCACTACTGGATCAAACAGTGCCTGGAGTTGCTGCTGGTTACCTGTGTTTCAAGTAAGTACCTATTATTGTTTTTATTGTGTAAAACTCATAAAAGGGAAACAAATACCTTAATAATACACAATAGTCTTTTTGGATGACGTCATCTACATCCAATGTTTGTAACAAAGATAAGCACACAAGTCTTTCGGGAAATATTTTTTACCTTGTCCAACAGAAAAACTTATATTCCACATTTATATACATACATACGCCTGTTAAAGTCACGCCTGTTTCACGGAGGGGTAGGTGGATCGTACCAAGGATTTCCACTTGCTAAGATCCTGGCATACCTCTTTCGCTTCATTCCTCCTCATCGCATTCTTCACACAAGCTCCTCTTTTTAGGGTAAAATGGGGTAAAAATGAGAACCTTACCAAACGTACAACTTATTTATCATTTGATACACATTGATTCAAAAATATATATTTTTGGAATGTTTGTTAGAAATATCTTGTATTATGTTGACACCACATCATACTGAAAAACTTGATGAAAACCCCCTCCGTTGGAATAAAAGCTTTATTTATTACTTACACACTGGTCTTCTACAGACTAATGATGATGATGATCCTCTAACGAAACAACGGCCTCTACCAAGTAAGCTACCGTTAGTTCAGAGAATGTCTTCACTGATGTCGATTTTCCCAACAGGTACCCAAATCCGCCTATCCAATACGAAATATCTTCTCCCAAGCATATCTTCAGTGATCAATACGGCCGATGTAGAAGAGCGCAAATCCTTTGCTATCTATTTGAGTGTGAAAGAAGAAACTACGGACGGGTTTAGTGATTCCATCGACCCGGATAAAGAGGATGTGCTCGATATGGATTTGGATTCAAGCTCTAATCAAAAGGAGGATATTGTTAAACCAGCTCCGAATAGGTGAGCGAACAACTTGGTACTGATGATTACTCCCGAAAACTAAAGGCACTGGTACAGCTACAAACGCCTTGGGTGAAATTAAGATCACTTTTTTTTTAAACATGCATTTTCCTGTCCCCACAATAGGATATCCTGTATTCCTATAGGTATCAGAAAAATATCTGCAGAGTATGCAAACATTTATCCCTCAGTGGGAAACAAACCCGCTTTATTCTGAGGATTATTTGAAAAAAATTTTTTTTTTTTTGTTCTTAAAATTGTACAGATAGAATATAGGTAGGTATAGCTAATTAGTCTAATTTTGTCCCTAGAGCCCGAATGCTAAATCAAATCGTAGCGAAACAGTCGGAGTTCTTGGAGTTGGCTCGCCGCGTCCGCACCGAGCAACTAGTCACAGCGGCGGCGCAACTCTGCCATATGGACGAGGCGCTGGCACACCACACTTGGCTGCGATTGTTCCCTTCGCTGTGGAGCTGCCTCGACGAGCGGCAACTGCCGGTAACCACACTATTCAATCCTTTGGTTTAACATCACACATGGCACTGCAAAATCAGAAACGGAATAGTCTTTATTGTTAATGGGTTTTTACATAAGATGGTAGGGTTTTTAAGAGATTACAAACCGATTGCCATTGTGACCATACAATAGGTAGTAAAGTTCTTTGTGCTAAACTAAAAGTAGGTATCTAGGTCATTAAATGAAGGTACAATACTCTTTCGAAAATTTACTTGTGGGTCTTTAGCCACGACAACAGGACGCCATAAGAGGTAATTTCTTTAATAACACATAAGTATATCTCCAAAATGGATATAATCCGGTGTTTTGCAATTCAATTGTGTCTTCAAGGTTGGTTTTTAATTAGGTTACGCCTCAAGTCACTAGGGAGCGCTGCAATCAATAGTGGAAAAATACAATGGGGGTTTAGATGTGCAGGTTCGAATCCCGCTGCGGGGTCTAAATGTACCAAGATACACTGTAGTTCCTAATACCCACGACAGGGAATGTGAATATATAAAATCGTTGCGTGACTTATTGACTAACTTACTGACAATTAAAGCACAGCCTAAACCGTAAGTCCTAGAAACTTTTGATTTGTAGGGGGTGGAATTTGGTAAGGAATTTTCATAAAACAACCATTAATGGAATTAAAAAAGGGGGTCGAAGTTTCTTTGAAATACTCAATACGGACGAAGTCGCACGTTCCAATTACGATGGATGACATTTCGTTTCAACATAAAAAGCTTTTAAAATTTGACGTTTTTTTATGATAAACGCTAGCCGTTGTATGGCTAGGACTGTAATTGGAACCAAGGGTCAATTTTCAAATTTCCAATTTTCAGACGATAATGAACGAGACAGTTCCGTTTATAATATCGGGCGTGCATGTGATACAAAGGGATCAGCCGCTGAGCGCTCTCAATACTTTCATAGAAGCACTCGCTAGGTGCAACCCGCCGATTACAATCAAACCGTAAGTTATGTTAATCCATAATGTCATCGATTACATAATAAAACCGCTGAATGCGCTAATTATGAAAAATAACTAATAATAAAGACTCGGAAGCAGCTACTGCCGAAGTTGAGGCTAGAAAAATGAGCCGTAAGTTCGATTCTTACCCGCACTTCAGAACGAGTCGAAGTGTAGATGATCAAGACGACGATGAATTCGCGCGCAGCCACGAATAGCCTGATTTCAGTATTTTCTTTGTATACATAACGCCTGAGACGCAGAAGGTTGCGGGTTCGATTTCCGGGTCTGGGTGTTTTCTATATATAATATGTATGTATTTATTCCGTGTCTGGGTACCATGGTACTCGTAGTTCCCGATATCAATGATACATGGAATTATGGTGTGGACTCAGTTTATGTGATTGTTGGATGATATCTTCGTACTATTATTTATTCTGTGATTATGTGTGAAGTATCCCTCCGCTCTTATCAGTTGTAAGTATCATACTTACAATGTCGCAATAGCGAGATATAGAATAAATACACATGAAGAGAGATTATTTTATTTGTGACAATCGGCCCTACTCTATTCGTTAAGGTCGGATAGCTTCCCACGATCCCCATTCGTATGAAGCTGCTCATAAATAAATAAATAAACACTAAACAGACACATATATAGTTCTGACCCCACACTAGGATTCCCTGTGTTGTGGGTATCAGGGACTACGAGTACCACAACACCCAGGCCCGGAACAAATATCTGCAGAAATCTGCAGAGCATGCAAACATTTGTCCCGGGAATCGTACCCGCGCCTCTTCCATCTCAGCTGGTAACTCGTCTGCCACGCCACCGAGGTCGCCAAATGTAAATGGCTCCGAAGACGAGGGTCCTATGGCGACGAAAGCGAACAGCCACTCAAAATCTCCGTCATCCCATCTATAAATTTCGTACATAAAAGTTGTGTTTCTTGCAGGCCTATGATGAAATACCTTGGCAAGACGCACAACCTCTGGCATCGGATGACGCTGAACCTGGAGCAGATGGCGGTGGATCAGGCGGCCGGGCGCCCGATGCGCGAGCAACTCGACGTCTACGACTACGATACGGAAACTACTACGCCTACGGTAAGATGGCGCGCTTGCGAACAATACACGTGAATCGACCTTGTCCACTACTATGACACAAATGATACGCTTGCATTCGTGTATAAATCTATTAAGTACTAGCTTCTGCCCATGGCTTCGCCCGCGTGGTACCCGGATTAAATAGTAGCCTATGTGTTATTCTAATATATAAGCTATAAAGTTTCATTAAAATCCGTTCAGTAGTTTTTGCGTGAAAGAGTAACGTACATCCATCCTCAAACTTTCGCGTTTATAGTAGTACGATAAGTACAAGTAGGTACCGCGACAGTGTGGGTTGCGAGCGTGCGTGTGCGTCGGTTTACTGATGACATATTATTATATGAATATGACGTCGGTAAAATGGTGATTTATTCCTTCAGTAAAATTTGTTGTACAATATCGTTCCCAGGAAATACTCGACTCGTTGAGTGACATGTATGAGCTGCTACAAGAAGAGGACATGTGGTCTGGCCTGTGGCAGAAACACGCACGCTACCGAGAGACAAACCTGGCCATCGCGTACGAACAACAGGGCTTCTACGAGCAGGCACAGGTATGAACTTAAATAACTTACTCGGTGACTCATTCGTGGAGCTACTTCTTTGAGAAAATTAGACAGCGTCGTATTTGAATTGACACGGATATCATCAGTAGTCGGTTGTGCCGGCGTCGACTCTAGCTGACAAAGCACGAGAAAGTATGCCATCCCGCTTTGGCGATAAGTAAAATTAAATGGTGCGAGCCTTGAATATTTCTCATTTACTCACACTTACAACGACACTGTTCACGTACTCAAATCTTGCATGTAGTGATTACTGATTGTTTCATTCATTTTATCGAGAGTGGCCAAGATTTGGCTATGGTTAAAAATAAAACACTATACCCTTCGACTTACAAGACATTACTGGTACTAATTCACAGTAATTCCTATAAACAGTTCTAATCCGGAACTACTGCTAATTTTTATTTGAGTTTAATCGTGTCTGTCAAGTCCATAGGCTTATTCTTTTAAACATGATACTACCAGGAATATCCGGACGGGTCAATTATTTTAACAGAGACTATTATCGGCAATACGAAGCGGTAGTTTCACCGGGGAGTCACCATCTACGCACCCTCTGAACACATTCTCTTAAGTATTCTATTGATGTTGCATTTAGAGTACGATTCGTGCGCTCACAAATGTGAAAACGCAATTATTAGAGCTCCTCTCAAGTAATCAAAATCATAACAAAACTAGAGGCTATCTCCGAGCCTCGTTACATAGTATGTGGCTGGCCTTTAGCACGAATTCGTGTGATGCTCAGACAATGATCACATTAGGCTGTCCACTAAAACATACAGTCTGGACTGTATTGCCCTGCCCATTTTTACATTATTATTTTTTTCTATTTATTGGTGTAAATTGTTATAAATATTTTATTTATTATCGCGTACCAGGGCTACTACGAACAGACCAAGGTACGTCAATTAAACATTAGACTCGCTAAACATAAATACATTTGAACATTTACATGAGGGCAGTGGTCTGGCATGTGACAGAAACACACGATGACATCGCGAGAGAATAGTCTTTTTTCGTTCTTCATTTAATTAAGGACTTATTAACATGGTTTATGTCAGACCCATAAGGTTACACAGTTATACAAAACGAAAATAAAAAAGTCTTCTTAATAAGGAACAAATACAAAACTTCACTTCTTTTTTTATTACGTCTTGTTTTGCTGAGAAGCATGATCTTAGAAGATATTCAAATTCATACTCAAAAAGCTCAGTTTTCTATAGGTTATCTCACACATCATCTCGGCACGGGATCGGCACTGCCTCTCCTCGGACCGTCGGTAATCTGTATGAAACTCCATGCTGCATCACAGTCATCGTGACTAATCAGCATCGTGACGGGATCACCCTCGCCGCCCCGCCGAGGCTTTGATTGTTGAACAATTTTATAAAGCAGTGCCGAGCTGATATGTGTGCGATAACCTTAAAACAATATTAATTATCACTGTTACTATATGCAAAATATTGCAAGCAATAAATAATTTTCACTACAATGATGCATTTATCTCGTCAGGCCGCCTACGATGTCGCTATGGCTAAACTAAAACAGGAATACGCAGCAAGTCCATCGTCAGTGAACATGCATAAAGAATGCACCCTCTGGACTCAGCATTGGCTGAAATGCGCTAAAGAGCTCAATCAATGGGATTCGTTGCTTGAAATCGGATTGACCAGGAGCGGTCGAGATCCGTTTTTGATTTTAGAGAGTTCCTGGAGGAATCCCAATTGGTCGACCATGAAGGATGCGCTGGCTGAAGTTGAATACAACTGTCCAAAGGAATTGGGTAAGAGCTTTTTGATTGCATTTATAGGGTACTAAGCCAAACATAATCACCACCGCAATTTATTTATGAAACTTGGTTTGTCTCAATTGAAACTTAGGTGATCGCTCGAAATTATCTAATTTACGTACTCAAGCATAGTTCGACGTGTTTCAATCCAAGCAACTTTCCATTTTCAAGGCAACAAGGTTATTTCACCATCAATCACCCTCTATTCAGAACCACTATATAATTTCAATATGGTCACGGACCTAATGCAGATCCAAGGAACAAAAAATGGTAACACGACGAACGAAGGCGAAATAATACATGAAAGCATTATTCCATAGATCAGATTGTTTCATCATCAACATCAACCACCTAGTGCACTACTGGACATGCCCTCCTCAACCCCTCCCTCCCTGTCCATACACGACAATAGAGGAAATCTCTAGCACTAAAAAGTCAAATAATATTTTTTTTAAAAATAAACAAAACAAACCGTTGTTAAATAATAAAAATGTGAAATATACCAACTTGATGCACCAAAATATTGAAGGAATTCGTTGTAAAGAATTAGAACTAGAACTGTACATGAACTCAAATGACATTGACATTATTTGCATTACAGAACATTGGCTGCGAAGCCATGAGGTCATGTTCAGTTTCAGTAATCACCAAGTTGGTAGTTCTTTCTGCAGATTACATGCTATACCTGGTGGCTCATTAATCCTACTTAATAAACAGATAAAATTTAGAGAACGTTTAGATATAGTCCACCTCTCTGTAGAAAGACACATTGAAGTTGCTTGCATAGAGTTGGAGCAATTCATAGTTATAAGCGTTTACAGCCCACCATCTGCCTCATTTGACATTTTTGAAAAAGTTATGGAAGAAATGTTGTTTAAATTATCTAAATCAAATAAATATATTATTACGTGCGGAGATTTTAATGTTAATTTACTAGAAATTAACTCCTTAAATACTAGAATAATTAGTTTATTTCAATCATTTGATTTAAAACCTCAATTTATGGAGCCTACTCGAATAACCGATACTTCGGCCACATGTATAGACAATATCTTTGCCAACATTAAAATTTTAAATAAGAGTTTAATTAGTAATATTAAGTCGGATCATCTTGGACAAATAATTAAAATAGAGGTTCAAACAAAAAAACTTGAAAAAAGAAATATTACTTGTATACCTATGACCAAAGATCGATTGGACAAACTAAAATTGAATTTAACTTCTGTATTTCCATGTTTATATGGTAATTTTAATCCAAATAATTTATACAACACATTTTTTAAGAAATTTAGTGATGTGTTCAATTCAATTTTTACATCGAAATCGATCATGGTCTCTGACGGTAAAAAGTTCAGTGACTGGGCAACAGCGGGAATACATAAAAGCAGGAAGAAATTGTATGATCTTTATGCTGAAAAACAATATAATTTTAATGAGGAGTTTAAAGAACAAGTCAAAAAGTATTCAAAAAATTTTAAAAATGTTTGTCGTGAAGCAAAAGCTCGTCATTTGAGTTCAAAAATTAAAAATAGCCAAGATAAAGTAAAAGCCACTTGGAAAGTAATCAACAGTGAGACGGGAAGAGTCACAACTAAGAACAATAAGTTTAATTTGAAAATTGACAATGCCACCGTCAATCAGGATAGTGATGTAGCTAATGCGTTCGAAAACTTTTTTACCGACATTCCAGTCTCTACCACAAAATCCTTAAACTCCTCTCCCATAGAAGCAGAGTCATTGTTAAAAGAAAACTTAACAGAATGTAAAATACAATTCAAATTTGATCATGTAAATAGTGATGACATCATAAAAGCTTTCAAACTCATAAATGTTAAAAAAACCACGGACCTCTGGGGCATCTCTGTTTGCGTTGTGAAATCATTGATTGGCATTATTGCGCCCGAACTAGCTTTAATATTCAACGAGTGTATTGACTGTGGTGTGTTCCCTGATTTAATGAAACACAGTAAAATAACTCCACTTTTCAAATCGGGTACATGTTCTGACCCTAGTAATTTTAGACCTATATCAGTACTTCCTACATTTAGTAAAATTTTTGAAAAACTAATTTTAAATCAATTGCAAAGACATTTTAAATTAAATAATTTACTGCATAATAAGCAATTCGGATTTAGTAAGGGTCGCTCAACCACTGATGCTGGTATTGAGTTAATATCGCACATATTTGATGCCTGGGAGGAATCTCATGACGCTTTAGGCGTTTTTTGTGATTTGTCAAAGGCATTTGATTGCGTAGACCATGACACATTGATCAGGAAACTACACCATTATGGTATTAGGGGCGTTGCTCTAGACTTTCTCACTTCCTATTTAAGTGACAGAGTACAAAGAGTTGACGTGAATGGAAAACGGTCTCCGGGGTCTCTGGTTACTATCGGTGTACCGCAGGGATCAATTCTTGGTCCATTTTTGTTCTTAGTATACATTAATGATCTACCCCACCTTGTAAGGGACGATCATGAGGTTGTATTGTTTGCAGGTGACACGTCACTTTTATTTAAATTAAAGCGACGACAAACCAATTTTGACAATGTAAACAATGCAATCTCTAAGGTTGTAAAATGGTTCAACGTTAACAATCTCCTACTTAATGAAAAGAAAACAAAGTGTATTAGATTTATACTACCCAATGTTACACAAGTTAAAGCAAATATCAAAATCAAAGATGAACAGTTGGCTCTTGTGGACACCACCGTATTCTTAGGTATCACCCTAGATAATAAGCTTCAATGGGGTCCTCATATTGATGGGTTATCGAAGAGACTTAGTTCTGCGGCATATGCAGTCAAAAAGATCCGTCTTTATACAGACGTTGACACAGCTAGACTAGTTTACTTCAGCTACTTCCACAGCATTATGTCGTACGGTATACTGCTGTGGGGGAGTGCTGCTGATATCAATACCATTTTTGTGCTGCAGAAGAGGGCTGTTCGAGCAATTTATAATATGGGCCCCAGAGAATCACTTCGCGAAAAGTTTAAAGAAATAAATATAATGACATTCCATTGTCAATACATTTATGAAAATCTGATGTATGTTCACAAAAATATTAATTTGTTTAAGAAAAAAAGCGATAATCACAATGTTAATACTAGAAATAAAGATAAACTCGTTAAAAGGGCACGGTGTACGCTTTTATAACAAACTCCCAAGAGATATACAAAAATTATCAATTAACAAATTTAAAAACGTAATTAAACAAAAGCTTTTTAAGAAGGCATACTATAAAATATCTGATTATTTAGATGACAAAAACTCTTGGGATTGAAAATGCTCCAACTCGAACCTATTGTTTTGTAAAAGGATCATTAAAAAGAATAACCAGCCTTGTTTTCTTGCCTTTCTTTCCTGGCTTGGTCGCGGAGGAACAGGCACCTAGATAAAAACCGACGTTTCAAAGTGGTCCTTGTGATTTTATTGAATAAATGAATTTTGACTTTGACTTTGACTTTGACAACGATTACGAACAATCTTTGCCTACTCGATTGGCCATCTTGACCCACCGACGTTTCGCAACCTTTGCGATATCTACGGTCCGTCCGGTGAGTGGTTTCCAATTACAGTCGTACATGGATGATATCTCGTTTCTTTGTGAAAATTGTCAAAGCTTTTGTAACCTTTTCGAGCACAAACCAGGCGTCGTCATTGGTACGACTGTGAATTTATAGAACTTGGGGTTAGTCAGACTGAATGACAGGTTTCCCATCTTTTCACAGCATGGCTCGTGAATCTGTACCGCGGCTATTTATGTATTTGTGCGGGTGGCGAGCAGCAACTGAGCGGCGTGGAGAGGCACGCGGAGGCCGCGGCGGCGCAATGCCTGCGCGAGTGGCGCCGCCTGCCGCGCCTCGTCTCCCATCCGCATCTGCCGTTACTGCGCGCAGCTCAGCAGCTAATGGAGCTTAGCGAAGCTGCACAGATACATACCGTGAGTACTCCGTCTTCAACTTAACTGGAATAGATCTATAGATAGTTTGCAACGGTCTTTAAACTGCTACTGATTTATGTGTTTTTTTTATACAACTAAAGAAACAAACAAGCATACCTACCATATAAGTATATTTTGTATATACTTAAATAAGTAGTTGAATTATTATTTTTATTAATAAATGTATTTTACAGTGTAAAAAAACTAGTGACTTCCTACTAACTAATCTAAAAGAGAGTTATTAGCTAGATGCCTACGCCGTCTGTTTGCCTGTCTGTCACAGGGATGTTTCGGCAGGTCTTTTACAAAATAACATGGTTGATAGGCTAATGTCTTGAGCCATCGATGGATCAAGTATTGAATGTGGCTGTTTTTTTGCGGACAGGGCCTGATTCACAGCCG
The DNA here is from genome assembly GCA_958496245.1 of Perizoma flavofasciatum. Taxonomy (NCBI): domain Eukaryota; kingdom Metazoa; phylum Arthropoda; class Insecta; order Lepidoptera; family Geometridae; genus Perizoma; species Perizoma flavofasciatum. Next base: position 4,942,912 of record OY292421.1, read on the forward strand.
TCCAACGTCACTGCACGACATGAAGGCCATAGTGAAGACGTGGCGCAACCGACTGCCCGTAGTCGCGGACCCGCTGTCCCACTGGGGCGCCATCTTCACGTGGCGCCAGCATCACTATCAGTTCATAGCGTCACACTACGACTCGCAGGCGGAGCATTCCACCAATCACAGCATGCTGGGAGTACATGCTTCCGCACAGGTATGCAAATGTAATCGATCGACTCCCTTTTCCGCATTCGGACTCAAAGTTGGGCCATTATGCGTGGAAACGCACAGGTACTTGTACGCACAGGTACACTATAACCTGAAGTTGAAGTTTTGCATACTTTGGTCCATTGCTGACAACCTCAAACTGAGGTTCTGTGCCAGGTTCTTCAACAAAATACTGAATTCCGAGTCTCAACAAATAATAAATGTCTTTATAATATTATTTTTACTCCACTTTCTATACTACATTTCAAATATATTTAAACCTCCTATTTATCTATCCCACACAACGTCTAAACATCATTTAAAGTATATTTTAAATCATACATAAAAAACTTAATTTACAGGCTATAATTCACTTTGCAAAGATCGCAAGGAAACACAATCTAGCCGGCGTTTGCCTGGATTCCCTCCACCGCATATACACAATACCTAGTGTTCCGATCGTGGACTGCTTCCAAAAAATACGTCAGCAGGTCAAGTGTCACATACAAACCTCCTGGACCGAGGGGAAGGACGAACTCCAAGAAGGATTAGACATGATTGAATCAACAAACTTCAAGTATTTCACTAAAGAAATGACGGCAGAGTTCTATGCGTTCAAAGGACTGTTACTCGCGCAGTTAGGACGCTCAGAAGATGCAAACAAAGCGTTTGCAGCTGCGGTACAACTACACGATACGTTGGTCAAGGCTTGGGCGTTGTGGGGAGACTATTTGGAACAGATATTCATTCGAGACCCGAGACAGATATCAATGGGAGTGTCTGCAATGACGTGTTTCTTGCACGCTTGCCGGCACCAGAACGAATCCAAGTCAAGGAAATACTGCGCCAAGGTAAGTTATTTAATCGAGCTATTTGAGCGTAATCAACGGTCCCAATGGTTTTTAAGTAGACTATTGGTAACCTGCCTTCTGATCTAAAGAGAATGGACTGAAATCGATAAGTTTGTACGACTTTTAAAAAAATATTAAAAACACGTTGTAAATATATCAAGATATTGTAGATCTAAAAATCAAAGACGTGTGGTGTGATGCCTTCCAATCTGCATTGGGTGTGTGTTGACCCTAGATTGCACTGAGTTGCAATACATAGGACAATGGGTGATTATATTACAAAAACAATCGTGAACTTGATCAGTCATATTCTAAAACGTGAACTTTTACGTGCTGTACTGTCAGCGAAGACACCGACTAAGTTTCGACTCATTCCCAGAGTCTTCATCAGGGTAAGCGATTGTAACACTGTTCTTTTGTGTGGTGATAACACTAGTTGTTAAATAGGTGATTTCATCTTTTGTCTATTTAGCTTCTTCGCATCAGATCTATTTTTGACTTTCCTTCATAATCATTATCACAGGTCCTCTGGATGCTGAGCTATGACGACGACAAGAACAGCCTAGCGGATGCCCTAGACAAGTATTTTTGACTTTCCTTCATAATCATTATCACAGGTCCTCTGGATGCTGAGCTATGACGACGACAAGAACAGCCTAGCGGATGCCCTAGACAAGTACTCTGTGGGCGTGCCTCCAGTGCAGTGGTTGCCGTGGATACCGCAACTGTTGGCTTGCCTGGTGCAGTACGAAGGAAACGTCATATTGAATCTCTTGAGTCATGTAAGTTGTGAGACGAATTACACGCCAGACCGTTCTGCCTAATGATTATTAACTAAAAATATTATTATTATATGCCGATGATCACTTTTTTGCAATTTATCCAGGTCGGTCGACTATATCCCCAAGCGGTGTACTTCCCCATCAGGACGTTATACCTGACATTGAAAATTGAGCAACGAGAGAGACACAAGACTGCTGAGAATATCGCCGCGGGACAGCCGCACCAAGCAACCGCCACGGCAGTAAGTTTTACTCCTCATCAACCTTCAATCAGCGTTAGCCATTCTATTATGTACATTTCTCTCGTCTCACTTTTCTATAGCCGAAAGCTACTATTTTTAAATTTTACGGAACATATTGTCTTCTACGTTCTATTAATCATTCGCTAATCATTCGCTATGGAGCAGATCCGATTAAATCTGCTTTTTACCTGGTTGCTTTTAAAGACGTTATTTAATAATAATAATTTATTTATTTATTTATTCAGATAACTCGATCCATAATTTGTTAGTAAGTTACATAATGTCATAGTGTTAGTACAATTCCTCATTTAAAATACATTCATTCAATTCAATTATGTCATCATCATTCATTCATGTCCCGATTCATAGCTTTCTCTGAGACTGTTAAATCAGGACCCGAATTAAAGATTTCATAATCATAATCATAATTTGTTATGTTTGTTTGTCTTTTACCATGTATCTCCGAAACTGCTTATTATATTGATATGCTGGTTTAAATTTATTTGTATTACTTGAAGAATTGTTCTTAGGTAGGTTTTATAGCCATATGCCACTAGGACGCGCTACAATAGACGAAGGAAAACACATCGGGGATTTATAAAAAACAGTGATAATTTTCGAATGTTAGGAATATATACTAATGGAAGTTTATTAAAATCTGTTTTCAGGGCACAAGCAAGTCGAATGAAGGGGCGTCCACGTCAAGTGGTTCGACGGACACCGGTCCCATCAAGGCGACACTCCCGATGTGGAAATGTTCCAAGATCATGCAGTTACAGCGCGAGATACATCCCACTGTGCTGTCGTCGCTTGAAGGGATAGTCGACCAGGTAAACGGTTCAAGCAGAGCACAATTAGTCACGAATCTCCAACTGAAGGACAAATTCAGCAGAGATCAACACTGTGCTAGTGTTCGAATAAATGTTTCAAAAATATCCATGCTTGGGTGACCATTTGGCACTGTATGTGGTAACTCTATCAATTCAAGTATACCAGCAGTAAAATACATGGGATGGGATTAGACACAGCTTTTCCTATCCTCAAAGGTTTGCTGGAAGAAAACTCTTATTTGGGTTTAGCTCGCCTTTGTCCTGTATGTAAGTTTTTTTGCCTGTATTCTCTGAGTATACAACGAAGAATTCAAAGCGTCTTCATCAGTGTGCAAGACGTGACGCGGAGATAGTACGATAGTCGCGATTCCTAATAAAGACTCCAATTAATGGAAACAATCGGTGTTTTCACCGATGATAGGACTTTACGCGAAACTTACAAAATGAATGACTGCGTAATAATTGTCCGCAGATGGTGTGGTTCCGCGAGAACTGGTACGAAGAAGTCCTGCGGCAACTGCGCGCGGGGCTCGCGAAGTGCCACGTAGTCGCGTTCCACAACCGCTCGGCCGTCGCCGACGCGACCGTCACCCCGCACACACTCAACTTCATCAAGAAGGTCGTCTCCACGTTCGGCATCGGCATTGGTATAAGTAAGTTTGCATTCGCGTTATACACTTTTAATCCACACCGCAAGTTGCCATGCATGAGAGCGGCCTCTTCGCGGATTAAGGCTCGGTCAAGCTGATTCACGCAAACTTTGACAATCATTTCCCGGCTACCGTCACGGCTACCGCCCCGCGTAAGTTTGACCGGACCTTTAGAAACCTTTTGCCGCACTAATTCTTACAAAATAGCACGAGTAATATGACTCGAGAGAAGAAAAATGCGAGTGGTTTGGGTAGCAGAATATATGTATACTTGTTTAAAGGCAAATCATTCACATTGAGATAAAGTATGGTTCGAGATGGCCGTGAAAACCCTTCATAGCATTGCGCTTATCTCAAAAGAGTGCATACTAATTATTTACAACTCTTTGGCCCTTTAACCAGTCACAATCAAAGGCTCTTTAGCTTTACATAGCCACGTACTTCAGGCAGGGTAACTGCGATATTACCAGCGCACAATTTAATATATATATGAGAGAATAAATACAAGTAGATATAAAAGTCCAATCAAACACGGATTTTGGATCCTAAAGATGCTGGCGCCCAATACCATGATGGCTTTCATTTCTAAATGTCCCGTATTGGTATTCACTATCATCATTATCAACAGTCCGTTGAAGTCCAGTGCTGGACATAGCACTGGACTTTTACAGGCCTCCCCGTTCATCATCATCAGTGCCATGATGAACGATCTTGGGCCATCACCATCCACCGATTTACCGCATCTTAAACACAGCATCGTACCGTTCATGGTCGCCATTTGAGAACATTTCTTTCCAAGCGGTTGTCGATTTTAAAAGCTATATGGCCTGCCCATTTCCACTTAGATTTAGCAAGTTGACTTGCTTATTCTAAGAGCTATGGCGACAGTTCCACGTATTCACTATGCTGCGACCTATTTGCACAGACAAAAAAGGCACATCTGCACAGGCACGAGGGTTTATCTCCTCCTCATTGCGTTGTGGTAGCTAAAGTAGTGGTTGTGTGTTAAAAAAGGCCTAGCCTTGAGTTAACCAACAAAATTAACGGACGGTCTCTAACCATTGATTATGATGACAGATTCCTGTGAAAACATAGTCAAAAAGCTTTGATTAGACCCTAACATAACCGCCCGGTATTGTGTTGGTGAACTCGGGCCTTAGTGTTTTCATCACTAGGTTCATTACGTTGGTCAAAACCGGGGATGAATCCCCGGTTCGACATGAATATCGTAACATGAATTCTGCTTGATCATATTTTTATAAATACTTTTCATGTGAAATAAAACACCCGACCGACAGTCAACAAAGTTACACCAATGAACAATGTGATCCAGTGACATTTCGATGACTTTATCCAATAGAAATTATACTAGCGACATCTACAATTGCTTAATATAATGTTGTTTAGTCTAACCCCTCTGATCGCATACTAGGAAATATTTGCAAATATTTGTTTTTTTCCGCAGCGGGAATCGAACCCGTTTGCGTCTCAACCGGCTACTCGCTTTCCGCGCCAAAGTTGTTAAATAGATAAAACTAGAATAGGAATTAGCGCAGCGCGGCGAAGAAGTAACAATATTTTTTTTAATTGACATATCATGACTTTCATTCATAGGTTCCGCAATACCAACTTTAATGATTGATAAAAAAAAAGTTTACCTACAACAAATATGGCTATATGAATGAAATCTTTTAACCCGTTTATAAGTTTTGTATGGGTCTTTATCGCGTTTACGTTTTTTATTATTTTCCCGACGTTTCGATTGTGTTGCAACAGCCGTGGTCACGTGTTGACTGGAGTATACGGAGCTACCGTCGAGACCGTCAGTAGCCACAACTACCCTCATCACATCTTCAACCCGTGACCACGGCTATTGTAACACATCCGAAACGTCGCGAAAATAATAAAAAAAGGTAAACACGATAAAGGCCTGTATAAAATGTATAAATTGTGTTTACTGATCGCGAAAGTATAAAAAATACTATCTTTAACAATACAGCGGGCTTAAATATCCTTTTGCAGCTGACTTGTGCAGCGTCTGCGATATGTTTTCGATGACTAGAATGGGAACCATATGCCCAGGCACACACAAACCAGGTGTGTTCATGTATCAAAGTTGCAAAATAATCAGAACGATGATAGTAAATGGTTAGTCTTTATGCGCCGGAAAAATGTAACACGTATAAACACCGGCCATTTATTATTTTATTCAATGCGTCGTATCGTAGCCAAATTGTATTTAATATTTCGCCAGATCGTAATATTCGAGGGATTACTTCGTAAATAAATGTTCCTTTTTTCCATACACTAAAGAGTCGAACATTGTGCAATTTTGAATGTAGACGAAACGGCACTAAATTATTTTCAAGCTATTGTTAATTATTTAGCCAGAATACCTAATATGCATGTATGGTATTATTTTGTAACAAATAGCTGGCAAACTCTTGAAATCTGGCGTAATTTTCAATTTAGCTGCGAACGCGATATAAAGGATTTGTCGTGTATTTTAATATTTTAGACAAATCTGTCTGTTGAACCATTTCAAAACGAGATAATGAAATAAAAAATACGCGATTAATCTGATTGTAGTAACTGTATATTAGTGGAATGAGTATTATGAAAATGTGTTATATAAAGTTATTTTATGACCTTTTCGTAGCTCGAATTTCCTCCTCGTGTAACCCTCAATGTTTATTATCCCTCTGTGTCATAGATGTATGTGCACAAAGCTTTTGTATTTTAATTTGGGATACAAAGAACTCTAGCTTCTGACACATTGATGCACTAATTTACTCTGCACTATTCTTGAATGAAATATTCATTCTTGATACTCAAAAATTTTCAAAAATAAACATCGCAGTTTAGGCGCACATTAAGAGACAAATTGAAGCCTTTACCTACTTACTAACTGTAACTACGCCCAAAAGTCCGCGGAATGAAAAAGTTGTAATTAAGTTAAAGCAATGAACATCTTTTCCTTTTCAATATTCAACCTTTATTTTTTTTATTTTGTCCTCATAGTTAGCTGAAATCGTTTCGATTCTTTGTTGGTTTTCAGGCGGGGCATTCTTGGCACTCATCTTGCACCGACTTTTGCATGCGAAGATGATCGTGTCAAAATAGTGGTGTCTGATACTCCTTATAGTTCAGAAAGTTGTTTCTTCAGACTAGTATCTTACAATATTATTTTTTTGACTATTTCAACGATGTCCGATGTCGGTTTCAATCTACTCTCTATCATGTTTCAAAAGACCACGCCGCTTGTAAATCGTGCTTTTAACAGGGCACTAATCCCATTCCACTCGTAGTAGTATGAGGCGATTTTTCTTGCTTGGTAGGGAACTTGCTCGATTGTTGCGAACGATGTCAAAGGTCTAAAAATTAATGCATTATTTAAGCCTAATGAGTATCCGATAAGCCACATAATAAACAAGTGTAGTCCTGCACCCCCCACCCCCATTCCGCGGATATATGGATCACTTCTTTTTCTTCTTCCAAAATTGCAAATACGATAGTGGAAAGTGTAAAATCAGTATAATTTTGGTTAATATTGGTCGATCTACGCGATTTTGTTAATTGTTAGTAATTTGAATCAAAATTTAGTTTTACCATTCATTAACTCAATAATAAATAATATAGAAAAATAAAACACGTGTTTTGCCGGAAACTCGTACCATTGGCTTATCGAAAAAAGGATGCGATTATGATGTACTAACTTATCGCAATAAGTGGTTTTTTACATTAAAAACTAATATAAAAACACAGTATTATAGTCATTACCAGTAATTAATTGATCAATCGATTAATATTAGCTGTCGTTGCCGCTGCACTCTAGTAAATAAATAAAGAGGATAACAATATTTATACGCTTAATAGTCACTGTTGCTTAATGTTAGTATTTTTGTTAGGGCTTGAAATAGGTGCACTACGTTGACGGTCGAATTAGGTAGTGGATAGGTAGGGGTTTCTACATTATTTATGATGTAGTTTACAGGCTATCAAGTTTGGCGAGGCACGAAAAACAACAATGGTACTTGAGACTCTCATTTTGTTACGACTTTACAAGGATATGTCTCGACTGACGAGAGGTTTGGATGTGAAATCTTTGCTCATATGTCGGAAAGTATAGTATAGCAAAAAAGCTTTTTCTTGCCGTCGGATTAGCTTGCAGAGACCCTGTTTTTCTATTTTTTGCCAGTAACATCCCTATCCTATGTAAGCGCCGATTATAACTTGGTCAGAACTATACCATTATTATCAGTATCATAGTGTAGAATTATATTTATTCACGAGCGAACAACAAGAATAGAGAATGAAGAATTAAGATTCACATTCTTGTTAGTGTTCCTATATTTACCAATATAATTTCTGTATCTTTCCTATTCTGGAACGAGAAGCTTTCAGGCTATTATTTCGCGCATGTAAGTATGTTATACTATTATTTGCAGCGCGAACCACATACATATTATAAACTACGGGCTGATTGTGCGTCGCTGTGCATCATTTTTGTGAGCATGAGGAAAGTAAGCATGGCTACCTCGTTTACTTTATGAATGAACAACTATCTAAAACAGGATGATTCACACACCATAGATCAAGCGAGAAGCAGAGTGGTATACGTTTTTCATTGAAAATATATACTTACCATACCACGGTTTTATGATTTTAGTCACCAGAACCGCGAGCTAAGAGCGGGTACTAATATTTTTTTTCCTTAAAAAAAGACTTGCCAGTTTTTGATAGAGGAACTGGACGTCGTCGTCAATTTGAAAGGGTAATTGGAACCCAGGGTTATTGGTGAAATTAGAACTTTCAAATTCCTCCAATAGGAGTTGATACTGAGTCTATAGGGTCAAAATTTAAGACGATGACATTTATGGCAGCTTTGGTGGTCCTAATGGCCCAAACACTGTTGATCAGCTATTAACCATCGAAAAACTGCTGTCCACTTTCCGTCTTTTAATGAGGATAGCTCTATTCTATTGTATTGTCATCAGAACTTGACAGGTACTTACTTTAGCCACGCAAAATGTAAACTCAGTCGTATAAGAGCATTTATATTAATATACTAGCTGTTTCCAGCGACTCTGCACGCGTGGAGTTGCGTTTAAAAATACCCATACTCTCATACACATTTTCACCCCCATTTCCCCCCCTTAATATGATTATGATAAGTATCTACAATTTCAATTTTCAAGTTAAAACTTACATTTCCTCCCCTTAAAATGTGAAAAACCAAAAACCGTGAAACACGTCAGTATTTATTTATTTTTTGCTATTTATTAATTCAAAGAATAAGGCCATACAAAGTTCACAACCCCCATTTCCCATTTTAAAGTGGTAATTTACAAAAATCCTTTCTTAACACAATATGCTTACGTTATAAAATAAACCTCAAACTTATTTTTCCGACCGCCCACTTTGAGAATAAAAAAAAATCCTAGCGCCTCCCAAATTTTTAAACATAACATATGCTTTAGACCGCCTTAGCGCACCCAATATCTTCTAGAGCCTTGTACCGCCCCCCTGAAGGCCTCCAGCTCCTACAAGGGGGCGTTATCGCCCACTTTGAGAAACAGTGAAATAAATCTATGTTCAAAATTCCAGCTTTTTAGACTTAGTAGTTTCGTCAGTCCGTCAGTTAGGACAAACGATTTTATAAGTATAAATTGTAACCACAAAAGTAAAAGTCCAGTTATATAAAATCTTGTGAGTAGTGGGCTTTTTTACCGCCCGTTTGATCCATGATCAAAGAATCATCCTGTTCTATCATAAAGTAGAAGAGGATTTTGGATCTTGATCTTTTGAGTGAAAATCGTGTAAGGGCGACGGTTGCATAACACAACCACTCATTTTGTATGTCTACAGAAAGTTTTACAAGTAGTGCATTCTCTTCAGCTGCATCGGAGAGCCTCGCCAGGCGCGCGCATGTCACTGTGCAAGACCCCATCTTCCAGAAAATGAAAACACAATTCACCTCAGACTTTGACTTCACACAACCAAACGCGATGAAATTGCAAAATCTCATACAGAAACTCAGGAAGTGGGTAAAGATACTGGATGCCAAAACGAAAATCCTGCCCAAGTAAGTGATAAAACTGCGAAGTATTAAACGACTCAAGTCATCTGTTTCAACCAATCAAAAATCCTATGAACCGTAAAAATTTTGACATTGGCCACCCCCGACGGATTTTGCCCACGACTTCGTTTGCGCGGTACCCAGATAAAATGAAGCCATTTTGTTATTCGTCCACGAATATACCTATCTCATCCACATCGGTTTAGCCTTTAAGAAAATGTTTAGCAATCAAACATTTTTTTTTTCCATTCTTTCGTATTTTAGTATAATATCTATTAGTAAGACAGGAAAAGTCTTACATGTATTGCATTTCTATTAATTCATTATTCGCTTTCAGATCATTCCTGATCGAGGAGAAATGCCGTTTCCTATCCAACTTCAGTCTGAAAACTGCCGAAGTCGAACTACCCGGCGAGTTCCTCCTTCCGAAACACACACACTACCACGTCCGCATCGCGCGGTTCATGCCGCGCGTTGAAATTGTACAGAAACACAATACATCCGCACGCAGACTCTACATACGAGGCCACAATGGCAAAATATACCCTTACCTAGTCGTCAACGAGTCCGGGCTCAGTGACGCGAGACGCGAAGAACGTGTCCTGCAACTGCTAAGGATGTTGAACCACTATTTGGGGAAACAAAAAGAGACGTCCAGAAGGTTCCTGCATTTCACAGTGCCCAGAGTTGTGTCAGTGTCGCCGCAGATGCGACTGATCGAGGACAATCCGAGCTCAGTATCGCTGCTCGATATCTATAAGACCGAATGCACCAATAGGTAAGCTACTTTCTATATGTAGATCTAATTCAATTGGTTAGTCACCATCAACCAAAGTTTATAGCCTGACTTCACCCACTGCTGGGTATAAACCATTAATTACCATCCACCATCCTGAACATCCTCGGTACGCGACGTTGACAATGCGCATAGACCTTAGTACCCATTTGCTGTGACTCAACGCTCTTCATTTGTGCAGGGGTGTGGATTACGATGCTCCTATAGCGCGCTACTACGAGAGATTAGCAGCGGTACAAGCACGCGGCTCGCAAGCATCGCAACAAGTCTTGAGGGACATCTTACGCGAGGTACATTTTAAACACTACATAGTCATAAATAAATGATAAATAAAACAATGCTGGATATATATCACACAGCGTCATCTATCCCCATACTGAGCAGAGCTTGTATTAACTACTACTAATATATATATATTTTTTTGTAAATACATACATGTTATACATAGAAAACACCATCATCTATATTAGTAGATCATACAAAGATTTGTCCCGCGGCGAGAATAGAACTGCAACCTTGGGCGGGCCTTCGCCCACTGCGCCACAGAGGTCGTCGAGTCATGTACAGAATTTATGATTTTACTCGAGAAACTCTAATGGCATTAAACATTATAAGCAGCAGCAGTCTGTAGAAGTCCACTGCTGGCCTCCAAAGAGTGTCACGACGCAACGGTTTTGAGCCACCTCCATCTACCTACTTGCGCCACTTTTAACATGTCATCGACCCATCATCCGTGTCATCCGCTTCGAGGTATCATTCGAGAACCTTATTCCTCAGCGTTGTTGGTTCTGCGAGCTATATGGCCTACCCATTGCCACTTCAACTTGTTAATTCTGAGAACTATGGCGATGGCTTTAGTTCTACTGATTTCCTCAAATCAGCAATACATACCGAGTTATTTTACCAACCAACATAGTCCAGAACAAATGATAAATTGGCGTCGCATTGTAATCCAAAGGATACTTTGCAACGCGAAGGAAAACATTACGAGCTGAGCAATTTTGGGGAATTGTGGAAAGTCCCCGAAAATGCTTACCCTGGTTAAGTTGGATTACCCGGTGCGGTCCGTGGTCCTCATACCAGGGCAGATGAGAAAAATGTTTTAACTGTCCCCGGCAGCCCGGCGCTGGCGTTACCGAGAATTACACAGAACCAGCATCATTTGCCCCGATATCACAGCTATGACTCCGGGGAATGCTGAGCTAATTCTGTTAGATGTCAATAGTGATAGGAAATGTCAGGGGCGTCATTCACCGATCCGAACTATTACACTACCCTCTCTGGTGTTGCAAGCGTCCATAGGTTCGGGTAACCGCCTCCCAACAGATGCGCCGTATGCTTCTTTGCCACTTCAGGTTATTTATTTAAAAATTACAATCACATTGTCTTAACAGTAAGGGACACCAAAACGACAATTCATATATACATATATACTGTGTAGCAGCTGTACAATTGTGCATATATCTTTGAATTTCGCCAAACTATCATGTGCATATCATCGGATTCACATAGTTGTATAAAATAGGGCAAAAAACTACACGCTGGTCACGAGTAGTTTTAGGCCACTGTTGTTGATGATATTAATAATAAACAGTCAACATAGTCCTGACCCCACACTAGGATCCCCTATATCGGATATCAGCAACTACAATGAGCATGCAAAAATTTGCCAACACCTCTTGCGTGTCAGCCGGGAATCGAGCAGTTAACCCCGAGAGGCGACATCAGTCTTTTAGGACTGATGTTGGCAAACGCGGACATTGTCATTGTCATTGCGTCATGTTGCCTGCTGTGCTCTGATTGGTTGATTCTACAGTTTCCACCAATCAGAGCACAGCACGAGGCGCGGCGGGACTCTCACGACAGTTGACAGAATTGTTTCCTAGCAAATTACCAAACATTGCGTCTCTTGAGGCTGTCTACTCTATGCACCCGGGTGTTCGCTCGCCGCTCTGTTGCGCTGGTCGACGGTGATTAGTTCTCTTACAAGTTAAACTGCTCTCAAGGTACAAGCGAATATGGTGCCGAAAGGTATGCTGCGCGAATGGGCCGCGGCTACATTCTCCTCACCGACCGATTACTGGACGTTCCGCAAGATGATGACTCTCCAACTATCCCTCGTTTCCTTCGCGGAATACGTGCTGCACCTCACAAGGCTGAACCCTGACATGATGTACGTGCATCAGGACTCCGGATTACTCAATGTGTCCTACTTCAAGTTCGACATCGATGATACTACAGGTATGTGGGGGATTCGTACATTGTATCAAGCCTCGTCTCTAGCCATATTTAAAGCTCGCGTTAAGTTTTCTGTAGTATGTTTTATGCATAATATTACACAAATTACAAAGTACACCCCGGGCCACTTCAAAATCATATATTATTATCTTTTCGCTTTTAAGCGATAAGACCGCCCATTCTACCTTAATCTTAATGTGTTATTTTTTTTATATCATATAGTGTACAATAAAGTAGTTTCATTCATTCATTCATTCATTCATCACCGCGACTGAGGCCTGAGTTCACCCACACAATGACGGGTGGTCCTAATCAAAGTTTTTTGACACATAGGAATCTGTCATCATAAGTTATTTGACCGTTTGTTTATTTTTTTGGTGAACTCAAGCCACTTATACACACGCTCACTTATAAAGATTGTAGCAGTTGTATAGCTGAACATTGTTCCGTTTTCTTTTCACAGTGAAATTACACTTATCAAAAAAGATAAGGCAGTGTTTAGTTAATCAAACTGTTTAAAAATCTTTATAAGGACCTACCCTTAAGGTCGGTCAAACCCCCGGTCAAACTGAAGCGGCTGCGATCAGTACATTAACGCGAACCTTGACAAGCACTTTTCCCTTTGATTGCGACCGCCACCGCGTCAGTTTGACCGAGCTTTATTTTTAAATTCTACTGCATGCATTGAAGAATTATCTATTACTAGCCCACGGCTTAGCCCGCGTGGTACCCGGATTAAAGTAGCCTATGTGTTATTCTGATGTATAAGCTATAAAACTGTAAAGTTTCATCAAAATCCCTTCAGTAGTTTTGTCGTGAAAGAGTAACAAACATCCATCCTCACAAACTCTCGCGTTTATAATATTAGTAGGATATCTTTTACGCATGGGCTTAGCATGCCCTAGAACAAACAATTTGAAGGCAATTTGCCATGGGGTAGTGTTCCAATAAGCGGTGATGGGCTTGCAACCTTTCACGCGGAACCTGTACCACGCAAAACGTGAGCATGTGTAAAACGTGGGCATGTCCAAAACATGGGCATATGAAAAATATAATAGACGTGACTCTGGCTAACCCTTCCTCGGTAATCTCACTACCTCCTACTTGGTCCATCATAGGGAGTCATGACCATGTTTTTGTATATTTTGTTTTTTTGCAAATTGTTTCACCAACATACAAGAAACAAAACATCGAAAGTTTTGTTTCTTGTATGTTGGTGAAAAATAAATACAGCTGGACATTTTCACACAGCATCATCTAGCTCCAAAATAAGCAAAGCTTATGTTATGGGAACTACATGACTGATATACTACGTATATACATTTTAAACTAACATTTTAATATACGTTGTAAATACATACATTATTATACAGAGAAAACACCCAGAACCGAGATAAATATTTGCAGATCATACAAACATTTGTCCCGTGGCGGGAATCGAACCCGCAACCTTCTGCGTCTCAGGCGGGCCTTCGCCCACTGTTCCAATAGGCGGCGATGGGCTTCGAACTTGTCACGTGGAATGCTGACTACTACAAACTAACTGGAATATTTACTAACTACTATGCAAAACATGTGCTAAATGTAATATTTGGACTCTGAGTGGGGGCAGTCAGAGTCCAAATATTACATTTCCTCGTATCCTCACAGATGCGTAAGGGATATTGACTTTGTTTATACCCGCAACGACAGGAACCCGTATATGCGTTTGCCATAAGAGTTCGTGTGTTTGAGTTTGTTTTGTTTGTTACCATTTACCTCCGACACGTCTCCGATATGTTTTATGGTCACAAGGAACTTAGTTTTTTTTTAATTTGTGTCGATTATGAAATTATGATTTCAAATTTTAAAAAAATAATGATGAGTGATTTGCTTATCAATGTTCTATCACTAATTACGAAGCCTCCGCTTAAGCTGAATTAAGGCGCAGGACGACAGATGACTATTACATTGTATTGTTTTTACTAATGGATAATAAGATGTTTTTAATTTTAATACCATGCTTGTTTTGACGGCCTGCACACAATATTTTTCGCTGATTCTAGTTCTGGAATGCTTGTTTTGCATGAACGCGCACGTGCTATTAAAACGTCTTACGAAATTATTTTTATTTTGCACTTTTGCACTAATGAATAGTGTTGATGCATGCTTCTTTTTTTGATGATATATGTGGACGTACAGGTGACTAACTTTTTTAGATTCTTGAAATTTTATGATTTCTTACACTGATTTCTTTCAACGCACGCAACTTAGTTCATATCACTCACCGTTCTTAATGCACGAGTTGGGTATTAGTTATAGTGTCACTAACACTTTTTAAAGCGGGGAAAGTAATTTCGATGAGTAATCTTGGTATATTATGAGTGAGTGACTAAATATACATATACATTAAAATCGTTGCGTGACACACTGACAATCAATGCACAGCCGAAGTCGTAAATCCTAAAGACCTGAAATTTGTAGTGTATATTCCTATTTTGGTCGTGTTGAAAAACAATAAGATTTTCAAAAATTCCACTTTCAGAGGGTGATAAGTAAATTAAAATATATAAATAATACTGGACAGTATCACACAGCATCATCTAGCTCCAAACTAAGCAGAGCTTGAGCAGCTTGTATTATGGGAACTACATGACTGATAAACTACATATATACTTTTTTTTGTAAATACATACATATTATACGTAGAAAATACCCAGACACGAGACAAATATTTGAACATCATACAAACATTTGTCTCGCAGCGGGAATCGAACCCGCAAACTACTGCATCTCAGGCGAGCCTGCGCCCACTGCTCCACAGAGGTTGTCATAAGATGAAGATGGCGTTAAAAAAAATACGAGGAATTTTTAAAACAAGTGAAATCAGATCATCTTTACGTTCTGCACTCACGATGCCAAAATAAGTTACATAGTATACACAACACACGCCTAAACAGGTGAATTGGACTGTAACCGGCCGGTGCCGTTCCGTCTGACACCCAACATCTCCGAGCTCGTCACCAACATCGGCATCGCTGGACCCCTCACCGCGTCTGCCATCGCCGTCGCCAGGTGTCTCGTCACGCCTAACTTCAAGGTAAGTTTGCACTGTGCCTTGCGCTCATCAAAAAATACGAGCTCTTAAACAAACTCTACTTAACTAGGCCCATAACCTATTGAAAATAATAAAACAGCACACGTTGGTTGATTGTTACAGAATTCTGTATCTGTATTTATTCTAACACTTATTTTCAATGAGCATGATGTTGTGAATTGTTTCACCAACTGATAAGCATGTGGATGTAACCCTGTGTCCCTCTTTCGATCAGCGGCGTCAATCGTGTGATCACATTTTTTATCACTGCGTAGCCCTTATTCCGGAACAAATCTCAAACTGTATCAGGCGCATAAATAGTTGTTTTTGTCACATTTTCATTTAGTCAATGAAATCAATGTTTGAGGCTAATTTCAGTTTGAGGTTCGAATACGGCCGTAGGCAACAGTTGGTCTACGCATTATACGGAGATAATTAAGAAAAACTATATATTCAGTCGTAATGCTCTTAAACTAACTGCTTACATTATTCCAGATACAATCCATACTGCGCACTATTCTGCGGGATGAAATGGTCACCGGATACAAAAAACGCATAGAAGACAAATCGGGGTTACCAACCGCGGGCTCGTCCACCGAAAGCAAGCCAGCAGAGATGGACAATGAGACAGTGATCAACATGGTCAATAAAGCAGTGACGGTTATTATGAACAGATTAAACTCTCTAGCAGTGTTTGATGGACCAGACAGTCGGGTGGCAACTTTAGTCACTGCAGCCAATAGTCATGACAACCTCTGTCGAATGGATCCCGCTTGGCATCCATGGCTCTAAGTTGTGTTTATCTGGGATAACACTTATCATATTGGTGGAATTCATCTACGAAGTTACACAATATTTGTATGTGCCTCCCTAGATGAAAATTAGATTATATTTTAGATTATAAACTTTATCTCTTTATTACTCAGAAGTATGACTAGTATAGCGCTCATAAATGGGCGTCGTCGCCAAAATGACGTATAAAAAACGATGCGTCTGTTTGATCATGTATTTTAATGGATCGTAACTGTGTCTAAAAATACTTTTGTCTTTATTAAAGTCATAATAATAACCGATTTCAATGTAGAAACGCAAAACAATGAACAATTATTATGGTTGTTTATTGCAATTTATGCTTGTATATTTAAAAGCATCTGTTATTCTGTTAAAACAAACATGACGAAAACTGTACGAATGGAACGTTTTGTAAGATACGAATGCTTGAGAATTTCGAGTACCTATTAAAAGTTAAAGATGCGTGTTTAAAGTACATTGGTTTTATTTTACTCCGACCGTTGCAAGGCCGGATCCTCGAGTTGAGCTCGGCTGAATGTCGCTTGTGCAATGAATAGCTGATCGCATCGCATGTGCACGAGCTATGTACCTGCATAGGTGAAAGTATCAGCGTCAAGTGCGACAACTACCAAGCGTCCCTCCCCGCCATCAATCTCACTCGGATCGCTAGAGATAGTAAAACTGATTTCATCATGCTAACAATGGGAAAGAAAGTGCAATAATTGCAGGGTAACAGGAACTGTTTGTATTGAGCTACGAACTGCGACTAACAATGTCTGTCCCTCTTATTCAATTGCAGATGCATTGTGACGCATTAGTTAGTGTCATAGTTGCGAATTGTTAGACTACGAACATTTACATATTCTCGTTTTGGTGTTAAACTGTTGGGAGTTTTTGCCATTGGAAAGTATCGTAAAATGTGGTGAATCCTGGGGTGACAAAATGGAAAGTGAAATTATTTAAAAAATCTACAAACTCACCAATTAACTGTACTAACTTCTACCAATACTACAATTTCAGTATATTATATTGTTTTTGGTGATTTGTATGGGGACTTACTAGAGGAATTTCAATTTTGGATGTAATTCAATTCACCTTTTATTAACCAGTAAGTGCCCAATCTAGTGTGTTATCAGAAGTGGTAGCATTTTGTGTGGCATTTTCATGAGTCGCTGCCTTTTATGGCTTTAGAAGTCTCGTTGAAGGATTCGGTTTCCTGTGATAGATAAGGTCGTGACGGTGGCGTTACGTTGCGTTACGTTACGTTGCGTTGCGTTGCGATGCCGGCGGGCGAGAGCGGGCGGCCACGTCGGTCGCCGCGCCGGCGCGCGCTCTCCTCCCGCACGCCACCCGACCCGCGCCCGGCGCCCACTCAGTCCGCCGAGAGGCGTCGCGTTACGCGCTAGTGTTGTGTGTGTTGTGCCGCACTCATAATCCACGTTACACCGGCGACTATCCGACCTCTGTAACCGACAGTTTATGACATTCGACAACCCCGCCCTGTGCATTTTTCCGAGTTGCATTTCGATCAGTGCGAGGTATACGTCGGCCGCGAGCAATTGGACGTCGAAGGTGTTGAATCCGCCTGCGTTTATTTATGTTGTCGTTTTGGTGTGGTGAAATATTTGTGTTGTACGGACGATAACCGTACTATCTGTGCGAACGAGCCGTTTGGATATTTTTTTACAATTTACGATTCTCCGACGAAGGTGAGTAAATTCTCAATACTTTCTTCTCGGGGACGGGATGTTCGATTCTTCGCTACGTGGCGATCGTCTCGTCAATACGCTCTGGAATGCCGTCGGGGTCTGTACAATCGCTCGCGAATATTGTATGGTTAGTTACTTAATAGGTAGCGTTTTTGTTTCATGGTATACCCAGCCTATGTATGTACCTGACAAATGTTTCTTCATAATTAACTAGATAGATATAACCCGCTGCTGTGCTGCCAATGTTTCTCCACTTCTAATGATTATTTTCACACAAGTCCTAAAATGTTTTTCCTACGTTATCATCTGAGATCGATAGACTTTCTCAATTTATTTATTGAACGTAGTTAAAGTTCGTTTTGGCTGTTACTTTGGTCGACTTACTAGATTCTTGTTGGACTCGGTCCTATCCCACTATACCATATGGTAGACGGAAGCGGGAGGATAAGAAATATGGAGGAGAGCGGCGCGGGGCGGTGCGCAGCGGTCGAGCGACCGCATTCCATATGGAATGCCGGATTATACGCAATGTCAGTGTGACTCTGAGCTTGGGTTGCATCTATTTGCAACAGTGTTCTCTTTATTTGCTCGCAGACGCTAAATTGTTACCTGAGGATGTATTTATACCTACGTATTTATAGTACCTACCTACCTAACTTATAATGACAGCGCTAGTCTCTTTACCCCACTCGGTCTATTTTACCTACACTAGACACATCTAGCTACGTATACTAAGGCGTTTTCATAATCTCAAGCTGTTTGTGCGTGTTTGTTTTCTTAAGTGATAATTGATAAAGATGATGTCTTGGAAAGTAAGCGATGCATAGGTACAAAGGGCCATCCCCTTGCACCACAGGAACCCGTAGCACGTTACACACTAATGTTATTACAACATTAAAATGAATTTTGTCAAAAAGTTTTTTATTAATCCACTTTATCAGAAAATGTTACAAATTCAACAAAATTTAGGTTCATAACCAACATCCCGGTAGGGGCACAGGGCTACATTCTTGATAAATGAGCTGGTATCTCGTTGACATTACTCATGATCTCACATCACGAGTATAATGAGCTCGATAGTGCGTGCTATATTTCGAAACACGTCCGTCGTCGCTTCCGCTGTGTGACCCACAATTTATGACAAACTTTTAGGTGTTACTTACTCCCTCTCTTCTTTAGGAGACAAAGATTCAGTTTGCTTACATCCTGCATTAGAAAATAGGCAGGTAAGTAGACGTCTATTCACTTAAGCTCTGAAATGATAGTAAAAACACTATTTTTTCGCATGATGCTTTCATCAACCATGAGAAAAAAAGTGTCTCGGAATAAAGACTGGTTTGTTATTTCAGAAAGTAATGGCTATGAGCATTTTCAATTAGATAGATGCTTTGTATTTCGATAGATAAAGCATCAATCTAATTATTGTTTCATTCTAAAAAATTGTTTAGTTATTATAAAAACTGCAGTAATCAGATTCGTTTATCTCGTAACGTCCGGGTCAACTTTACACAATCTCCGTGACCTTTAATCTTGTTTCAGATAGCTAACCTTCCTTTGTGTCAATTCTCCGAAATTGTTATTATCATTCTCATTGTTTATTTATTGCTCCACTATGCTTCTGTAGATCAATGCCCCACTAGTAGGTACTGCTATTTTTAATACTATTTTGCACGCGTATATAACATTCTTTAAGCTATTTTACTTAGAACGTGTCATATGGATGACATACTTATTATTTGTAACAGTAGGAAGAATCTAACCTTTCCTTGCTGGTTTAGTAGATTAGGCGAGCTAAACTCACAAGTCTCATGTTTTACGGGATCCTTGACATTAAAAACAACTTTTATTTTAGCATTAAATGTCAAAAGCCGCCTGTGTACTGTGCATTTATTAATCATCTTACCATTTATTATAATGGATACCTAAGAAATGTTTTTATGTAGGTATCTTCATACATAACTAGATTTTGGTACCTACCTACTTTATGTACCGATATTAACTATTTGTGAAAATTATTTTCTATTCGAGTTTTGCTCTAAGTACTCCTACCCGCTCCTAGCTCCTACACTCTTAGGGAAAAGGTTGCTTAACGTTTAGAAAATTAAGTATATTTTTAGTTTTAGCTAGTATGTAAAGTAGGATACATTTTTTCTGTTTTAGAATTTAAATTAATGTTTAGAAGTTGGTGTGGTGGTGGCGGTGTAGTAACATTTGTATGAATTTTCATCACTGCCGCGAACTTCAACAAACTCGCAAGGTGATCGCCACTGCCAACGCGACCATAATTTGCGCGGACCTTTAGTAAACCGTTAGAGAGGGTGTCTGTCTGAAGATCATTCATCCTGCACTAAATCTTGTAGCAGACGCACTTTTGTTTGGTTACACGTGCTCGACCCTCCATCAGGGCAATAAACACTCATTTCAAATTGAATCACATTCAATTACGGAGTAAATCGGTCAGGATGTCAGCTCCACTTTGCTTACAGAGGTACCACGGCTGTATTTGCGTCTTATTTATCCTCAGACGTATTTCTTCTATTGCATTACAGCAGTCTCAACGCAAACTCAAGCCTTTCATTATTTGCTCATCGTCCTTGAATGTTGAATTTAAAATGTTAAATGAAGATGTTATACCTCTTCGTTAACTGTGATGAAACGCAAAGGCGAATTAAACGCATTCCGCGGTGGCTCCCTCTCTCTTGGTCGTATATTGCATGCCTTCTGGTGGTCGCTGCACGACTCCAGTGGGGGGTTGCATTGCTATACTGTTTAGTAGATATCCGTTGTCGATTTCAATGGCAAAAGACTTCGATGCATTTGCGAGAAGGTAAGTTAACTACTTATCTCTTTTCAGCCTTCCTTCATCAGTTGCTAAAATTGGCAGAAACTAGCAAACCTTTCGAATGTTTTATTAGTCTTTGACTAATTGCTTTTACCTTAGGCAAAGTTTAGCGACGCTAGTAGAAGATGTGAAGGAGCATAGCAAAGCGAGTAACGGTTCCATCGTGTTTGCAGAGGCAGGGTATGGGTCCGTGTGTGCGTCCGCGCCGCCGCGCCACTCACTCAAACGCACACACAGAACGTTCACGCTTGCGCGGCCGTTGAACCGAATACTCGAGGAATTTCTCCAATGCGCAACGACGTCGCTCACCAGGCACTGAAGAAAATTACCTTAGTTGAAGGAGCTCGCTCTCCAGACAAAAATGCTTTAAGTTATTGTGGGTCTTCATTTCAAAACAAAGAAGTACTTAGGTATCTAGGTAATGGTGATCCATTACAGTTCATAAATTTGTAACAAAAGCTAACCAAAAAGTTTAAAAACTAAAATAGATACCTAGATCGATGGTATAATAAAGTAGATACTTATGAATCAGTGATTGGAATGTCACTATAGAAGGGTCTCAGCTCGATATTTATTTATTACTGTTTCCGAATTGGTATACCTAGTAGGTGGGGGGTCTGCGTAGCACATCTAGACTCTAGATAGGTAGGTACTCTACGTGATTTGTCGCAGACACGTGTCTTAGGTCTCGCAATAGGTAGCATACCAGACCAGGGCGCGGTCAGCCTATATTTCTCCAATCACGAATAAATTTACGCATTAATCATCTAGTTATCTGGTATCTGGCCTGACCTACTCAAAATACAAAACTCGATGTTGCTCTCTCGTTTTACAAGGAAAAATCATATCGTCACGTAGAACACCAATTACCTACCTAGATCACAGGCCTAGGCATAGATATTATAATACTATACTAGTAGGTACCTACGTAGTAGTAAATAAGGCACTGATGTATGAAATGTGGTAGGTACCTAGGTGATTGGCATTGTAGCCAAATCTAGGAGTTCAAACCACAGTTCATAATAATACATATGACACAGATATTATAAAGCTAATTTACTATAAAACATAAGGTAGATACCTACCTAACTGTTTTGATAAGTTAGTCGAACTTACATAAGTTATTAATTATTGCGTAGGTACGTGAGTAAATTATAATCAAAAGTATAACAGCACAGAGTAGGTAAGTTACCTACTTAATAATTCTTGCATAAATTTATTATACAATTAAGTAACATTGTAGGTACTTAGTCATATTCTTTTCAAGTGGAGTCTCTAGTGCTTTTGTATGTCCCTGTCGTTAATTTGGTAATGAAAAATTACATCACGCAGCGTTCACTTTTACCATGTTGAAACTATGCAAAAGTTGCAAGACAGTGGCATATTGCACAAACATCCGGCCTGAAAAACTTTTAGACTACTTACTTTAAATATAATATTCTTATAGCTTTACCTACCTACTAAAATCCGATGACTCCATATAAAAACAGCTTCTCTTTTACGTCAGCACGTGGAATCCACATTGCGGATTAAAGCGATAAACCCAAATCAACAAAGAATTAGTCACACGCTACGCTCTACCAATAAGTCTGAATTCAAAACACGCGTGCTAGATGAATCGAAAGCCTAAGCTATTTAATTTTATCAAGGGGTTGTTTTAGCCAGGTCGATCTATCTTTCGCCGTGGGCCGTGCGCTAGAGACCTACGCTTTTTGCGGGTGATTTTATCACAAATTTTAAGGAAAAGTTGAGTTAAGCGTGGTATGGACATGTCATGGGAAAGGAAGTAATATCACGTGTACATATGAATAGGAATGTCAATCCATATAGGTAATATTAATGTACTAAGTTTGTATATGATGTTATGAGTAGGTAGGTAGGTACCTAGAGTATTTTATGAAGTAGGTACATACAGTCTAGCACCGGTAAGGAGTGAGTATTGATAAAACAGAGTGAGTATTGGAAGAAGAAAACCGTTGTGGTGCCGATCTCTCGAGGAAGATGATGTGCAGGGTTAAAACTCGAGGGAGTTGGCAGTCGGTTGATGGAGACGGCATCGGCAGTGATATAGCGGGCGAGTGAACGCGGCGACCTTGGGCCCGTGCCGGGCCGCGGACGTTCGTTGAACGCGCCTCTCCCCGCGCCCGCAAACTTACCACCAGTCCTACACCCACCGCTCGCTAAGTCCACCACACACAACTCGTTTGCGACCTGATTAGGTAGACACTCAAAATATCATTAGTAGGTACTTAGCCATACCTACTACAGTCACAGATATTATAATACCTACAGTACAGGCAGGGTAGGGTAATAGGTAACAAAACTTCAAGAATGGTTGTTTGGTACCTTGTTAGGTAGGTGTTAAACTCTAATAGATTAGAACTTTAGAAGGTTCCTTTACCTACCTACTTGCTTGAAGCTATCTCATTGCTTCGCTTCAGTTCGCTTCTATCTGGCTTCATACATGCCTAGATACCTAGGTAGTTTGTCGATTAGGTTCCAAAAAAATTGCTGATTATTGTTCTAATGTTGAAACATACCTAGGTATCGTGTGCTAAAAATACTTCAAAACAGTCGAGTGACGTCGTGGGTTCGGCTGCATTATTTTCGCAATAGTGAGCGCGTGAGGCCCGGGCAGGCGGCGGCGGCGACGCGGGGCGGCGCGGCGGGCGCCATCGTCTGCGAACATTGACCGCGCAGACACTTATGGAGGGACCGCAAAATAAGCTTTGATTTGATTTTGGGCCTAATTTTTTTTCTATTCTGTATTTCTATTTTATTTGGTTATGAAATTTATCATGAGTTTTCCGGTCTTTTGAATGTTCTGTGGTGTCTCCTGCACACGTCTGGGTATCTTCAATTATTTTGTACCTGAATTACAAAAATTGTTTTGAGCGGAAAAGTCTTATTTATATAAAAAATGCAGTGCCAATTTATCATAATTTCTCTTGCCTGATGGAGCAGAAAATCATCAGACCCACCACCATCACCTTTTCATTGAGACCATTCTCAATTATGAGCTCTAGGTTAAGCTGTGACTGCCAATACATACCTACAGCTAAAAACTTAAATATGTAGGTACCTAGGTTTGAATTCTCGTAAAACTAGTAGATGCTGAGAAAACGAAAGCGACATCCCATCTGCTCCGATGCCTGCCACTTGTATGTACTTAGGTACCTATATTAGGTGGTAGCACATAACGTATCTAAGAGATCTTGTACATAGATAAGTGCAGTGCAGGTACCTAGGTACTTACTTACTAGTTAGCTATTACGTTTGTTCCATGCCTATCTTGGCCAGCTTAATGCTGCTTTCAAACACGGAAATGCGTTAAAAGCTGTAAAAATTCTGCGGGGAAACCCGTATAAACGGGAAATACATATTTACAATTCCTCAAGTATAAGATAGAGCCTTGCCATGCGTATTGCAAAATTATGTATCATGTAGAAACTTTCCCACCTTCCCCCCCCTCCCGTACCTACAATTTATCTTTGTCAGTTTAATCTTCAGAATCGTACAGCCATGCGTGCATACAAACAGGATGTCAAATGATTTTCCTCGTTCGTGCGCAGGACGTGTCAGACAAGTTCTTGTGCGTTATTATTGCAATACGTGGCGATAGGTGTCTTCCGATACAAGGAGTTTGTTTGTTTGCTACCTACCTCTCGAGTCAAAGCTGTAGGTGATTAGATAGGAACATGTACCTACCTGATCTGACCATTGCATAGCGAATCAGTGAATAGTCTGACTTATTTCTTTCCCACACTAGTTTTACCAAGATGCAGTCTTTCAGGGTTGTCGGTTCTTCGGCCTATATGAGACAACAATTTTGTAGTTGGTACCTGACGTACTTTATTTGCGCCCGCCACTCAAGAGCTAAACATCCCAGCCCCTAATCAAAGTAAAGTCGTGTCACCGAAGCTGAAAACGGCTAGGTGGACTATATATAGGTACTTATGTTATGACTACTAGCCTATTGCCACTTTAGTCAGCCTGCCAATTTTCGTTTGACTTTCGTTCTCTGTCGAATAATCTCTTTACGGATTTTTTCCTTAAGAGAAACTCCAAGCATAGCCTGTTCCATAGCTAGCTGTTTTACTTTGAACTGGTGGATTAACACTGTACTGTGAGTGTCCGTCCACCTCTCGGCACTGTAGGGTATAACAAGTAGACTAGTATTCAGGTATTGTTTTATGGGTGACGAGAAGATTTTACATAATTTTTGAACGCTGCCCAGCCCAACTGGATCCTTCTCTTGGCCTCTTCCCCAAGTTGTGCCTACCCCATTGCAAAATTTGCCTGAGTGACTTGTTCGACGACTGGTTCCGGGTTAATGTTCCCATTGAACATAATTTTGGTTTTATCCATTTTCATTTCACTATGTAACAATTGGTGTTATTCTGAAACGTGTTAAGTACTTATATAATATAATCGTCCTTACCACTAATTATTAAAGGTCAAATTGATAGTTCTAAAATCCATCTTACCTAACTCAGCCAGATGGTTGCGAGCTCTTGGCACACGCCATTATCAAATGACACTTTCCCCGCATGTGCACGCATATCACATCTGGACCTCGCTTTTGCCAATGAAACTAATTATTTTTGTTCACAATCATAGTGCTATACAATCTTTGATTAATCTGCGTTTTAGCTTTTTCTTTCATCAATTTCATCGCCATAAGTTGCTCGTTGTTTGAGCAGTTGTTAAGCTCGGCTGATAACGTTAGTTTTTACACTAATTATTGTGGACTTGTGATACACGAATCTACTCTTAATGGAATTGTGTTTAATAATTAACAACTCAAAGCGAAAGTGGAGTGACCTCACTCTTGCAAACAATTGAAAATGTATTGATTGCGATCGTTGGTATGCAAGCTCTCTGCGATTGGTTCGGGCCGAGAGATCTGTCGATACGCCGATACCTCAGTGCGGGGACACGGACAGGCGGCGCCTCGCTGCCTTATCGCTAGTGATAAGTTCGAACCCCATTAGATTACACTAATCACGATCTTTATCAAAAAACACCAAACGAATGGCAAATGTCACAGATTTTCTAACCAGGACTGCTTTTAACCGTCATAATTTCATGCAATTTAGTGCAGCCATCCAACTAAAAATACCGGAAGTGAGATTTTCTATCGGCGGCGACCGGGGCGCAGATCAATAAGCACTCCTACGAAGCCTTAAATTGTTCTATGCATAGTTCATTAATATCCTATTAACAAAAATGGATAAGCTTTGATCTCTTTGATGTATGTATTCTTGTCAGATTAAAGCCATCCTTTTACAAAGATGATAATTGTCTTTGATAAAGGAATTAATTAGTATAGATTTATGTGAAAGGGGGGTAGAGACTAGAGAGAGTGTAACAAGTGGTGCAGCAGCTTCGGCGGCGGGCCATGCGAGGACGGGCACGATCGATAGAGGTTTGGGAGGCGTGGGCTCTGGTGTCTCACCCCTTCCCCTTCCACTCCCTCGACGACAGCTGTACTGGGTAGGTGGGTAGTAGGTACTGTACTGTCTGTCTGGCCCCAGCCAGACTCCATGCTGCCCGAGTCAAGTCAGACCCTAGACTTGACCTGACTTGACACAAAATATTGACAAAACTTATGGGAGTCTATGTCTATGTGCTTATGACATTAAATTTCAACGGGTAATTCCCAAATAACGAAAAATTTATAAAAGTCTATTATGGGAGTTTCATCACCCATTTTTTCACCCTTAGGAGTAAATTTTTTTCATAAAAGTTATTTGGGACCCTTGAAGTATTACCCATTCACAATTAGCGAAGATATCGCGTAACTAATACAACATACATACGAATTGAGTGAGAAAATCAATTCCTGTTTTTGAAGTCGGTGATAATAATTAAATCGCGATATTCGCGATACGTTTGCAGTCCCAAGTTTACGGTTTCTATCCTGCAGGTATACTCTATCATCAGATCTTCACGTGCTTATGTTACTCGGGATTCACTTCCTCACTCGGGATGACACTCTTTCGAATAAAAAACAAAATAATATATTTTTTGTTTGTTTTTACAAAACTGTTTCACTAGTCTCTAGTCTTCACTAGTCTGATTCCATAAGATGATGATGTTTTTTAAGTTTTACAAGAACAATAGCAATAGGTACCTCAGGAACAAAATAATGATCAAAATCAGTTGACATTTGGCAAAGATTTCAAATAACAAATATAGACGTTATAAATAACATATGACCAAATTCAGAACCTCCTCCTTTTTTCATTTTATTATAAAAGTCGGTAAAGAATAGAACAGATCCTATTATATTTAAAAAATATAATATCGTATTTTGCTTGTTTTTTGTTTTTGATATCGTTGACTGAATGACTGACTGAAAATCGCTATGCAGCCTTAAACGTAAGTCACCTGTGGAGGCTTTCCACTGGAGGGTATGCTCCTTTTGGTGTGTCGGGCGCACTGCAACCCATTATAAAGGATTTTCCGAAATTCCACTTCCAAAGGGCGCAGCGAGCAAAAGCAGTTTGTAACAAAATAAAAATAACGCGGACGGGGTTGGGGGCATTCCCCTTATGGGAATAGATACCTGATTATAGGAAATTATATTTGATGTCCAGCTGAAATACCGATCGGATCATCTAAAGCGTAAAGTATAATAATTACTTATCATTGAATTAATATTTATGTACTATTTTAGCTCGACGTGTTTAAATGATTGACCTTATTATGTTATATATTTCAAAATGATGTAACGCTATGTTCAGGTTGATTGAGCTCTACATTACAAGTTGAGGGCACACTAATCGTCTGAATAGCGCTATCTCTCAGATGTATTCTGTCGATCTGTGACATGTATCTTGGAAAATGACCGACTGGTTCGTACATTACGTACCTATAATTATATCAATGATCACACAACAAACCGTACAAAACGTAGAAGATTGCTCACTCTGTCGAGCATATGAAAACATCAACATGTTCAGTGTAACGCAGGGAAAGTGGGCTAGATTTATCTCTGTTCTCCATTCATAAACACTATAACCTACCTATCTACTTACATGCATGTATATTGCAAATATATTTAGCATCAGTTCTGTGTGAGTAGGTAATTAATTTAGACTCAAGATTTCAGATAAAAAGCTAAATATTACGTTCAAAGTATGTTCAAAGTATTATGTATTTCGTCTGCTACTGGTAAAATGAATTCTCTAAATTGTTGTTGTTAAGGCAAACAAAGATTACTGACATCAAATGAACTTTACTTCTGGCGGCTATCAATTCTAATACCACACTTGATAAAATGCCGACGACGCTTGTAGAGTCGTATCAATAGAGCCATCGCTAGAGTAGAAAGGATCATAGACGAATGGATGGACCTTTGTTATTTTTATATACAAGTTGTTTATTCACTTGAAATTTTGAGGTAGGTGCATGCCTAAAGGTATTATAAACCTAAATTCGTCTGCAGAGCCAACCTGCATAATATTAGGTTATAGAGACATTGTACCTACCGTGTAGGTAGGTTACAATAATTGAAATGTCTCGGTTGTGTTTAGAAAACTTTTCATTGTTACCGGCGTATCACGATGCCTCATGTTTTCCTACCTCACTCACAATGCCACAAACATCGGACATTACTTCTATGGCGCGATACGATCAGCGTTGCGTGATTATCCAGCTCTCTACACTGTCTATTATGTTGTAATTAAAATCATTGCAAATATGTAGTTAGTAGCGACGGTTGTTTTACGAGGGGAATCGTTCATCGCAAACTAGATTTTCTAGTTTCGTTAGTGTCTGAAAAAAAAACTTCATATTGAAGAATTCTATCATTTCTCCTATTTTTCATCATTGATAATCATCATCATCATTGGTAAATTATCAATGATGGAAAATAATAAATGACATTAATTGATAATGATAATTATAAAAGAACCGGCCAAGTGCGAGTGTGGCTCGCGCACCGAGGAGGCTTCCGTACAAGCTGCAAGTTGTTAAGCACCAAACATTGCTCTTACGAAAATATTAGGTATATTTTCGTAAGAGCAATGTTTGGTGTCGGATTGAAAGACAAACTTAAATTTGTAGTTAAAAAAATGTTCGCCCATACATCGATATACGTCACGGTCAATTATCCAACTGTAAGTGTAAGTTTGTTATCAGAAAATAATATTTTATTTCATAATTATGATAGATACCCTATAGGTTTTGATTTATCTGCCAGTATCAAAATATGTCGCAAAACTGACCATATTTTTTTATTGCATTGACTTAGAAGCTTGATGTTTATAGAGCTCCAAGGGACTGTAGACCTACATCTTTGATATTAATTCAACTTAATACCTCCATGCTTTCCTGATAATATGGGTCTTGACAGACTGATACAGAGACACATAGACGAACGGACAACGAAGTGGTCCTAAAGGTAACCTTTTTTTCCTTTTGATTAAAAATGATTGAGCTAACGAACGGTAGCTTTCAAAGATTAACCTAAACTATGATGCCAAAAACAATTAGTCTAAGGTGCTGATCCAAAACAGATTCTATACAGAGTGTAGTTGGATACATGCTTTGGATACTACAGTCATCGTGTGTAAAAAAAAAACTCGTTAAGTACGATCTTATTATTTTTTACTTGTTAAAGTTGTTAAACGAATGAAATGACGATTGAAATCCAATCGTAAGCTATCGTAAGGGCAAAGCAGAATAAAAAGTACATATTCATTTATCATAAAACTTTGTAGAAGAATAAATCAACGTTAGCCTGCTCTTTGCTCTTTAATCAGTAAGAATGAACTAGATATCATTAGGTATGTGGAACACGTGTCCATAAAACAACAATGTAGAGCAAATTGCTTAAACAAGATACAAGTACCTATATATAAATGATAAATTAAATATGGATTTCATTTAGCTAAGAATTCACACATCATTTGACTCTGTGGAGTAAAGTGTGGCAATTAATCCTAGAACACTCCATACTTCACCTAACCACTCTTTAGAGTAGTTACCTACCTAACTACACAATTCACAATATACTTACCTATTTTAATCGGTAATAAATAAGCCTGCATGCTATCGGTATCGTTGTAGAAATAAAAACAACTAATTTTGTTATTGTTAAAACACTTTTCAATCAAAGTTCAGCAAGATTGATTAGTGACATTATATTATAGGTAATATAATGTCACTAATCAAGCTACCATAATTATTAACGTATTATTCTATCTGTTTTATTAATAATCCTGAAAGTACCTGCCTAAAATAATACATGCATCTTTACCTAACAGTTTGGTTTGCAATTCGATCGATCGATGAATTCGTTATAGAAAGTAGGCACAGCTTATTTGTGTCTACTCTCTTATAATATAATCCATATCTCTATCTATACTAATAATAAAGCTAGAGTTTACTTGAACGCGCTAATCTTTGAAACTATCAGTCGGATTTGAAAAAAAAAAAAAAAATTGTATTTGATTGCCCAATCCTTGTGGAAGGTTATCGGCTACAACCCTTAGGAGCGGAACAAAAATAAAAAGTCAGAAAGAACGCTAAGCGAAAACGGGTGGGCGATGCGACGCGGTGGGTCGGGGCCGAGGGCGGCCGAGGCACAGCTAGTCGTACTATAAAATCAGCGTTGAAGGTGACACAACATACGAAGCCAGATCACAAATAGAAACAAACGCTCCAGTTATCATACATCCGTACTTATATTACTTTAAATTTAAATTATATCTGTGCTCTACGGTATATCACTATTAATACTTATGTAGGTACACCTACATGAGAGTCGAGTGAGACTATTGAAGGCAGGCTGTCGGGCGCCAGTTTTCATTGCTCGATCGTTCGGGTAGGTATTTGGTGAACGAACGATTGCGCTTAATAAATTAAGTAGACTTGACTTGTACCGTAACACATAGCTAGGTAATTGGAGTTTCCATACAGATAATAGTGTCTGCCGGAGCATTTAAATACAAAGAAAAGGTATTGTCGAGACTAACCGAATCGAGACAGTTTTGTTAGTCTCTACAGATAAATAGCTATCTACCTAAACATTCTCGTCTGCACAGAATTTATAAAGGGACATTACCTAATTGCATTGCCAGTCGGTATGAGTTGGTTCTATGACTCTCAAAACAGTGCGATGATGAGTATAACAGCTGAGCGTCAGCTGGCGTCTGGACTGGCAACTAGCGCGCGGCCTCGCTGTAGCTTCACTAAATATTGAGTTCATCGCTCAAACTAGATATCGCCCTATTCCGTGGCTCAAACTGTTCGCCAGTTCGCCGTAGAGTGCTCTGTAGAAGCTCTCGACAATGGAGGGTCTCGCTAATTGAATGTCGGTTCATTATAAACCTACCAACCAAATACCTAATCTAATGAAATTCTTACACTGCATCTGAATAGACTGTTGCAATCGTAAACGCCCATTTGAGAGTTTTAGATTTTGTTACAGTCTCGCATAAATAGCGATGATCTCTATCCAGTCAAATAGATACCAAATCAAGACGCGCATAACATACCTAGTAAGTAGGTACTACACGACACGACGACGACGTCTCTTCTACACTACCTACCTACAAAAATGGGAACTAGTAGTGTAACTAAAGTTTGCTGCTTCGCCAAAACATTCGCTTGTGAAAAGCTTAACATCGTAAAGGCCAGATTGGTGGAGTTAGCGGCGTTAGTCGGGCATGCGAAAAAGCGGGTTTATAGGTAATTAAAAGGTTGACAGCGAAGGCCGCGAGTTCCGCGTAGTGTTGCAACGCTCACAGCAGCGCGGGCCGCTCACCTCGCCGTCGAGCGCTGTCGGGTCACGCGTAGATACCTTCGATTCCTTTCTAAAGTGCTTTCTACGTCTTACTAACTTGTGTAAGCCGTATCACTAGTTTCATTTTACCTTCACGTTTTTCCGCCATTCTCATGTTTCGCATAGGAGCTTATCGAATCGCATAGCGAAATTTTCCGTTTATTAGGAGTCTTCTATGCGGATGCTATCCTCTACATAGAGAGCGGTCCAGTTCTCTAGCACTGTGTATGGGTGTGTGTGTGTGTGTGGTTCGCGCATGCATCCTACTTCAGCCAGCATTCCGCAAACTCCGCGTCATCCGTGATTGTGCTCCGATGCGTTTGCTATTTAGGATTCGTGCTGACTACATCGGGCCCCTTTGTTCTTCGATCTTAATTGCAACATTGTGATACGTTGATGTTTAATGCATCTCATTTTACTTTTTATATTGTGAGACGATTCATAAATCATCCGGCGAATGAGAGGCATGCATCAAAAGGAAATCGAAAGTGTTGTTGCACAACTCCATTGTCCTCGGCGTTCTCTCGCGGTACCTACTCGTATAATCTTGTATCGAGTAATTCGTCCGTAATTCTCGACTTCTCGAGCAATACTCAGTATTCACCCATCAAGTCTCGACGGGAAGAGGTACTCTAATTAGAGTCTATGGCGATATAAATCCTATGGCACGTCGCTCGTCGAGTTAGAAAGTGCGCGTGATGTAACAATGCGCCTCGGACTGGCTCCGTCAGGATTGTGACCGATCTGATAGTTCTACTTGCAGGTTCGCTGCGATTGAAATCAGATAAAGGTATACTTTCATTAGTATAATGCCGGGTGACATTCATAAAAAAAATTAAAAAAACATTCCGATTTGACAACGGTGACATATCCAAAAATTAAACTGCCGCGGCCGCTTCGCAGACATCATTCTACCTCATCATCTGTAGCTTTAGATATATTAGCTACTCAGATGTTAGGTATCCGTGGATTCATCGTATTGGAATGTGATTATTATCAAGTAGGTACCTACCTTTTACTTAGCTTAGTTATTTTCTAATAACTACATATTCCTACTTAATGTATATGTATGTACGCAGTATAATAATTAATAAATGTATCATTGTAGGGCTACGATTAAGCCAGGATATAATGAACATCATTCATAAAATTTACATATACCCACAATAAAGAGGGGTGTGACTTTGTTTAACAGTCGTGTTTGGGCTCTTTTGAATTGTTTTATTATCTATTGGACGAGACGCTATTATTAGGATCTCAATGGATTTCAGTAGGGATATCGTGTTTGGACTACAGCCATACATACATAACATACATATAAGTAGTAACGCCTGTTTCCCGGAGGGGTAGGCAGCGACCACAGATTTTCACTTGCAACAATCTTGGCATACCTCTTTCGCTTCATTCATCAATTTTTTCATACAAGCTCGTCAATTTAGTGTACTTCTGACTTGGCCTTTCTCTAGAACCTCTCCAATTTGGTCGGAGAACGTTTGCCGAGGCCTTCCCCTTCCAACTATTTCATTCACACTCGCCTTATATAATTGTTTTGTTAATCTTCTTTCATCGATCCTTTCCCAAACCATCTTAACATACGTTTCTCAACTCTCGTGACTACATCTTCATTCACTTCAAACTAATCTCTCAACACGTTGTTCCTAACTCAATCACTTCAAGTAAGATGAGAGTTTTTAGCATTTTGACGACTGATAAAGTCGTCAAAATTATTTGGCTTTATTTGGAGATGAGAGCTTTTAGCATTTAATCGACTTTGATGTTTCTTCTACCATACCCAACTTTCACTACCGTACATTAGTGTCGGCACTAACACTCCTTTATGCACGGCTATTCATGTCATTTTTGACACTTTCAAAAACCAATTCACTTGATTTCCAGCATTCACTTTTCTTTCAACATCTTTCTCATGCCTCCCATCCCTAGTAAACAAAATCCCCAATTATATAAACTCCAATTATATAAACTCTCTCACTTATTCCACTCTCTTTCCACCGATAACACATGCGTTTCTTTTTAATGTTTTTTGTGAGCTGTCAGGCATACCTATCGCTGACCAAGGCTTGGCTTAGGGTACAATGGTCATTTAAACTTTACCCAAGTAGTTGTTTAATTTCACGCGAACAAAACTGTGGGCGTTTAACTAGTATAGGTAGGTATATGAATATTATACATGGATATTATGGGCAAGCATTAGTCACGCAAAACTTTAAGGATTAGTGTAGATTTACTCACATAGGGTCCGTTACAAAACACCTAAATTTAAAGAGGAACTGCCACATTATTGCTCTTTTGAGTATCCTGTATGAGTCACAGTGAACAATGAACTGTTTCGATGGTCACTTAAAACGATTCCGATGATTGTCGTTGTTTGTTCCAGATTCTTAAATCATTTTCAATGTACGTTACGTTTTAACTGCAGGTTTTTCTATCCAACCATGATCTTATTGCTTTAGAATAGTCTGTAGGTAACCTATGCTTTATGTTGGTAATGCTCGATTCTTCTGATCTACTGAATACTGACTCGCATTTTATTTATGACGCTCTTTTCATACATAATATTTTTAGTTCCGTTGTCCCACCAGAAATCACAGTGGGGACATCTATAATACATGAGACAAATAATATAAGAGATTTAAACTATGATATTTCCAAATCAGATTATGTCTTAAGATACCAACGAGAGGTGACGTGGACACATCATAATAACGCACGTAATTTTGGTGAAGGTGAGATTCATTTGATAAACATCATAACACTCACGATGTCTTTAGTGCAATAAAACTTACTACTTAACGTAATCGAAACGTAAACGGGGACTTGCGACTAGTAACTATAAAAGCTTGATTCCTGTGCACCCAGAACTCACATATAACAGTTTGTACCTAAGAACAGCTCAATATATTTTATTGCTTAGGTCATGATGAAAAGGGAAGATACGGTATGCTCTAACATCGCGTAATCAACAACTGCTCTAGATACAACTACAGGTAGATAGATACATAAACAAAACATGTACCTACTCATAAAACCAGCAACAAATATAGATACATAATAACGCGAGACTAGAGCCAGCGAGATAATGGCGATTTAAAAACATTACCAATCAGTAGAATAAAAATAATAATTTTATTCTTTTCACTTTCAAGTGAAAAGTAATGCCGCGGCATTTGTTTTTTGGTTCTTGAGCTATTTGTACACTTAGTAAATGCACATAATAATAATAATAATAATAATCTTTATTTAGTTCATACAGATGTTCGGTACATGATTTGGTACTTAAGAAAATTAACTTAGATTAATAAGTACCTGACGGAGCTCTGTCCCCCACACTAGGTCTCTGTCGAGCCTGTGCTGTAGGGTCACAGTGATTCGCTTCGGACTCTCATCCTCATCATAATATAATGCACAAAAAGTTACCCATCTACATTAAACATGTTTAAAAAAAAAAAAAAAAATATAATAATAACAATAACAACAAATGAGAACTAGAGATAAAAACGAATTGTTGCTGCTTATCTTAAAAATATCGTAAGAACTTGACGTGTTACATAAACGCCAGTAAACAAATTTCAGCCTTCACCTAATTTCAGTGGTTCAAGGACAAGATCAAGCATCAGGTACTCTGTTTTAATTTAACTGAATTTTAATTTCTAGTTAGATGGAAAATTGTAAAGTTGGAGAAGGTAGAGAATTATCAGATTCTGTTCTATATCTTCTCCAGATTTGAACACTTAATGATGTGGTTTCTAATTCACCTGAATAAGAAACCACAAATTTTGAATCACCACCAAGCTATCCTAAGAATGTTCCTAGTTCCTACTGCTTGCCAAATACTTGTTTTCTTTATTATGCTTCAAATTCTGACAACTAAATGCATCAACCAACCAACCAACAACGGTTCGTGCAACTAGGAAACTGAAACAACCAACCACCACTTCAATTCAAATCAGATACGAAATGATTACTTCTCGCGACGAAACCTCTGAATCTAACATGTCGATTTAGGCAGACTTGGGTAATTAATCGTCTTTATATCGTTTTCAACACATAAGTAATTCTGCGATTCGTCCACATCACAACTGGTTTATTGACATTCAGTCCGGTTGCCGCCGAACAAAATGAATCTTAATTATCTGGCGTCCGTCGCGTCGTTGTCATGAGCACTTTAATATTCATCGTAGTATGTACCTACCTACTACATTTTAGGTAATCATTAAACTCCCTCATAAAACAAATTGGCGAGGTGATGGAACTTCATGGAGACTAGTTGGAATTCTGTTATTACAAAATTGTAGAGGCCGTTCACGTAAATTGTTAATCTAGGTATTCGCACGTCGAGCTAAAGACAATGGGCATGTATACCTTCTACCTAGGTTGGTAACTACTTTTCCTCTCGCAGCGTGCCTTTCGTTGGAGGTCTTCACAGTGACATCATGATCTTTGACCGGATGAATAAAACAGAAGGCTGGTTGGATCTATGTGTGAAATTCAAATGAACGTCGGCTACAGACTACAAAGCTTTATGTACAATTCGCGCTGCTTGCAAATCTTCCACCATCTGCGCAACTTATCATTCCATCGTTCGCATGCTTTTTTTAAAACAATGGATTTCGTGTTTTGTTTAAAAGGCTTAATTGTTAACACTCAAGTGGAATGTCCATAAAAAGTGCTATATTTATATAAAGGATAATAAAATTTAACTTAAGTACCTCTACGGCCATCGCCGGCCATACGTTCGTCTACGGACGGTTCGTACTTAGTAGGTATAGTGTTCCCCCGGGCACGGTCGACCCTCCGAACTTGTAATTTTATTATTTCTTTGATTCGGTATCATAGCCCTCTCCAGGGGATGACTTATCCATGTTTACTTGTGAACGAAATTAATCGAATGCGTACGTGCTTCTCCAAGTTAATTTACTTACTCTCTTAACTCAATTCACTGATGAAGTAACTACTTACCGACAATCGAACAATTATGCGCGAGCGCAGGATTGTCAAGATAAAGCGAGGGAAAAGTGGTGAGTAGTGGTAGGTAGAGTACATAATCCGTTTCATGCTTTCGCGTGGGAGCTGCACCTGTGCGTTTGACGACGGCTATGCAATAAGGTAGGTATCTAAGTACGATTAATTGACGATTGAAAATTATGCGTTTTATGTTTATTGCGTAGTAGGCATCCTTCCAGCGCTTACCGTTTCAATGGATCTCAGATTATTATACCTAGGTACGGTTAAGAAAGATTAATTCGTAGAACCCTTTTTTACTCGAATGCGACAAGCAAAGGAGGGTTATGTGATTAACAGTCTATGTATGTATGTATAAAACGTAAAAGTAGGGCCTCATCGCTATATCTAATAACCGGAACAAATTATGGTGGTTTTTAACCTCCGACTTAAAAAGAGGGGTTAAACTTGTATAAAGTTTAACGTGTATCTGTGTCTGTCCGTGGGTGGCATCATAGCTTCTAAACGGATGAACCTATTTTAATTATTTTTTTTTGTTTGAATGGAGACTTGATCAAGAATGTTCTTAGCTATTATTCAAGAAAATCTGTTCAGCCGTTTGAAGATCACAAGCTCTTTTCTAGTTCATGGGGGGATGAGAGCATTTTCCACAGGTCTGATCGATTCGATTTAGTATCCTGTTCTTCAATGATTTTGCAAAAACATGGTAACCTTGACCTGATACTGAGGCATCACTTAGATACATGGTGATCATAGGGTCTGATGATGCAGCAGAAAGAGAAATTAGAACAAATTAGTGTGGGATAATAAATTATTATGTAAGAATTGACTTTATTACCTACATCTATGATTCATCTTACTACGGAAATGTCACTAAAGACATGACGATAAAACAGACGCCAAATTTCAATTAAAAAAATACTATCTTACCATGAATACGAATACAATGGTACCAAATAAAAAAATGAAAATTCTAGGTTGTCCTAAAATATGTATAAAATATTTAAAAAACTAAATAGGCACCTACCTGACTGCGCGCACGTAACCGCGTATTGGAAAAAATAAAATAAAAACAAAAACAAGCTTTGAAAACTCTTTTAAAACCTAGGTACTTACGTAAGTTTTTTTTGAAGGTGCAGCCGCACGTGATGATCTCGTCATTATAGAGTTTTAAAAGAAAACTAACTTTTCTCTACTTTCGAGTTTTTCCAATTATGAGGTAAGTTACATTGGCGCAGTTGGAAATTTGTTTTTTTAAATACTTATTTATTTACTAACCTATTATTAATCAAGTACTTTTTTACGATTTCATGTCTAGTGTTTTTCGTAAGTCCATAGTAACGTTAGATGTTTTGAAATGCCATTATTGGTGATTTGATCTTAGTGCTATGTATGTATTTCTGAACATTCCCCCTCTCATATACTATTCGTAAGTTATCCATATCCCTAGATACCTAGGTACCTAGATACTTCTCCGGTCCTTAACCGCACTTTATCACCGCGGTCGCGACTCCACTCTCAAGCTGGCAACCGCAACGCTAGACTCTCTCCTTTGAGGAGCCTTTGAGTCAAAACCCGCCCGGAAATGAACCAAATTAAATTGGTCGGTCAATACACCCGTGCACGAGCACCTAGTGTGTTATGTATTGCATTATTATATTGATATGGGGCGAATACGTTCCGGTTAGTCAGAGGTTTATCAATCGCACAAAAACATAGATGCTGTCACAAAATAACATTATATTCATATTATGTTGTTTATGTAGTTATTATGTAAAAATCTGCAGATAGATTATCAGTTTGTTAAAAATCCTAAAAAGCTGATGATGTTTGGCGGCAAAAGATTAACTCTTTTCACTCTCTTTGAATTTTAAGCACTAAAATTTCTAAAATTTTGGATCAATTTACATGCAAAAACCCAGTCAAGTGCGTGTCGGGCCACGCGCAGTCTTTGGTTCCGTAGTTAATAATAAATAAATAATAATAAATAATGCTGGACATTTTCACACAGCATCATCTAGCCCCAAACTAAGCAGAGCTTGTATTATGGGAAGTACATGACTGATATACTACTTATATACAATTTTTTTTGTAAATACTTACATAATATACATAGAAAACACCCAGACCTGAGACAAATATTTGTCCCATGGCGGGAATTGAACCCGCAACCTTCTGCGTCCCAGGCGGACCTTCGCCCAGTTGAAATGAAATGAAATGAAATAATTGATTAATAACTCACATTAGAGGTCACGTTATGTATAGTTGTTACCTAATTAATCATTTACACATATTTATCATTTTTATAAAGTATTAATAATATTAGCTTTCGGGTAACAGGTAAAACTCGTTGAGGTCGTAAAATACGTGTCCTAGTAACCACTTTTTTAATCTTAGTTTAAACGTCCCGGTGGCAGGTTGCCCATAAACTTATATTTCCTACCTGTTTTACACAACTAAAAAGTAAACAACTTCATCTAAGTAATTTTCCGTGGAATTTATATGAAATTTTCCTTTTCAAGTTAACAAGTAATAATCGACCAACTTATAAAATGTAATTGGTGATACTGCACCACTTCATACTCGTTAACTTTTAAAGCATACTCAGATAGTTTTCCTTTTGACTTCATTATAAATATACTACTGCACACTTATTAGCACTTTAAAGCTTAATATTTTGCAAACAGATCCCTGAATCGAAAAATGTTTTTCACACACTCGCAATATTTTTGAACGACCTATCCAACGACACCCACACGAGATGAGATGAGAGAAAAAAATAATTCATCCCCACTTTACGTGTAGGGGAGGTAACCTTAAAAAAATATTATCAAGATATTTATTTAACCACTTTGTCGGCATGTTAATATTTATGTATATCCATGTCAAATTACAGGTGTCTTTCAAATTACAGGTCAAATTACGTGCTAAAACTAAAACTAAGAGTCTCTGAGCTAAGCCACGGACAGACAGACATATAGACGGACGGGCATGGCTAAATCGTTAAACATTTCGGTTAGGGTAAAATTTGCCAAATTACCTAGGTACCATACCTACTTCCTAGTTTCATTCAAGCACTTTGAGTGAATGTTCTCCATTAATAAAGGATGCTAATTGAACGGCACGGACACAATGAAGTGGACACGCGAACTGGGTTTATTGTGAACACGGATTGCTAATGTGCGATTTGTTACCGGCAAGTTGCATAACTGGTCATCAATTTTCACTGAGCGTATCATATCGAAATTCCTTCAAAATGAATCATTTGAATGTCTGTTTTCATTCTGTTTGATGGTTATTTGCTTTTTAAATTGATAACCCACACTTAAGGGAAATCACAAGATTTTATTATTGAATAAGCAATGCTATACCTCTCGTCAATTGTACTATATTTGTCTTCGGTTATTTAACAGGTTTGGATTGGATAACTGCAAAGTTTCCCCTGCAGGTGTAGCCTCGGCGCTTTGAGTCGAAACATCACAAGAATAATAATTTCGACCAGTCTCGTGGTAACGATCTCGTGGCTTAGTCCGTACCATATGCCAAATAATGAATTTTATAGACAAAATTTTGCTACTTTGGGTTACATTATTGTAATTTTCCTAAAGATCTCTCCCGACACACAGCGTCGCATCACCCGTCCACTCTATAACTTCGTTTTCACTTAGAGTTCTTTCTTTCTTTTTTTTTGCTCGATTCCTAAGGGTCGTATGTTAAATAGCCTACCTACTCGTATAGCCTTTCTCAAGAATTGGGCTATCAAATGCTAAAATATTTTTTTCAAATCAGACTACTATTACCTAGTTCGATGTTTAAGTACGTTCAAACAAACAAACTCTTCAGCTTTATATATTATTATAGATTTGTATTTGTGTAAGGGGCGTAGGTGGCGCTATCTCATCGGTGACGGAAGAGGCGCCCGGTACGGTACCTATAAACTACCTATCCCGCAGCCGATAGCGCTGAGCCTCATAAGAACTATATGTTGAGTTACAAATACTTTAAAAACCTGTTGAAATAGTTACCTTTTTATCATGCTTTGTAAAGAAATATTATTGATACGATGACCGTTTTGACATGTTATAAACTCAGATTCTATCGCGCGAATATCGACGCGATTTTCGATCTCGAGACGCGCTGATCGCTGATTAAATTCCTCAACTCACAGCGCAATTATAAAACGTGGATAAGCCAATTGGAAATTAATTTCAAAACTCGTTGGAACTAGGTATTGCAATAAAACCTCGCTCGTACGATGCTAATGACATTTTTTTCCACGTTGACTATGTGATTGCGTGTGCGCATACCACAATGTGAATAATGTATGCGGCATAGTTCGTGCTCCATTTACGTTATCATGGCGGTAAATAAAAATTATACACGTTACACATGTGTGAGATTGCCAATAGATAGCAATCGCGTAGGTTTATTATCTGACAGGCATTTATCTAGACTGTTATTGTTGTATTGCGTGTGGCATGTCATGAAACTATATGCTCCGTGATGCTCTTTGCGGAAACACAAGATTTGTTAGTTACAAAGTATAACAGTTGATCTCTTCCGGAAGCATGAAATTATAGTATAATCGGTACCTTACCTATTGAATCACCGTCGGTCGGCGTGGAAATGTCTTGCATTTTTTTGTTGCTGCTTCGTACATTGTAACAAAGATTAAAATTAGCAAGTATAGGAAATGCGACGTGTCATTGATTGGTTCGGTCTAATGCTAATAAATGTAGAGTGATTCTCCATGAACGTAGTAAAGTACGTGGTATATTTAGCAGCATTCGTATGCGTCGATGATGGTAGGCTGGACAGTATCGTATTGTTATTCAGTTCAGGCGCGGGCGTGATAATACATGTATGATGTCGGGCGGGGCAGTCGGGCGACTTCGAGGCAGACGGCAGTGATGCAGCGATGGACGCTATCACACTACATAATTTGGAGCTCAGTTCACGAGCCTCTGGTCCCTACCGACGAAACACTTTCTGGCCCATTTACAGCGGCCCGGAAAATAAGAATTTATGTGCAGCAATATAAATAAAACAAATAAATAAACACCCAAAATACACATAACCTAACCAGTCCTAACCGTGGTACCATAACACCCAGACCCGTAACAAATATCTACAGAGCATGCAAACATTTGTCTCGCAGCGGGAATCGAACCCGTAATATATAGACACTCCTATGGACTGTGAATAACTCAAATGGCTCTTTTAAATAGGAAGGAGATAAGGGGACACGTATTTTAGCTTTTCATGAAATAGAAAACTATTTATTTGATTGATTTGATAAGAAGTCAATCAAATAAATAGTTTTCTAATAAATAGAAAACTTAGGTACCCCTGATACTTACATCTATGTTTTACCTAGATATTATTAATTGTAGATAAACTTGAGCCAACAACGCGTAGGTTTTATGACTTTGCA
Organism: Perizoma flavofasciatum; assembly: GCA_958496245.1. Taxonomy (NCBI): domain Eukaryota; kingdom Metazoa; phylum Arthropoda; class Insecta; order Lepidoptera; family Geometridae; genus Perizoma; species Perizoma flavofasciatum. Next base: position 4,985,200 of record OY292421.1, read on the forward strand.
AATAGGGAGGTAGAATGGCAATTTGTTTATATTTCAACCGCATTATTAAAAAAAGCGGAGTTTCTCATACGGCTGTTTTTTTTCTTTCGTGTGTTCGTTACTTTATATCTTCGCCAATTGTTAACCGATTTTGATGATTATTTTGTTGTTTTATGGAAAATGATCCCGAGGTGGTATTACGTCTTACCTTTATTAAAGTTTTATTGCTGAGTGATTGCACATCATCATCTTATGGAATCATGACTAGCCGAATCATTTATTGTAGTGATTTTACTTTTTTTGGTTTTATTCGAAAGAGTGTCTACCCGAATTTTTATTAATTTCCCGTTATTTTAATTCGGGTTTTGCACCCGATTTTCATTCATTAATTTAATAAATTCATAATACTAAAGAAGTTTGCGTAAAGAATTCGCATTTTCACTAGTATTAAAAATTACACCAAAAATACTGTTAATGTACATTTCAAGTTATAAACCAAATAATAATAAAATAGTTTATTAAAAAAAATAAGTGGCTAAGTACATATTTGTTTGTCTTTAACTCTCCAACATACTATTTCTAGATCATAGGGTTGGTAACCAAATATTTTACAAGAAAGGTTTGTTGGTAGATGGTGCGTACGTGGGCGCCCGTCTTGTAGCCGCCCGCCCTCGCTCGGCGTTCTGTGGGCGGGCGGAATAGCCTGCTCGTCTACCGTCATTTAGGCCTACGCGTTTATAATTTGAAACCGTTGACCTTTTGACGAAAATATTTGATAGGCGGCACAAAGGATGCTTAGCTAAGGCATAAAGGTATAGTTATCGACATATTTTCGACATTTCGAATTTGTCATTTTATACGTATAAACTGAGAGGCACAGTCGTCAACTCTTCAAACTTTCAAATACCACGACGAGTCCTTTATGGAGTAAAATAAAACACAAAGAAATGTAACAAGAACGTACATAAGTATTATTATAGGTATTGTATATATGGTATTGTAGGTATTGTATTGACTGTGTGATCAATGGTGAAAGCACCAGTGTTTTGGAAGGATTCAGTGCAACTCGTAAAGGCTCCTTTTATACATGTGTCACATGTCTTCGAAGCATGTTGTATTTAGTACTTGCGTTGCGCACATATATTTTTCACGTGAAAAAAATATTTGTTTTACGATTCGAACCTACGAAGTTTGCATCGGAATTCGATGACTCTAAGCCACTACACCTAGTGTGAAAACCATTGCGAAAATATCTTCATGACTATCATGACACTTAGGTCTTTGACAGCTTGTTCAAACCAAGTAACTAAGTGGGTAGGTTGGTATTTTTTCTATAATAAACATATTACCTTGATGCTGATTACAATGTCAACTGACTCGCTGATGAGCACCTTATAATGCCAGAAACGTTGGACAGGCGTAAAAAGTAAACTATGTACAGGACACTAACAACAATATTGTTATGCTACTGAATAGAAATTGCTTGTTACAGTTATAATAGTCAGGTACCTATTAACTTATACATTAGTCATACTGTCTTTTGTGGAACGTGGTCGCATGCTGGTTATGGAATTCTGAATCAGCTATCAATAGGAATTATTGAGAAGTGTCTTTCTGAAGTTAATTTCTCCCATACAAACTGATCTTGGTTGTCGAATACAGTGGTCACTTCTCTACGGTTGTCGAATTATAAATAAATAATAATAAATAATGCTGGACATACTCACACAGCATCATCTAGCCCAAAAGTAAGCAGAGCTTGTGTCATGGGAACTACATGATTGATATACTACAACATACATTTTTTTTGTAAATACATACATATTATACATAGAAAACACCCAGACCCGAGACAAATATTTGCAGATACAAACATTTGTCCCGCGGCGGGAATCGAACCCGCAACCTTCTGCGTCTCAGGCGGGCCTTCGCCCACTGCGCCACAGAGGTTGTCAAATTGACGTTTTGTATCAGCTAGTAAAGTGTATAAGTAGTAAAAAATCATTAAAAAAATCGTGTCTGTGCTGTTGACCATTGAAGAGCTAATCCAGGATGTCGATTCAGGTCATGCTTACCATGGTTCGGAAACCGGAACTGAACCAACATGTAAATATTCTCTTTGTAGGATAAGATTTGATCTAAACAAATAAACTAACATACAAACATTGCAAGTTAAATAAAAGCTTGTAAAAATAAACCTAAACATGTTATACTGAAATAGTGTAGCCTTTTGGCCTTTTAGCATACTATTTTTTCTCCATGACTTCTTAGAGATAAAAGTTTCCTACGTTTTTATCCTATTTATATTAATCCTACTACTAATACAAAACTGAAAATTTGTGAGGATGGATGTTTGTTACTCTTTCACGCAAAAACTACTGAACGGATGATGATGAAACTTAACAGTAATATAGCTTATACATCAGAATAACACATAGGCTACTTTTTATCCGGGTACCAAGCGGGCAAAGCCATAGGCAGAAGCTAGTACATTATAGCCCTAGTCGTTATGACAACAACTTAATGACGATTCTCGCTACCGAGACCTGTCAAAGACAAGAGGTAATCGAAAACGATGTACCAATGAAATTAGAGGGCTGCACAAAAAATATTGGCATTATTTAGTAAACAATGTCAAGGCCTATCCTTATGCGAAATTTTGGATATGTATGGATGTTTTTTGCTTAATATTTCCGTAATGGCTTAACGATTTGGATGAAATTTAGAACAGTGAAGGTTATAACCTAGAATAGCACTTATTATGCCACTTTTTATCTTGGTACCACGCAGAGGCTAGTTTTACATATTTCCCACCAACTTGACTCATCTAGTATTTGATTAGCGTTCGTTATTCTTTGCCAATGGTCACTAGTCAAAGTTGACATTTGATATGTAAATAAATTCTCGGAACGTGTCAGGCGCGCCGGCGGCGTTGTGGTTCAGATAAGCCTTCCTTTTGCACTCGACATTTGGGATTCCCGACGGTCACTGTTTACGGTTGCAACGTATTTGGAAATTTAAAAATGACGGATTACTATAATGTTTGCTCACTTGAATGATTGGTCGTTCAATTTCGTGTTTATAAGCGTAGCGTTAAGACCGGGTGGCCACCGTCGACGAACTTATCTATCAAGTACCAGGATGAGTCAACGGGTGAAATATGACAAAAAACAAACATTTAATTACCTGTTAATCTGGACGCAGCCTACTAGGTAGGCCAGCCCATTAGGTTACGGCTAGAAAAAACGGGTATCAAGAACTAAGAGTACTATGGTACCACATCACCCAGGCCTGGATCGATAGAACATGCGAACAGCCGGTTGCTCATTTGATCTTACTTCATAATTCTCTGAATTCAGGCATACTACAAACAACTTCTTGCAAAAAAAATCATGGATGAAATTATTATGTACCTAATATTTGTTTCGACGAAAAGCAATTTTTACTTTATCGTAAATTATAATTGGTTTTGGATCGATGGCCGACGTAAATGCGCGTGCGTCAGAACCGAGATTGTTACGTTTCAATTGCCCACCTACCACCGATAGGAAAATCATATAAATATTGACGAAAATATACTATGAACTGACTACACTAACGCAAAAACAATATGCCACCTTCAAGGTCAAAGTCAAAGTCAATAGGTTTTTATTCATTGAAATCACAAGGATCATATAGAAACGTCAACTTAAAAACTATACGTGAATCTAAAATGTTAAAGTGAATTTACGCCGGTTCCTCGCGCGCGACCAAGCATGGAAGAATCAGGCAACAAACTCTGCTTGGTTATTTTTTTGATGATCTTTCATTCAGCTTTAGTGTGGTGTGGCCAATCGAACGTAAATGAACGAGACTCATTTATAGAAAAAAGTACTATTCAGAGACTTAAATAAAGTCTAAAAAGTATCAACCTAAGTTCTTATGACAACATACTATACGCTTTATAATAGTGCCTGCCAGTAAACCTACACTACTTAATTAAAATCATTTTTCCTGACTGACTGACTGATTTATCAAAGCACAGCCAAAACTGTCTAGGAAGCTAAAATTTGGAACATATCTAGGTTTATTTATTATAACGAAAGTATCCGCTAAGAATATAATTATGGAAATTTCAACTGTAGGGGGAGGGGGTGGGGGGGGGGGGGGGGGCAAGAACAATGACTTTTATACAAAGTTCCCCATCCCATGGGAACTTTGTATAAAAGTCATTGTTCTTTGAAGTTAGAAACATAAACATTTGAATTTCAGCTACTGAGTATAAATAAATGAAGACAATTTTCAGGGTTTTGTTGTTGACAATTTTCAGGGTTTCAGGTGAAAGTTTGTATGGGAGTATCGGTTTAAAAAAACACTACTCCATGCGTCCAGAGCCGCAGGCAGTTAATAATATTTAAGGACTTTTTATTAGTTTTTCATGGATCTTTCGCGTTTATCTATAACTAGCTTCTGCCAACGGCTTAGCTCGCGAGGTACCCGAATTATAAGTACCCAATCTGTTATTCTGATGTATAAGCTATATTACTGTAAAGTTCAATCAAAATCCGTTCAGTAGTTTTTAAGTGAAAGAGTATCAAACATCAATCCTCGCAAACTTTCGCGTTTATAATAGTAGTAGGATTGAGCTACACACTTGCAACAGCCGTGTAAATTTCGTATAAATTCTATTGAAAATTGGGTAACTACGGAACCCTACACTGCGCGTGGCCTGACACGGACGTGGACAGTTTTTTATATATTTCTGACCCACCTCAAAGATATATCCTGTACCTGATATAATTCATAGTTTCATCGTTTCATTTATTTCAATTATTGGGATATCTTTGAAACACTTCGTTTCGTCAAGTTTTCTATAGTACTTAAGTAATAACCTAACATATAGAGAGACCTAATCATAATTACATACATGCAGTACAGTATTGTTTCCAACAACCCAATTATGTTTATTGATCGCAAAAGATCCAAGAATAGGCTACGATCAAAGGAACTCTACCTCTAACTAAATACATACTTATAGCTTATTTTCCCTGTTAATAAATCATTGCGGTGATTGATGTGGTTTTAATTATTAATATAAATCTACCTGTAGACCTTGCCTTTCGTAGTAACAGGAAGGTTTATAATGTTATCGTCAATAAACCAATGCTTTTTTCCACATATATGTATTTTTTACCTGAGTAAAAAATAGTAGTCATGAAATTATTACTTCGCAATAATTAGTGTAGTTTTGAGTGTTTTAAACCTACTTATGACCTACTTTACTAGATAGAGACTTGAGGTAGAGTCTCTACGCGACTACTCTTTAGTCGAAAGACGTTACAAGGTGCTTAAGCAGGAGAAATCTGCTACCTGATATCCTGTTACATAATTATGTGGGTTAGTGATATTCTCGATGACTAACTGAAACCCCCCTGGCGGCCAGCCTCGATGCATGTCAAGGGGCTCCGCGATCTCCAAGAGAGCGCAACGGTGATCCTTGCGCATAGTGTCCTTGCACGTCCCGGGAGCAGCTCGAAGAAGCTTCCAACACTCTCGCGGTGCTAACGACCGCACACACCACGGTATGTGGATAGTCCTTTAATGTTATGCTAAGAAGAGAGGGTATCTGGTGGTCGTTCGGCCGCGACCTTGTCTGGCTAATAGTAGAGACAAGCATTCGGTAGTATAGATGAGAACTGAGTTCTACTGGTTGAGCCTTCAAACAAAACACTCAGTATAACTTTGAAAATCTCCTGGTCATAGAATAATTTTGGAAGCCGACACAAATAACAGTCAAGGACAGCGTTATTATTAACCAAATAATATGCCAATAATGGACTCAAAAACTTTACTGGGTAACATTACCGAGCCTTGGAATTTCTGAGACGATTATCCATTGGTCTCAAACTGGTTCAATTGAATAAATGGGAGGAGGTGATGCCGATGGCTATTAGCGCTGGGTCTACTGCGTTGTTATGGAAATAGGGTCAAAGGGAGCTCTGGTTATTTCCACTGGAAACATGAACGGTACGGTACACAAATAGTTACATAACTATTCTTACAGAATTAAGGCAAATCCTACTTATGGTACTTATTCGTAATATTTTAAGTAGTTGAGATGGAAACCGAATACAAATACGCAACCTACTTTTTTACACATGTAACCACGACAAGCAATCTTATGTGCTCGCCTGGCGTGGCGGGCGAGAAGCCGGCTGAGAAATACGATTTCGATTCCCGCAGCGCGCAGCGGTATAAATGGTGTCTACTTCCTACATATAACAGTATGTAATAAAACATACGTCTTTATCTTTATGTTTACCTCCATGCATTTCTTTATAGGTAGTTGGTAAGTACCACAAAATAACGTAAAAGAACATAATGCACTTTTTCTTGACTGTACTTAATCTAGCTGACTCCGCCCCGATAGAGTAATGTTTTTTGTCCTGGTCATAGGGTTGAGGACTGTATGGCCACTCGGTCTTTTATGTTTGTCGTTCTCAATTAACGTTCATTCATGTAAGGAATGAACTTTGTAGACAAGGTCGCTTGTTTTGATTCGACTCCATAGACTCTACATATATTAATTAACTTAGCTCAAAAATGGCACTGCAGCCTGGCGCCGACCTTCAAGTCCAAACTACTGGTTGCATTGATATCGATACTGAAATAGCAAAGCCGTTGTCTGACCTTTCGACAGAATATTCTATGCAGATAGGTTACAATTATCATTAGTTTCGTGGGTCTTGTGGTGGTGGTGACTGTACAGTAATGTTTTTTTTGTATTAGCAAACCAACCAAGCCTAGTATAGGTACCTATAATATCTGTGAATGTGGTATTACTAAAATTACTCTTAGCATATAATATCAATGTACCACATGCATGGGGTACCTAGTTCGATACGAATCCCTATTTTGTTAAAATTGTTTAAATGTGCAAAAAATTATGTCAAAAATGTAACTTGCTAACAACTGAACGAATCCAAATAGTTTTCTTACTTTCTCTCCTTTGAAAAAACCGTATCAATCTGCCCCAACATATAAAGTATCATCTGTAGGGGTATAGGTATAGAAGTTACTTTGTAAGATATGTGATACTTTGCGATAAATAATGCTATGGTAAACACACTGCTCAATTTTGTGATATCATACGCGCATTAGAAATCCCCTGATAATGCTAACTTTACGTAACGTATAGTACCTAGGTAGGTATCTTCCCAGGTGGGTAGGTACCTACCTTCTAAGGTAGGCGAGGTAGACCAAGTATTCTTCGAAATAAGCTTCAGTATTAAAAATCTAAAGGCGCTTCTAATATTCGCTAGGTATATAGGTACTCGTAAGTAGCAAAAGTATTGGATGAATGATCGTTAACTTATCGATACTTTTCAATACTACATCCGTTCTACAAACTAGGTAGTTACCTAGGTAGGTTACCTTACTTCCTTTCTGAATTTCAAATAATCCACTAGAAGGATATAAAAGGATTTTAAAACAATTTGTTCTATTGGCGGCGATTCTCTTGTACACCAACTGAACTAAGTTTAAACTGGCCTTTTACTGATAGTGAACGCAAGAAAGGGATAGCAAGAATTTTACGCGTTAGAGCACCTAGGTACATTTCTAATAGTAAACCATGAATTATCTACAATAATTTACAATACAAGTGTTTTTGATCCTAAATAACAGGCATCGATAACAGGGTAGGTAGGTGAATAAACGTGTGAATGGTTAAAATAAAAGCCACCGCACCTTTGTGACTACGAGAGGTGACGACTACACTCATTGTTGAAACGCGGTGAGTCAGACCACATTTTTTCGAATTATTCATTCATTCTTAGGTAGGTTGCATACATACATTGTCCCGACCAACTTTTTGCTTTTAGAAAATTTCAAGGGTATTTTTGTAGTCATGCCTGATGTAAGAAAAAAATAAATCATGGGTCATCTATATTCCGACTTTTCCGGTGGATTTTCCAAAACTTCTTTTTCATACAATCAAGTGATGATCTTTCATAGGTACCTACGCGGCAATTGACTTTTATTTAGCTAAAAAATAGAATGTAAGCACCTAAGTAGTGTTGTACCTACCTAGTTACTTGTCATAAATTGTAATCATGAAATCATGATGGCAAGAATTTTACTCCTGTCAAATCAGTTTACATGTCACTCTTCTTCGTGTTTATAGTAAGAAGGTTTTGAAATCACGACTTTAGGTTGTATGGAAAACTTAAATCTGGCTATTTTACTCTTTCTTTTGTTTTACTGTTAGTTCCTACAGAGATCGATAGATAAAATTAAGTTTAATCGAGCTAGAATCGGATTATTCCACAAATCCCCCCTGAGAAATCCCCCTTAGGGGGGAAAACTGAACTCTAACATTAAAAAAGTGCAGAAATCCCCCTTATATTTTTCTTATTCCACTTTTATCCTTTAAGCGAAATTCCTCAGGGAGGAAAACAGAATCCATAATATGAAAAGTGTACAGAATTCCCCCTTATCATGTTGGCTTATTCCACTTTTCCCCCCTGAGAGAATAAACCCCGAATCCTAATGTAAAATAAATAAAAAAAAACTACCTTTTCATACAAGCAATAAAGTACCACTATAACAATGTAATCAGTCTTTATTTTGTTTAATAATTTTTATAATTAAAAAAAAATGCTGAGTATGGTGACAAAAATTCGGTTGATTGAGTAAATAATAATAAATTAATCAGCAGGTGTAAACAAAGTACTTTCCCAGAAAAACAAAATTATCGGCATTTACCCTCTGAAAGCTTCTGTTAATAAATTCAATTCAAAATAAAACAATTAGGAAACTATGATAGTATCGCTAGTACCAATAAAAATAAGTATGAGTACCTTTTTCTTATAAAATACAACTTGTTTATTTTTTCTAGGAATTTTTAATTAATTAATTTTCATTACATTTGCCGCTGTGTTTCTATGTTTATATAATGTAGACTTGATGTTTTTCAAATATGGAAATCTACTGATAAATCTGTTTCAGCATCTATGAGTGTTGCCCGAACTGAATTATACACTGCGGGAACATTAGGGCATTGTGAAGAAAAAACCTTTTCTTTTAACTCGTTAACTTTTAAGGCCAACTCGTTTCTTTTAAAATCTGGTGTACAACTGTGGGCAGTTTCCTTGAAGATGACATTTGACTAAAACAAAGTTATCAGTTTTTCAAATCATTCATCATGAAATCATACAAACAAAAAAATATATCTAGAATTACTCACAATAAGGTAACACTACATTATGATAATGATAATGTAGAGGTCACATTAATAAAAACAAGCAAAATTTAATAAAAATTAACACCAATGAACAAAAATAGGCGAATAGGCTCTAAAAGACTATGAATATTTTAGGGATTTAAACAGGAATTGAAACTTAATTTTTCGTGTATGTTTTATTTCGATATCTTGCAGGGTTCAAAAGATATAACTATAAATATTTCTACTTACACCTAAGTAGGTATTTAATTAAAATGAAAACTTACTTGCCAGGTGATTTGTCCAACACACTTAGTTTTTTTTGCGATTCACACACTGACATTCAATGGACATCTGATCTATTTTTATAACTTTTTTTATTGGAATATTGGTGAAAAAATCTTCTAGATTTTTTTTCATAACTTTATATTTTGTTAACACTTCGAGTGCGATGATCTATTCGTTAAGAAATCGATGTGTTACCTAACATAAGTTAGAATGACTGAGAGGGCTCATAATTTACCTACATTAGTTGCAAACAATAAGATACTAAAATATTTCATGTATGTGACCGATTAGGAACAAATTTGAGGGTTTCGGATCCTTTGCACATTTATTGTGAGCGCACGTGTTTTATGATCTTGTTGGCATAAAGTTGTAGTTTCGTTTTCAGGAAAAGGCCCTCGAGAAGCAGGCAGTTTTTATACTTATTTAATACTAAATGTTGCTTGCGACTTCATCCATGTGAAATTTGGTTATATCGCGTTTTCTAGGGAATACTTAAAAAAAACTACAAACAAACTCAGTTTGGCTTTTAAAATTATTATCCAAATTAACTAATATATATACGTTGGGGGGATTTCTAGACATAATTTTTTTCAATTACTTTTTTCAAGATTTTCAAGGGGGAAAAGTGGAATAAGTATTTTTATGATTCCATTTTCCCCCTTAAGGGGGATTATCAGGGGGGAATTCTGGACTATTTTTTTAAGTTCCACTTTTCCCCCTGAGGGGCATTTTAGGGGGGATTTGTGGAATAATCCCTAGAATCGACGCCAGTGTTAATTGCTATATAGAATGTTACTTTAGCTAGTAAATCCCTTTCTTTTCTTATCCACTCGGTTTATCTCTTCTAAACATTTTCTATAGCTAAGTAGGTATAGAATTGGCAGGTGTTTTTTTATGTAGATAACTGTCTAACCTACATAGCTGTAGGTAATACTCTAGTTGTGTAGGTACTCTACTTGTAGACAGCTAAGAATTTTAGACGGCCATTTTCGCAAGTATTCGCAACTGTAATGTGTTTTGAAGCATCGTTTTCAAGGAGGTCTTTCGCGAGTGCCGCCTAGTCACTGACACAGATTGCGAACTGCGGGCGCATCCACGCAGAACTCGTAAGGTTGCTGACAGCACCCCATTTAAATGGCAAATACGGTCACGACGGGCTCACACGGATGTGTCGATATCAAGGTATCGACGTGATGTATGGCTCTTGTGCAACTAGCAGCACTTAATGCATCCATTTCGCAGAGCTCGCTTCGATTCACTATTAATTTGAAGTTCACTTCCATTCAGTTTAAATCGAACCATCTTAAATAGGTAGGCACCATTTTAGATTCCCAACTTAGACTTTAAACATGCCCTTTTATAAAAATAATCATAATAATGCTAAAAATTTTGCACACAGAATCATTTAGCCCCAAACTAAGCAGAGCTTGTATTATGTAAACTACATGATTGATATACTATTTATATACTTCTTTGAATTTACATACATAATATACATAGAAAACACTCCGATCCGAGACAAATATTTGTAGATCTTACAAACATTTGTCCCACGGCGCGAATCGAACCCGCAACCTTCAGCGTCTTAGGCGGGCCTTCGTCCATCCACGTGCAGACTTTCGAATATAGTTACCTACTAAGAAAGTCGACGTGGCTTTATTAGTAGGTTCATTTAATGGCGACCCTATCAATGAGCAAATTAGTGTGTGATGTGTTGTTATATATTTTTGTAACGAGTGGGTCTCGTTTGTTCCAGGTGTGTAGTGCGGTGGCGGGCGCGCTGGCGCCGGGCCATGCGCTGGTAGACGGCGCCATGGTGGGCGCGGGCGTCGCAGAGGGGGGCGGGGGCGCGGCCCCCGGCCCTGGCGAGCCCTACCCGCCCTACGGAGAGTACTACCAGGACCCGTACTACGTCCCCGACATGTGCGCCCACCCACAGCAGCATCCGCAGCACGCGCACGTCTGCACGCTGCCCCCTGAATACGGTGAGAGATTTTGTGCTCAGCTTTGCTCTAGATACGCTGTGCTCTACCATATTGTAGAAAAAAAAGTAATAATACTCTCTCCGGTCACAATGTTGTAGAGTGATGTCGTGGAGGAACCTTCATCGCCACCCATACTCAACGTATAATACTTCCTAGCTCCTTGCCCACGGTAGTACATAACGATTTATTGATAACTAGCTTCTGCTCACGGCTTCGCCCGCGTGGCACCCGGTTAAAAAATAGCCTATGTGTAATTCTGATGTATAAGCTATATTACTGAATCCCTAGCACAGATCAGAAGTCACAACCTAACAAGTTTATGAATCGTTCAGATTTCCGTACAAAAAATCGTCAAGAAATAAAGGCAATAGCCGCTCATTTCATCTTCAAATTCAGGAAAGTCCATGTTGACATAACGTGTGTCGTACGTAACACACAACGCAGATAATGTGTACCGTATCACCGAACTGCACAATTGGATCGCGACGCGAACACCTGTTGAGCACGTATTCCAAGACACAGAGCCTAAATACGTCTTCACGATTAAAATTTGGGTACTTCTTGATTTCAATCGCTTCACGAACCATTCTCTTATAATATTGGATATGTAAGCTGATATCAGCAGCCGAAACTCACGAGCATAGAGCATTTTTGCTGTATTTAAAAGGGGTAATTGATAAGAGTTAGCATTTTGTGTAAACTATAAGCTTACTATTTTTTTAAAATAAATTATTCTAATTCTAAGAGTGGTAACAAGAGGTTCTCAATCAAGTCAGTTTTCACTCTGCTCTCAAAAGTGGCTAAGCAACTTCGGACACCATAGGGCGTGGTACCTCTGCAACTGCCAGGTGTTTATACCTAAATTAGACCGTGCCGTGCTTACATCGGGCAAACGAAGCGGACAATTATTGCCAACAGGGTCAAAGAGCATATTAGTCATAGAACATAGTTATATTATAACAGTCAAAAATCGCCGTCCATAGCGGAGCACCTAGTGCATTCAGGACTAAATCACTGGATTGAGCTTCATGACTTTATGGTGCTATCTAGTGAACGCCAATATTATAAGAAAAGTTTGCCTTCACTGTATTTCTACCTAACTACTACTATTCGTACTTGACTGCATAACTCTTAAATCTATTCCATATAAGGTATTAAGGTAAAAGTACCTACTACGTAAGTCTGAGGTACACATTACACTCACTGGCTTAGGTTTATTTACTGCATATAGTTTGGCTGGAGGTAATAAATTATCTCCGCTCAACAAAAGAACAAAAAACGCGATGTTTTATGATTAACTTTTATGCTGTTTTTACTGCACATTATCTACTAAATACTAGTTCTGGCATGAACATTTTATGTTTTACTTTAAATTAATTTTACGATTATTGTCCAGTAGGTAAGGGATAAGAGAATTAACAGACCTAAGTAAGTAATTCGTATTCAAGTAGTTTCGCATGTTACATCATTCTCTAGTGCTAGATAACTATGTCGATATTTGGTTATCTAGAAAATTTGTATCTAGGTTACGAGTTAAGTTGATAAAGGTTTTACATTACTTATAAGGGTAGTATTTAAGCAACTGCTAACTTGTGACTTTACTGTTATTTGAAAATTGAAACAAATAAGCACATAATATAAGTACTTACAGATTGATATAAGTTTTTAAATTGTGCATTTGAATTGAAATAATAAAATCCCTGTGTGCCTACAACAACAGAACGGATAAGCAATCCTAAATTAATTGCCTGTTGCCCAAACTTGGAAATTCGAGCAAACCACAAACAATTAGTGGTTGTGTACTTAATCGTCAAGAAAAAATCCCTTTTACTTGAAACAAAGAACCTCAAGGCTCTCGTGAGATCTGCGCGGCTGGGCGCCCGATGTTGCTCAAGAGGCTGTGGTTGGTTGCATTTCAAGCTCCAACTATGCGGCACGTTTCCGCCGCAAGCGCTGTCTACAAACGTGGATGATCCCACAAAGAGCGATTTCTACGAATAACCAAACCAAAACACGTTCATTCAACACAACCGCAAAGTTACGGAGCGGAACGGACAGCGTCTATCTCAAAATAAAGCAAAACTTATCCGCCCGTGACATGACCTGCCGTGCCGTCGTCGCCGCGCCGCGCGCCGGCCTTCCCACCACGCTGTAGTCCCGAGGTTCCGAAAACAGAAGTGAATGAGCAGGCCGGCTATCTGACCTACATTATGTGGGTGGTTAGTTCCTCTATAGGTTTTCTTAAAATAGCTCTTTGTATTTTTTGCAACTTCATTTATAATGGCGTTTTCACATTGGCCATCAAAATCGGTGGTCGGCAAAAGGTTTGATCGACATCGGTGCTGTTTTACTCTACCTGGAAATTAGTTAGATGGTACCTAACAAAACAACTAACTAGGTAGATACATATCTGAAATGACCCTCAGATTTAAAAGGTCAAAATATATTTTAAAAATCAACAAAAACAAACGTAACACCATCTGTAGGTACCTTATCTGTGCTGTGTGTTAGCTGCTAACAGAGTCTGCTAACAGTTAGCAGAGCCGGTTCCCACAACAAGGAATGCCTGAAAAAGTAGAGAATGCGTGGAGTGGAGACAATTGGCGTATCCTCTTAGTTGAGTGTTTTTTTCCAGGTGGCATGCAGGTTGTGACGTCAGCGACGATGATGCCGCAAATGATGCCCCCGGTGATGGACGAAAACATGCGGCATTACCTGGTTCACCAGCAGCAGCTCCCGCACTCGCACCACGGCCCACATCATCAGCAACCGCACCACCAACCGCCCCATCACCAACCGCCTCATCACCAGCCGCCACACCATTATGTACGTTCGTTTTATAATCATATTTGGCCATCCATCATTTGACTCATCCATAGAGACATTAAACATTTGTTTGGGGAATTTAGTTATTGGCAGAAAGGTTTATTGGTAGATGAAATACTAAAAGTACCGTTACTTTTACATCTAGGTCCCTACCCAACATTACGTCCCAAATTGACATTGAAGTAGACAACAATTTGACACTGACAAACAAAAACAAACGTGACGGACAAGTTACAAATTATAAATAGGTACGTATCGTAACGTATATAAAAATAAAATAACCAACGAAAGTCGCGAAGGCGAACGTAAAGCCGCTGAAAGGCCAGCCTCTAATCGGATGGCCCCAGGGCAAAACCAAAGGACTCGGGAGTAGTGGCTCGCGAAGTTGAACCCAGAATAGAGCTTTAGCTCGTATCTTACCCGCACTTCCCAAATAGGTTGAAGTGTAGAAGACCAGTGATGATGATGATGATGATGGTATCGTAACGTAACTGTAAATACTCTGTGCAACAAAACAAAACAAACAAAACTATGCAAGTGAAGCAAGCAATCTTGACTACCTTTTAGTTTTCCTAGTTTTTTCTCTTTCCAGTTCGTTTGAATCGTTTTCATTAATTCAATTTTCATGGAATTCGAATAAATTGAGAATCAAAGTGGTGGAACAATATTGGGCTTTATTTTCAATCCTCTAATGTAGTTAGATTGGATTAATATTTCGACGAAAACACTCGGTTTTCTTTGCTTACCTTCAGTGCAAACGTACCTACATTAAGTAAATAGATTTTGTGGTAAATTATCGATCGTATCGTTCGTTTGTATGTAGGTAGTAGTACTAAAGCAATACCTAGTTAATTTTATTATATCCAATCAACCAAAAACAATCCAAAGCTATCCGACTATTTTCTGTAAACCATTTTGGCCTATTTGCTGCTAGTCTATGAGTTGTAATCTAATCGTAGCCACGTTTTAACCAACGCCGCGACTGGAAACGAGCGAAACGTTATCACAACTGCACAGTTGGTGTTCGAGCGTACGTGGCATTGACGTGTATCTTCCAAGCTACCGTACATATGGAGTTAATGTTAATAGAAAAATGAGTAATCCCGAAGAAAATATTAAAGATAATCCAACCAAACAGGGAACTAAAAAGGTAAGTCTATTAGGCTTCCCAAATATTAACATCATTTATGTAGTCATAAGAAAATAGATTATACATTTTATTTTATAACAATATGACTTTACAAATCTGCAATTGCTACCAGTTTTAATTAAAAGTCGGTGGAAAACTTGCTTGTGTTAGTCAATATCATCAAGAAATGTGCTCAATGACCAATATTCACATGAAAGAATTGGGTTCTATTCTAAGTTAGAAAGACTCTGATTAACAACTTCACTGCCAACTCCGCATATTAGCAGGGTTCGATGTGAGTGCAAGGTGCCAACTCAGTTAATTAGCAGAGCTGATCCTAATGCATAATAAATAGAAAAAACCAAGTGGATTGCCCTACGCCACCCCCTTATCCAAGCTAGCAGAGAAGCTGTTAAGCCAAGCATAACTTGTCTTAGACTGGAAGCTGGTCTGGTTCACCAGACATTACCCATTGGCATATAAGCATGTGGAGCCATCAATGTCTTATAGGGATAATCTTTTGAAAATATTCCAATATAAGGCTTGAACTGAATGCAACTCTGACAACCTCTATGGTGCAGCAGGCAAGAAGCATGCAACCCAAGAATTGCAGGTTCGATTCCCGCAGCAGAACTAGTGCATACATGTTCTGTGGATATTTGTACCAGGTCCTGGTTGTTGTGGTACCATCATACTCATAGTTACTGATACCCACATTACAGGTAATCATTTTGTGGGATCAGGATTATATGTGTCTATTGGTTATTAATTTTTTAACTAAGACTATAATATGCCTTACTACCTTGCTTTTAAGTAATTTTTTATGTAATACTTATCACCCTGGTTTGTTTTTAACTAATATTTTCCAAGCAATCCTTTCTCAAAGTTGAAAATGACAGACTGGACTCACCAACTGAGAGATCAACACAGACCAAACGGTAAGACCTTGGGACCTTAAATTTGAAGGGTATATTCCTTTTGGTGTGTGTGAGATGTACTAAGAAAGTATATAATATTCTACCTCTAGAGTGTGCAGCGGGAAGATGAAGTTAAGACTAGTAAACCATAGTATATAGGATACTATGGTTTACTAGTCTTAACTTCATCTTCTTGAGTCCAACTGCAAAAGTCAATCTCAGATTTTTCAAAAACAATTAAAATTGCTTTGATTTGTGTAATGAAAGAATACTGTTTTGTGTTTCAGGGGCCAACCAATGGAGCAGGAGGTCCGCAACATTTTTACGGTGGGGGCTACCCGCACTACCACGTCCCACCTCAGCACCACATGCAGCATTCCCCGCCCCCACCAGCCTTCCAGAATGAGCGTGCTCAGCGCCAGTATGTCAAACTCAAACAAAAATTAGAAAGAAAGCAAAATAATAGGAATAATGGAATAGGTAAGCTCATTTTGTTGATAGTAAATGTAAGAAATCCTCCCAACTGATAAACCGATGTTTTGCAAAGGATTCAGGAGGTTGCTCATGCCACTGTGGGAGGCTTATGTGCAGCATGGACTTCTACAGCCTGGTGATGATGACAATGATTTTGTTTATGTTTTGAAAATGCTATGGAAGAATACTTTCGAAAGTTGTGGGAACCAATCCATCATCGGTCTGGTCAGTTCACAGGCTTATGAGAATAGAGTAAAATATATATTTATTTGGTTGAAGTAGTTTCATACAGACTGTTAAAATAGATACTACAAAGGCCTATATATTATGCTATGATAATACTTGTATGCAAAAAAATATATAACCCAATTTTTATACAATTTGTATCTAATTGTCTGAGTATTTGTTTACTCTGTAAAACCCATGATCAATCCACCAAATTTGTAGCATACTTCTATAGGCTGATCCTTATATTATGTTCATACTTGAATCAGTTTAAAAAAAACATTACTGGGAGTGAAATCGTCCACATAACGTGTTGCATGATTAAAGGATCACTTGTTGGCTTACGATCCGAAGGCTGCGGGTTCGAACTCCGTCATGCACCAATAAATTTTTCGATTTATGTGCACTCAACATCGTGAGGAAAACGACATGCCCTAGAAATTTGAATGCATGTGCCATTGATTAGTGCACCAATAAGTGGTGATGGGCTTGCAACTTGTCATGCGGAAAACTATATAACTACTAGCAAAATGCGCCAAATTATTATTATCTACTCATTGAGTATGTATCCAAGGATGTGTAAGGAATAAAGTTGCGAGGGTAGTTTGTTTCATAAATGTTTGTTGCTAATAACTTGAAATTTGGAATCAATATTGTTCATAACCTAGAAACTTTTAACTGGCAGCTACTTTTTATCTGGGTACCACGCGCGTGAAGCCGTTTAGTACCTTATAATAAATAAATAAATAAATAATACTGGTAATTTTTCACACAGCATCATCTAGCCCCAAACTAAGCAGAGCTTGTGTTATGGGATCTACATGACTGATATTTGACGACCTCTGTAGCGCAGTGGGCGAAGGCCCGCCTATCCGATCAAATGTTTGTATGATTTGCAAATATTTGTCTCAGGTCTGGGTGTTTTCTATCTATAATATGTAAATATGTATAAAAGTTGTATATCAGTTATTTAGTTCCCATAACACAAGCGCTTCTTACTTTGGGGCTAGATGATGCTGTGTGAAAAATGCCAGCTTTTTTTTTTAATAATACTTCTAAACTTTTTTTTGTATATACATACATATTATACATAGAAAACACCCAGACCCGAGACAAATATTTTCGTCTACAATCATTTGTACCGCGGCGGGAATCGACCCCGCAACTTTCTGTGTCTCGGGCGGGCCTTCGCCCACTGCGCCACAGAAGTCGTCAACGTAACATAACATAGTAATTTCTGGTGCAATAACTTTGATATGTTGTATAATTGTTTCCAGAAGTTAACTCTGGCGCGAGTACGCCGTCCCTATCGCCGCGCAAGGAGCTGAACGGCCGCGGCGGCGGTAGCGGAGGAGCGTCTTCGGGTGCCTGGTCGGAGGGCGAGGGCTCCTCCGCCGGCGCCTCCGTGCAAGGCGACGACGACACCGATACACAGGCTGTGCTCGACTTGCTATCAGCCACGAGGACTCCGCAAGTGAGCATATATAGCCTTTTTCATATTGTTAAACGGACGTTTCATATTTTTTCACGTACCTACTATCGGTAAAGGCACTATCGTTCCGACGCGACGCGGAGGGAGAGCGTCGCGATCACTCACCCTGATAAAGACTCTCGGAATGAGTTGAAACTTAGTCGGTGCCTTTACCGATAGTACGGTACGTAAAAAAATATTTACAATATTAATTATCAATCCTACTTTTTCTACATTATCAATACGAATATTATTATATCTAACAGTTCGTCACGAATTATCGAAAGGAGGTTTAGGAGTTTAGTGTGCAAATTTTCAGCGTGATTCATAACTGGGAATATTTACCTACCAACTTCTAGTTTTATTTTTTGTCCTGAAATCTAAACTAATTTGCTTATCGAAAACTCTATGGCCCAAAACAGAATTAAAAAATGTGTCGCATTGTAATATGTGTCCCGCTACATGTAGGATAAGTACTAAAATATTGATGTCGGGAAGTTTTATTTAATGCAGACTTAGCTTAATTTTTTAAAGTATTTAAAAAAAAAAAAACAATTAACTTAAAAAAGTCGATTTTTAAATGATGGAAAAGGTAACTTGTATTTTTTTATTTACTGTTAGGTGACTTTTATCGCCAACTCACTTATTCTGTAACTATATATTCATATAGTAATATTGACTAAACGCGCATGTTTATTTGCAGGTTAGTGATATGACTCCAACTAGTGCCTTAGTGCAATGGAACTCTCCCCTGCCAGAGGGGGTGACTGTGCCCAACATCGAGCTCACGTACGAACTGCTGCTTGGCGACCGCGGCCGGTATAAGGCGATCTACAGCGGACCCTCGCTATCCTGCCGGTAAGCTCATAACTGCACTAACGTTCAACATTCTATTCTATTATCACGATGTTGTTAGGGATTGAGATGAGTTTTCATGTGTTGATGTTGTAATGTCTAAGCGAATTATGTGTTATTTTATTTTGTTGCAGGGTTCGTGACCTGAGGCCCGGGTGTGAGTACTCTGTGTGCCTGCAGATCCGGTCGGGCGAGTTGACGGGCGCGGCGAGCGAGGCGGCCACGTTCAGCGCACCGCCCGCGCCGCCCGACCCGCTGCCCGCGCCGCGCGTCACCACGCGCCTGCGCACCTCCGTCACGCTGCGCTGGCCCTCCGCGCACGACAACGGCGCCCGCATCACGCACTACATCCTCGAGATTGATGCCGGCGAGGGGTTTGCGGAACTCGCCCGCCCCAGGACGCGTCAGCACACCGCCAACAACCTGCGTCCGCAGACGCGCTACAGCTTCCGAATCGCGGCCATCAACGAGTGCGGCCGCGGGGAGTGGAGCGACGAGAGCGTCGTGTGGACCGCGGGCTCCCCTCCCCCCGCTCCCGCCCCGCCGCTGCTGCGCGCCGCCGCGCCCGACGCGCTCACGCTCGGCTGGGACACGCGTCAGGACGAGGAGTACACGCTGCAGATGGACGACGCGGCGCGCGGACACGGCTTCTTGCCGGTGTACGCGGGAGCCGACGCGAGCTACGTGTGCGCCGGCCTCCGCCGCGCTACCGACTACCGCTTCCGCCTCCGCTCTGAGACCGGCGACGGACAGGGGCCGTGGTCCGTGGATGTGACCTACCGTACGCCGCCCGAGCGGCCCGGAGTGCCCGGACGGCCCGCGCCTAAAGGAAAAATCCACTCGCGCACCTTCCGCCTGCGCTGGGAGCCGCCCTCGGAGGACGGCGGCGCGCCCGTCGAGAGCTACACCCTCGAGCTGGATGGCGGCGAGGGGTACAGGCAAGCGTACAGCGGGCCCGAGCGCGAGGCGCACTGCGACCGTCTCCTGCCCGGTACCCCGTACAAGGCGCGCGTGCGCTGCGCCAATCGAGCCGGCGAGAGCGACTGGTCCGCCGCCGAGACCGTCACCACCGAGCCCTCCGTACCCGCGCCCTGCGGCCCTCCCGAGCCCGCCGCCGCGCCGCGCCCCACCGAGCTGTGCGTGCGGTGGCGCGCCCCCGACTGCACCGGCGGCGCGCCGCTAACCGAATACCGCGTCGAGCTGGAGGATGCGGCGGGCGATGTGCGGCTCGCGAGTGCCGGCTTGCGGGCCGAGTGCGCGCTGCGTGATCTGCTGCCCGGCCGGCAGTACCGCGTGTGGGTCAGCGCGCTGAACGCGGTCGGAGCGGGGCCCGCCTCGCCGCCGCTAACCTTCGCGACGCCCCCCGCCCCGCCGGACGCCCCCGCTCCGCCCGTCGCGACCGCCGACGGACCGCGCAGCGCCCGTCTCGAGTGGGCGCCGCCGCGCGACAACGGCGCGCCAGTTCTCGACTACCGGCTCGAGATGAGTTCGCGCGTCGACGACGCGTTCGCGGAGGTGTACCGCGGTGCCGACACCGCCTGCGCGGTCGGCGACCTGACGCCCTTCTCGCCGTACTTCTTCCGCGTGTGCGCGCGCAACGCGGCCGGGCGCGGCGCGTGCTCCGCCCTCGGCGACCTACTGACGCCGCGTGCGCCCCCCGCCGCGCCTGCCGGCCTGCGGCACGAGGCGACCGCGGACACGCTGCGGCTCGCGTGGACCGCGCCCGCCGCGCACGGCGCCGAGGTGCTGCGCTACCGCGTGATGGTCGGCGACGTCGCGCTCGAGACGGAGGGGCCGACGCCGGAGCGGCTCGTGGAGGACCTGGAGCCGGACACCGCTTACCGCGTGCGCGTCGCCGCGCTCAACGAGCTCGGTCTCGGCGAGTGGTCGGAGGAGTTACGCGCGTCGACGCGGCCCCCGCCGCCCGCGCCGCCGCGTCTCTGGGCTGTCTCGCCGCCGGCGCATAACCACCTGCGGCTGGAGTGGGAGGCGAGCGGCGGCGAGGGCGCGGCGTACTGCGTGGAGATGCGGTGCGGGGAGGCGCGCGACTTTCGCCCCGTATACCGCGGCTCGGCGCGCGGCTGCAAGGCCAAGAAGCTGCGCGAGGCCACCGAGTACTGGTTCCGCATACGCGCGAGCGACGAGCGCGGCGGCCGCGGCGCGTGGTCCGCACCCGTGTCCGCGCGCACCGCCGCCGCGCCGCCGCCCGCGCTGCGCACGCCCACACTCTCCGCGCCAGTCTCGCGCCGCGCCTCTGTAGCGTGGGAACCTGTCGAGGACGCAGAGTACGTGCTGCAATGTGCCCGCGCCAAAGACCCCGTTTTTAAACAGGTTAGTATTTTTCACAGATTCTTTATCTACATAATTATACAATAACAGCTCAGCTGACGGAGGAATATGTTTTATTTTTGTGTTGCGTAAGTATTGTCTAATAATAGTGTGTTATCGTTGTGTAGGTGTACGCGGGCAGCGAGTCTCAGTTCGAGCTGAGCGCGCTGGAGGCGGGCGCGGAGTACCTGGTGCGCGTGTGCTGCGTGCGCGGCGGACAGGCGGGCGCATGGTCGGGCGCGGCGCGGCTGGCAGTGCCGAGCGCGGCTCCATCGCCGCGTCCCCCGCGCCGAGCGCCCCGCCCGCCTCGCGCGCTGCAGCCGCGCCACCTTGCGCTGTTGGTCGCCGTCGCCTTCCTGCTGCTGGCGGTGCTGATGGCGGTGCTGCTCGAACGCATCTTCGTGGAGCCGCAGCCCTGACGCGAGCTGGCGGAGGCGCGACCCCGCGCCCTCGCCCGCATCGTCTGAGCGCGTGCTCCGAACTACCCTACCCTTTTTATATAGATGTATAGAGGAGCTCCTCTCGTCCGCTCCGGTCGCGTGTTCTCTTTTATTATGACGGATTTCTACACTGTCTCGCTCTGAGCGCACGTCGCGTCGAGGCAGGCGCGGCCCCGTCCTGTCGTGTGCGACATCTCTACGTTTGAAGGGGTTCGTGTGCGGGGAACCTTTCTTGGCACGAGTGTGAGGTTACGTTTTTAAAAGCATATTTTAGTATGGAAGTGGAAGCTTTGCAATATATTATGTTTCTTGTGTTTAAATTTTCATAAATTTTCGTAATCTAGTCTCCGCTTGTAATTTGTTATTTCACCTTTTGGAGGAAAATGTGGTATATTTTATTTATACATTACTTATATTGAAATATCAAATAGAAAAATATTTGTTTTAAATAGTGATATCGAGAGTACTTCCAAATATTTTAGTAGTCTCCTTAACTTTATAACTTTATCATACATATATTTTTATAAAATTGATCAGTCTGTTGCATGTTTTTATCCATTTTATCAGATTTAATTAATAATAAGATGTTAGCAAACAAGGTGCTCTATTATTATTGTAAAGTTTTGTTGAGAGGGTTGTGGCCTCTCGCTCTCCAACGATCCAGTGTTAACTGTGATGTGTATTCCTTATGCGAATGAGACTGATTTTACAACTAAAGCTTTGTTTCTAAAATGAACCAACAGCCTAAGTTATGTGTTTCGACTACATTTTATGCTATTTACATTACAACTGACAAGTTTGATACAGTAAGAGTAGGATGGTTGGAAGTAAATAGCATAGACTGGCATACATCAGCGAATGCGGAATACGCAGCTATACTCCGAATGCTTTTTATAATTATATCGATGCGTCTATTTATATTGTATCGTCGCGTGGGTAACTATATAAGATTAACTTACATACATACATGCATAGAACATGACTTTTTATTGATGACATTATTGTAGCATAGAGTAATATTGTTTGTAAATTAGAGATTACGAATATTCGAGATTGTTACCACCCGGTATAAAGGTAAATTCTTTTTAACGTATTATTTCAAAGTAAAAATGTATCTCCCATGTTAAATGTTTGTTACTTTCAATAATAGCCAATTTTTTTACCTGGCAACTATAATATAATTTTAAACGAATTTCATTGTAGTTAAGGGAAAGTGAATTTAATTATTCTTTATTCAATATTATTAGACTAATGTGTGTACGGGGTATTATTATACATTTAAAAATATCGATGTTTCTTCGTATCAATTATTAACTACGTACGATTTAATGTTGTTTCGTGGAACTTATTGATGTCATACATTCATAATACATGATTGTAATGAATATGTCATATTTACTTTGGCCTTTCGCAGAAGAGATCTGCTCGTTTCCGTCGTCAGTATCACTAAATGTTATTTCACACTACGGATGAGATTACGTGACGCATTAACATGCATACACTTTCTCGTAAATATATAATATTTACTTCTGTGATTAGCTTGTTCATTTCTTTACTATATTGTTTATAATCGTTATCATAAACATTCCTAGGGTAATTTATATGTTTTATTTCCTTCGGTGTTACTAAGATATATATGCTAGGAGAAAAAAAACTTGAGCCTATTTTCCGCAAGGCATTAAGGTGAGCGCAGCTGACCGTGGTATATTTATGAAGCTATTTAATTTTTCGAAAATTTTATGAATAATGATGTGCAATTAACAATTTATTTATTCTTTATCGCTTATTATAATATTTATTTTTAGAAATTATAACTGATTAAATATAGTGTCAATGAGGGAATCGATGTTCCTAAGGTTTTACATGTTGTACAACACTTGAAGCTAGCTATATTGTGTACTGCAGTCAAGCATTCCAAGTTAATTCCACTTGTAAATAGGCCTAATGAAATTGAAATTTACGATTTTGTGAATGTACATCTTGCTTTTAATATTGAAATTGTAAATAATCAGATGTTCACGAGCTTCTTGTGAGGGGCATGTTTAGGTACTGAACATGCATGCCAATTCATGTTAATATAATACAGTGTTGACTAAACGTTTTAGAATAATGAGATATGATTAACGGGGATAACATCTCATATTGTATTTGTGTTTAAATAAGTACGTATAACGAAATGTATATGTTTATAATATAATATTTGATGATGTTATTATGTATACAATTTATTAAACATGAATATATCAATAAAACTATATTTTGTGTAAATTGAATGTTTAATTTCTTTCTATAAAAGGTGACAAATCTACAGGCACAACTTCTATTACAATTTCATTTATTTTAGCAAACGAAAAAGTATGTCATTGGTTTTTTTGTGATTAAAAATAACTAACAACCTTATCTAACTACACTATTTATGAAATACCTATTGATCCTATAAAATGGACTAGAAAACGTTTTGTACTTTGAGTATTACTGGATATGATCGATCAAAAACATACCTTGAAAGAGTCTATCGTTAGGTAGGGGGAAACAATTGGCATGACTTGACATTTTCGCTGTAAACCCCGGAGTAATTGGTAAGGTAAGTCTTCTCTCTTGTAGATATGTGGTCAATGCAGCCTTTGAACTTGTGTGGAAATATATTTCTAGCTGTCTCACTTTCTTCAGATATCCCGCCTGAAATACAAGAAAAAGAGTAGAGCACAAGTTTCGGTTCATAATTTTATGAAAATAACATTTTTTTTAAAGATATCTATAGGTATTATGTTTTGTCTGGCCGTTTCCTAGTTGATCACAGTAAATCTATATATCCAACGAGAAAGAAAGGTGTATGAATAAATTACCTATGTATAAATGAAGATCATCATAATCAGATGTAGCATGCACTCCCGGTTCTTCAACATACGCCAGCACTTTATCAACCATCAGACTGATATTATGTTTCTCCATCCTCAGAACCAAAGTGTGCCATTCCCCATCACCTAAGAATCCCGCTGCTGGGACGAGTCTGGTTAGAACTCTGGGAGATTCTGGAGCCTGCACTGATGAGAGCTTCAAAGTGAAGTTGTGTTGGTGAAAAGACCAAACTAGTCTCAGTAGTCCGTTTTCCAAGCCTACTCCGATGTAATCAGCATCCTGCGAACAAAGGTAACTAACGCAAACCATAGACATTTTGTTTTAACAACGATACTACATTGCTGCAAGTATTATATTGACCTATGGAACACCCTACAGCTTATTAGCTAAATACCTATATAAATATATAGGCAATATTATTGGGCCTAAAATTGTGTCTTGTGGTAAAGCTTTTATATACATTCGTAATAATATCAGTTCTAGAATTGTGCCTTGTGTTACACCTGCCACCTTGTTATTAACATGTCTGCTCGAGTTGGGTGATGATTTTTATACATTCTTAAAAGTATTATAATAAGGAACTTACCAAATATTATTGAGATAGATCTCACGCCGATAACGAAGAATTTATGAATTTATTTTTGAAGATAGAATAGGGAATATTGTATTGTAGATCGTCGAATATCCCATTACGTTGACTCATTAATGTATCAAAATACAACTAAAAGCGAAGTAAATTACCATATCAGCCCAGAGTAGTAGCGCATCTTGCATAGCGGTAGTGAAGTTAAGCGCAATGTAAGAGGGAAAACCGGTGGTCGCTCGTTGTTCGCCCGTCAGCCGTTCAACTTCACGCCTCTTTGAGAGAGATATCAGCGAATTGCCTCCGAACTGCGGAATGGTTATGTTTATTTCTGAAAGACAAAATAAGCCTCTAAAGCAAGTCTCTTTAAAACCACTCAACATTATCCAGCTTCCTTTTAAGTGCTTACAGAATCGATTACGTCAAGCAAATACAAGAGTCCCCACAACTCCCGTTGTACCAAAGTTAGAACGGGAGTTTTATCATGTTCATTTTCTTTCTCTCTGTGAGGGGCAGCGACAATGTTACGGTCTGATTAACGGTCTTAAAAAGGGCTTTTCAACGCGATCGATGGTGATATGGCATTCTTCATTGTGTAAATTCAGTGTAAAATTATACGTGTTCGAAAATCAATCGGATAAGACCTAACGATCGCTACAGTTTTTCTCCACATTCCAACCTCAGCCGTCATAACTTACGGTGTTCACAATTAGGTCCGGTATATCCAGTCCCACAGACACAACTGCCTTCTTTACACCGGCCGTGAGGGGGCGCGCAGAGCGTGGGGGAGCAAGTCGCATGACGCCGACACCTGCTCCCAGCTCCTATTGCCCCTGCTGCCCCCGTTGTACAAGAGCACCTAGCTTTGCCCCCCTCGACAGTACAAGTGCCCCCTCCGCAGGTTTCGCCGCCACAAGCTGTCCCGTCACAGTCGTCGACGTTTTGACCATCTGTGGAATATTGTCGATTTTATTGGTCCTCAGCTCAATCAGTCACATCATCATCATAAACAACAATAGCCTGTAGAAGTCTACTGCTGCATAGCTGTCCCCCAAAGGGAGACATGAACCGATCTTGGTTCATCTCTATTCACCGACTTCCCGCAACTTTAACTATGTCATCGGTACAACGGGGCCTTCCCACAACGCGTCGTCCGGTTCATGGTCGCCATTCGAGTAAGCTCGTTGCTGTTTCAACATGCTTACTCAAGAGCTATGTCAGAGATTTTAGTTTTTTTTTATGGATTTCCTCGTTTAAAGAAACATACCGAGTCCCAATACAGGTTGAGATTTGGCGTTGAATATTAGGTCCGTGACGTTTCTTTCGATGATTTCTTCAACTGTTGACTGAGGCCAAGGTATGCTCTCTCCTTTACTAGCTACATTAGTTGTGCTTCCTTGGTACTAGAATGGAAGGTAGCTCATAGAAAGTATTTGACGATCGTACCTCGGATATTATGTTGTTCCAGTACAATTAATAAATTATTGACATGAAGATTCCTGATGCAGCCAGTATACGACTCAGGAGGTCCCGACATCGAATCGAAAGGAAGCATCGATAGATCTTTAGCACCACCTGGAAAACCAATAACAAAGTAATTATGGCATGGTTCTTTTTTGTCACTCGTCATGACTTGAGCCATGGTAGCCACGAAATGGGCCTTGTGACGATCATGAATGAATTGTGGTTTAAGTATTTAGTGCGCCAAGGCACTTTTGATGATTTATAGATATAAACAGTAGCTACAAGTTAAATATTGCAAAATTTTAAAATCTTCGACGTGTTTCACATCGTCTATTGAAACGCCCCCTAGTAGCTTGTGGTGTCAAAACCTAACAACCATCTTGGAAGTCATACAACAGGAATCAGACCCGGAAGGTATATCAGCAGAACATGCAAACATTTTGTTTCACAGTGGAAGATGGCTGAGTGACGTCACATGTTCCTCATTTTTTTTCGTTATTCTTTATTGTACACAAATAAACACATTCACATAAGACAGAATTAGAGGACATGTACAAAGGCGAGCAAACTTTTGAGGCTAGTGAGAGATAAATATGTACTAAGTGGAAATTTCATAGGTATAGAATACTTAAGCTATATATACCTAACTACACTTTATAAATACATATAATATATTATAACAGTAGTGATCCTATGTTTCGTGAGTCAATACTCACCCAGGAGTATAGTAGCATTGCTGCTAGTGTGAGGGTACGCGTGTGCCAGCATGGCCTCAGTGCTAAGCGCGGAGTCCACCCACACGTACAGGCGACTGCCATAGCGGCCTGCCTTCACACTGTGCCATTGAGACATCGATAGCACCACACCGCTACGGACCAGTGACGTCACGCCAGAAAGACGATCTGAAAAACCAAAGAGAACACTGGAATCTAAGGGCAAAAGAGCATGCGAATTAGCAAAGATATCGCGATATCGAAGATATGCACAGAAATTGAGAACCTCCTCCTTTTTTGAAATCGGTTGAATAATGACCTCACTAATGGCAGTAAATTCAATTCAATTGGCAAATCATTTGCCAAAGATTTCTCACCTGTCCATCGGTACTCTAGCAACCCTCCCTGCATAGACAGAGCGGTGTAGAAATGAGGAGTCTCTGCGAATATGACTAGGCCCCGTTCTTTGGTCGGCTTGATTTCCGCTTCTAGCGATAAGCTCACACTTGATATAGAGCGAGAGTGGAGCTCAATGTACGACCGGATTCCAGTGAAGAAAACGTCCGTTGGCAGCAAATCTGAAAGTTTACTTTAATGACTAAGGTATTAACAGTTGTTTTACTAAGTACTGTAAACAGTTAATAGTTTAACAGTTGCTTAACTTTATTTAGTTAAACAACTGTTTAAAAGTCTTTATAAGTAATGCCACAAGATCCAACTGAAACACAGAAGGCCGCTTGATTGTAAAAACCCTGATCAGACTTAAGGGTGACCAAAGATGGTCAAAAAACTGACCTTGATCACAGTTGATGCCAGACTTTCCATACGGGCAGTCGCACTGAGCGTCAGGGTCAGCAGTGATTATGCACTGACCCCGACACCTCGACACGCTGAGGTCGCAAGGATTCTGCGCATCAGAACACATCGGCCCGAACCAACCTTCGTTGCAAATGCATCTAAAAGCAACAAAAAATCATAAGAGTTAAGTTGTCTTTTGTCTAATGATAGTGTGGTCAACTGGTACTGATTCGTTTTCTATTACTTTTAAGCGGGGTAGATCCGCACGGATATTTTACCGTGCGATTCGAGATAAACGGTGAAGAAAAATATAATGCGGGAACCAGCATGCTCTAAAGCCAAAAGTTCGAAGTCAGCGGTGCCATCGGTTAATGTTCCAATAAGCGGCGATGCAACTTGTCACACTTTTTCTAAGCAAAAACGTGAGCGTGTGCAAATATAATGTTTGAAAGTGCCTCGCACTACCCCTAACCCCACGGATCTACGTTTACTCAGTGCGTGCATCTGAGGATGTGCATCATGGGAATTACAGGTATGTGCATGTTTGTTCTGTTGCTCTTTGGTTTCGAGATAGCTCGAGGAGTTTTTTTGGTTACACAGTTCCTTACCCATAGGTAGCAGGCGAATGAATGCAAACTCCACGCGGCGAATTGCATGACCTAGCAGTACATTGCTGCACCCCACATTGCCCCACTCCCCTTCCCCCCACCGCACGTCCAGAACCCAGTGTTTGACCCCCCACTTCCCACAAGCAACCCCGCCAGCCGCTGTGTAAAGGCAGGTCGTGGGGAAGGTCGCGGAAACTCTCTGAGGGGTGACCTCCTGATAATACAAAAGACAATGTTATGAGTTGCTCAAATTTCCGATGCAAAAGACACTTCTGGGTCGGAGAGCTTCTTACCAATATAAAGGTAAGGCATGAGATTTATCTTAGCGTCGTTCCCCACAGAAGGAGCATTGCCGGTGACGTTGTGGCGTCCGTCAACGTTGAGTCCAGCGTTTCTCCCGCGACGCCAAACTCTTACAGAGTGACCGCCGCGGCGTGCGCTCAAAGCCCGGGATGTGAAAATGCGACGAGAACCTGTAAAAATAAATTTTAGTACATGAACTGAATTATACATAGGTGTAAAGTGCATGGAGTCAAAAGAAGATCAGTCGTGGTGGCCGAGTGGGCTTCTTCCAATTTCCGATTTGAACTAAAAATCGAAGACTATGTCATTGTTTAGTTTTCCAATAAGCAGTGATGGACTTGCAACCTGTTACGCAGAATGCTTACTACTATGCAAAACGTGGGCATGTGCCAAATTTAATATCTTGCCTCTGACCCACTAAATTGGTAACCTTGCAGATCTACGTAATAAGTATAGATTTGAGGATGTAAATCATGGGGACAGTCGTTAGCGTTTTTATTTGTTGCTTAAAGCATGGTACCAACAAGATGGGTCAATATCATTTAGCAAGCCTAAAAAAATATTGTTATAATATTTTGACCTGAAATTCAAGATACAATTTCCGAAGAATAACAAGTCAACAACGCTAAGGGCTTAGATATAACTTACCGCTGCCCATATTCCATGTAAGCATAATATACCCCTTCACAAACGTGAGCGCCATATGCTGACTCCTAGCGTCATGCCGTCCATTTTGCCCCACAAACGCCAGCAACGCAATCTGATCCATATCAGCCGTTTGGAAACGGAGACGAAGGTCGAAACGGTCGGAATTGATGGCCCCGGCTGATAGTGGGTATAGAAGGTAGGAAGAAATACCGATGTTGATAGGAGATAAAGATGGACGGGTGATTTCTACATCTGAAAAAAAAAGAAAGCCTATACAAGATGTTTGAATATTTTTTACCACACTGCTACTGGAAGAATCAGCTACCAACACGACATTGCCATTATGAGGAAATATGGCACATAAAAGTTGGTACTTTTACCGCTACGAGATTTACATTATTTTTATATAATATATTATCCTTTATTACGAGATCCATGAAGACGTTTGATGTAACAAGTCAGTCTCATACACTTAACATACCACCGTTACCGAATTAGAGTCACGAGCTTAAGACCCTGAATGGATTCGGTATAGGTTGCAAGAAGTCGATGGACGAAGGATGGCTTAAGACAGTTTGTCTTTGCATTATTTAGGGATTCCTAGGTCGCTGGATACCGGGGAGCGTTCTTGCGGTTTGCGTTAATCCTGATGGAAGAGTTACCTTATACGCAATGGTGATCGCAATTTGTGACGTAATCCTTTGAAGAAGAGGAATACTTATTTACAGTAGAGTCCTTTGAAGAAGTAGATAATATATATATTACCATGGATGAATAATACAGATTCACAATGCTGTACAGTATATTCAGATAGGATAAGTACTATATACTACTAAAGGAATACTTATTCACAGTATTCCTTTACATAGCATACATAGGACAAGGCATATGCCTTATGATTAGCGTATATACGCTAATCATAAGGGGCGGTTGCCATAAACGCAATATTGACCGCAGTAGGTACCTATAACCCTTTGACGAAGAAGATAAGAAACTTACTGTATTCACAGAAGATGCCATGTTTTCCGTAAGGACAGAGGCACAGGAATCCGCTGCCGGGATGCCGCACACAGCTTCCTCCCGACTGGCATGGATTGTGTTCGCACACAGAATGGTTGCAATGCACGCCTGTCCAGCTAAAACACACAAACGGCAGAAACGTTATTCCCTGTATTAGAGTTTTCAAGCCGTGGGACGATAACTAAATCGTTTCTTCGTCCCGAAAATTCGGATGGGCATATGGGAAATGTTACTTTTTGCCCCAATTGTGGAAATAACGTGCTAATTACCACTCATACTATTCTCAGTAGTTGGTGACCAATGGGAAAATATAAATCCTTTGTCACGTAAATTTAATCATACCTAATTTCTAAGAAAAAATACAAAAACTAAACTACATTATAGTGGTGGGCCACATTAGCCACCCTGCTAGCTTATCTTGCCTGCTGGTGGCCAGTTTGCTCTAACAATAACTGTTTTGTAGAATTTTCTTCACTAATTTACATACAAAAGACTTCGTTTAAAATATGAATTCGAGTGTTAGTGAGGAATCAATTTTAATACATGTGCCATTGTATAGTATTCGGCTTGAATGCAACCTACGAGTACCTTGTCGAATGTTAGCAGTGATAAGGTATGTACAATGCTAAACGGAACCATGTATATATACTGAATTATATAGTTTTTACTTGCAGCGAAACGGATCGCGGGTCTGCGTGCTGACTGCAAATCTACTGAGGTCTAAAAATGTCTATGATGGATATTTTTTTAAAGTTTTGTGTCGCTTTTTAGTTGTTACCTACCCATTGGCACAAGAACACGTGTAGTTTCCATCGCTGTCAGTACAAGTGCCTCCGTTGAGGCAAGGTCCGGAGAGGCAAGCCAGAGACAAGCATTCTGCAACTT
Source organism: Perizoma flavofasciatum (assembly GCA_958496245.1). NCBI lineage: Eukaryota > Metazoa > Arthropoda > Insecta > Lepidoptera > Geometridae > Perizoma > Perizoma flavofasciatum. The sequence continues at coordinate 5,017,200 of OY292421.1, forward strand.
CTGTTGCTTCAACTGCATCGCCGAAAACATCGAGATTTTTACCGTTAACCTGAAAATTTAGGTTTCAAAAAGATGGTCATTAATAAAGCTCGGGAATACTGTGTGTGTTTTAAATTAATTTATTTTTAACTTTTTTAGTTTGTGAATTTGTCTCCTGGATTCGATACATAATTACAATGGTCAAACTAATCCGTCCTATTCAAACTAATCCGAAATGGATTCTATTCAAATTTTAAATGTAGTACCACAATGTTTAGTCCACTCGGAAACATAAAAACACAATAACACACACACAGCGTGCCGCGGCAGGGGCCGGCGAGTGCCAGAACCCTATTCAAATCTTATTTTCAGTCTGACGCTGTTCAGCTCACTAGGAACATAAAAACACAAGCATGAGCCAGTTTCGTTATGTCTACTTGTTTGTGCTGTATCTGATAAGTAGACATGTATCAAACAAATAATTAATCTATCTATGTATTTACGACTTACCACCAAGTTTTTGATGCATCCAATGAATGGCTTGATCTCTTTCAAATGCGGAGAATTCCCTAAGTAGAGCGTCGTGTTGTGGTACACAGCACTGATGTTGGCGATTTGTCCACCACTCATGGCTACCGTGTCATTAAGTCGGAGTGTTGCGTTGCAATGTTGCTCACTGGGGTATAAATCTAGCCTAAAATGAAATCATTGTGTCAAATTTTCGCTGGATATGAAGGCTGAAGATTGCGAGAGATTGTGGAAGAAAACCCCAGGGTTTAAAAAAATACTAATTTCTTATATTTCACTTAATGATAGCTAAGTATATACCGATTAAATATGCCTCGTTTATGTTATCAGTTTCCAAAAATACAATTAATATTCTAAAAGTTTTTTATGGAATTGGTCTTTTTAGCCTTATTAAATGCTACACAATAATTCATACCAACACTTGCCTGGTTTCAACTTGCATGGGATATCCTTTATTGACAAACGTCTTCAGCTCACTCAAAAGCATCGTTTGATACCCACACGAAAACTTAAACTTCAGCAACCCAGAGCTCATGTAAAGCTGCATATAAACTCCTGTAGCTATATCCACGTGCATGATCTGTCCGTCTGATAGGAGAGTCTTAGCGTTGAAAGCGATATCTATTGACGTGGTGTTCTGTAGTTTATGTGCTATGAACGAGTTTCCACCGAAAGCTGCTGAAGATATTGCGATTTTTTCTTCGCAAAATGTTCCTCCGTATTTGAAGATACAATGACACTACAAAGAAAAAAACGGTACCTATCTTAAAACCAAGAAAACTCCAGATTTTGATAGGTCAAGCGACTACTTACCCGAATGCCATGTGGAGAATTGACACAAGTCCCATGATTGTTACAAACCGAATCAGTACATTCAGACTGAACCGTCGTATAATGCGTCACAGCGTCTGTACCAGTTGTGACCTCCATCACTTCTGTAGTTGAAAACGTAGGTGGAGTTACTAAATCCGTTGAGTGTTCCGTTGGTGAGTCTGTAAACATTTTGTCTGTCGAATCACCACTTGGCGTCGTTAGCTCGGCTGTAGCTATATTTACTGTGGTGTCTATAACTGCTGCTGTTGTTGATTCTTCAGTTGATGTTTTAGCGTCTTGTTCTGTTACTTCTTCTACTGTTGTACTTTCAGTAGAAGTATCAATTTCAGTTATAGGTGGAATGTTTGTTATAGTAGTTGATTCTGTAGTCGTTTCAGTCTTATGGCTATCGGACGCTTTCGTGGTCTTACTGAATTCTTCAGTAACAACTTTTTCCGTAGCTATTTCTGTAGTCACTACTTCTGTATTTTCCTTATTTGTTGTTATAATTTCAGTCGTTTCTGTACCTTCTGTAGTTGTTTCACTATTAGTAGAAGTTGCTTCATCAGTTACTGATGTTCTGGCTATTGTATCGTTTCCAATAAAAGTGGTAGTTAAAACATCTGTAGTGGTATTCTCGAATAGTAAGGTGGTGAAAACAGATTGGGTAGGCCAAGGTGTTGGGGCAATATATTCACAGTCGTATGTGCCATCTTCTAGGATTAAACAATCGCATAAGGAACCAGTTAGTTTTGGAGGACAAGAACAAGTGAAGTTGTCTACACCGTCAATGCAAGTTCCACCATTCATGCATCTGTGAAAGAGAAAACATTCATAAATAATTAAATGTTGTCACCAGTTGTCATGCATAATCCTGGCCCCGCACTAGGTTTCCCTTTATCGTGAGTATCAGGAATAACCATAAGACAATAACACCCAACTCATATACATATTTTTTGCAGTGGTAATTGAACCCATTCCAGATGGCTATTCATGACATGAGGGTACAGTAACGTCTTTCTTCGATATGCTCTTACGAGTACCTAGCAAAATTCTCGCGAATTTCACATTGTTATCTGAACTACATTCTTAATTAAAGATCGGTATTTAATCACCGTCTTATGACAATGAAATGATTGTCATAAGACAGTGGACAGTCGCACGCACTTGTCTTAAGGATGAAGAGACATTAGATCACCCAGAACCGCAACAAGCGAAATCAGGTCAAAAACGAAACTGCAAGAACTCATCGAATGGCATAATGCACAACACACCCCAATGCGGTCCCAAACACAGACTTTGAATAAGATTGCCTTAAGGCTGTCTGTCATAATGTATCGTTGAGAGGTTTAGTACCATAATAAGTACCTTGGTCCGAGTAAACACTCGTCATATTGCAGCTCGCATCTCTCACCATGGAAGTCGGGAACGCAGTAGCAAACCCTAACGCCATCCTCCACTACGCAAAGAGCATTGTTGCTGCAGGCACTCTCATCGCAAAACTCTATTTGGACCTCACAACTTTTGCCTGTGAATCCTGAGAAATTAAATGAATAATTAGATAGACCGGGTGAAGTGTATACCGACTACCTAGGTCATGGGTCGCACTATAGATTTTTAAGTCAAGAAAATTATTCATCTCAATCTGTAAGGGGAACCACCCCTAGCATGTCCTAGGTAGGACCAATTATTTATTAATTCGTCTGAAAAACTCTTCAGTGCTATTGCTTCCTTTCAGTATCTTTTCACAAGACCTCATGTTCTTACATATCAGCTGCCAAAAAGAAGAGAAATGACTTACTTTACCACGATCTAATTAGTAAAAATTTTAAGAGTGTAAATGAAGGACAAGGAAAAATCTATGGAAAAATAATGCACAAGGAAAAATCTAAATAATGTGTAGTTTACCAAATGTGCAGGCGCACATGTAGTCAGCGTGGACGTCGATACAAACACCACCATTTCGACATGGATTGGATTCACACTCGTCTATTTGATCATCGCATTTTGGACCCGCCCATCCTGAAAACCAGATCAAAATTCAGTAAAAATTACGTACTAAAAATAAAATACTAGAAAGTAAAACATAGGTACTAGGGGCAGGTAGTTCACGTCTTTGCAATATTGATGGTAGAAAATGCCGTAATTATTAAATTTTCATGCGTGTAATTAATAGATAATGTTACTAAGTATTTCTCATATTCCAATGTTCTTATCTTCCTCCCCAAGTGCTCCCAAATTTCATGACGAAATTTACTTAGATTTCAAGCTGCGAACTGGCTTTGGCTTATAAGTATTAAAGCCCTCTTACCCGCTAAACACTTGCAGTAGAACTTAAACCCGGGTCCTTCAATGCACTGCCCTCCGTTATAGCACCTCACTTCTTCAGTAGAGTTACATACAGCTATGTCAACCTCACAGTGCTCGCCAGAAAAGCCTGGCACGCAAGAACAGACATAGCCATTTGTCATGTCAATGCAAGTGCCGTTGTTCAGACAAGGGTTGGACTCGCATTCATTGTAATTCGTCTCGCAATTATCGCCTGTAGAACATAATATACTATGTTAAGACAATAAAGCATTTTATTATTATTTATATTGTTCATATTTTGATAAGTCCCGATGATACTTCGGCTATCAGTTAAAAGGAATAAGATAAAATTCTAACTGTAGCCCAACACACGCCTAAAATGAGGTGGGATTAACACACTAAAATGTGTAAATCGGCGTAAAGGGTCTACGATTTGGATTTTAAGGACTCAACATAAAAATGAAAATTATGCTTATGGATCTCGTAGATCTACGCGCCTACGTTTAAGCCTAAATAATAAATGAACTTTAGGGGTCTCTACGATGCAGTGTAAACATATATGAAAGTCCACGGCTTCGCCCGCGTGGTACCCGGATAAAAAGTAGCCTATGTGTTATTCTTATGTATAAACTATAACTACTTATATTTAAAGTTCCATCAAAATCCATTCAGTAGTTTTTACGTAAAAGAGTAATAAACATCCATCCTCACAAACTTTTGCGTTTAAATATTAGTAGGAAGTATTTTAGGAAGTAGTTCGGCACCAGGCTATAAAGTTATATAATGATCTTCCTATTATCATCAAATCGATTCACAGTACATACATGTTCCAAAATAAACTCTTGTCGAATAGGTAAATGTTACTATTCTATTGACGAATTTTGCTCCGACAAAACTTGACTCATTTGACCCACATGACATTTATAGTAATTTTATTTTATTTTATTTTTATGTATAATGTTCCGACACAATTTATATTGTTTGTGAATAAATAAATGAAAATTACCCACTTCACTTAATTCCACCAAATAATATGTTAGGTGCAGGTCAATCGATATCGTATTAAGGGCAATATATATAAAGAAGGTAGACAGTATATTGGTTTTTATTAACTTAATGGATTGACAACAAAATCGATCTGAGGGTAAATAACAAAGCAAACGAAGCCTAACGGAAACAAAAACTAGACTAATAGGAACTTACGTAGTTAATTTGTTTTTTACGTAGAAAAATATTTATATCAGGTTATCAAACTATATTCAGACACACTATATTCAATCGTCACAGCCTAGAAGCCATCATCACACACATAGGCCTCCCCAAATAATGTTATGACGAACGTTCTAGAGCCACCTTCATATATACCGCGACTTCTCGCTACCTTTTAAAGTCGTCGATTGGTCTATAGGGTATTGGTAATAGACCTCCCTGCGTCGTCCAGTTCCTGGTTTCCATTCGTTCCCCAGCAGTTGTCAGTTCTGCGAGCCACAAGTAATAGTCTGCCACAGTACAATCCTTACTCGCGAGCCTTCTTTTCGACTTTTCACATATATTTTCTGCTTTGCTTTCGTCCTCTTCTATCAAGGCCACTAATGAACTTACCAATAAACCCCTCGGCGCAGGAGCAGTTGTAGGATGCAATGCCATCGAGACAGGAGCCGCCGTTCTGGCAAGGGCTGGACCAGCATTCGTCCCAGTTAGTCTGGCATTGCACGCCTGTGTAACCATCCACGCAGTAGCAAGAGTATGTGCTAGAACGGCGCGATTACATTTAATTTTAATTTCTTTCAGTAGTGCCTAATACGTCTCGCCTTTGTTAAGAACAATAGATAGAAATTTGATTAGTAGGTACCTATATTCTTTAACATTAGTATACACAGCAAATTCACAGGCACGCATGTATTGCAATACCTAAGTTAGTTTACAATTAAAAAGTTACTCACACCTGACCTACAAAAAACGCAGATTGTAGAATGTAATGAAAAAGTAGGGCGTTATATCTAGGTTTCTTTTTCATTCAACTAAGTAAGTTACTCTTATCCGATTGAATGCGAATGGTTGGATACCGCCAAAAATACATAGGTACAGCTACCTAATTCAGGAAACTTACTGGCACAGATACTCGAATGTAAACATCGTAAAAATAAAAAATAATCCATCGGAGCTAGTGTCTCCTAACGAAAACCTAACCTGTGGAGTGACTGTCGGTAACACCACTTTCTTACTGTCGGTGACCCCATAAAAAGCGAGATTGGTAGAGCTACGTCACGCGAGGATTTATCAAGTAGGGTGCTACTGTGGTGCTACCTTCGTGGCCCGAAACAAAGTGTCGTTCGTTCCTAGAAGTGAATTGCTGAATATTTTATTGCTTTACGGTGAAAACGGAAAACTCCAAGTATAAGTAACAGTTTTTGGTTTTAGTAAACAGAACGTTTTCAAGAAAGTTAACTTTGCTAAAATATCGCTTTGCAGTGAAATGGCAGCAGCAGAAATCGTTGCAATATTTGTACCGCAAATTGAAGCAAGAAAAAAATATATTTTGTGCTATTTAATGAGAAATAAATGACCATTATCACTCATATGAGTCACTGACATGTAGTCCATGAGTTTCGGGTTCATTGAAAGCTGAGAATCGACTTGTATTATGAAACCTGTAAAATTTCGATGCCGAAGTAATATTTATAACACAAGCACGTTGAGTCCGTAAATGAAACATCCATTGCCTTTTAAAAATTATCGTATTGGTGGCCGAATTGACTTGGTGTGAACCGCAGCTTTGAGGAGGCTCTGATCTTATGATGGAGACGGGAAATAGACGACAGAACTCCTCGATCGATATTAATGATAATAAACACCCAACACATACATAGTCCTGATCCCACGCTAAGATTCCCTGTGTCGTGGGAATCAGGAACTACGAGTACCTACCTTAATACGACAACACCCGAATATCTGTAGATCAAACATACAAACATTTGTTCCGCAGTGGGAACCGAATTACCGCATCTTGCTAACTGTAAAAATTGAATTTATTTTTATCATTACTAATTCAACAAATTTTCTTTTTTAAAAGTGGTAACCTCCGTCTTATCTGCCTAGGTACTTATCCGCCCATTTTGCAAAACATGCAAAGCACTCACCTATTTATATCATCAATGCAGATCCCGTGGAAGCAAGGGTTGCTCAAGCATGACACCCCGGCGGAGACTACTTTGAATATTACGAGCAGCCCCCAAGCTACTTGTAAAACCAACTTGCTCCTCTCGACATTCATATTGTGTCTTTTCATCTTCAGTCATTCATGATCCTTCTTAAAGAAAATGAAACATGCAGATATCGTAAGGTATAAATATCTGTGGTATAGTGAACTCATGCTCTAGATAACTAAGTACTTAAAAATATATAGAGTACCCAGCATAAAACTGAGCTGTAAAACTGTAACTACGAAAATAATGCATCAAACAAGCACCTGGTAACGCGATAAAGGTTCAACAGCTCCGTCAACTTACCTACTATTAGATAGGTACTTACCAATTTAAAGTTTAACTTCACCATCGTAAATTTAAGATTATAAATCTTCACTCTGTTAGTCACTATTAGTTATTTGAATTAAAACACTTGATCTATTTTTTTCGATTTGAATACAGAATGACAAATGCTCACAAAATAGAATTTACGTTCCAGACACGCGGCGTTCTGCACTTAGTTGACCATAAAACTGGGTCCAAATAGGAAGGTGTGGTTTACCGCCACAGGCCGTAACCATGGAAACATAACACACAATAGGCTGCGTTGCCTTTACGGCTCACAAATTATTGATAAAATTCCGACACCATCCACTTGATCGTCAGGCGCATAACATTATGTATACCTACATACATGAACAAATTAGGTTTCCACTCGTAAAGTAGAGCAGCCATAAAATTTAGATTTACGTAGGTATTAAAACATTTACAGAATGGTAGGTAGGTATACGTATTGTAATCTTGTAATCTTTCCTACAGCCCGTTCCGTCTCCATTTAAAGGTTGTCTGGTAGATATCGCTAATATCTAATTAGCATCGTCTAGGGACCGCCCATTTTACTAAATGACCTATGTTTGTAGGTACTTTTTAAGTTGAAATATTATTTGGTGTGCAATATAAAGTTTTTTTTAACTTTTCTATCTTCTATCTATACTTACTTATTATGGTTATTACTAATTTAGTTTTACGTAGGTAGTTAAGTAGGTACATTTTGTTTTCCATTTCGTGTTCCGTAGTTAGATTTTAGCTAGTAGGTATTGATGTTGATTTTGCTATTAGTTTATTGTGTATTATGATAATGATTAACACAAAATTTCAAATTCCTACGGAATTTGAAACGGTAGCTACCTATGTGAAAATAAAATAAAAAAAGTATTTATTCGAGTCAAAATTTAGTATTTTTCAAACTTTTCCGATTAGTCATAGTTATAAGTTTAACGGGTCTTTATCGTGTTTACCTTTTTTTTATTATTTTACGGGATGTCATCCCGTGACCACGGCTGTTGCAATACAGTAGAAACGTCGAAAAAAAGGTAAACGCGAGAAAGATCCCAATAAACTTATAATTTATGAGTCAAAATTAGACGTGTAATCATGTACAATTTTGTGTCACAAAATAAACCTTATTTTTAAGTTATCTTATTTAAAAAAATAAGATAACTTAACTCTTGTGAGATAAGTAGGTACCTACTAATTATGTAACATTGCATACATACATAGCATTTTTACATAATTATGTAGGTAGATTTGGTGAGTCCTCCTCTGGTCTAGGCTAGAGGTATAATAGTACTCTACCCTACCATCCATCACACCACCAAGGTCGCTCTAGGTATAGCTGTTACCCTGTTACTTTCAAGCTAGGAAGTATCACTACTTATTGTAGGTACCTAGGTAGGAATCATAATTTAAAACATTCCCGCTAAAGTTAATTTCGAAATGTTTTTTTTGTCATCCAATCAAAATTGAGCTTGGAGTGTAATGGCCAATGGCGTAGGTTAAGTTGTGTCATCTGTTTCAGCTGTATTTCGGCCAATCAAGAGGTGTTATTTAGGTGCGTTCGGAACCTTTGCAAGATAATAAGACAAAGGAGAAAAATAATTCAAAAAAAATGATATTCTGTATAGAATATAACATCTTTGTAAACATAACCATCTAAATATGTAAGTCTGTGAAATTAGTATTCGAACGTTACATTGATTACGAGCAAGCAAAGAGAAAGATGTGAAAGGAGTTGGAACAATAGTTTTGTAGGTAGTGGTTGTATCGCCTTTGCTTAGTCGGAGCTAAATTTGCTACTACCCGAAGACAATACTTTGCTCAAGGCTACTACAAATATCAGTGATTACAACGGAAGTGTTTACTAGATAGGTTTCATTGAATAAACGGCGATTATCTTCGTGTTAAAAAATGGATCCGGGTATCCTTTGTTTCCACCATTGTGACCACAAAGTATTTTGTACGATAATCCCTGAAAATTGCCCTGTTTGTGATGAAAAGCTCGATAGATACGACTACAATCTGTTGCCATTCAGGTACACAAATCTTCGTTATAATGTGACCGGTCTGTGTTCACTGAAGGTCGTTGCTAAGCGCCCTATTTATTTTCAGGGTTCCCTATCCCTTTGTGAAAGCGTCGCAGCATCCTCGCGCTATTGTCATGAAACCGACTCATGGGGACTTCCTAAAGTAAGTTTTTATTGTTGCTTCCTCCTGGCACATAGGTATTTACAAGTAAATTCAGTGACTCATTTTCTTTATCAGTATTCTTGCGCTCACTACTGCATTTTGTTCTGTTTCAGTGATTATTACAATTCCAAAGACTTACACATAGGGGTGACTAACTCTCAAGGCTGTGTTGTGGAGTTTAGTGAAGAAGGCATCCGAGGTCTTGGAGACTTGGGGACTAAAAAATGGAACAACAACAATTCAAGCTCTGAATGGGACCAGTGTCTCCTATTGGAGCAATTTGATGAGCTCTGGAATGAGATATGGGATAGCATACTTTTGAAGGTAACTTTCTTTTATTCTAAACTGGTTTTTCTAGTTATGTATTTTCTATTCTATCTAAAGAAATATTACTATAGCTCCTGCTCTACTTATTCAATTATGCATTCGTCCTATTTCTAGTTCAAATCTCTATTCTCTCAGTGTTCCATCAGTGACCTGTGAATAAATTAGGTATATTTAGGTAACTAAAAATTTTAACGATTGGTCATCCCTTTCAATCCAAATCATTCTTCCATTCCTTTCAACCTTTCAACCTTACCTGCTCTGTAGCAGAATAGCATAAGGAGAATCCTTCCTTCTTTCATATATATATATATATGAGGCCATTGCCAAGAGGCACACTGAACTGAGAGACATACTCTAACATGAAACACACCTATTTAGAATCGGTTCAGAATTACAAGGCTATAATAATTCTTAATGAGTCAACCAATTTGGATGACAATTCACACTGTTTCAACCATGTTTGTCACAACCATGTTTAACATGCAGACATTTCAACTAGGTACTATGTAAATGTAACTAAATGGGCAGTAGCTAGTCCAATCATAATCATCCACCCATTTACATTTTCCAGGTCAGTTCTAGTGCACTTTGGGAGGCAAGCCGCTACAATGAAGACCGTCACAACTGCTTCACGTTTGTGCTGGCATTCCTCCGCGCTCTTGACTGCGGTGAGCTCTCCGAGAAGGCTGAGGATCCAAAGCTCTTCTGTAAGCAATATGTCGTCCCGCGCACATCGGCCGCAGGGAAGTACATCTCTCTTTACCGGCAGCTCAAGAGGCAAAGCTACTTCATACAGAACCTATGTTAGCTTACACTTTTACCAACCAACAGTTAATCTTATATTCTGGGAAAGCATTACTAAAGGTTGGTTGGTGCAAACCAATATTATTCTTTTGATTTACATTATGTATTTATTTACTACTTATTCAGTATTAACTGTGATGTTTTGTATTTAGCTATAAGATCCTTAAAATTTGAATGCATTTAATTTATACCAAATGACTTAGTTTGAAACTACTTAAATTTTTTCTCATTATAATTATATATTTAACCATTTTATAGTATTTCTTCTGTTTATTCATTGTTTTTGGTTGTAACTAGAGGCATATTACCAAATAGTTTTTAAAATAAGTGAAGGAACTAATAAGTTTGTTCCATAATAACATGATCATCAAGATTGCCTCGTCTTAATTAGACATGACACAAAAATCACCCTATCTTGCCAATACACAGCAACTAGCAAATATTTATAAAGTGTATATTTAAAGAAAATTGTCCTCCTCTCATGTAAACAAGTATGTCGCGTGGTGCTACTGGTAGGACGAATGCCTTAGTTTTCTTTGCCGATTGTCTCACCAATTTCATGGTCTCCATGAATTCATAGGAGCTATCTTCGGGGATAAAGTAAGTCTATGAAACTAATGCACTGTTTGTATTGTTAAATTACTACGTAAATACGCATTTGGTGAATTTTTTGGACAGTATGTACTACCTGAATTTGGACAGTTACAAACTTCAATTAAATACCAAGCATCCCCACGTACCAAGCGGGAGGTCGCTGGTTCTAGTCTCGCCGAGATTGATTTTTGGGATATTATAATTTCTAGGATATTATATGGTTCATCTGTCTGGTATATTTTTTGTTTCACAATTATCCTGATTCTGAATCTCAATTTTCTAAGTCGCTATTTCTGCTAGATATCAGTGTTACCGCACCGTGACTCATTGAAAATATAAAAAACCCTGTCATGAGTTTCACTAGAAATTGGATATATAAAATAAAAAAAAACAATTTTTTATTTTCCGAAAATTCATGGTTAGTTAGTTTCAAAAGTTAAAACCCTGCCATGGCCTAAAAGTTATAGAAGGCAGCTCGTCCCCGTTCGAAAATATATGGGTGTGACTTTATTTATTTCTTACACACGAATTGTCTCTAAATTGACGAAGAATGATTAAATGAATGAACCGTCTAATGAAATTTGTACAAAATGCCCTCTTTGTTTAACTTTTCTCCGTCGTCTTCCATTTATATTTGGTTAAAAAATAATTATCGCGTGAGTATCCACATAAATTATAGATTTGCGAGTAAAAAAAAGTTGGCACCAATTTTGAGACATGAAGTTGACATCGAATGTTACTAAATCAAAATCTATTAGCACTAATCCCGTAATACATACATTTGTTTAGAATTTTGGATTGGTCGGCTGATGATAATATCTATGGCCGGGTTTTCGAGTGTCGCACTCAAACAGAGTACGGTCAGGAGTTCTGGTCTCACCGTTTTTAAACTGACATGCGGATCGGCCAGAAAATGTGATTTATTTTTCTTAAAAAAGATATAGAATTCCGACACAAAAGCTTGTTTTTAATGTCGCCTCGATCAGGCGTGAGATTTGACACTCGAAATAATCTCGTGCACGAGATGACGTCAAAGCTCAGAGGTACACAATATTTTATAAGCGCTTCATGTGACGTCATCTCATCGACGGTAAACATCTTCCATAGCAGTAAGTTGTAGCTAGTGATGCCGAGTAATGAATTGTTGACTAATCTAGCGCTCGTTGATTAATAAAATTCGGATTCAAACGAAACTAAACTCTTATAGCGATATTAAGTGCGTTCCCATCAAACCGCTTTTTAGATCAACAATTCATTTCCGTAAAACTTTCAAGTCTCGATTAACGCATTGTTTAGTATACTCTAATTTACTCATATTTTCTGTATAATAGGTCAAACTTATTTTTAAGTAGGTAATATAAAGATGAAAAGGCTTGACTTGCCTATTTTACACAATGTACTGCCAATAACATATATTCTAGGTTAATATTATTTAATAGGATAGGAATCATCGGGCCTCAATATCGATGTGTCTGTAGGGTAGGTTATTAAAAATATAATATATAATATTTCCTAAAATAATAAGTTGCGTTGCTGTTTACGCTATTTGCACATATTTTTGTTTAAAAATGAATGAATGAATTTTGTCGTCCAGATTTTTTTTGCTAATCTCGAAGATTGAATGCATAATATTCCCAAAAACTCTGCTAGAATGGAGACTTGAAAGAATAATCGAATAGTTTCAAATTTGTGTAAGTAGGATTGTATATGTGGAATTGCTTCAATGGATTTGAGCTGTATGGGTTTCTTTTAGAGCTTATTTTTAAAGACTTCAAATTAAAACCCTTACTCGAATATCCCACATATCTTTACACGAATTAGCCTCAGATTTTCGAAAATTAATTTGAAGTCTTTACTATCGCCTCATCAGATTTGTGGTGTCAATAATAAATCATCAAACCATGTTTATATTAAAACTTTTTCATTAAATTCTAACTTCATAAAATAGCGCATAGTTTTGAGTACAGTTGCTACAGTACTGTACCTACATCTATTCTAAGTGTAACATCTGGATTTGGATAGATATACAACTTAAGTTAAAACTTGAAGTTTATAAAATGGATCTCGAGGAAGTTTCTAGGTGCTACGTTTGAATAAATTATTTTACAAAATTGACTTCCTGCATTTTATTTATTCTATAGAATACCTCGGCATTATATAGAATGCCTGAAATGGTCAGACAATGTATAAAATTTTATACATTCTACAATACCGAGTGTCCAGCCTGTAAAATGTCTGGAAAAAGACCCTCCTGTGGCCTGCGGCAATACATAGGCACCATCGTAATAGTCTTTGTGCCAGAAGTCGATAGAGGAAGCGGTGATGCTCGCAATATTTTAGCTATAGTCTTACAAAAGACGGATGATGACCTCTATTAACTTGGAACTAAGCAGATTCTGTCATTTTACAAAGTGAAATGTCAAATTTCTTAAATGTTACCATTGACAAATTATGGACACTAGTAAACTTTGTAAAAAAAACATTGTTAATGTGGTGTAAGGTTAAATACTATCATTTATATGTACTTTACCTGTTCTGATAGAATTCCTAGGTATTGCATACATAGTTTTAGTTAACCGACCTTGTACGGTACGTAACTATCTAGGTACGTAATGATTAAAAGTAATAGTCTAATGTATTAAACTATTATGCCTAGAAAAACCCGGTATTATATAAAATACCTAGGTATTCTATACAATGACTGAATGATATACTTTGCCGGTAACATATATACCTAGTTACTTGAAATAAAACACTTAGGTATTAAAAAATAATTATGACAAATCAAATTGGAAATATCACATAGCCATATAAAGTAATTTCACAGTCAGAAAATGTTAAACTTAATATGAAGGCATAGGTAAGTTAAGTAGGCACATAAATAATAAGGTACTTAACAATATTCTAAAGGAATTAAGAATATTCTAGCCTATTTAGTTAGTCACTTTGACGGGGGCAGATTCAACTCCAACCCAGAAAACAGCACCATTGAGGGCTATGGTTGCTCTGAAAAAAAAAGAAGAAAAATGTACCTACGCTTGTATTTTTAGCTAAGCCCGTAAAGAAAAGTAGAATTTCTATACATTTTTTACATTAGGGTTCTGTTTTCCCCCCCTAAGGGAATTGTTTTATTTCATATTTCATATTTATTTTATTGCTGTCATGTACACAGTTTAGTATAGGTGTTTAAACAATACATAAGAAAGTAGGTAGGTACATGAACCCCGTTAGGGCGCTGCAACTTTGAGTTCGATTGTGTATGTTAACAAGTAACTGTTTTTTTTTAAATCTGTTATTAAGAATGAAATATAATTTAATAGGTTGAAGAAATCATAAAAGTCACTTATAAAAACATAGGCAATCAAATTCAATTACAATCTAGTCAACAATGAAATACATAATTAGCACATAAAATTTCAAATTATCTGTATTGGTTTGGTATTATAAATGAAATTAAATAGAAATGTCAAATCAATCAAAACTAGTTAGGTGAGGCCAAGTCAAATATACTTATACTAAGGTAGATGCATAGGTAGGTCAGTCACATGAAACATCGGAAGGAGAAAAAGTCAAAGTTTGTCTACAATAAACTCTTCAACGGAGTAATAGCATTTTTTTATCAATAGATTTTTAAGTTTAGCAATGAACAGTTTATCTTTTTGTTCTGCTTTTAAAGTTTCGGGTATTTTATTGTATATTCTAATCAGTCTAAAATAAGGACTCTTACCAAATGTTTGAAGGTTCGAGGAAGGTAGTAATAATTTATTTTTATTGCGTCTGTTGTAGTTCGTATTGGTCTCTAAATTGGATTTAAAATAATTTCTATGTCTTCTTACAAATAATGATGCCTGGAGAATGTATATACATTAGAGAGGCAACGTAGAAAAAGAAAAAAGATAAGGGGAATTTCTGCACTTTTTTAACATTAGAGTTCAGTTTTCCCCCTAAGAGGGATTATTCAGGGGTGATTTGTGGAATAACAAAAAAAACTACTATAATCCCCATGGACATCCGATCTATACTCAGTACGCAGATCTGTGAGTGTATCATGTAATGGGTAGTCAGAGACATGTCCAAACATATCTAGTATATGCTCACGTTATGCATAGTCCTACTAATATTATAAACACGAAAGTTTGTGAGGATGGATGTTTGTTACTCTTTCACGCAAAAACTACTGAACGGATTTTGATGAAACTTTACAGTAATATAGCTCGGAACAGACATAGTTCATGGCCAATAATAATACAAAGGCTACTTTTTAAATAAATAAATAATGCTGGACATTTTTCACACAGCATCATCTAGCTCCAAACTAAGCAGAGCTTAATGACTGATATACTACTTATATACTTAAAAAAAACACACATATTATAGGAAACACCAAGACCCGAGACAAATATTTGCAGATCTTAGAAACATTTGTCCCGAAACATTTGTGGCGGTAAACGAACCCGCAATCTTTTGCGTCTCAGGCGGGCTTTCGCCCACTGCGCCACAGAGGTCGTCAGATCTGTATACCACGCGGAGGAAGCCATGGGCAGAGGCTAGTAAATAATAACCGCATCTGCGGTTCTTTCGCAACCGCACGCTAACTTATTATTGCAATGTCGCTATGTCGCAAAGTGCCACTCATTTGAACGACTCAACACTGCCAGGTAGGCTGCACTCAGGACCTTACATCATATTGCAGTACGTTGATATAACAAGGTCGATAATAATAAGAGTTATTGGTTATTCGAATTTTACAAGCCTAAAGAGATAAGAACAAGACAAGTGAACAGACAGATACGATTAAACTTTTTCTATAATAAATAAATAATGTTCACACATCATCTAGCCCAAAGTAAGCAGAGCTTGTGTTATGGGAAATTTTTGACTGATATACTACTTATATACATTTTTTTGTAAATATATACATATTATAGAAACACCCAGACCTGAGACAAATATTTACAGATTATACAAACATTTGTCCCACGGCGGGAATCAAACCCGCAACCTCCTGCGTCTCAGGCGGGCCTTCACCCACTGAGCCACAGAGGTCGTCCATATCTAAAAGAGATATGGACAAAAAATAAATTCTAAAATAAATTCTTAGATAAATTATAAGATAAATTCTTAGTACCAAAGTAGAACTGTTAGGGGCCGGTCAAACTGGCGCAGTGGCGATCAAAGATAATGGTTGTCAAAGCTGATGTTTGGTGCAAAAAATTTCGTAACAGCTGAACTAATTTGGCATACGCGGGAAGATGCTGTGGATAAGGGCTCGTAATAATATAAAAGCGGAAGTTTGGAATTTTGCTGCATTTTTCGTAAGGGCTTAACCGATATGGATGAAAGGAATAGGTATTACGCATAATATTCCTCAACCTTGAAAATAAAAATATTTCAGGCAAGCACTGTGCGCGTTGATGTCTTTTAAATGGCGAAGATTTAGGCCTGTTTGCATTAAACTATGACAGCTCATACGTTGATGCTAAGTGACAATTTTCTATAGAAATGCATGACTACACTATACTAATGCATGCAAGACATGTTAGACATGCTTAAGTCTTTGCTTAAGCTTTTTCGGCATTCGTGCAGTCGGGCATTGTACCTATCATGAACTCTTTTTGTTCACGTCGGTTACCGTATTCTCCTTAATTAGATCACAGAAAAGTCTCTATTTCCCTTTCCATAGTCGAAACACGGAGAGGTCCTTGTGGTCTAGATTCAAACAGTGGGGTCTTAAAATATAGATGAGTACCTTTGCCCGGCAGGGGGACGATATAGGTTGAGAGTTGTTACCTGAACTTGATTTCGTCGTTGAATCCAGCAGGTGGGGTCCATGTGTAGGTGACAGTCTGGCTGTCATACTGAGCGTCATGTTTCTTGTGAGTAATAGCATTCTGAAAATTAATGAACAACCATCCTTGATTTTTTATTGTACCTACACAAATTAACACTCTAAAAAAGGCAAAATGATATGATGTACAAAGGCGATCTTAACCCTAAAAAAAGTTATCCTCCAAGTTATGCTATGCTATCAGTTTTCACAAATCATCGGATAACATTACCATCTATCAGATAAGACCGCGGTAACATATTTATTTTAAGTTATGTTAAGTTTTGTTTATTTTTTATTATCTGTGATGTGCAGTGTAATTCCCTTTTTTCTTACACTCAAAGTGATTCACGCTGAGCAGGTACTGTCAAACATAATGTTTGAACTTGTCTGAAAAGTCAGAGGTTTGGATATCTACACGAATATTTGCGAATAAGGAGAAATATGTTGATTTCCTCTCCTATTTTATTTACAAAACTATGAAAACCTAGATTTTTTTAAACTAAAATTTTCAACAAAACTTTTCTAAAAGTATATTTTTTAGAATAATCATAAGCAACTATATGCTTAAGCAAGCTTAGAATGTTATTTGTTATAACAAGTAAATACAACAAACTGAAAGATGTTACTTAGCATTGTGCGTAACAACAGTGAATACGGTCAAGGTATTAACCGTTGCTTGTATGGAATTATCTTACCCATGAGTTTGTTCTACCATGGATATACGAGTAACAATTTTTTGAATTTTCTATCTTATTCTGTGTTGGGTTACGTCGAGCTTTAAACAAGCGCTGTAAGGCCGTGTTCTAAAATAAACCAATTATATTGTGAAGATGATTATGCCTCTGGACAGGCATAGCCGAGAAGTTGATATAATATTAATGAGGCTTTGATGTTACGCTCTTTGTGCTTCGATAACTGATGTACCCAGTTTTGTCAGCTCTGGTAAGATTGTATTGCCAATACCCTTTCGACGTAATTACTTTAGTTCGTATTTTACTATCATAGACTTGATATTATCATGGGTTAGTATCAGTTTAGGACACGTAAGGACCGTCAAACGAAACATCAGTAGGAAAATAGTTAAGAACTTGATAAAATCGTTAACATGCATTATCATAAAATTACTGTAACCACTATGCCTATTATTTTTGTTGCTCTGCCATCGTTTATTAGTTTAAACAACACGGAAAATGTATATTTTCTGTCATCAATCAATTATTTCATAATATCAATGGAAGTTGGTCGATAAATTTGATCCAACTATACAGTACTTTTTTATCTACTGTAATTATACATTAGATCAAACCATCGGTTAACTTTTAAGATATGAAATTCAATAGTTTTGTCTACTTTGGATCTGACGGTAGTTTCGTTCACTTTTTGACGTAAACTAAAGTCTACTTTTGTTTTAGCAACGCTACGACTGTGGTCTATCTTCATAATAATGTGGCGAAGCCACTTCAAGTACCTATTTAACTATTAAGGTTACCTTGAGTAGGTATAGTTTTTTGTTTAATTCCGCTTACACAAGGAACAGTGTTGTATTGCACGTGCTAAGATAAATTGCTCTTATTGTGCAGATAACAATGAGTTAGAAGGAAATCTGGCAGCATTTTTTTGCGCAAAATCTAAAAAAACTCATAGTTTGATATTAGTGGGCAAGAGCCAATTAGCTCTTGTTTAATCAGTGAAATGAGCTGTTTATGAACACATGCAGATATTGAGCGTTGAGAAAACATTATAACAGTGAAGTTAAGGGCATGAGTTTTAGCTGCCTTAATATAGGTATTAGTTTTCGATATCAGTCAGCGACCACAGTAGATTAAAATTAGAGTTTTTAGATGATATTTTTATTCGGGTTTGACTAATGTAGTGGTAAATTAGATTGTATGTAGCTAAGAGCAAAGGTGGATCTTCAAAAGTAGCCCAATATTTTTAAACTAAAGTATATTGCTAACAAAAGCAAAGGGTTCAAGTAATATTTAATTTACTAAATTGTAAACTGTAAATCTACTTTTATCGTTTTGGTTATCCCTGTAACTCTTGCATTAGTAGCTTAGACACACACCCTCTACAGAAAAAAAAGTTTATCAACTAATAATTACATAATTAGATGAATAATTTCCTACGTAATAACTACGGAGGTATTCCTATCAAAATAATTAATGGCTTGCAACTTATTAAGTAGGTATTTAATTTGAATGTTTGAGTGAAGGGCGGTCTAGCCTAGCTTAAATGTCCTCGGATTCATTAACAATTCAAATATTACTTGGTATTAAATGTGTCCCAAAAAATTTAAACTAATCCGAAAGGGGGTAACTCTGACCTAAAAATTAAACCAGTTTTCCTCAAAAATAAACACCCAGCACCGAATAGACACATACATAGTCCGGACCACACACTAGGATTCTTTGTATCATAGGTACCGGAAACTACGAGCACCGTGGTATCACAACATCCAAACCCAGAAAAAATTCAGGAAAATAATAGTGCCATAACAACCCTTCTGTTTTAGCTCAGCTGTTTTTTTTTCAACCCTCATCCTAATGTAAATCGAAAAAGATGTTTGACAGCGGATAACATACCTCAAATAGCAGATATTTACGACCAGGTTTTTTTCAATAAAAATTGCCGAGTTTCAATTAGTTGCAACTATTTATATTAACGTGCCTACGTACGGTTATAGAATGTAACCTACCTATTTGTCTATAGACAAGACTAGCCCCTTTTCGGGATAGTATAGGTACCTACATTTGGACATGCTCTATTGCATGTGCCAGCTAATCGCACATCGAACACTTCCGGGTAAGGTTGGCACTACGAAATAATATAATATCTGTGGAAAAAAAAATCGCAAGGTCTTTTGTCTACTCATGTCAACTTTTTACGCCTTCCTTGTTCATCAACGTTAATGCATTTTAAAGGAAGTCCAGATACCGAACATAGGTTATTTACTGTCTAATAGTATTGGTAATGTTTTCTACTGTTCATAGATTTAAATAGATAACGTTAAGCCTCGATCCAGTTGAGGCTTGTCAATCAATCGAGGACCGTCTAGGTCAAATTTCTGACTTAAAATTTAACATGACCTAGACGTATATAAATAACGTATAAATTGATTTCATAAGATAAGCTCTATAGATTTCAATTTTTAAATTAAATGTTTTCGAAGGTACACAAATTCAAGGCCTTGACTTTATCTAAAGAGTTGTTTAGAATCTTCTTTGTAGTTAGGTAGTCAGTGTGAAACAAAAACTTAATAAGCAATTAAAACGTATCTGCGTATACCAGGAATTCCTTAGCTAGGTTTATGTAAATTCCATGAATAAATACTTAGTCATATTATAAATTACATGTCTAATTCAGGCATAACTACGCACAATAAAAAAGCCTACTTATATGCGGGTGTTATACCTATTGCTTTTTTAACACAAACACATTATATTTTTTGCTGGAAAAAATAAAAACCGTCTTCAAATATCGGGAAGTTGATAAATAATCTAATATGAAATTTCATGCAAGATTTTTTCACCCCGAGGGGTGACATTTTGTCATAAAATTTATATGGGCCCAACCCTTGACGAATATTCTACCCATCGCGTAACATACACAAAAAAACTTTGACTTTTGACTTTGTTAATCCTATCAATCAAATACCAGGACGGACCATAGATAGTAAAAAGAACGTATGCTGTCAGGACACAGCTTGGCAGGATTTTTTAAAACAGTTTTTTTCTTGACTTTGCCTAACTAAGCTGACTGCGTCAGTATAGTGTTCTTAACTATTTTTTAGTATGATCCGTTCTGGTATTAGATTGATAAGGTTGAGGATCATGAACTCCCGATCTATAACCAACCATACGAAACTACGGTAATAGTGTAAATTGGTAATTTGTAGTTGTGGGGATAGTGTTGGCTAAGTTACATCTAGGTACGCATTTACTACTTGCATTGTAAGTAAACACAACGAATTTCAAGAAATTAGAAAAGGGTTGAGAAACGCCATCACCAGCAGTTAAGGTTTAATAAAGTAGATAAGTACAGAATTATATAGATAAACGTCTAAAATGTAACGGTAAAAGCCACTAGAAGTCTCGGGTTCGATTTCCGTCGAAATTTATGTGACATGTTTTTTCTGTTCATAAGTCGTACAACGTATAACAGCAATTTACAAAGTCGAGATAATTTACAAACGTTTAAAAATCCGTTAATAAATAAATAAAAAAGGCTTGTGGAACCTTTATCTGCTAATAGCTACGACGGCTCCAAATCACGGGTTTAATAAGTGGCAGAATAAAATGTTCCTTATCAGTTACTGGGCATGCATTAGTAGACTACGGATTTAGTTGCATCTATTCAACTAAACTAACCATCCGTTCCCCTATGCCTTCGAAACTCTCACTGAATTGTAAATTAAAAATTAATGATTAGTTTAACAATTTGTTAAACTGCACCCACCAGAGTGGAGTCATGACTAAAGTGGGCCACCATATTCATGACCTCACTCTTAGATTCCTGTGTCTTGGGTATCTGAAACTACGAGTACTGTGGTACCACAACACCCGGAACATTACATCTGCAGAAAATGTAATCATTTGTCCCGCAGCTGAAATCAATTCAGATCCTCTTGTGTCTTAGCCGGCTCCTCGCTAACCATGCCATTGAGATAGTCGAATAGCCATAGAATACTTACGCCAGGTTCGCCGCAGTTGAGGAGTTGAGCGAATTGGTCGTTCGGTGCGATAGTGAACTTGCCCACAGGCTTGTCTCCCTGCCGGGCCTGGAGAAGTAGGCCCCGGATCTTATCGCCGGCCGATCTTCCGCTGATCACAACCTCCACTGGTGAGCCTGCTTTCACGACCTATCAAAAAATGCTCTTAAATGGAAACGAAAGCAGTGCACGGTAAATACATCCCAAGACATCTCTGTTGATGATTGCATAGAAGATCTAACCACTACTTCTGATCCTGTGATCACATTATCTACGTTTACCATGGATTTTAACAATAGGACAATTATACCTACAAACTGTGATCTCTTTCATGATAACAAATACAACAGACCAGACTGACATATCATAATATATTGTAAAAAAAAAACTGGCACTATCACGGAATGCTTGCTACTATGCAAAACATTGGCATGTTCCTTTGTGCCAAATATAATGTTTGGACATGCCACGACTACTTGGAATCTTGACGGAACTATTACGTACTAAGTATTAGACCTGATGATGTCCATCATTGGGATTATAGTCGTAAGAATGCTTGAATGAATGTTTTTGTTATCAAATTTGGACCTTAAATTTGAAAAGGATGGCGTTGCGTGTTGAGTTTATCACCGCGTAAGCATCTCTAGTAAGTCTGGTGCTATTACCAGAAGCTGCTAGTGGAAAATAACTCCAAGTTACCTTGGTGCTCGTGGTGATGGTATAGGGCGCCGGGGACTTCTGGGGAGAGACGGGATGCCTTGGAATCATGTCCTGGCAGGCGGTCTCCGGGGCTCCGGAGGAATAGGCCTCGGCGTAGGCGACCACCGCCACGGCGAATACCAACACTTTAAACATCTTGATATCTGTAACTGGACAATGATATTTCACTAAGTTTGTTATGTTAACCTTCCAAAAATAACATTTAACAATAATCTGCGTAAAACTCGCAGAGTTTGAATCCATTTGGCTCGGTTAGGCATTTAATAGGATTAACATATCTTATTTTTTTATTTGCGTAATTATGGTAATTACCATATTTTTTTCATTTAAAGGCATTATTCTAAGTAAAACTTCAAGAATATGTAGTAAGATGGATTAGCTGAAATTTCAAAAACTTTAACTTCGCATCGCTCTGACTTATGTTTTTCACAATCAATTCATGAGTAAGAAATAAACTATCTTAATGTAGTTATCTAGGTGTTACATTTTTTATTTAAATTGTTAACGTAAAAGATCGATTAGGGAGTCTGGTACCTAACGAATAACTATGTAATTTACTCCTAGTCAAGATTTTTGTTAGGGTTAGTGCTTGTGGGTTTTGAGTCGATAATCTTGTGTCGAAAAGTTGAACGTATTATTTGAGAGGTAGACGAAAGCAGGTCACGGTCTTCTGTTCTTCAGGTAAAGCTCGAAGACTGGTTCTCCATGTTGAGTGGCGAAACTTTACGAGCTATTGCACAAATAATATGTAAAGCAAATAATATCAAAACAACACATGAATTTCGATTCAAAAAATGATCATATATTTTGACTGGCCCTGATCTTTTTTAATAAATTAATTATACAAAGTAATATCCAATTAGAGACGTCGACCTAAGCCTGTGCTGACCTACGAGCGGCGATGGATAAGGACATCGATCGTGCAAGTGTTCGAAATGTTGAAACTGCAGTTCAACTATGACATTTTAATCGCGAGTTGTTCGTATTAAGCCCGTGTTTGCTAACACAATAATGGGTGGTTAGGTCCTAGTCAAAGCTTTTTGACACATGTTTTCATAGAAATCTGTCATCTTAGTCAATGGTTAGACTTGACCGTCCGTTTATTTTGTTGGTGAACTCAAGCCTTAGTTATTTTATTATTGTAGAATTGATGAACCGATTTGTTAAATGGTAACTAGTTTATTTGTATGAATTTATTTTAAGCATGCATATTACTGGGTATATCCCAAAAAATATTAAACTCCAAAACTAAGATTTACTTAAATAGCATAATAAAAAAAGCTACGTACCTACTAATTACCAAGTATAATAAATTAAAACCGATTAAAAGTGCAGATATTAATGTGGCTATCAGTTAAATACTGAGATACCTAAGTATACAACAAAATTGGTATTTCATATTTTTTTACTAAAAACGGGATATTTACCAAGATTCGTAAATGTTTTTCGATATTTCAGCACAGTTGCATGTAAATGGTAAATATCCCGTTCTTTGTAAAAAGTATGTTCATAATCATGATAACTAATTTAGTTATATTGCCATTTAATTGTTTTAATGACTTCATGTGTATTTTATTACTTTCTTACGTAATTGCAAAATATTAAAAATTACAGCTAACACTAATTTATGACCTAACAATTTAGTTGTCAAATTCTACAAAAACAGCTGAGTGAGTTAATGTAGCATTAAGACTTCCTGAAGATTTTAAACAAATCAAGTTAGTATTAAATTACTTACATAATTAAAAATTATTAAGTACAACTAGCACTAATTTATGACCTAACAATTTAGATGTGACAACTACAATAATAGCTAAAAAGCCTTAAGTATTTTTTATTACTTGAGTTAAAAAATATTTGCCTACCTTTGAATAAAACACACGACTGGTACGTGCCAACGCGGGAACTGATTGAAATAACGAAGCCCGCACAGTGAAGCTTTATAAGAACGCGTTACCTAGGGAAGGGCAGAAGGCCGATTACAATGACTATTTGAGATTTTGATAAAGAAATATTTGCAGGCAAATGAATTATCATCGTAATATTCATCATCACATTATTCTGTACCTACCTACTTATAGGTACTGACTATCTTATACGTCGTGAGTTTCCTCATGGAATGGCATGGGTACTAATTGGATCGAGATGTGACTGTAGGCAACCCTAAAGAACAAACCAGCATGAAGCGGAGGTGCATGAACCACATGGTATGAACGCGAAGACAAAATAACGTAAGTAACGTTAGTATTTGAAAAGTAATTGTAATTTAAAAAGCCTGAACAATGACCCTTTATAAATAAATATAAGGTTTATTAAAAAAAGGCATATAAGTAGTATATCAGTCAAGTAGTTCACACAATAAAAGCTCTGCTTAGTTTGGGGCTAGATGATGCTGTGTTAAAAATGTCCAGCATTATTATTATTATTACTATTCAGTACAATGTGAGTTTTATGTATGGTATTAGGAATTAAGCTATTGCGTGTTAAAATACCTACCTGTGACCAGGCAATGCTCTATTAAGCTCCTCGTTCTAACTAGTAGAGGGATCAAACATATTGAAATTTGTGCTGTTTTAGTTTATATATAGACGCCCATTATAATTTGTGCTGGGTTGTACATAAAGTAGAAAAACAAAAGTGATAAGTAAGCGCTATCTTTCCCTAGAAACAAATGAAAGAGAAAACACTAGGCCACGGTTATGCAAAGTTTAAAGGTATACCTTCACTGTTCCGGCTTTTAATACTTGATAAGTATAGATAGTGGCAAGATAATGGGACTGCCATTTTAAAAATCCAAAAATTATGTTGTTCTTAAAAAATCTTCCTAGTGTCTTCGATAAACAAACACTTCTACAAAATAAAATGTAAGTAGTTAGGTAATGAGGGATTATACCCGTCTATCGAATCGTTTTCCGTGCTATACCCATCAAAAATCGTTCAAGATTTTCCTATTTTCGATTGTTCTGGAGTTTTCTCTTGATAAGCAATCAAAGTTTTTACACATCTATGGAATCGTTTTTCCGTGCTATCCCCATCAAAAATAGTTCAAGATTTTCCTATTTTCGATTGTTCTCGATTCGAAAATCTCGAGATTCAAGAGAGAACAAGCAATCAAACTTCTAAAGAAAAACATTTTAGTTTTTCTTCAGAATGCGGGTGAAGCAGTGGGCAAAACCTATTTCACACGAGAATAAGTCTGTAGGTATGGGTGTGATGCTATACATCGTTCATTCAAACAAAATTCATCGTTCATTGATTGTTGAAAAATTACTTTGAGTTGCGATTTCAGGATGTAATGGTATACCAATATATTAATATTCAAATAAATACAAAAAATATATAAAAACCCACAAAAACAACAGCAAAAAGGCACTAAAAAGAGAAAATTTATAAATTACAGATTATTAGCGCATATAAATGCACTACCTACGGATTTAATTGGAGATAATTTTTAAAATTGGTCCACAATTGACCAAGATATTGAAGAACATACATGAAAAAATACAGACAGATGAACATACTCGTAGAACCTCCCCCTTTTTTCAACTTGGTTAAAAAGATATAACGTAGATCGTTCATCTATCTAGTTAGGTACATACTTATATAATTATAATTATCATTATCTACTTACCTGACTCGGTGTGTGTATTACAATGAGCTATTCGAGCTAGCTCAGTGTCATACTTACTTACATCTGATTCAAATGTCGTGAGTTCTTATCCCAGTGATAAATTATGTATGTTATGTTATGTTAGGGTTTTGGGACGAGAATGTGATTTGGCTATGTGTCACACAGTTTAAAAAATCTAATCCGTCTGGTAATTTCAATATTTTTTAAGGTAAAAAAATCTTAAGACGGTGTACTGAGAATGTTTTTACCTTAAGTTCTGAGAACGGAAATAAGGAAAATTGATCACTGTTTATACACAATAGTATAAACAGGTAATTGCTTTAAAATTTCAGTGGTAAGACCTACGTGGCCAGCTGCGTGCTGCACCTTTCACAGGAAAATAATGACAATAAGGTGTGGAAATTTGCGGCTATCTTAACCCAAGATACCATAATTAAAGATAGTGGGCCGGTCTAGATCTAAAAAGGCATAGTTAAGATGCAACATTATACTCGTAACTACCTTCTTATGTATACTTAGTTACCTGTTAAGTATATATGGGTGAATTGCCCAAGCAAAAAAAATACACGGCAAACCTGAGAACGGTAGTGCAATGTGCTAATTTTTAATTTTATATATTTTTTCTCAACAGCGTAAGAACTTCTCTACCTTGACAAAAAAAATAATTGATTTCTACCCATTAATATACGAAAAAAAAATTTACAAAGTGTTATTCTATCATCACAGTGGCCTGTCCTGAACCCAATTCCGCTCATAAAATACCTTCCCCTGCAAATACATTCGTAATATGGATTTAAATCGATTTTGTAATCATTAAATTATAATACATTCGATCAAATAAAACTATTTTTGTTTGTTTATCTTCTTTCTCATGGATTTGACAGGCAGTTAACTTTTGTCTGGAAAAAAGTTATCATTTCAGAGGATAGTAAGTTTTAGTAGAATAGCCATGTCAACATTGCGTTGTTACGCCCCCCTCACCTTTCCTCACTTCGGATCAGTCCGGCTCAAGCTCTCGGCGCGAACGCACCGGTCCCAACGTCTTGCGGTTTCCCGCCAAAAAAGTAAGTTTATCATTTCAGTGATATGAGGACAAAAATAATTTCATTTCGGTGGCTGTTATAACTCGTGTTAGATTAGTTTAATTTGTTTCAAAATTGTGTATTAAATTTGCCGTAAGTGCTGTTTTGTTTGAGTAGTGTTCATATTTTTTTAATAATTTTATTTCGGAGTTAAATGTAGAAATAACCTCTATTTTATCATCTCAGTGTTATCATTTCAGTGGATTCGGTGGACTATTATACTAATTACAGTCCACCGGAATGAAATGTATCTCCGAAATGATAAAACCATAAAGTTTTAGAGATCCTTGTGTCAAATACAAAGTCATGGTTATGTAATTGACTTTTACCTAGAGTGTAGATAAGATTATTCGGAAGTATTTGCTGTGTAATATTTCTGTTTAAGATATATAATATATACGTCTATGTAGTTTTAGTACATGTATATACTTTAGATACACATTTGTTCGGCTCAACGATAATGTGATGAGTGTGTGAGTCACCACAGAGTAGATTATTATACCTACTAATTTTATTTTCAACAAAATAATTATTTCGAGGGTTTACCTTCACTATAGGTCACTTACCCTTATGTTTTTATCATTTATTATGAGTAAAACAAAATTTCTAAATTTTAAAAGATATAACATGAGAGATATGTGATGAGAAATTGCCTGTGAGAGTGTGTGTCTGAGTCGATGCAAGCGAAAGAGTCCAGCTAGTGTGTGTGCGCGTGGTGTGTCTGAAGGTATAGTATTTTATAGAAACTTAGCACAGTGTGTATGTCTGTGGATATGAGAAAGAAGAAAATTGAAAAGCGTGTATGTTGATTTTAGGATGCCGCGGCCTAAGCAACAGACTAGAGAAGAAAGGTTGGAAAAAAGGAGGTTGTATGAAAGAAGAAGAAAAGAGAGAATTAAGAGCAATGAAGTTTCACGCGAAGAGTTTTTGAGAAAAGACAGAGAAAGGTATGCCAGAAGAAAAGCAGCGGGATTAATTGTTTCAAGGCATGAAATGACCCCTAAAAAATTAAAAATCCTAAGAAGAAAAAACAAAATAAGTGCTGCTGCTTATTACGAAAGAAAAAAAAATAGAGCAGCTCCAGCTCCTGTAGCGGCTCGTGCTAACCCTCTGGATGAGATAATTGTGGATCTCGTTGAAGATGAGTCCGATAAATCTTTACCAAATCAAAGTGATAATAATAGTCCTGGACTAAGCACTTCCTGTCACAGTTCCTTCTTGCCTTCTTTACGGCGCAGCTTACGATTGAATAGCAATAGTATTAGTACGAACATCCAAATTAAACGTTCTAGTACTACAGAAGCAAGAAGCTTTCATCGGGTATACACAAGCAGTCCACGACAAACCCCGCTATCAACGTATAAAAATTTTGTAGATATTGACTATAGCAATCCTGGTCCAAGCACTTCTCGTCAAGGCAATCCAGCTTCGTGTCGGCGCTGCTTGCCGATGAATAGCGATAGTACAATCGGTTCCAATATTCAACATCATTTTGATGACAATGTAGTAACTGGCACTCATTGTGTACAACCAAGTGGCGTACAACAAATAACATGTCCACCAAATCTAAGTAGTATCGAGTCAACATTATGCCCCAACAGCCCTGTTTCAGACTCGTCAATTACATCTGTAGAATTCAAGCGAGGACTTAAAGACAAATTTCGAAAATATCAAAGAACTAAAACTAAGTTAATAACAGAATTACAAAACAAATTATTACAGGTCTCTAAGGAAAAAGAAATGTTCAAAAAAAGGTGTAACAGACTACAAAGCAATTATATGATTTTGAAGAAAAGTACCCAAAAAGGAGAAAAACCAGCAGTAAAAGTCATAAAACCTGATAAGGAAAAAAATCGAACTCTCGGGAGGGTTGTGAAATTTTTAGAAGACGATGAAAATTCAACACTGTGTCCTGGAAAAAATGACACTATATCTAGACATGGATTAAAAAAACAAAAGAGACTATTGACAGACACACTTAAAAATTTACACTTGAAATATTTGGAATCAGGAGAACCACCGATAAGCTATTCAACATTTTCAAGAATGAAGCCTTTCTGGGTCACTCAACCAAATGTGAATGCACGAAATACATGCCTATGTGAAAAGCACGAAAATATGAAACTTTTGATTGAGTCTATGAAGAGAAACCGCCTTATCAAAGAAAATACAATATCCGACGTTTTAAGTTGCCTATGTTGTAGTAAAGATAACATCGATTGTTTGCAAAGAATATGCTCAAGCTGTAAAAATAGACACATTGATTACCAAGAGTTTAATAATGAAGTGAACATAGCGTATTGGGGTTGGGAGAAGAATAAAAGCATATACGTCAAAAATAATGTGGAAAAATCTGCTATTAAAGTTGAAAAGATAAGGAGTTGGGTGAAACCACTAGATTTAATAAAAAAATTTGAAGATAGCCTGAAACCATTCCTTAAACATTGCGTCAATAATAAAAATCAAAATCAAGCTTTCAAAATGTTAAAACAAAATATGACTAAGGAAGACTGTATTATACATATTGATTTCAGTGAAAATTATAATGCCAAATATGGATCCAAAATTCAATCCCTTCATTTTGGTGGTAGCAGACAACAGTTCACTTTGCATACTGTCGTAATATATTTCAAACTCGACAACGAAACTTGCAAAACTCAGTCATTTTGTACTGTAAGTACCTCTTTGAGGCATGATGCTGCTGCAGTATGGGCACACCTCATTCCTGTTTTGCGAGAAATTGAGATAACTGCTCCTCTGGTTCGTAATCTTTACATTATTTCTGACTCACCATCTGCGCAATACAGGAATAAAAATATATTATATATAATGACTCAGTTATCCTCCTATTGTCCGATGCTGACCCACATAATTTGGAACTATTGTGAGTGTGGTCATGGAAAAAGCGCAGCAGATGGAGTGGGCGGAGTAATAAAAAGAACGCTAGATAAACAAGTCTCATATCAACATGACATTACCAATATTGAATCACTGGTACAAAACCTACAGTGTTATGTTAAAGGTGTCAAAATTGAAACAGTTGAAGATTATCAGGTGACAGAAAAAGATTGGCTATGAAAGTTCACCAAGTTGTTTGGTCTAAAGAGTCAGGAAACCGTTTGGCACTTCGACATCTGTCCTGTATTGAAAGAGAATGCCTAAATGAAACTATTAGGTGCCCTCACGGCAAGCATTTAGGTTTTCATGACTTCACTGGGATTGAATCAACGAATTTTGCAAATAATACAAATAAAGCACATCTGCGTCCAATTCAACTATCAGAAAAACTAGTACTACGTCCCAAGTCATCCAATGAAAAGAATCTTTCCAAAAAATTACAAGGGAAAGGTTTCATACATGAACCACACACACACTCCATCACAAACATTGAAATATCAATTATTAAGCCCTCAACATCCCACTCCTTTGATGGAATGAATAATCAAAAAGGAGAGAATGAGCAGGAATCATCAATAATACCCAAATCATTGCTCGAAAAATATGAAAACTTTACTGAATTCAGCACTCCATCGTGTTCATTTTTTGAAAACCACGATACCGAATTTATTGAAAACTATGAACAGACAAGAAATATTGACAGCGAAGAAGAAATAATGATTACAGCCAATAAGAGAAAAGTAAGAAGATTATCTTCGTCTTCGTCCTCTTTTGATTTGGATATTTTTTGATTTTCGTTATTGTTTATTTAGTTTTTTAAATATTTGCTGTCATTTAATGGCATGACTTTTTTTAGGTAGTAAGTTAAACTTATTAAAGAAGACTGATGACTAAAATAATTATAGTAAAGACGTGCTGTGGTGTGATAATTAAAGAAGACTTGTTTAGTAGGTACATATCTAAATTAAAAACCTATATTTATAGTCATAAAAAGAGGCTGATTAGTGAATTTGAGAAATAATTGTGTGATTTAAAGTAACATAATGAAAAATTAATCTTTTTAAGCTACATACTTGAACCTACTCGTAAATACGTACCCAGAAATACTGTTTTATTGGAGTAACTATAATTCGCAATTATGTATAAGTACTTAGGTAAAACAATACTCTGTTGGTTTTTTTTCTATTTAGATATGTAATGTACGTTTCTCTAATGTTGTAGTAATTTAAGAATAACGTGATCTCAATTTCAGGTTTCTGTTATGTTTCATACGTTTATAATGTAAAAGGATTAAAAGTACTAAGCTATTACTACTAAGATATTTTTATAATGTTTCTTATTCATTTATTGTGTTTTAAAAATATAAAAGTTGATTTAATTTTAGAAGTTTTACTTATATACCTGTAGAAACACTATTCTCGTCTCGTTACCAATTTAACTAAATTATACCTAGCATTTTTCTCTTAGTGCAATAGGTAGACATTATGTATTTACTATTAATGGCATAACTTACAAATGCAGCCATCATATTAATCAGAAACTTTAAGCTTTCTAATCACGCTTCGTTCACTCTTTTGAAAATGTATTAGTTCATAAACAAACAAAAATATTTATTTATATACCAGCAATTATGATAAAGTTTTCGAACATTTTAGCACAACAAAAACCACAACAAAATTCATTCATATCATAATAAATTAACCTCAAAGAATGATATATGTAATACTAACTGTAATATCTGTATATTAATGATGATATTAAAATAACTGTGTACTGTCCTGTCTCAGTGTTTATCTTAAATTTGTGGAAATCAAAACTAAGAAAGTACGGAACCCTGGCTACCCAGCACGGTTGTTCTTAGCTGTATCATTTCGGTGGATTTATTTCATTCCGGTGCACAGTATATCATTTCGGTGGTAATTTTTATCATTTCGGTAGACACTTTTCATTTCAGTGGACTCTTAAAAATTCATCCTTAAATATATATGTAACTTTTGATGATATTTGATGTCCACTCACGCACAATGTTATAAAATAGGCTAAAGTTTTATTTGTCATTAAAAATATGTAGATAGCATTGAAATAAAAAAAATCCACCGAAATGACACATAAAAATCTCTTGTTGAAATTCACCCATATAGGTATATCTCTGCCTACTCCTCTAGGAAACAGGCGTGACTTTATGTATGTTTATAGTGTATTTTAAGAAGCATCAAGTTTTGGTAAACCCTTAAGAGTCGACGACCCATTTGGTACAACCTATCAAACGAAAAAAAAAAGTTTTGTGGTCTGAGCCGGACACTACTTCCATTATTTGCATAATTGGCTCAGGAAGGTCTTTTTTCCGTTTAATACACCCAAGGGTATAGAATTTTTGCTGTGTTCACCTATTGGTTGTTTCATCTATGTACTCACGACGGGCTATTATTAGTATATCTAGTAAATCTGTGGCAAATAATAAATAACCACTACGTTTAGCGATTAGTACAAGATATGTACCTAGTAAATAGTTTGCGAAAAATAGGTATTTCTTTTAAGGTTAGTTATCGGCCATAAAGAAATTTTATATACCTACCAACTCGCTTTAATTAAAAAACATATATATATTTTAAGCCTAGGCCACACCTGCGCCTTAGGCCTTTAGCAGTGCTAAATATTGTATTTAATACTTTGTTAACACTTATTTACTTACTTACTTTAAAAAACGTTACTTTCAAAATAGAAAAAAATATTATAAACCATCTATATAATATTTAAATAGGAAAAAAAGACTGTTATCTACCTGTAGTTCTATCACTACAGGTAGAAAATAGAGTTTAAGTCATCGACCGCAGGCAGGGTACCTAAAAGGCTGGCGACATTATCTCGTTTATTCAACGAGGTAATGTCGCCTGTCAGAATTTTCTGACTGAGGTAAGCGCCAGCCTTTTGGTCATTGGTTTCGTCCAATGACCGTAATGTAGCCGCTTCGAAATTTCCCTGAAAAGGAGCTACGCATTATTTTCCCACGGACATTAATACTTAGATAGACTGAAATAGGGACTACTAAAATGTAGGTA
This sequence comes from Perizoma flavofasciatum, assembly GCA_958496245.1. NCBI lineage: Eukaryota > Metazoa > Arthropoda > Insecta > Lepidoptera > Geometridae > Perizoma > Perizoma flavofasciatum. The sequence continues at coordinate 5,050,197 of OY292421.1, forward strand.
TTAGCTTTACTCTTAAGAGTACTTTACTCTTACTCTTTTTATCATGCGTGACAAAATGTCGGCTGTCGTCATAGGTATCATATGCATGATAAATGTGTTTATGGAATACCAAAGCTTTCATTGGGTCCGACGACGACATACTACGATATATTCCTCAAAACCTATACAAAAGACTTACTACTGCGTAGCAGAGTATGGCAAACACAATTCCCTCTGTCTCGTACTTTCGTGAATTAGATTTCACGGGCAGAGCTCTTCATAAATATCTGGGGTTGGTTTATAAGCAGTCAATATACCTACAAACTAAAAAAGAGGTACCAATGAACGTTAGATCAGGGTAGGTATTTTGCCGCTCACTGCAGTGATTTTACTAACAATGCAGATGCGGGTATTTCCCTAATGCAATCTGGGTTCCTCGTAAAGTGAAGGAATTCAGGAAAACAAGAGCTCAACAAACTCTCGCAAGTCATAGGGTCAAAGGCAGGCTCACTGTTGATGACACAGTTTGTTTCGAGTTTGATGCGGGTGGGTTACCTAGAATTCTAGCTATCTACTAAAGATACTACACACATTTTTGCGCTTACTATATCTAACGATTACTTTTCGAAAATGTTCTTTAATAAAGTATATTAAGTCTTCTTGATTTTATCTATTTTATTTTTTCCCGCATGTGGAAAAAATAAAATTGATTAATACTAATTTACATTTTTTTAATTAATTATTACTAATTAATTATAATTACTAATAAACTTAGGCTTTTTAAATAGTTTTTTTTGTAAAATTCTGTTATAGAAACAACAAGATAAAATACTGTCTTGGTAATATGATGAGGGACTATATAGCCAATACCCGCAGTTTTACTCGAGTAGGATAGGTAATTGATAGGTGCATCAAAAATAATTGCATGCCTTGCAACCTTAAGGGCTTTTTTTTAATACCCTGATACGTATTTAGTTATTTTGTATTTTAAGTATCCAAACTAAGTTTACAGCAAATCGCACATAGCGTTAAACGTTTCTTAAACAAACTTAACACAACATCCTTTGAGGGGTAGTTTAGAAAAAAAATGATGAATATTAAGTACAAATTATAAAATACAAATAGTCTTTTATCATTTGTACTTAATAATATTTATGCCGAGTTTCAAGCAAATTGGACCACTCGTTAAAAGTTCTCATACAAACTTGGACACCTCTACAACCCCTTAGAGGGGTAGTTTGGGGGGATAATTATATAAATATTTTATGTGGTTTGTAAGTTCAAGGAATACGATTTTTTTTATAAAGGTTTTCGGCCCTTTTCACCCCTTTAGGGGTAGAGTTTTCCAAATTCCTTACTTAGTGCACCCCTGCGGCGAAACCAACTTTCATGCTTCTAGGACTTTTTGTTTAGGCTGTGCGTTGTTCCGCCAGTATGTTACGGAACAGTTTTATATATATTGATAACACTTGTTTTACTACTGCCATTGATAAATTACCCGATTAACCGATTTTGATAAAAAAATATTTTTAATAAAGCATATTTTCCGTTTGAGTACCTACCTATGTACTATATAGCATCTGCTATAAGTCATATAGTAAGATAATTACTGCTTTATATAAAAACGTTTGTTCGGAACGATCTTATAAAACAATGTTATCTAGATAACAAGGTTAGTTATATGAACTCTTATTTTTGACAGTTTACTGCACAAATTGAAATGCCTTGTAATTTCGTATTATAAACGTGTAATGTCAACCAACCAGCGGTCATGAGACAGTATCTCCTAGCCTGTGCATGAGACACTTGAACCGTTTGCTTCCTGGATTTTGGCTGACTATTTCATATTTATTTATCATAAGCCGGCGTGTTTTAGCCGTCAAAATTACACAACGAAAACCGTTCAATTGTAGGTATGGCAGAGTAACTTTCATTGAATTGTATTCGATTTTTTTGTGATAGATAAGACCAACTCAAAATCTACATTCGCTTCAAGTGCTCCTGTGCTTGGGCAGATTTATTCAGACCTATTTGATTTTTAAAAATGATCTATTGAAAATACAACATACATACATTTAATAACTATACAATCTTATAAGTAGTTATAATATGTTTAATACTTTAAAGTTTTATTTAGACAACAATAGTAGGTTCCTACCCAAACTGGGATGACCTGTGATATGGCGTAACTGGGTGTGGCCGGGAATTTTGACACTTAATGACGCAATAGTGACACCACATGTGACACTAAAATCTATACAACGGTGACGTAAAAGTGACGCAAAATTTTATGCGACGGTGGCGTTATGTCGTGTAAAATAGTAGAGCAAAATTATAAAGCATAGTACACATCTTCATACACGCAGCGTGTAATATTTAAGCGTATAACACGCTTAAATATTGTTCACTTTTTAAAATGTGTCCGCCTATTAAGTCCGCCTATTGTTCACTTTTTAAAATGTGCAATAAAGTGTTAATAAATAATGTAGATAATTTTAACAATAATTATGACTGTAATTTTAAAGTGTATGTACAGTATGCCACAGATTAAACATCTTTGCACGCTATGGTAACGCAGGAACTTGATACAGGAACGCTTAGTCCAAGGAGGTTCTCAGAAAAGAGGTCAATTTCGTAACTTCAAAATTGCCAATCAAACATTGTACCCTATTGCAATGCTTGTACTCAGTTATAGAGATGAATTTCCCACAAACCTATGCCCCGCGAGAGGCGTTTGCAATTGTTTTTGACTCAAGCCACAATTCTCGATGTATGTACTACCGTCAAATTAAATTAGAAAATGACATCCTCGACATATTTGAGCAAAATTTTACAAATTTATCTTGAACGTCATTTGCTGTCAAACTCTTACATGCCAGTCTTTTTATAAAGCCTTTTCCTCACGCATAAAAAATATTATAAATATTTATTAGTGGTTAAGTAGGTATGTACCTGCATGCATTACGCTCACGATAAGCGTGTTTATAAAACTTAGAGGGAAGAAATTAATAATCATCATAATAAGTTTATAAGAGGCCCCCCTAACACCTGACATGCCTCACGGTATGGGACCATTAAATAAATAAACTTATTTCAATGTATTTTTTTTAATACAAAGTCAATATCATTCGACCTTTATAGAGCGGAAGGGGCCTGCTTGAATATTTGTCTGCGGGTCTGGGTGTTTTCTATGTATAATATGTATGTATTTACAAAAAATAAATTGTATAAACTGTATCAGACACGTAGTTTCCATAACACATCTTACTTTGGGGCTAGATTATGCTGTGCGAAAATATCCAGCATGATTTATCATTTATCGAAACATTGCAGTAAAAAATACATATAAAGGTTATAAATATTTTTTTTCTTAAAAAGTTTTTAATTAAGAAAGTTCATGTTTTGACAGAAAACTGAAATTTAAAAATAAATACGTACTTGAAAGTTCAGTCAATTTTTTACCATATAATAACATTTTTTTTACCAAAAGTCACAACTCAGTTAAGAGCATCGAGCATGAGCAGCCGTGCTAAATGTTGTGTTCCTGGCTGCAATGTCCATAGCAGTGGCAATGGTAAATTTTACACTTCCCGAAATCACCATCCCGGCAGAAGATTTGGTTACGTCATATTAAATCCAAAATTTCGATAGTATAAAGAAATTAACACATCCCTATCGTTATTGCGTCATGTTTGCCTGATGTGCTCTGATTGGTCGAAACTACAGTCAGACCAATCAGAGCACAGTAGGCGTGACGGTTTTTTTTCATGTTTTTATTTATTGAACTCATAAGGATCATTAAAAAGGTTAGCTTAAAAACTACGTGAATTTAACTAAATTTACGAGTCAATGAGTAACAAAGCTTCATATTATAAATGGCACGTGTTGCCCTTTTTGGTTTAGAAGCTTATGTAGGTACTAGATTACCTAGACTACATAAAGGAACCAACCGCTACAATAGACCATCGACTACCTATCTATTCGGGTATTATAAATTTATAAATGTTTAGTTTATTTACGATCCTATATATATCAGCTAATAATATCCTGTATAATATCAGCTATCCTAATAAAGATTTAATATAAGTTTTGTAGTATTTTCAATTTTATATGCAATATAATTTTCACATTTAAATAGGGCTGTTATTTTCTGTGTATGATTTTGTATTAACTGTAATAATAGGTTCGAAGATAAATCATAATCACTACTATAATCAGTATTCACTACTGTTTTACTAAGATTATTCTAATAGGCAGATATAAATATATATGGGATGTAGGAACGCCACGTAAGGCGGGAATTCAAAACGGAAATTACGTCAAACCGATACGTATTAATTTGACGTCACGACATTCATTCATTCATTCATGCATCATTTGTAAAATATTTAACCTATGGTAAATCGTAACATCCGTTGCACGACACGAAATTAAAAAAAAACCAAAGATAGTGTTCCACCGTATCCTTAGGTCGATTCCATCTGTCTGTAGGATCAAAAATTTTTAATCTGTGGTTAGCAGGCAGCTGATTTTTCATACAAACTTTTACACCCTTTTTATCTCTTTATGGGTAAAATTTCGAAAAACCCTTTTTTAGTATGCGCCTATGGCCTAAAAGGAGTTCCTATGCCACATTATAAGTCCGTAGACCGTGTAGTTCTTCAGCTATCGTGATTTAATTGCGCTGTAAAATACACTGCATTTAGGGCATGCATTCCAAAATTCCGGAATTTCGAATAGATTTTTCCGATATTTTAATTCCGGAATTGAAAGGATTAATATCGGTATTCCAATATTGATAACTTTTACTCAGTAAGTGGCATTTTGCACAACAAAACGCAACATTTCTACTTTCCGAAGTCGTATAAAATATAAAAAATACCGTACGTATACGTCGTATATTAGTAGGAGTGCTGCACTATTTGCACGATTAGGAAGACTTATTCGCACAAACCGACGACAATATTTTACCTAAACCAAATAACAGGAAAATTATGGAATTATAATTATCGTGGTTTGGTATCATTTTAGAATATTATTACGACTATACCATGTACTTAACTATTCCACGCTCGACGGGGTGTGTTCCCGTCTCACGACCGTCGAGCGTGGTCGCGGACGGTTCTTATGAGGAAGGACCTCTAAACGGTCAACGAAACGTCAGCAGGAGAATAGTAAAGTATGTGGTATAGTCGTAATAATATTCTAAAACAGGAAAAATTCTGAGATTATCGTCAATTGACTACGCCAGTACAAAACTCACAGTGAACCTAATCCTATACATGTAGTGCCCTCCAAGCCAAAATCAAGGTGTCATCGTCTTCTGACGATGACGAAGACGTTTCAGTCGAAGAACCAACTCTACAAGAACTGCTAGACAAAGAACTGGATAAATGTAAGATAATCCGCAAGTATCCATCTGTATCTACCATTTTTGACTATCCAGTGTTTGTAAAAGTAAAAAAAACGATATGATAACGGAGGACAACGAGGTGTGCATCTGACAGAAGCATACAAATATATTTTGTGTGTCCTGCCTGAGAGTAAATAAGAAGTATAAATAATACGAGACATTTTTCACACAGCATCATTTAGCCCCAAACTAACCAGAGCTTGTATTATGGGAACTACATGACTGATAAATGTAGTATACATTTATATTTTTTTGTTGTTGTAAATACATAATGATACATTGAAAAAACACAGACCCGAGACAAATATTTGCTGATTCATAAAATTAATAAGTAATATTGTTGTTTGAATTATTTTGTTAGTCTAACTTTTTGTGTGTAAATAATTACTGCGTGCATGTGTAAGTGTGTAATATCGTGTATTTTTATTTATATTCCATATTACTTAATGTTGATTAAAATACTGATACTATATTACAAGTTATTTGATCGTTTCTTTCATCAAAACAGAAAAAAAAATTGTCAATTCCGGAACCATTTCCGGAATTCCGAAACTAGGTCCCTAGCATCGAAATTTAGTTCCAGAATTGAATACCTTCCGATAGTGCATGCCCTAACTGCATTGCTGTTTAACTAACACTGTGTTTCTGTCGCTAACACAGTATTTTGAGGTCTCCAACGTCCGACATTGTATTCTCAACTTTCAGATCTGGCAACACTTTTGCAAACAAACAAAATGTCAAATTATTGTATTTGATTGTCTATGGTTTCAGTAACATTTTTGGTGTGGTGGTCGATTTATACAATTTTGTGTTGTGTTTAATTTATGAGAATACGCGGGAAGCCGTAGTTTCCTGATAAAATGAACGTGGAAGAAGATGTTATGAAAATACAAAAAAAGTTGACCAAAATGACTTCGGATGACGGAACGGTAAGCGATATTAAACACCAAAATCTGATGCACAGTGCTCATTTCCACATTTTCAATAGGTTTTTGTTATTAGTATGCAACAGGCAAATACTGTAATACTAATAACCCATTGGAAATTTTTAATCGTGTTCGGATGACTTCAGCACATACCTACCTACTCAAACATATTTGTTTTTTTAGGGTCAAGAAGAAGCATTGGAACTGCTTAAAGCTTTACAAACAATGGCAATAAACCTGGAAGTTCTGACTAAAACAAGAATAGGTATGACTGTGAACGCCTTGCGCAAGTCCAGCAAGGATGAAGAAGTGAATTCTTTGTGCAAAACTCTTATCAAAAACTGGAAAAAGTTTTTGACACCAGGCACACCTTCAAAAGACAATGGAAGCTCTTCAAAGTCCAAGAAAGATAAAGATAAGAAAGATGACAAAGAGAAGGACAAAAAATTGCCAGCTTCATTTCCTCCCCAGTCGAATACTACTGATGCTGTCCGTCTGAAATGCCGAGAGCTCCTTACCCAAGCACTGAAAACTGATATGGAATCTTGTGCCAACTCATGTGCTACCCCAGAAGAGCTGGCTGAAGAACTTGAGGAATGCATTTATGCTGAATTTAAAAACACTGATATGAGATACAAAAATAGAGTAAGATCAAGAGTTGCAAATTTGAAAGACCCTAAAAATCCCACACTTCGAACGAATTACTTGAATGGTGTGGTGGCTGCGTCACGTCTTGCTAAGATGACACCTGAAGAAATGGCCAGTGATGAAATGAAAAAGCTACGTGAGAAGTTCATCAAGGAAGCCATTGATGATGCCCAGCTTGCTACTGTCCAGGGAACTAAAACAGAAATGCTCAAGTGTGGAAAATGCAAAAAGAAGAACTGCACATATAACCAGCTGCAGACAAGAAGTTCTGATGAACCTATGACCACATTTGTACTGTGCAATGAATGTGGCAATCGCTGGAAGTTTTGTTAAACTGCTTTTTATACCATCTAGAAACTAGTTTATTTACCTGTTATGGTATGATACTGCTGTATCACAATTGCATTTGAAAATGAAGTTTGTCTCAGCTATTATATCTGCTAATCGTTCTACTTATCATTGGTTATTAATGAAATCGTGTTAAGGGGACATTAGAATAAATTATTCTGCTAAAGTAAATATTGTTCCTAAGTTTCATTGCTCATCAATTCACCTTTGTCATTAGTACCATTGGACAGTACATAATAATTGTAAACATAATTTTTGTTGTGTATCCTTAAAACTACAGTAAGAATGCATTCATACTGCACATTAATGAAATTCATAGATTATTTTAATTATTTATTATGTTACTCTAAACATAAGACTGCATCCTTACAACTTATAACTGGCACATAGTCAACAAATACAAGTTAAAATAATCACAACTAAGTCCAGAAAATAAATGTTTAGTGAACAATTTAGTTTTTCATAATTATTTAAAATAATTTAAATACAGTAGTGCAGCCATTAAAATCTTTTAATTTAAAAAGAAAGCAGCGGTTTTAAATCTACCTGTGGCATACTATGATTTAGTATAAGTACTTTCAATCCAATATTTAAGTCTATACTAATGAATTAACATTATTTTCTGAGCTAAAGTATTTATTTTTAAAATAAGTGTATTGTTAGGATTAACAAGTTCCAATTGGTTATTAAATGAAAATGTCCGAAACTGCTAAAATCTAATATGGCAAGGTACACTTTGGTGCATAAATATCGATAATATTTTTTATTTTTGGCATATAAAACAATCTAAAACTATTTAACTTAGATACTAAGGTCTTTCTCCATCTAAATACACAAGTTGTAACATATACATTATAGAGGTTGGATTTATATTAACGTCTTGCTATCTAACTACCTACTCAGGTAGGTCCTTACTTAGTTGCTACTGTTTTCATCTACATCCAAACACCAGATGTTTGAATTTAACTTTACATGGTTACATTAGTCAACTACAAGTTCTCCTGTCTTAATTTTAACGAATATTTTTTCATCATTGCAAGATCTTAAAATCGTATTTTTCATTTCTAATTTGAGATCAACTGGTTCGCATTCGTCATCTACTTTTGATATAGTAAAACTAACATCATCATTAGCCACAAAACATTCAGGTGTAAGAATTTTGTTGAAATTAAAATGAGTTTTTAAATGTTCTCGTAAGAAATGAGATTGCACGACTACTAGGTCACAGTAGGAGCATTTATGACTGCCAGCATTGAGAACATCAGTTTCATCATGTCTTCTGTAGTGGTTACTCAAAGCATCTTGCCGCTGATTAGTGTAAGGACAAAGGAGACACAAGTGCATTTTGCGCTCCTTTACCGGCGATGTTTCAGATGTACTTGCATCCTTGCCACCATTATTCATAGATCTCCTAAGTTGCAAAAGCCGAAGGGTTTGTTGATCTCTAATTGAGAACTGTTGAAAGTCGGTCTTAGGTGTTCCCTTCGGCATGGTTTTGATTGCCAGTTTGATGCTGTCCGCGCTTTCTTCATGTTTAACTTCTTCCTGACTTTCGGGGTCACCATTGCATCCTTTCATTCTTTCGGCCTGAGCCTCGTCATTCATTTGGTGCTTCCGCATGTGTTGAACGTAATTCGCGTAATATTTTACAGAGTAGTCGCATAATTCACATTTGTACCTCTGTTTGGAACCGTGAAGTGACAAATGTATTTTGTATTGTTCGCGCTTTTCGAAAGCTGAGGGGCACTTATGACATTTGTATCGTTTTTCCTTCTGCCGTCCATTTTTCAGGTACGTAGGATATATGAATTCGGGATTACCATGCATCAGATATCCAAATTGAGGATCCGCCTGGAGCACAGGTGGAAAATGATCATTTGGTCTGACCAATTTGTCTTTATCGGTCAATACTCTTTTTTGAGCTTCAGTCTTTCTTTGAAACAGGTCTGTTCCAGAGAGAGGGACATTTTTAAAATCTAAATCATCGCCGGATTCATATTCACAGTTCGCTGATTTGTTATCAGTTTCATGTAGTATCTCGTGCTTAGCCAAATTGCCTATATTTTTTACGGCGTAACTACATTTCTTGCACTTATGTTCCCCTTCGCCACCGTGTAACCCCAGGTGATATGTTAGTGCTGAACTTTTAAAGAATTTGGCTGGACATTCTTTGCAGCAGTATTGCTTGGGCGTATGTTTTGTGTCTGATGTTTTCTTATGTTGAGGTTCCATTATTTCATTGCTTTTGTAATTGACTGCAACCGACCAACTTACGTCTGAGCAGTCAGAATTACGACTGGCTTCCAATCGAGGCTCTCTATGGAGAGAATGTGAATTGTGAATGAATTTAAGCATGTTTGTTCTAATATGGTGCTCGTCAGAATGCACTGACAGGTGGTCGACTAGGTCGGTCTCTTCTGGGACTGAGAATTCACAGTTCTTACATTTATTTGCATTTGTTAGATCGTGAAATTTTTCATGCATTATAAGTTCACTTTCAGTGAAATATCTGGCTGGACACTTCTGGCAGAAAAACAGGATTTTAATTTCTTTCGAATCAAATACTGCGCTATTTTCTGCTGTAGATTCTTCGCTTACAGCGTTCTTTTCAAGTTCGACAACTCGACGAAGCCGAGATATTTGATCTTCATCGGGAGTGTCTTCCTCGACCATGCTGTAAATGCGGCCGTACAGAAGGCCATGCTTCTTGGAATGTTCCGCCAGTCTTCCGGCATTATCACTTGTAAATTTACACTCTAAACATTTATATATTATCACTTCGCTATTTTCAAATCCGAGACAATGTATCTTTTCGTGGTTAGGTATCTTACATTTCTGAGAGTTGACGTACGAACAATAGCGACATTTGTACATTTTGTGGAATTCGTTTCTCGCCGAGACCCATACGAAAGGTATTTCTTCGCTAAATCCATCAGATTTATCAGCTCTTTGGTTAGACGTTGATGCTTCTAATTCTGCTTCAGTTTCGTTTTTCTTAGCGAAAATCCCGTGAACCCTCAAATGTTGATGGAGCAAATGTCTCTTTGACACGCTGTAGTTGCACTCGGGGCATTTGTAAGGGGTTTCTGCGGAGGTCGAACGATGGAATTGTTCGTGATACATGAACTGGGATTTACTGTTTGTTTCGTACGGGCACTCGTGGCACTTGTGGCGCTTAGTGGAGCCACTAGCGGTGACCGTCGTTTCATGGGATACGGAATGCTCGGGCAAAGGAGATCTGCAGCCCATCGCTTTTGCGATATAATCTTCTGGATCTGTTATGCCATGTAGCAAAAGGTGTTGAATTAGATCTTGTTCATCTTTGACAAAGTACGGGCAGAAATAGCATTTGAAGATGGACTGGGATGACGGCTGATGCTGTTGTAGATGTTCCATCAGTTTTATCTTGTCATTTGTCTTGAAGGGACACTTGGTGCAGAAGTCGTTGAAGGTTTCGGGAGCCGATAGCGGGACCGGGTCGGGTTTGGGCTTCACTGTGGTGATCACTTTTATAATTCCGTCGTGCTTCAAGCGGCAATGTCTCTGAAATAACATACAAAATAACTTATTACTGTCGACAAATAAATTTCAATATGCGTCGTTTAGGTATCAGCTATATTTTGATCTATTAAAACAATCATCATAATAAACAGTTCGTAGAACACCACAGCTGGACTCCCCAAATAGAACTATGACGAACGATCTTGAGCCATTTCCATCTCCCGATTTCTCGCAACCTCTGAAATGTCATCACTCGATCTGGTGGGGAGTAGGTCCTTCCTACACTGCGTCGTCTCCTTCCTGGTCACCATTTTAGAGACTGTATTCCTCAGCGGTTGTCGGTTTTGGAAGCTATTTGGCCTGTCGATTGCCAAATCTACTTTTTTTGAGAGCTATGACGGTGACTTTAGGTCCTCGAAACTCGGAACACTCGGAATAGGTACCTGCATACACAATGTTAGCATAGCAAGCAACACTATTAAAACACAAGTAAACGAATCATCAAAGAAAACTTTGGGTATCATTTTCGTAATTGTAATATTTGCTTGTACACACAACAGGCTGTGCGTTATGTGTTTTATTTGTGACGAAACACGCAAATGGCCTACCTTGCCTCATAGGCACTTCCAACGAGGACGTGCCCTAATGGTGAAAGGTATGTATCACGGACACCCTTCAAACTTATATGCGAGCATTACTGCTTAGCGACAGAAATAGGTATGCTTCGCAGTTAGTAAATATATATTTTTTTCTACCTGTATGACGTGTTTCCAATTGGACAGTTGGTTGCAATGCCCGCAGCGATAGGCGAGATCAGCCGGGTCCGGGGCGTCGGGCTTCTTGGCGTTGGGGTCATCCACGCTGCTGTCGCCCTTGGAGTGCTGCCTCACGTGCTCCAGCAATGCATCCTTCGACGGATCTCTGAAGAAGACAAATTCGATTGGTTAGTTTCGCTATAGGTACCTACCATTCACTCAACACAACACTGAATTGAGTTTTTGAGTTATATATATGACGTACCTACTTGATGCTACATTATACTCATATCAGTTTGACAACGGGAAAACTAGGGTAACAATTATTACAATTATTAACATCATCATCATCAGCCTGTAAAAGTCCACTAGACATAGGCCTGCCCTAAAAAGTACAACAAGTTTGGGCAACTTTATTTTTAATCTTTATTATAAAGGTCATCTAATTTAGGATTGCTACTGCCCATTGTGGAGTCGGATAACACAGACTCGCCAGACTCTGTTGTCCGATGAAGGGGAGAGAACGGTCGGATAACGCACACTCAAATAAATCTATCAACACAGAAAATGTAGTTCTTGGCAAAAAGTACTTCTTGGTTCACACAAAAATAGTACTGCAAATCTAATAACTCTATCGTAAGATAAGTTTTAAGACTTACTTGTAATTGCACTTTTTGCATTTCCACAAAGTCTTTTTCGGCTTCGTAACTTGGTTAACGTTGTCCATCGAGCTATATTTGGGATCGCCAAATTGGGTCTGCAAGTTAAGCGGTTGCATTTCATAAGACGTGCTCGTCATTTCGCCGGTATCATTCAGTGTCTCATCCAACTCCATCGACGCATCGACCGTTGTGTTTTGATCGATGTAGTGAAACTCATTTTCTCCGTTTTCATTTAGCACCGGAACAGCTAAGAACTTGTTGTATTTGCTGTAGTTTCGTCTGCCGGTCTCGTCTGTCATCAGCACTTTGGCGTCATTGTGCTCTGGATCCCGAGCCGACTTCAGTTTAATATGCTTTGTGATATCCCAGCGCCAGTTAGACTTGTACTTGCAAAGTGAGCATTCAAACGGCTTTTTGTTCAAATGTCCCACAATGTGGACGTGGAATCTAGAAGCGGTAGCAGCCCAAAACTTGCAATCAGGGCATTTGTAAACATTCTTCCCAAGACTCAAACTGTTGGGTGATAAATTCATTCCCTCGTTATCGTCGATGATTTCGGTATCGTAATTTCTTTGTGACTCCGGCATAGTTGAGTCATCATTGATGTTGATATCCAGAGGTCTTTCGAATTTGTTACCTTGATTTATGTTATTCCATACGAAAACTACGTTTTCCATAGGGTGTGGTTCGGCATCTTTATCGTGACTGGACGTAGAAGCTTCACTAGTGTTGCATTTGGTTTCTGTTGCGTTCTGTGTGTTTTCTTTCTTGCCGCATGTGAGCATGTGTACGTACAAGTCTGCGCTAGATTTGCACCTGTGTCTGCAGTTTTGGCATCGAGTGGAGCCCATGCTGGAATGCGAAGTGTTCATCACCACGCGACTAGCCTGAGCTGCGCAGTTTTTTTCATGCACAGAATGCTCTGAAAGGCACTTGCTCTCGAAACCGCAGCTTTTGCATTTCAGAGATCCCTCTTTGCCCGTTTCAGTCAGCAATCTTTCTTTCAACTTGTCGAAGAATGACTCATTTTTCTTGCGGACTATAGTTTCTTTTGGTGTGTTGTTCACCGGTATCAAAGTGATGTCACGGGGCAAGTTTTCAAACTTGCTCGCTAGCTCAGAGCTTATAGATTCTTTGAATTTCTTTGCTGGGGGTTCGCCTGCCGATTTGTTTTGATTAGGTGTTGATGAGTTCAGAGGAATCAGTTGTGGAATAGGCCTAGGGGCTTTTTTGTTTTGTCTGTGCATCTTGTCTTCGTTTCCTGAGATAGGGGAATGTTGACCGGACGCGTCTTGAACGGATATGTTATCTTCTCCGTTTGGGCTGACGTGTGACGAAGCACCATCATTGGAGTCGCTGTTGCAGCTCACTATATCTCTCTCCGCGTCTTGTAGGCCCATAATGTCCTGAAAGATAAAAATGAATATTATTTGATATGATATACCACAGATTTATATATAATACTATACTAGTAGCCTGTATGATGACATGGGCCATGAGTTGCATTAATTATGCACAACACAACAACAAAAAAATTAAAATAGTCTTAGATACGGATAAATATTTCTCTCTTTGCGGGAGTCGAACCCGGACCTTCTATATCATACTTACACTAAAGTCTACCATAGCATTATTTGAAATTTATATCTAACCTTTAGTTAAAATAACAAACGTAAGGTCGTTGTCTCGTTTTTTCTTGGATAAATGATTTAGTTCAGACAGTTTTTCTAAGAGAAATTAGACGTCGTCGATATAGATACGACTGGTATTGGGATCCCGGGGTAACTGATCTATAATTCATTGTCATTTCATGACGTACTTTTATCAAGAACCATCTAGCGTATTTTACTGCCAAATCGTATACACCTACTTACCCTAGTGTATTTTAGCATTACCTACATATTTCATTCTATCAGCCCTGTTCCTCACGATTCACAAATTCCTACACTTCCAACGTTTCCAATAATCTTGCACAAGGTTTAAGTACGTTCAGATGAACGTACTCAAACCTTGTTGTGTGTAAGATTAAGACAGATGTAACATATCGGCTAGTAAAACCGGGGATTGCCAGCAAGTTGTTAGCATATATCCCCCATAAAACGTTAGCGAGTATAGTCGGTTTACCTACACAAAAAACTCCTTCATTGCAAAACTGAAACGCAAGTTTACTATCTTAGGTAAGATTTTATGATAAACGTATTTTTTCTACCTTTAGAACAGATCATATTTCTTTATAATATGATTTGAATAAGAGCAAAGGTTATCTAGTAGGATGCCGTCCTTTGCTCGGGAACTGGGATACCACCCCTACCTAAATGCAGCGTGTTATTGCCTAAAGCGGCAACAGTAATTTGAACAGGTCGTTACTGAACTAAATGCGCGTCCTAGATTTTTCTCCCCTATGGAGGTTTCCGTACTGTAGGATTTTCCCAACAATTTAGATATTTTTTCACCCTTATAATCCCTATCCTGTTAATTTCGCCGTACTCGAGATTTTCTACCCAGACAACTTTTAAAGAATAAGGGATAAACCCCTAGTTTACGTATCAAAGAATGTATTTTTGAAAATATGTCCTGAGAAAGGACTTGGTTGCAATACACGTCGTGTCATAAAATTTCCTTATTGAAAGATAACATTTGAATTATAAATAAACTAGCTTCTGCCCTTGGCCTCGCTCGCGTTGTAATCAACGTACAGATTGTAAGAGGTATATTATTTTATTCCTTGTTTCGAACAGTATATTCTAAATTGAATCCAAATCGGTTCAGCCGTAAGTTTTTTAGTCATCAACATGCAAAAATATAAATAAAAATCTATATAACAATATTAATATTAGAAGGAAAACATGAATTCCAACAAGTAGGAACACATCTTATAGGAATATGCAAGAGGACTATTGTAACATGCAGAAATGTAAGCATGATGCAAGAGGGCGCGAGATACCGAGCGGAGTGCAGTCGCATTCAATGATTATTCCGTGATAACAGTGACAAGCGCTGATTTGACGTCAGCGGGGCGCGTCCCCTCCCATCACACCACAGGCACATGCACAGGCACAGGGCACACTCACCGAGACCGAGTGTGAAGAGCGCGAGTCGCCGCTCTCTTCCTCCTCCTTGGGGAGCGCGCTCGTCGATTCCGCGGACGTCAGGTCGCTGGCTCCCACCCGGTTGCGACGCCGACTCGCTGCCGATTGGCCCACGGGCGGCGTGTGGTGATTCATTTCGTGCACCGTCAGGCTCTGCTTGATGTCCGCCGTGAAGGTACATTTGGAACACACGAAACTGCCGGTTCCGCCGTGGTTCTTCATGTGCCGATCCAGATTCCACTTGTAAGGCGTGCGAAAATCGCACATGGTGCATTTGATCATCGGCATCGAGTGGTACTTGACGTGCTTCGTGTATCTCGCCTTTATGTGGGTGACGTAGTTACATTTGTCGCACGAGAAAAACTTTCCTTTTCCCTTTGGCAATTCAGCATTTCTAGCCAGGTACGCGTCTGCGTCGTCTACTCGCTCGGGCTCGTCTACATCCATGTCCGTCTGAGAGTCGTCGCATTCTTCAATCTCTTCAAGCAAATCTTCCATTCGCTCCATGCTATCCGCTGCAATCTCGTGAGCGGTACTTTCGGCCTCCGCTCTTACGGTGGAAGATGAAGGCGTCGTTCCATGCACCATCTTCGTATGCCTCAACAGTTTCTGCTGATGTCTCGAGGCATAGATGCAATGCTGACACTCATAAATCTTAAATCTTCCGAAATGAACGTCCCGCGTGTGAACAAGATAAGCGCGCGGGTTCTGCGTATTATAAGTGCACTTCGCACAGTTATAGTTCCTTCTTATCTTGCACTGCGGTAATTCGTACTCTTCCGCTGCGTCCGAGGAGGCCTCCGAAGAGACTTCCACAGAAAAGCGACCCTCGAAAGGGCGCGCAATAGTTGTGACCTCGGCGACTTGCGCGCTCAGCGACGAGGACATCTGCTGTAGCATACTCCGCTGCAACAAAACAATACTCTGTATCGGTTAAATGTGCCGGGAGGGCGCGCGACGGGCGGCCGGCGGAGAGGGGAGCCGGGTGCGAGTGCGCGAGCGAACGCGGCTCGCTGAGACACGTGTGCGGAACGCTAGGCCGACGCCGGCTGAATGAGGCGGTGGCATCGGCACTCGACGGGCAAGCCAAGAGAAGCGCGCCGCTCTGTCGGCTGGGTTTGAACGCGAGGGCGCGTGGGTGCGGTCGGGCGGCGGAGGGTCGCCGGACGCCATCGCGCCAGTCCGCCGCGACCAACCTCATGTTCCTATGTTTGCGTCCTCGACGACCCGGGAGCTGCGACAAACGACCTCTACTGACTAATGAGCCTGTGGTCTTCGTCGTTATCACGTCATTATTTTATGCATGGCTTCAAAGTTAATGAGCAGAATAAGCATGTATGGAAAATGTCGTGCTAATAGTAGGCTCTGTTACTTCAAACCTACCAACAAAATCTACTAAGTTAGTAAAGTCTACATTAAACCGTTACCATACCAAATTTGCTAGCTTATCTAGTCACCAAAAGGAAAGAAATCATAAGTAAGACCTTAAAATCGTTGCTACGTGAACGAGTGATACTCTTAAATAAAGTAAGCAAAAGCTACAATTCTACATTCTACATATAGATAAAGTTATGAAACAAGTAGGTTCTGTTCTGAAAGGATAGTCGTATTATGACAAAACTAATAGCCTTAATTTTTTTTAAGTATTCATAAATAAATTCACTGTACATAGGCGAACTTAATGCTAGAATGGAGGAATAGAATCCTCTTCCAGCTAACCTTTGTGTGTAAGTGGCAAAAAAAATGCTCTATGCCCGAGTTCGTAAAAAACTATAACGGATTGTTAGTTGTATCCATTTTAGCTATGTTGTATATGCATAAAGATTTTTTTTTTTTTAAATAATGCTGGACAATCCACACAGCATCATCTAGCCCCAAGCTAAGCAGAGCTTGTGTTATGGGTACTAGATGACTGATATACTTAATACAATACATTACATAGATATATTTTTTTTATTATACATAGAAAATACCCAGAACACCCGGAACAAATATTTGCAGATCGTACAAACATTTGTCCCAGGGCGGGAATCGAACCCGCAACCTCCTGTGTCGCAGGCTGACCTTCGCCCACCGCGCCACATCGGTCGTCAAACATAAACAATTTCTGTATGAAAACATCTGTCAAATAGCTTCGAAGCCTAGCCTTCAACCTTTTCCGGTTGGCCACACATGAACGACGGCGACAACCGACGGCCCGTTTTGTGTAGATAAGGCCCAACCTAAGTCTCGTTTGATGGCAAGTTGCGCTGTCGTATCTAAATTATAATGTACCATGTGTACCATGTAGGTACACTACACATTAATAGAATTGAAAGAGATAAATAAAAATGTTCTGAATGGTTATTTTTTCAAATTAACTTTTAATTATATGGCTAACATTTTATTGGTTACAACCAATTATACAAATAAATAAACCAGCAGACACATACTAGTCCTAACCCTATACACAGAAACACATACTAGTCCTAACCCTATACACAGAAACACATACTAGTTCTAACCCCATACACAGATATTATAATACTAGTACCCCACACTAGGATTGCCAGTGTCGTGGAACAACAACCCGAATAAATGAACACTTTATTATTGTACACCAGGATAATCTTACCAAAAAAATAAGATTTATTCAATAATACTATGGGCAGACTTCTCGCTCAAATAAATATCTTCCATGTAACCTTAGATAAATCAGCATCAAATACAAAGATTAAGCACTTTTGCAATTAACAACACTTTTCTCCCTTCCCGTTCACGAAACGAAGACCGCGTTGTAGTCTTTTCTTTAAAAAATATTATCATTTTTTTATCTACCTCTATAAATTACTATTAAAGAGGTAGATAAAAAAAGGTAAATATTTACTTTAATTACTATTCCTTAAACTGTGTGTGGTGTCTTGGACGACAGCTTGTGAATATTAGTAATATTAGTAGGTAAGTTACGGAACTTGGATTCCCCAAACAATTATCAGTTTTAGCGCGACTCGAACAGAAAAACACAAGACGTGATAAAGAACTGCGCGATTTGGCTGTAGTTTTGTAGCTCGCTAAAGATATTGTTCGTTCGGATTATAATTATAATTACTAGTATGTAACAGATCTACGAGCGTTATTTATTTAAATTGTGAGCTTTCGTTAAATTCTTTTTGTTTGCATTGTAGTGTTCTATTACAATAAATAGCAGACTAATATGGATACTACTATTAGTCGTCACTTTGGTACTACGGTATCAAAATGTAGGTAATTCGATTACTTTTTTACTTGACTCGTGAAAAATCGATAAAATATGTGAACGTTTGGCATGCTATGAGGTAGGTACTTAAGAAGGTAAGAGGCAGCTGCCGGACGGACGTGTCCTCGTGGGACAAGGGCAGGGGGAGCGGGCGCGGGGCGGGACGGCGGCAGCCGGCAGACAACTCGACAGGGCCGAGGCAGGAAACGACCGGAGAAGGCATCCCAGCCACAGCCAGAGCACAATGGAGGCGGCGTGCCGCAGGGGGAGCCCTCGCAATCGATATGGCCTCGCTAAGGTCCGTTGGCCGCTGCGAGCGGGTTGGAACGCTCTGCAGAGGAAGCGCCTTGCCCCGCGCGCCCTGCCATCCCCGCTCGCGTACCACACCTGCTGTGTATTTATAGAGCCGCACAGCCGGCGGACCGGGGATGCAGGGATGTCGGCTCTACCACGGTCGATGAAGTCTACCTATGTTATACGCACGCAATATTCACCGCTCGCCAACGCCGCCGCCGCGCCGCGCTCGTTGCGGTGAGTGACGCCAGTATGTTTATTTGTCACAATGAACACGAAAATAGCATTCGCTCCTTGAGGATACTCATGAATGCTTTATATTGAATTCGCAAATCAGTCTGCAGAATAGATTTAAGTTGGTATTATAAAAGTTCTTGCGAGTTCACCGCATAACCCAAAAGAAACAACATATAACGATAAACAACTAAGGTATTTACATAAATATGTATGTTAATAACTCTATTCCTTTCACTCTCGATTCATTCGAGTTCAATTCCCGGGACCAACGAGTCATTTTAAGTTATCGAGGAAGCTTTTGCTTTCGTTTGATAGCCGAACGTGCAGTTATTTTTCTTTCAACACTTTATACGGTGATTACGGCAGAAAACGTGTCTAAGTTCACACGTAAAGGAATAAAATTCATGCCAAATATAACTAGAACTTTATTGCTTTATATTTTCGTTGTGTGGAAGTCCTTCCACACAAAACATAAAGCTTTCCTGTTTCGTAATGCAGTCATCAAGCACACTACCTATGCCGCGAAAATCTGACATTAGCAATTATCTTATGCTATAATATTAGTGGACAAATTCACTTTGGGTTATACAAGTTTTTACGACTGCCGTAGCTCAACAAAGTGATGGCCATCTGCCTTGCATTGTTCTCATTTCAGGCACATAATAATATTCGTTTGCGCCAACCGGTCGGGTCAGCAAAGGATAATCACTCCTGTGGTGTAGCGGAATAGTGGCTGCGGGAATATGGAAGCGATTCTATTCCCGGGGGGAAGACTGCTAACATAATGCTTCTTTATAACGGTGAAATTAAAGATATGAATCCTCAACAATAAAACACCTTAAAGACACAGCTAAGGTGCTAACTAATCGATATTAAAGTAAATAAAATAATCTTTATATGTCTAGCATAGCTTGGTGTTGGCGATTGGCATTATTAATGCCGCAATGCCTTGCCATAGTTGCCACCCGCTGGCTGATCGCCCGCTCTCTCAACATTCAACCGCAAGAGGTATATTGTAGTGTACCGACATCGATGCGTAGTATTGCTAGATAGTAATATATACGTTGAACATACATGCATGTGTGCAATGATACGAGTACCCACATACAACACACGTTTGTATAAATAAGTATATCGGCTTGTTTCGTCATTTGTTTGCTGCGTTCTTGTAGGAGTAGAGCTGAGTCGGCAGTCGGCAGCGTAGGCATTCCGAGCGTGACTAACCACAGCGAGTAGGTACCTAAGTGAAGCGCTCACCTCGGAGCGGCCTCCACACTAACTGACCACTGCTTGAATTCAAACCCGTTCTTGTCCTTATATGTAGCTGCCTCAAGCACGAAACAGATCGACATAGCATAGAAAGAGCTCCGTTTCTAAAGAAACTAGATATCACTTCGATCTGTCGTTGTTATGGCAAGACGGTGACGCCGAACCCAAATTTTTATATGTAGATAGGTAAGTATATAGGGTGTAATGAGACCACCCCGAAAACGAAAGGCATAGGTACTTGGTTTAGGTTTTTAGGTTACTTCAAACTTTTTAGTCTTCACCCATAATTTTTGATGAATTATGGCGTAGATAATAATAATTTTCCGTTTTCGCAAGAAAATAAGTTGGTGCAAAAATCGACGTGAAGTAATTAAATATCCTCATTTCGTTACCAACTTCCAATTTACAAGGGAGGACCTAAACAAGTACAGATTTTAGATAGTTAAGTAATCAATTTGTTCACTTAATTTCAGCTCTATCGATAACAATTTCATCTAAACACAAATTCAAGACCGCAACTGTACCTTGCAAGATCGAAAAGTGCGAAGATAGGGGCTACCAAATCAACATATTATATTTAGTGATCCAAGTATCTGCAAGTATTAAGATACTCGTACGTAACATAGGTACCTATCTCTAGGTAGGAATCCATCTTGATGTCTGAGTAGGTAGGTATAGGCATTCAAGTCAAGACCGATCGGCAATCATGAATTGATGCTTGCTAGAGAGTTAATTTATTATTTATGTTCGAGAATATGCGCTGTTTTGGTTACATATTTTCGTTGCACTTACGTAAGTACAAGATCTTACAATGGGTGCATAAATAAAATCCGCATCCCTGTTGAAACAAGGGTCCGTAGCACGATGTAAATAGGTAAACCCAGTGTTAAATCATGCAGATAAAGTTACTAGAGGACACAACTGACAGGTTTTCTAGCGAAATGGCATTGGTTGGGATGCTGCAGCGTCGGCGTCGCTGCAGATTTTGCGACGCAAATAATTTGCGCGCTAATTGACCTTTCGTCGGCCGTGGTCGTGGAAGTGCGGCGGTGGCGACGACGGGCGCGGCCGCACCGACTCCACCACGCGCTATATATAGCTGCGCGACAACACGACACGTCGAACACCCGCCAGGGGCCGGCTACGTAGGCAGTTTTCCTTTATCACCCGCCCGACAGCCTCTAGCTTGGATTTTACGGAAGCTTGGCCAGAGCCGCCACCGCTCCACAGAGGCGACGGGATGTCGACCCACACCACCCCTCCCGGGATCGATACAGATGGTCGCCGCAAGAACACCCTGCTTTAGCTATTACTGTGGAGATGTACTATGTACCGTAGTTGTTTCTTAACATATTGCTTGAAGGTGACATGATTCAGGTAGAGCGGTCGTTCGTATTTTTATATGAACCAAAGAATACAATACAATTCAATCTAAATAGGAGTAGCAGTGTCAGCAGCATTGTGCCTAGTGACACATAGCACGCGATTTCTAAATTGAAAACAATCAGACCTGATGCTTTACATCTCGTAGCAACAAAGATATAGCGATGGTTCGTGAGTGTCACTGGATCGACTGGTAATTAAAATGACCTTGAAGCTGGCAAGCGATGCACGGCTCTCACGTAGCGCACAATGAAAGGAGTGCAGCCGACGGCGGCGGCGCGGCATCGATGGCCATCGCGGCAACTGTTCTCGAATGGAATTCGTACCGAGTGGCGGGTGGCGTGCGCTGTGCTCGTTTAAAGATGGCTGCGATAAGGCGCAGTGACGCTGCTCGGGCGCGGGCGTCGTGTTGGCTATGCGGGTGTGTGCGTGCCGGTGAGCCGACCGACGACCGACGCCACCGTCCCTGGTCCCGCCGCGTGCCTCTCCCCGCGCCCGCGGCTGCACGTTCCGCAACATGTGCGGCGTGCGACTCTGCCTTACAGAGAGCGAGCGATGCTAACTGCCAGCCATCCGTCCGTCAACAAACAGTCGACCGCAGCCACTCTCGTGTCGGTCCTCCCGC
This sequence comes from Perizoma flavofasciatum, assembly GCA_958496245.1. Classification (NCBI taxonomy): domain Eukaryota; kingdom Metazoa; phylum Arthropoda; class Insecta; order Lepidoptera; family Geometridae; genus Perizoma; species Perizoma flavofasciatum. The sequence goes on from OY292421.1 coordinate 5,072,561, forward strand.
GCCGAGGCCCGCTGATAATGCGTCTTATCTAACCACCAGATAGCAGAGGTGCTGTTCGCTCATTTAGGTGTCACGGACGCCGCGCGCCGAACGACGTCGGTCGTTTAGCTGACTCGTGCACGAATACAATATCACTGCGACTGACTTGTTTGTGTTCCTCTAGCGATTTACTCATAATGAATCAATAAGTAGGTATCTATCACTACCCATTAGCTACAATTAGCAAACATTGGTTAGCTATAGGTACACGGATGTACACTTTGCAATAACCCAAACATAACTCTTGACCACGCTATCTTCAATACGTCCCGTGTAGATTGCTTTAGCTCTAAACTAAAAACAAACAAACACGCTTACGGCTGTTTTCCCCATGGTGGAGATCCTCAGATACATACTCAATGCGTAGATCTTTTGAGGATACCAAGTAGAGAGTAGTCAGAGGTACGTCTAAACATTAATTTTGCATATACCCGCATTTTGCAAGTAACATTCCACGTGACAGGTTGCAAGCCTATCGCCGCTTTTTGGAACACTTACTCAAATGACATATGCCTTCGAGTTTTTGTTCTAGGACATGCCGGTTTTGAGCACGTGTTAATACTTGCTTTAGCTCACACCTTAATATTTCAAAATCTGGCAAACTGCCCCACTCGTCCAGACTCCAAAGTCTCAAGTGGGCTCAGAGGTGGGTAGGTCCTTATTGATATGCAAAATTGATGTGCGAAGCACTGAATGGAAACAAAGACCTTATTCCCAAGAAAATGTAGAGTAATTATCATTTAGCTGAGCGAGTATTAGGTAGTTACTGGCATTTACCCGCGGATTTGCTCGCGTGGTACCCGGATTGCGATCGATTCAATCAATTAAAAATCGCAGCGTGACTGACTGACTGCCACTTAAGAACATCCTAAACCGTAAGCCCAAGAGTAAGTTCCTTTTGGTTTTTAGAGGAGCATTAAGCAGCCCTCGCTCAAAGGTGCATCGGGAGAGATGAAGAGCATCAAATGAATATGCGGGGCGTTCCACTAGTTACAATCAATATAATAGTAGAAAAGAAATAGGATAAGATTTATGTCTTAGAATAAAGAGAGAAAGAAGCATTTTTTCTACCAAAATATTTTCAACGAGCTTTTTCTAACCATCGCAGTATTTTTGGCTGCACAGTATATATTTTGCTAAGTCATGCATATCTTAGCAAAATACCTATTTGCGTAAAGTCGATTACTCTTTGATGCTTGTTCCTACGTAAATGTTTTTTTATTTGTTGTGCGAGATGATCCCGGTGGAATGACCATGAAAATATGAACTGAATCACCTTAGGTGATAATTGAAAATAATGTCAATAAGTAAGTACATTTATGTGGATGATATTTTGTCTTACCTACTGCTTGGAACACTAAACTCAAGTTTGATATTGCCTGTATGTCGTAGGTTGGTTAAGGCGGAGTTGGCCGAAAAGTATGTTCTCTCATCGCCTTATGTGTCGTTATAAAACAATATAAAATAACCGACACGATAGTATGGTTAGAGAAGAATACATCACATATTGTTAATCTAACAAAAATTCAGTATTGAAACAGCTTGGAATCCTCAAAAATGACTGACATTTTATGAGTTTAAGCTGATTTGAATCTTATCAGCAATGAAACAAGAGTTATATCTATCTGCTTCAAAAATGTATTTCATATCCTTGTTCCACCCCGTCTTAAGTTACCTACATAGTTACAATATTAAAAACAAATGGACAGATAAGTAGGTGAGTAGGTAACTACATAGGAAAATAAAACAGGTGAATTGTGAAAATGTTGGTTAGGTATACCTAATACCTTTCTATCAAACCGTTGTGTAGGTAAGTTGTAAATTCATCCACACAAGTACTGCGTGGTGTTGAGTGGGACTAGAAACCCAGGAAAGCGACCACAACGTGTTGCAAGAAGCCGTTGAAGTAACATAAGCGCAGCAAATTATCAGGGTCGAGCGACGACGTCGACTCGGCGGCTGCACGAGCGTCACTGCTACGAACTAGTCTACCTACCTATAGCATACACGACTATAAGTGAATAGCTATAGTACGAAGGCACGTTGCCTTACCTGCTCATAACACGGAAAAAATACAACCACGGACTAAGCAAAAGGACAGCCGCTCTACAATGCAATCTACGACAAAGCCACAAACCGCCACTTCTCAGAAATTCACGGCCGATAGCTTACATAGGACTGAAGAGGCAACATCTGCGTAGTTGCCTATGTTACAGTCTCGATTGCAAACGTCTGCATTAAACATGCTGGATTTAAATTTCAACACCGCACCGGGGTGCGGCGCAGCAACTCAGAGCTCTGAGACAGAGGCGCCACTATTTTATGAGTCTCTGATGATTATACCTAGTCGTTGATGTGGTGTCTCTCTATGGTGGTCTACGGTATTGAGACATGTGCTTGGAACAAGTTTTGATGTGCAAAAGCAAACGCAGGGAGCTGCCTGCCAGCTGCCCTCTCCTGTCAGGTGGTACGCGGTTTTTGTACAACAGACAGCAAAGTGGGTAGGTACCTACATATCTGTCTATGTGCTTCAAAATATAGGTGCTTACATAACATAAAGGAATCTATACACCTATATAGTTGTAATTTTAGTCGAAACCATCACATGCGTGTACTCATTAACACTAGTGTAGCTGATGTGGAAGGTACACTAGCTCGGTCAATTAGTTGACGACACGATTATTAATAGTGATAGTAACAGTAATTAATAGACTTATTTTCATCTATGCCAATGATTAGGATCTTTTACTGAAGACTCACGTCTCGATAGTATAGTATCCAATCCATCTAATATCTAATATTGTTTACCGCAGAACTTTGGACGAAATTCGGAATCAATAATGTTCATGACTTAGAATAATACATAGGCTTTTCTTCTGGTACCACGCGAGCGAAGCCGTGCGCAGGGGCTAGCATAATATAAGTTTTGCACACGAGATGACCAATGCAGACTACAGTTACCTATTGAAATGATTTAAAAGGATAAAATCCTTAAAATCCCTTGCATGTTATGCAATTGTCTTTGGCGAGACATCCAACAGTCTTTATTGGTACCCGGAAAATTCAACTGAAAATCCTGAAATAAATAAGTGGTAAAGCGCGCTTGATAATGGTAGCGCTCAGCGACGGCGGCTGCGCAGTGAGGTCATCGCAAATGTGAAGCGAGTGTAACGCCCGTCCGTTGAGTGTTCATCGTCTCAAAAGACGACAACACGATATGGAATGGAATCGGGCCGAGCGAACACGCATACATTACGTGCCGCCTACAAGCAGTAGGTAGGTAGGTACCTACGCAGCGGCGGCGCCGCCGGCTGCCTATCTTCGATTATTGCGCATGTACTATGTTTGATATAGTACTGGCAACGCGCGGCGCTCCTCATTGTTGGCTGGCGCGATGGCTGACGCGGATGCGACCTCTTTTCGTTTTAGTGACATAGTAGTCGCACCCGCCATTTCCCCGGGAATCACGAAACCACGGATTCGTCATCGATGTAGCAAACTGATCATTTAAACTAACAGACCTTTGAAAGCTACAATTGAAAACAGGAACTGACGTGTCATACGGTTATCATCTACTAGCTTCTGCCCACGGCTTCGCCCGCGTGGTACCCGGATAAAAAGTAGCCTATGTGTTATTCTGATGTATAAGCTGTATTACTGTAAAGTAAAGTTTCATCAAAATCTGTTCGGTAGTTTTTGCGAGAAAGAGGAACAAACATCCTCACCAACTTTCACGTTTATAATATTATTATTATAGTATTATAGTAGTATTGACACACCAACTTAAGCTTGAAAGTTTTTCTGTTATTTAGAGGTAACCAGGCCCACCAGATGGTGAGCAGTTACCGTAAGCTATTGACGTCTGTAACATCAAGGGCATTGCTAATACGTTGCCCGCCCTAAAGACAAAGTATCATATGCCTGTATATGAATCCTACTAATATTATAAACGCGAAAGTTTGTGAGGATGGATGTTTGATCCTCTTTCACGCAAAAACTACTGAACGGATTTTGATGAAACTTTACAATAGGTAATATAGCTTCAGAATAACACATAGGCGACTTTTTATCCAGGTACCACGCGGGCGAAGCCGTGGGCAGAAGCTAGTAACACATATGAATAGGTATTAGGTATCCATACCATATCCTATCCTCGAAAGTTGCGACTTATAATTCTAGCTTTTTAACCTAACAAAAGCACTGAAACCTACTGATTACTTTAACCAAAAGCTCTAGGTATATTATTTCAGATGACTCTATCGTTTGCATCATCATTTCTCATACCAAGCACTAAGTAAGTTGCGCATGCCACCTACGTACATGTATCTATAGCTCAAGCCAGTGCGGCTTCACAGAATCCTCAGCAAGGCTATCGCTGATAATGTTATCTCAACTCGATGTGCGAGTAGATACCTACTTAGCTACAGACGCTACAGACCGCAGTTTCTAATGCATTGCCGACGGAAAACATTTTCTGAACTTTATTTTCCGGCCTGAACGAGGATAACGCTGAGATTAAGATAGCTACATTTAAGCAATATTCATGACTCTGAAGAATGTTATTTCAAGACTTGCTATTCTCATAAACTTGAAGCAACTCAGACATACTCGTAATTTACTAGACGCCACGCTGAGAATGGGAATGTGTAAGAAAATAAATAAGTGTACGCAATAGTCCCTCGACATCAGCTCGGAGCCCAAGCCTCAGACGGCAGACACATTTACCTACTATCAAACAAATATTGCATTAATGCATTATGAAAAAAACTAAAGCAGCCCCCTACCTAGCCGAGCCTGCCGATGGCGGCCGGGCCCTGCGGGGACAGCGACGGGAGGCCGCCCGACCTCAGCCACAGATCATGGCATACTTGCCTCGCCTCTGGTATATTCGACCATCCAAACCTACACCGACGTACCTACGTATGCATACATACACAGTCGTATCTACCTACCATGCTTACGTAACCAACGACTCACTCCTACAGAGCGAATACGAATATTTCACGAAGATTTTCTGAGAGATTCGTACCGTGACTCAAGGTTGCTGAAGGTAACTTTGTATCGTCACTGAATCTCAAGATTTACTGGATCTGCGAGTAAAAATCGAATAGCATAATTTTATCAAAGCTGCGTAAATAGCTTGAAAGTGTAAAAACTATTTAGTGTTAAACAAAAAAATAACCAATCATCCATTTCATCCGGCTTCATTAGCAAGGTACGATAATTGCCCTCAAAAATCTGATATACTTTTGATTGGTTTTTGCTAAAACCCCATTTTAATTTTTGCATACGAAGATGGTTTAAAGCAAGGAGTTCCCATTTGGGCAAGAAAATCAAAAGCGGCCTGAATAACGCACCAACCGAGAGAAAATGTTGCTGGCAGATATAATTAAGTACATAGCGAGCGTGCGCTTACACTGGCCGTCCCACGTATCTGGTATGGGTAAGTATATGTGGCTGGTAGGTACCTATGGATTCTGTGTGTGTATAGCAAAACGAGCAAAAGCCCACGTCGTGCCAGCTGCATTGCAGCTGCCGCCAACGCGTCGACGACCGGCGGCGGCTGGTGCAGAGGTGCGCTCTAACACGACACCACGAAATTATTCAACCGGCTAATGCAGGTGAAGACTAGCAACGATTTTTTTTTAAATTCTAATACGAAAATCTTATAGACAGGCCTGTACATTATGTTACTAAATCACTTAATTACTAGTAACTCGCTGCGTTACCTCTGCAAGTATCTGTGAACTAACAATGATTCAAGAATCTAGTAGACTAGTATTCGAGTGAATTTATCCGCGACGACAGGAGATCGTATTTGCGTTTGCCGTAAAAGGTAGTTTGTTTAATCGTTTGTTCGTTAGCATTTATCAGAGAATTATATGAAGTATGATTTAGAGGGTGGTTCCACATAAGTTTATCGCTACAAGTTAATATCCCTAGTAAACAAAACTAGGTTCTTAAAATTTTATAATCTTTCTACTTTTTAGGACTAGTGGGAAATGTACCTTATTACCGTAAAAACTCTTGGAAATAGTATACGAGTATAACGGAAAAGCCATAAAAAAAACAAACACGCATAAAACTTTATTCCCCATGATGGACATCCTCAAATACATAATCAGTGCGTTGATCTTTGCGTTAGAAGTACGGGGTAGTCAGAGGCACGTCCAAACATTCTATTTGGAGTGCCCGCGTTTTGCAAGTAGTTCGTATTTCACGTGACAGGTTGCAAGCTCATCGCCATTTTTATTAAAAGCACATACGATTTTCGAATGGAAAACTCCGTGAGTGCAAGATCTGGTTCGAACCCACGGCCTACGGATCGGAAGTCGGAGCACCGCGCAATAGGCCACACGCATCAAACTCTAAAAAAGCAGTTTGCTGTAACAACAATATTTTCAGGATGCTTTAAATCATTCATGCCGGGAATTGAGGCGTCGCGTAACTGTTGCTCCGCTACGCCAGCAAAGCCGTTGAAGATTTTGAATACGGATATCGAATGTAATTTTTTTGTTTAGAAATACTTTTCTTTATAGATTAGATTACACTATTTCTTGCTTAAATTTTTTCAAGGCACGATAACGTTTAGCATTGAAGGAATAATGGTTTAAGCGAAACTGGCGGTCGACTAGAAATATCAGCAGTAGTTCTATAGAAGTACTGAACAAATGGAAGCTGTTTTCTAAGGTGAATGTTGAAATTGTAACTTGCTTGTAACTTGATATTATGAATAAATTATCGGTATCTGTAATTTTTCGGAACCGAACCTGAACAACTGTACCTACAACCTCGGCCTGCGGCCCTCCTTCCCACTACGTCAGCAGTCGAAAGGTGCGATATTGTTATTGAAGTCCTTTTTCGTCCAGTTTTTTTTAATATACAATAGAAATTACTTTATATAATGCATAATAATTAAAACTAAACTTGCTTAGGGCACGCCACTGTTGAGTGTTAAGAAATAATGGATTCAACGAAACGCGACGATCGACACGACATGGCATGGAGCGATGGTTATTCCAAGACGGATATTTGAGTGCCAAGCAAAATATGGCAGATTCGTGGTGAGGCATCGCGAAATTGAGAGAATTGTCCTTCCTCAGACCGGGAAATTCTAAACTTCACGACCGGTTTTCGTGAAGTGTTGTGGATTCATTATTTTTTGTTTGAACATGACTGGCTTTCAAAAAAGAAACTCGTACTTCAATTTATAGTTTTAAGCGTTGCAGAAAGGTCTTCTACCCGAAGTTATCTTTCAGAAAACCAGACAGCATCCTCTAGCATCAAAGGTTTGTTGGAAGATAACTCTTGTTAGGATTACGCTCGCCTTTATGCATACCATATCATTCTGCCTTCTGTTTACGTTAGTGTATAATAAAGAATAAAGAAAGTTTCAACTTTTTCGGCAACCCCGGGGCCCGGAGTAAAAGCAGAAGATTTAGCAAATCCTTGTTGGAAGTCCGGGTCGACTACTCCTGCAGGGAGTACCGCCACCCCTGCCACTCACCCACCACCCTAACCTTCGCTCTTGTGCGTCGGGCTCGGGGATCTCAACCCTCCTAACTTACTTCACAAAGATTGCAAGAGCCCCGGGTAATGTACGCCGTTTTATACCGAGGGACTTAGCCATAAAAGCGAGAATGGCGGAAGCACGAATGGTACGAGGTCGAGAACATTTTGAACGATGCGTCTAGGGTGTAGTAAGTGGTGGCACGGCATCACGGAATATTAGGGCGTGTTCCTTCATCGATAAAGGTGAGGTTCGCGTGTGCGGAGAAGTAATACACGCAAAGTGTGCTGGTTGCTGAAGACAACACCGGACGAACACCGGATCCCTCGTCGCTGAGCAACCCGCGTACATTTCACGAATATTTCACTGAGGACCAGTTATTTAGGAGGAGTCTGCTATTACCGGAAATTGATAGAAACGTGAATATTATCGTGGTGAGTTGAACGTCACTCGTCAGTGCATGAGTAGGCACAAGCCGACGTCAGACGTCAGCCAACACATCAATCCTTGAAATACTGCATAGGTAATTAGGTATGAGATTCTATGGGCACGTTACGTTACGGGTTCTCTAGGTTTACGTAAACCTAACCTACCTACCTACATTAATTTCAACTGAAAGCACTTTTAAATGATTTCTGTTCTATGCAGTGCTGTGGGTACCTACCTATTATCATAAAACAAACCTTGGATAATAAGAGGTTGTGATATTTTGAAAAATAACGGGTAGAAAAATCAACTTGTTATCAAGTATGTAAGTACCTACCTAACAGGTAGATAGATACGGTTTCCGTTGCGGTCGCAGTGCACTAAGCACGTATGTACCATCGATGTATAAGAATGTTTACAAGTTATAGGCCGTGGACGACGCAAAAGCAAAGAGGCAGAGCCTGAAGTCAGGCACTCGTGTCACTCGCTACCTCTTGTCTCGCGCCCGCTGCGACCCTACGGCGGTCGCGATAAGGCGCACTTCGCCTTGCGCGCTCGCTGACCTCACCGTACCGCGCGCCCGGCAAATAATAAATAATGTGTAACATTGATAAAGCCGCAGCGATGACCGGCTAGTGTTCAGACTCGTTTGGCGAACACGTCGGGTCATCGCGCCGCTCTCAGCACGGTGTGGTCGTCGCTGATGCGGTGGCCACCGGCTATTTCAGGTCATCCGGCGACGGGACTCGGCGGAAATAGCCGGTCGCTTCAACTGTTGTCGCGTCGCGGTCTGCGAGTGACATGGGATGGCATACCTGCGTGCGGCTGGAGAGGCGTCGTCCTTGCGTAGCTGGAACAACACTCGTGTCGGAGGCGCGCGGCGGACTGGCGCGCGGTGCGGGCAGCAGCGAGCGTCGCCGCGGCAGCAGCGGTCTCCTCCCGCGCCCCGCTCGCCCCCCCGCTGCATTCCGCCGCGCCGGGACACCCGCGGGCCGATTCCTCTGACATCAGCCGGCGACGCCGCCGCGCGCCGCCTCGCGCCTCCCCGTACTATCTCGCACGCACTTGCTGTCACCTCTGGGTGACCCTTGCGACCGCCGACTCGGCACTCGGCATCGCCCATCCTAGAATTACCTACACAATAATCTGATGATTGAATAGGTTGATGCTTGTCTTTTTTTACATACCAAGCATTAACCTACCTAAATGTGACAGCTGAGCGAATGTGCCGGTCGAAAACTTAAAAACAAACAAAAACACACTCACGACCGTAATCGCCAAAATGAATATTCTCAGATCCGTTACTCAGTAGGTACGTAGATCCTTGAGGATACTGAGTAGGGGATAGTCAGTAGAGGCACGTCCAAACATTATATTTGGCACATGCCACGTTTTACATTGTAGTTAGCATTCCACGTGACAGGTTGCAAGCCCATCGTCGCTAAAACGTTTTGAAAAAAAATAGGATGTTTTTTCTTTAAGACAACAGACAATATAACTTTACACTCCATCTTGTACTTATTGTACTATGTTACAAAATAGTGGTGGAAGCGTAGCGGGAACTAACGTAGGTTCGAAGCCCGAGGTGAGGGGCTTTATTTAGGACCGATTTGTAATATACTAGCTACTACCCACGGCTTCGCCCGCGTAGTAGGTATCTGCCGGATAAGAGCCGATCAAAAGTAGCGTTCGTAAGAAACGCATTCGCTCGGCCGTTTTTTCGTCGACTTACGTTGCAAAATTGGTCTCTTCGTAAAGCTCTCTTATTTAAACATAATATAAAGCCTATGTCCCTTAAAGTCCCTAAATATTGGTCAAAGATTTTTTCAAATCGGATGTGTAGTTTCGGAAATTACCTACCACGGCACGTCGGTAGTGCACGGCGCGACGCGGAAGGAGAAAGTCGCAACCACTCACCCTGATGAAGACTCTCGGAATGAGTCGAAACTTAGTCGGTGCCTTCACCGATAGTGCAGTACGTGAAAATTCCCGTTTTTACAATATAAAAAAATATAAAAAAATACCTACCCCTTACATACAAACTTACAAACTTTACCTCTTTATGTTACTGTATGTAACATTATAAAGAGTATATGTATCATTATAAAGAGGTAAAGATGCAGACACATATTATAATACTAGATATAGATTAGTATAGATTTATTTTCTAGACACGATTTATTTCATTTTGTTCCCTTACGATTTGCGAACACGAACCGAACGACGCAGTGTAGGAAGGCCTCCACCCGATTGACCAATGACATCATAAAGGTTGCCCAAGACCGTCGTCAAGGCACTCTTTGGGGGAGCCCTACCCAGCAGTGGATTACAAAAACTAAAATAATTGACTTCACTCACCTATTGAGATATGTACCTAATTGATTGGGATGGCTTCGCTACCTCCGTGCCAAAGCTAGCGCCTACTTAGCGTTTACTAGTAAATCGTAAAAGAGGATTGGGATTTAGAAACCCGTTGCACGAATTTAGATAAAAAAGGACAGGGACTCTCCCATTCCAACGTTAGGAACTAAACGCTCAAAGTTAAGAGTTAAATCGTTTCCGAGAAATTAATAGGTACATAAACATTTTTTAGGCACATTAGATCGAGGGGCTACCTCATATCATCCAAACGGCTAGACTGATTTATATGTTTAAGGTATCATTGGATTCGTCTAGGCAGTTTATTATCTGACTGTACAAAACAGCATTTATCATTAGTGTCCGAAACGTCGGTAAATAATTAATTAAAATTGAAAGTGTCAGTTCGGACAAAGTGCCCGAAAATATTGTGTCCGAATCGTCGGGAAGCCATGTGCTCAATCGATGATCGATGTTTTAGGTTAAGTATTGAAAAATGTAAGTAGGTAAGTACGGGTTTGGATTTAGAAAGCCGTCGCACGAATAAGGATAAATAAAGGATAGGGAGTGGAATTAGTGGACTCCCTCATTCCAGTGTTACCTACCCTCTAAAAGTTAGGAATTTAATAGTTGCCAAGAAATTATGTAATATTCATTTATTTTCTTTTCTTCTTAATCGTATTCTAAAACCCACTCAAAAGAGAAAAAAAACTTATATTACCTAGTAATAACCCCTACCTGAAACTCCCTGAAAAATAGATTCCTTGATAAATTACTCGAGGCCGAGCTAAAGGACAATAGACATAGAGAGCGTAGAGCGTTGTGTGCCCGACCGAGCCAATATGACAGCCCGCGCCGCCCCGGCCGTTACACAACAGACGCCGTCAAAATCAGTATATTCAGAGCCTGTACTAGTTTCTACACAAGCAGCCTGTGTTTTAACTACACGCAAAGATAGTATAAGGTTCTGTGCGTACAATACAATGAACCATTCAGAGTGGTGGTGGCGGGGTTGCCTCGGTTCTACAGTGCGTCGGGTTGTTCGCCGCGGGGCGCCGCCGTCAGTGGGTTTCTACGCCATCATGAACAAGCGATGCACATGCACTTCTCTGGTGCGCAAAGCTTGGGCCAGCTCCAATACCAAACCTACTGAGTGAATTCACTTACAGGTTTGATCTACAGTACCTAACTCGACTACTTGAATTCACACGATTGAATTAAATTTAATTAACCCCCTAATCGTCGAACGACCCATTTTGGGAAACCTGTCAAATGAAAAAAAAAACGGTTTTTTTATTGTGAAAAAACAAAGTGTCACTTTCTGCCGCGCCGGGTGTTTATAGTAACGTTTTATCAACATTAATAATAATAAAGGTTTCAGGGGGTAGACAAATACCACTTTCTGTTGGCGTTAACGCCTGCGGAAAGATTGGATTGTATGGAAATTACATTAGCTGTGGAAATGTCACGTGACTACAGCCAAGATTTTCCTTGATAAATTTTCGTTAGCGTTAAAGGAAAACTAAGCGAAAGGTATTTGATGAGACTCCTGGCAAGCCTGAGATTCTGAGTGAATAAAGAGAAATAATAATAATTTGTTAGTTACGTGTACTTATCTTGAACCACAGACTAGTGAAGTACTTGAACTTGAACTTGAACTTTTCATAATAAAATTGGTCAGAAGTTTAAAACATAGATGAAATTTTGAAAAAAAAAATCTGTATTTTTGTCTGTACAAGACATATAACTGCGTAAGTAGTATAGTCCTTAAGTATTTGCTCTATGAGCGCTATACTGCATTTACGGTTATTTTGGTATAATATGTATGGGCATTCCATCAGAGATTTTTAAAATAATAGCTACCTGCAACGCCCTGACAGGGCCGATGTACCTACCAACCTACTAGGAGCTACACTAGACCTAAGCTTAACCATTGTATGTAGGACATTAAGCATGAATAAATGAAATATGAAATATGAGATAATTAATAAACATTCAACTTAACAGTACCTAAAGTAAACATTCGTGCGCGAATGTGTGTAAATGGGGTGTAAACGGGGTGTTAGCTAGCATCTGTAGCGTCTGTGCCTGCTAAGTAAGTAGGTACTACTTGATCGTTTGCACTCTTTGGATCGTTAGCATCCCTAGTAAGTTTGTGGCAGTTATGTATTATGTCAAGCAGTCTACATGATGATAATTATGAAGAAATTTAAATAATGGCTTTTTCTTTCAACCTATAATGAGCAAAGTTCTCCCCTAAATCGAATAAAATTTCAACCAAGATTTTGATAAGAAAACAAACTTACGAAATTAGAATACCTAGGGATATAATAATAATAATAATAATTACGTTTATTCAAAGACAACATGATCCAAAAGTGTTAGTAAGCTTCAGATAAGGGTTAGTACTAATATAGATTTCGTGACATGCGTAATTTTTAGCTATTTATTTGAGGATGCTGTTGCTGTTGCTCGCGCGCACTCTGCTTAACAGAGAGGCAGTCTTTTTCCGCCAGATGGCGTCAAATGTGTCGATGCGCGCGCGCATCGGCGAACATGCCTGAAGAACAACAGATGACCTTCCTAAGTTAAAAATAAAAAAAATATTTCTTAGTTATGTAGGTATTTTGTTTAGTGCTTAGGTATAAACCTACTTAGTTAGGTACTTATCTAACACAAAGTTCGCCATACAAAACGAATTGAGGGTCTGAAGCCGAAAACGGTAGAGTATAATTACATACCTAGTCAAATAATTCTAGAATCTGATTCCAAAACATGTTTTCATAAAATATCGTTAAAAAAATGCTTTTAGGGGTGCTAAAATTATTACGGCCTTTGTCTAATACCTACACTCAAATAAAAAGCATGGCTATAATTTTAGCACGTTATCATTTTTTCAGCGCGGTGTCTTAGGGCCTGCTCAAACTGACACGGGCGGCGGCGCCGCGGTGGCAATCAAAAGGGAAATGATTTTCAAAGTTTACGTGGATGTTGGTACTGATCGGCATCGCCATGCGCCATCTCGTTTTGTCAGTTTGACTGGACACATAATGCAAAATACTACTGTTTGTACCTATTTGCCACATTTTTTCTTTTTATTGTCAAACTGTTTTCTTTTCATGTCTACAGTGTCTACTTGTGTCTGCTTTACCTTTCTGTACCTATGTGTCAAATAAATAATTGATCTATTTATCTTAAGCACACAGACTAATAGAGACACTAACGCATCTTAAGCGTTATGTGTTTTAGCGCCCCCGCCCCTGTCTCGCGTATGCTCACAGAATAAATAATAGTACAGGGCTAGGCTGCTCTACTAGCTGGTTTACACGCTCGCGCTGCTGAGCAGACAGACAGACAAACAGACAGTGTTCCCGATGTTTGGATGTTTATTATTATCCGTAACGACTAGACCTAATTTGGAACAGGTTTACTTCGTGATAACAGTCAGTGCTTACCTACCTATATGTCTGTCTCACTTCGTGTAAGCCAGCCATTAGCTAAAGTTGAATGTCCTTTGATTCGCAATTGGTACGGTTTCTTTTTGGTGTGATAATTCGGCACATGTCTGGTCCTTAATAAAATAAAAACTGAGTCCAAATGCACTTGGCTGATATGCACAGCTAATAGATTTTTTTTTAATTTCTTTATGTCGGTCGTTATGTCAAATGGGACAAGTTTCCTAGTCCGAGTTTACAAACTGCTCTACGCCTTAACGTTTTCCGAATGAAGTCTTGAACTTGCGCTGTTTTATTTGCTATAATTTCCAATCAGGCGTTTTTTATTCCCAAATAATTTAAATAAAATTAGTTAACGTATTTCAGAAACTACAAGATAGGTTACCTATTGTTAAGAGTTAATTTAGTTCTAAGACGTTACTAAATCTAAGTGTAGGTAGTCAGAATGATAGTCAGAAAAAAAAAGAGAGCGTAGCTGTTATTTTTTTGATCATGCTGTTCTGGCGGGATTCTTTTAAAAGCGTACCTACCAACTTATTTAATTTTTATTTAGGTAGATATACAAACATGTCACCTTTTCGACATGGTGCATGGACTCAGCTTAAAGGCTCATATGTGCCTGCCTTTATGTTCACTGTAGCTTCGTCGCGTCGGTCATGTTTTTTGTATGGAAATCCTGTCGATACTATCAACGTTTTCACTTGTTACATACTGAGCATAGACACTCAGGTCTGTGGTCGTTGCTCATTGAGTTGAATATAAGCCCAGTTACCTTTAAAATACGTTCAAAGATTTCCATAGATTTATTTATGTATGAGTACCGTCAACTCAGCATTAACCCTGCAGGACGAAACCTACCTAATGCTTGGCGCGAACTAGACTGTATGTACGGTACGTAGGTACGAAGGGCATTGGTACCTACCTAGTCACGTATAGTATGTATACGTCGTATACTTTTCATGTTATTTTGTGTAGGTAGATATGTACGTACATTGTCTACCTTTAAAAAATACGTAGATATCGAAGGTCAATGAAATGAAAAGTTTTTTTTTCATATAAAAATGATTAGAAAAAAAATATTTTTAACCATTTGGTTGGTTGGTACATTATTATAGGTAATATTCCTTAATATTTAGGGGATATTTCCAACCGTGCCAACTGGCTTCGAACTATTATTTATTCGAAGCTATAGATGGCACGGACCATCAGGCTTTGCTTTCCGGGCTGTGCAGTGACAGGCCGTAACTATTGTTTCGTTTCGTTTATATTCCGTCACAGATACAAAAAAATGATTACTTTTCTTATAACAAGCTAATTTGTGTCTGACTGTCTGTCATTGTTTCTACTGTCTTCCTTCCGTTTTGTTTATTATGAAAGAGCTCGATATCGGACTTTCGAAAGAAAAACTACTTAATTCAGCAATCAACGAAACAGAATATGAATATAACAATAAAAACGGTTCGAAGCCCGTTTTCATTCTTCTGCGTTGCGGAGGATGAGAAAAATAACAACCCGAAAAAAGTTCCGGTTGTAGAACAGTCATCATCGAATAAAATAGAATTTAATGACATAAACCATGGTCAAGTATGTAAAAACAATAATAATAAACATACAACGGTTACATGTGAGCCACACTTGGATCCACTGTATTCTCGTTATCAGAAAATACGAATACCATGGTTCCACAAGTCACCTCTTGCGTCTTGGCCGGCTGCTCGGCCTCTACACCACCGTGGTTGTTCAATGAAGGAACGTTTTGCCTAAGTTAAAGTTGGTATGTTTGAATAGATGATGATTACCTACAAGCTAAATAGTCTACATCTGACTATTCAAGTCCGAACTGACCATGGTCTTTTATTTCAAGCATGTACAAAAGGCAGTACATCAATCTATTTAGGTGAAATATTGGAGGATCCATATCTCCTCTTCATAGATACTGCGGAGCCTCATGACAAATGTCTACAATCAGTGCATGTCGGCCAGTGCTTCCAATGACACTATGACTCTCGAGACTTGGTCCCTAACTATTGACGTCATACATCATGTGATATACTCCAATATAAGTAAATCTATAGAAAAACCGTCGCTATGTCTCCGCCATAGCTCTTATCATCAGCAAATTGAAGTGGCAATGGACAGGCCATATAGCTTGCATGAACAACAAGGGCTGGGAAATAAATGTTCTCAATATTTGACTGATGATGACTGATAATAGTTGCAGGAAGTTGGTGAATAGAGATGACTCAAGGTTGTCCATCATGGGACTTGTTAGCGGAGGCCTATATCCAGCATTGGACTAATTTAGTCTGAAGTCAATGATTTATTCTGTTTGCTGGTGTGTTAACGTACCAATGGATGGGTTAAAATGCTAACAAATCACCCCTCTTAATGTAAACTGCATTGTATACTTACACATTATTGTTACTAGTGAAACCGAGAGCCTGTATATGCATTTGCTGTAAGATGTTGTTTTTTGTCACTCTCTCTAAAATCTTTATCTATCTATCTAATTAACATCAGGTGTTTTCTAACTTTGACAAAATTAACTTGTTTTCAGTATGTTGCTGTTCTATGGAATGACAAATGGGCTCGTGGTATAACATCATTGGAGAGCAACTTTTTAATATGGCTTGTGGATGAAGGTATTTACATTCAGCCTACTGAAAAGACTGTCTATGTGAATCTTTCCGCGGAGTACAAAAAGCTACCATCCAAGGTGTTTGAGGCTAGCATTCATGGAGTGACACCTGTTGGCCTGGTGAGTATCTCAATCACCCACAGTTTGTAGACGGCTACTTACCTACTGATGGACACATGATTCCCCTATAGTATATGCAATGACGAACAGTCTTGAGCCACCTTCATCCACAAGGTAAGAAGTCATTGGTCCATCAGGTGATGCCTTTTGCGGCGTACTGTTCATGGTTACCTTCAATATCACCCTGTGTCATGGATATCAGGAATTCAAGTACTGGTACCAGTTGTGGTTGGGTGTTGACCCAGATCTGGAATAAACATAATTTCCGCCTGGCAATCTGGTTCCCTCAATTCTCCAATTCGTCTTGTCCATAAATATATTTATTTATTGCTTTCATGTACATAATAAGAGGACTTAATGGCACAAGAATCCTATTAGGGCTCTGCAATTTAGTTCGATATATTCGTAATTTTAATAATAAAGCTAATAATACATTATATTGAATGTCGTCATGAAACAGTCAAGTAATAAATTTAATTTAAATTTATAATGTATTTGTTTTTTAGAAAATTGATGAGTTCTATCAGTTTAAGAAAGAGACCAAACTTTGCTGGAGTATCGGAGCAGTTGAGAAAGCGCAACAGTTGATCCTTAGCGCCAGCAGCACTTACTTTGTGCCCGTCGCTATTCTCACCACTAAAACAAATGATGTTGTAAGTTATCTCATAAACTGTTTTATTTAGCTACTCTGCCACGGCTTCGCCTGCGTTGAACACGGATAAAAAGTAGCTCTTACCTACTTCAGCAGCGTTCGTAAGAAAACGCGTGCGCTCGACCGTTTTTCCGTTGACTTACGTTACATAATTGGTCACCACGAAAAGCCCTTTTATTTTAACGGGATAATATAAAGCATATGTCCAACCTGAAGGTCCATTCTATATTGGTATATTGGTGTTTTTTTTTTTTAAATCGGATAAGCAGTTACGTAGTTTACCGCCTACATCCAAATTTACAATTCACAAACTTTACCTCTCTATAATATTAGTATCAATATATTTTACTTTAATTGTCTTCTATTTAAATTATGTTTGAATCTCAAAAGACTAACACCATCTTACTTCCCAAAGCTCGTTCAACTAGGTACTGTTAATAACTATGCCTGTCTATTTTCAGGTAATTGGAGACTTGTACCTTGATTTTAAAGGAAAAGGGCTTGTCAATTTCATTGATGAAATGTCTTCTAAGAGCGAATCTCCCATGCATTCATTCATGGAACGAAATACAGAAGAGTATGTTGAAAGTGAGTCTAAACTTTAATTATGTTCTAAAAGCTGCTGCTGTGTTTTTGTTCTTAACTGCTGGGAAGAAATATTCTTGATCATGAACCGGACGACGAAGTATGGGAAACTCCACCCTTTTCACCTAAGGACCAACAGACGCACTGTAATTTCACCTTCGAAACGGAACACAGCATTACGGGTCATCTATTTCTGTCGCGTATGTATTTCTACTTGGCGGCAGAAACAAAGGATGTATGGTGGTAGGTAGTACTTCTGAAAGAGCTTTTTCACAAAAGAACTGAACTACCCAACTAAATGGCTACCTTTGTGGCGCACTGGGTGAAGGCCCACCTGAGACGCAGTTCGGGTTCAAATCCAGCCACGGGACAAATATTTGTATGTACATATATTTGTCTCGGGTCTGGGTGCTTTCTATGTTTAATATGTATGTATTTACAAAAAAACTATATAAGTAGTACATCAGTCACGTAGTTCCCATGTGTGAAAATGTCCAGCATTATTATTAAATGTTAATGTACCAGATCACGTGACGAGGGGACTTTTTTCAAATTACAGTGATATCAATAACAATCGTTTTCCTTCACAGATTTACGAACGTTCTACTCAAATAGAAGAATCCATCGCGCGTGTTTGCTGAAGCCTGATTTGCCTACCAAAGACTTGCCAACCATGTCCACTGAGATAACTTTGGCTAAGTACAGCAATATCTGTGACAAGGTCCAACCTTTCTATACGCAAGAGGACTCTGATACAGATTCGGTAGACGGCAGCAGTGTGACCTACATAGAGAACACTAAGGATGTCCCCAATAAAAAGTTAAATCTAACACCTTCAGAGATAGAGAAATACTCCAATGAGTATATAATTGTAGGGGGCAGGGAATATAACGTGTTGACCGTTGTAATGAATAAGGCGAGGGATCTTTATATGTGCGAGAAGTATAAAAATGCAAAGTCGGTAGGTAGAGCAACTACAAGGCTCAGATTGTGATAGTCCGTCCACTTTGTTATTTTCTTCGTATTTGTTGACGTGTGATAGAATCAATATCATACTCTTTTTGCGGGTGAAGAAATAGTGATGTTCTCCGAGTTAACTAAACCACGGAGCAGTGGTAGTAATCGGTAGTTCGCGATGAGCGCATAGTTTATTTGTTTGTTTTTTTTTCTTTCCTAACACACGAATGTCAGTGCTCAGATCTTAAGTTTTTGGGATACAATAACAAATGTTATTTTTAGTAAATTGTAACGAAATTCCGATGATCAAACGTATAGATTCTATTGTCTTAAAATACTTAATAATCAAAATAAGTAGGTAATTCAAAAACTTAGAATAAGAGTACTTCTCTTTATTATTTTATACTGTACGGGTTAGAACTAAGTGTCTTGAAAGGTGTCGTTATGCTGGATGTTCGATTCGATGTGTTAATGACGCACTAGTGGAAACCGGATTTCGCTCGGGAATACGGAAGGACACGCGCTAAGTATGCTACTTTATAATATTCCCATAATAGTTTCCGCCGAAACGCAACCTTTTCCGTTGTACAATATGCGACTGATTCCTGCGTTTTCGCGGCGAGTGCTCACACTTTCCAACGCATGTGCGGTCTCCGGTCTCTTATTGGCGCGGTAGTGCCTCTACTCTGTACTAGGTGGCGCTACACGCTCCAATCGCAGGCAGTGCTAATCTCCACTAAAAGATGGCGCCATTGTACTATAATTAGCTGGCCGCGCGCGTAACACTACGTACAAATAAGCCCTCTTATTCGTAATGACTATCTGCCTCTCTCCTTTGTTTAGTGTTAGAAAAGGATAGGGGTCAGATTTACTGACCTGCTAAAGTTAGTGAGTGATGATTATGAATAAGAGGGTATGTGTTCATAACAACTCAACGATTATCTCTCTCAGACGTTTTATTTTTTATTTTTTAGTCTAATTTAATTCTTGTTAAGTTTTTATTCCTCTTAAGGCGTGTTTGTCAAGAAGGAGACTAAAGTACTTAATTTTAAGTATTTCATAATGATCATTACATTGATGAAATAGCGAGACATGTATGGTTGGACTACTTATACATAGATAGTAAAAATATTACCCCATTAAGCTTAAGAGACTATAGCTTCATAATAATCCAGTCATTTGAATAAGTACATAAGTTCGTTAAAAGTAATTCTTTATCGTTTTGAAAATAAAAAATATTGTTTTCCTAATTTTATCATTTTATTTTATATACAAATATAAATTCTGCCCTTACGTGAATAAACTTAATTAAATCTTAAATTAGTCTGTACATTGTCATTGTACGAGGGAGTACGGCAGTGTGTAGAGATCCCGATGTCTTGATGTAAAGACGCATCTACAGTTTCCGGCTATTGTAATGGCTCACCCTGGAGATCGCTATCTTTGCCTTCATCTACGAAATGTGCCGAGGTAACTCAAAACCGATGTAACAATACAACAGCCGGAAATAGCAGGTAAGCCACACGGAAAATAAATATTGCTTAACGACAGTGAATGGTAACTTTTACAGAAGTTATTGTACTGAACGAAAGTATTTAATGCTGAAAACACACTCGTCCACGAACGTTCAAATTTGATCCAAGCTTGATCTAAACGACTTTGGCAGCCTTATTTTCACTGAATTGTATAGAAATGTTGAGAAATAACAACGTTACTACTGGGTGCCCCAGAACACATGTATATTAACCCGAAAGGTCTGATTCTGCCCAAAATTTACGCAAGTCTTCCTAAAAGATATGTCTAATTTCCAACATTTTATTTTTAGGAAAATAATTTAAAATTGATAAATCCTTTGTAATCAGCTGTATATAAAAATGTTTGCCAACAAGACTACTATGAGACGAATTAGATGTTCGGCATCGGAAACCGTACCTAAAACAGCAGATTTTTTTTACCATATAAAGCTGATTTTTACTCACAGCCAATTTCAATGTAAAAAGCTGAATTTTGAGCAGTCGTAAAATTAAAGCTGTTACCTATTATTTGTAGAATAACCTTTCGGAAATATAAAAAGTCTGGGATATCCTGAATAGTAACGACAGATCATGGGATAGATAATATTATACTGGCCCCTTAGACAGCAAGCATTTTCTGTTGGCGTTAAAGCCTGCGGAAAGATTGAATTGCATGAAAATGACAAATGACATTAGCTATTGAGATGTCAAGTGTCTGCTGCCAAGTTTTTCCTTGTCGAATTTGCATTAGCATGAAAGGAAAACTAAGCGTGAGATATTTGTCTGGGGCCCTGTAAGTGCAGTGAATGTTCGCATGCAGAGAAGTGCGCGAGAACGTATGACACAAGCGCACCCAGTGTGTTCGTTCATACGCCTATTATTGGTGCAAAATCACAGTCGTAGTCCAGGGTTAGTGCTAGCGACATAGTTGAGCAGCTCATCGGAGTCCTCGCAGACGACTGGTTTCTCGTGGTAGCAGGCGACGTCGTGCCAGGCGATGCCGTCGTTATACACGTTGTTGAGGATGCTGAGGCAGGATTCTGAGGTGGCGTTGATGTCGAACTCCGCGTTGTCAGGCTGACGCTGCTTCTTGTGACCGGTTTGAGACCAAGGGTTGTAGCCCCAGCCGTTAGGGATCTGTAATAGGGATTTATATAGGTAAGTGTGTATTTATATAATTTACACACGTACTTACATCTTATCACATCATGTCCGGACCGGAGGGAGGTATAGGTATGCAGATTCCTAGTTTAGGTACCTGTGTTTATCGACTCTTAACTGTTTAAATTAAATAAAAAAATTTTTAGAGAACATGGTTTGTAACGTTTGTTGTTTAAAAAATGTATTATTATTACTATAAAAACATTGTGAAGTTTAAGGCGAGCGCCAATTGTAATGTTGTTCATATTTTTTTTTCATTATACCCTCTTGTAAGAGGTATCCTATATTAACCTTGGTTCCTATAAGTATGAAACAAAGTTAAGCAAGTAGCATTTGAGAGGTACAATTACTATCAGTTCGACCAATTTCCAATGTTAACTTAAGGAGTTTTAAGGCAATTTTGGGATCCACCGTACGCTACGTTAGACACGTCTTGGGCACTTTATTTGTTTGCTTCATTTATTTGCGAGAATGATGGTCTTACGTTTTACACAGTACCTAAGTATATCAGTTAAATCTGAAACTTGTTTCATATTATGCTTTCCATTGAGATGTAAATAACACTTTCACGTACGTACACTATTGCCGCTTTGTTACAATTCAACCTATGCATAACGATGCGAGCAGTTACCTACAAAGGTATATACATATTTCAAGCAACTACTGCGCGGTTTTTTGCAAATGCCTTGAAGTTAAATTGTTTAAATCCTGAAGTCACCGTTAAAGCCAGAACTTTATTTTAAACTGAGTAAGTTGAGGGCCTTCGAAAAAAAAATCTGCCTCTCGAGGCTGCGAAGCTGACAAAGCAACATTAAACCTTGATGGAAAACCACTAGCGGAGGTAATGCACTTCAAATATCTGGGAAGCAACATTCGGCATGATAACACAATAAGGTTAAAAAGTTCGAAGAAAGCCGTCTCAAAACACTTGACGAAAAACGCCTCATACGCAAGGAACGACTCAAGCCCTCCTATACATACACTTACAATTCTCGAGGCCAACTCTATTGCCATACGTGTGATCGGGTTTTTAAAAGTAAGTTTGGTCTAGCGAGCCATATCAGGGCTCACGATAGGAAGTAAGTTAAGTTTAGTAGAATTTAGTAGGGTCGCCGTCATCGAAATCGATGAAGAGGACTATATATATATATATATATGTGTATATGTTGAGGGCTTACCGCGTTGGTGGGCGAAATCTTCTCACGGTTGGCAGACCAGAACCAGCCTAGGATATTCTTCGGCTCAAGATCCTTGCGCGATTCGCAGCCTTTGAAATCACAGAGACGGCCAGAAGTCCATATATATGGCACATCGTCTGTAACCAAATTAAAAGAGATTTTAGGAATTGATCACCTAACTTTCACAGTGTCATGTAGGTAGGTAAATTGTACAGATTTTTAGCGGGGAAACGTAGATGAATACTACTCACTCTGTTGAATAAGCTTGAAGATTAGATTATTTTCTTCTTGAGTCTCCATTGAGACGAGGTCCATGCAGTATTCGCGGCAGATGTTGCGTCCATCTAGCC
The DNA here is from genome assembly GCA_958496245.1 of Perizoma flavofasciatum. Lineage (NCBI taxonomy): Eukaryota > Metazoa > Arthropoda > Insecta > Lepidoptera > Geometridae > Perizoma > Perizoma flavofasciatum. The sequence goes on from OY292421.1 coordinate 5,095,504, forward strand.
AGTCTACTTTCTTGTTTGCTAGGCCGGGAACGTGTCCGCTGTAGAAATAGTGATGTCCTCTGTAGAAGAATTCTTTTGGTCCTATAACAAAAAGAAAACGCCTTGAAGACCTGAAGGTGAAGATTTTGACGCCTGACCTCAAGTATGTCGTCGCATAGTATGAATAATAATAGTTACGTGTGCCTACTCGTTAGCGTAACAGTAATAATGAAAATCGACAAGTCCCACCGGTCGTGTACCACCGAAATTACCACGGTCATGACATTGATGCAAACAATAGCTGTATTATAATTAAATGCTCGTGTCACATTGCTCAGTGGAAGATGTGACTCTTACATAATGACGGCGCCCACGCACCGACGACCTTTTCTCGTAAATAATGTGGACGACATTTTTCAAGTCCTGTTCAAATAAAATGACACCAACCAAATTACATAAATTTATCTGTATACGTACCTTCTATATTATGTATGCGCTCAAAGATCTAATATCCCAAAGGTGCATAAGTAAAAATACCTAGGTACCAAGTTCCGGAACTCGAGTAACGATTGCTGCTATAGAGGTATACTCGAATCCAACAGTACGCAGATTTATCAGCACCATCCTACACGAAGGTACTTTACATGTGAATGTTTTGCATCAAATATTGCCATTATTGTCTTGGCTAAACCTATATGTATAGTTGTGAAGTATGCGGAATGGTTCTAGCAGACGATGTTGCAACATTTGCAACGCAGCGGTTTGCGGCGACGACCGGCGCGGTCGGGTAAAACAGATGCGTCGGTCACGCGGAGCGCCAACTGGGCCAAGGATGGCCTACCGGATGCGAACGAGCAAGCTCACTTCCATTGCGAACTATAACAACCCCGTCTATAATGGCTGCTTCCACGAACTCTACATCATAAAGCTACCTTAACAATGTAATTGTAAATTCTTGACAAAAGTAACAATGCACGGCTAAGTTTTTGTGTGTTCGGTCTTTTTGAGCTACCGTATACAAGTCTTTTTACAGTCAATGTTTTTTTAGAATTACTAATATCGTTACTCAGCAAGATTTTAAACCTTCGTAGTAATTTTTGAGGCTAAAACGGAATGGGCAGCTGTCAGATTTTTGCGCAATAGATAATAAATAACAGGCAATTGTAAAGATCAGTAATCAGACTTGATTATGCTGTGAATGTGTTAAGGTTCACACGACCGACAAACAATTATTGAGCAGACCTTGCGCAGTGACAGACAGACGAATGTGCGATTGTTTGCGAACGATATTCCACCATTTTACTTATGTAGGTACCTATTTAGCTTTGTAGTGTATTGAGCTCTACCAGCCTAAGTAGAGTTCCTAGGATGTTTGCGAAACAATGGTTTACGGATTGCATTCATACTTAGAAGTTTATCACAAATTTCTCGACAGAAAAGCATTATCAGTTTTATTGTTAAACAAATAGTAAACCTACCCAAAGTCAAGATTAGGTATGTAGGTACTTATTTAAGACAGTGGTACATCCGTAATTACACAAAAAATAAGAACAATGTAAAGCCAAACGTGCATCTTCTAGCTTGCATCAACCGCCAAGGTTTTCACTGTCTAAATTGAAATCCGCTCTGAAGCTACCAATAACTTATATTACAATGAATTTTAATAGCTACTATGGATAGTAAAGTTGAAGGCCGAGTTATTTGTTTGAAGGCTGTGCATTACAAAATTCTCTTTTATTTTGTTAATTATTGCCTATTTGTTTACATTTCATAAACGTTAATGGATGATGTTTTACGATTACGATGGCATTGCTGTGCAAAGAGTTTACCGCACTATTTAACGTTTGATAGTCCGTCCCTTTCGCTACTTGTCTTGCCGGATAAAGCATTAAACATCGTCCATTTATGTACCTACCGACATGATAGGTAGATAAATTGACTTTGCTTTACCTGTACACAGACATCTCAACAACTTTATATGTATAGGAAGCGAAGTTTGGGACGAGAAAAACATCTTATAAAAAAACCTACTGAGGTGTAAAATATCAAACTTTCGATTCATCGAGCTGACTCACAGTTATTACAAAAATAAAATCCACAAAAAATCCCACCAATAAAATTATAACAAAGTTTTAACCGTTCCAACCGAAAAATCGCAAAAGAAAAAAGTAAAAAAAATAGCTTTTATTAAATTAGTAGGATTTGCTGTACTCGTAGATACCTACCCAATAAAGTTACAACTGCAACAGTCCGGAATGTCCGCTTATGTGCTAATGGACTAACTGATTATCGTTTTTACTGTTGGATGTAACAAAAGCTCTGCTTACTTTGGAGCTAGATGACGCTCTGTGAAAATGTCCAACATTATTAATTTTATCAAAAGAGTATTGACGCAGGGTCTCTTTCATGAGTTTTGTATCTTACCTTATTATGCACATGCCCATTGTTTTAGTAATTTAAGTACTCGACTGTACAAATACTGCTTTAAAACGAATCTGCCATATCGAGAATCTGTTCTAAATAGAAGATACTGTTAAGAAGGGCAGATGCCCTTAACCGAACAAAGATTATTATAATAATGTACGAAGCGTCTTCTAGGCGGCAAACTTTAATGATTTTGTAACCAGTTGGTGACACTCACATTAAAAAATGAATAAAGTAACATTTCTGTACTAACGTACATATAATACAGCTAGAGCCCCTTGAGACTTCTTTGAAATTGATTTATTTTAAAGAAGTGTCAAGGGGCTCTAAGTTTGTAAACATCTACTGTTCAAATAATTCTATGTTCAAATGTTTAAAAAATTACTAGGTACAAAGTTAATAGCTTAGACATAGCTAGCGAAATAATTTGAAGATGACTAATATGGATTCTCAGCTAGGTATTTCTTTCGCCTACCAGTTTTTACCGAGCGATCTTTGACTTTTAGACCCCTATTATTAAACTACAAGTAATTTGGCAATCAAATTGAGCTAACAAATCCCTAAGATTGCCACTTAATGATCCTAATGATCTTTGATTATCTTAACGGCTTAACCTATCATTAAGGCGTAGGTACTTTGCTTAAATTATACTGTTCTATCGGTTGCTATGAAGCCGTTTATGGCTTGAATACCTATTGTACTTTAATGCAGATTTGAAAGCAACGGAGAATAGGCATGATTTTATGTTCCTGTTTTCACTTTGATTGTTATGTGGTGAAGGAACTAGAAATTTTTTACTTAACTTTATTAATATAATACCTGAGAGCTTTTCCACGAAAGCATAGGTACAGAAAACGCATCCAAAAAAGAAATCTTGAAACTTCAAATAGATACGACACCAACGCGGATCCACAAAACAAGTCATAATAATGCCCCCGTTTAGACTAGGTAGGTATATTATTTTTTTGAAGGGACAACCAGTTTACGTATGTTAAGTATCTACAAGCAAGATTACGTACCTATGCACAAATAGATTCAAAACACGTTTTGGAAGTTAAACATCCATATTATTATGATGTAAGGTCCACATTTTGAAACTCGCAACCAAATAGGTACGGAGTAATCGTAACCGGGTTAGGAAGAAAGTGAGAGCATCCGCGTGTCATTGACCCCGTTGCAAGGTCGCGGACGTTCGAGGACGCTGAATGAAAAGACTGATCACTAATCTGTGACGGTTTAGTCTCCCATTGTATTCATGCAATTCCGAATATTGCGACTTGAGCATTTAGTTTAGCAGTTACTTACGCACATGTAAGTAACTAGGATTTGGGATTATTAAAAACATCTGCGACTTTGTAATTTTACAGTCACTTTGACGACATTAGCGACATGTTTTCCTTTTTCTATTGCAACATCCCCTTATACTTGTTGCAATACAACCTATCTAAAAACCATCCTTGAAGTCATATGACTTCAAGTCTTTGCAAAAACCGATTTCAAAAACCGCATTTCAAGTGGATAGCCGTTTCGAGGATATTGGTAACAAACAACTTCTTATATTATACGCATTTACGAGCTTCTTACACGTCACAGGTGCTACCACTATGGCCAATTTGCAAAAGGCAAACAGAGACTTACGTTTTAATGACAGTTTATTTAAAGAAACCTGTCACTAGGCATGACATAAAGACCAGGGTACTAATATTACTACCATTTTAGGTATTGACTTAAAATGATGGTCGCAAACAGGTGTCTTATCCTCTCAGAGATGGCAATTTAAGGATGAGGCAAACGCAGCTCGCAACTTCGATTCGAGGCGCGTCCAAAAATCGGCTTGAATATTGCTATCTCTTTTTGGCTGATGCATCAGGGCCTGCAGGCCCGCACGTGCTTGCGCGATAGCAATATTAGCCGTTCAGAATTTATTATAAATTTGGTAGTGTTCCGTAATACCAAAAATGATGACTTCAGTCAACTTGTTGTATTTTTCACATCGTGTTGTTATTCTGTAACTAGACAATATAAGCTATGTTACTAATCAAACAAGACAAATATTATTGTTTTGAATACGAAACAAATAAGATGAGATATAACATGTCATGTATGACGTAAAAATAAATACTATTCGAATACAAATAATAGCATAATATGGCGGAAATAAGCTCTAACTACTATAAATGATTTTGGTATTACGTTTATATGGGCATCCTCCGCTGGCCTCTTAAATAAACTATAGATAAGTTCAAGGCCAGCAGAGGTTCCCGGATCACCGCTCTTACGACATTGTTTTATGGCATCAAATAACAGAAAAAACCTGATTCGTATAAATTTAAGAAAAATGTATTTATTTAGAAGATCTGTTTGGAAGACCAACCATAAAATTATTAAAAACCGGAGCAGTCAAACTTGTTTAGCTGATCATTCTAGTATTTAAATGTGTTATATATCTCATTTATTAGCTATACGTATTAACGTATTAATATCAAACCATCATCACTTTTGATTCCTTATTTCTTTGCGGGCTTGGTTTTATAAAGTTAATGATTGAACAAGAACTGCAAATATTTGACCATTAGATAATGTAAATTCGATCTTCATGTTGTCATGTGACTCTTGGAATTATTAAGAGTTTTTTCAACAGGAAAAAACTCTAGACTCAAAAATAGATTATTCATAAATACAGCTTACCAAGCGAACATCGAAGGAGTTACAAGAATAATAAAAATATGTTTGCTACGAAAGTGCTACGAGATGCTACGCCGCAATATGCACCCATTTTTGCGTTATGTTTGGCGACCTATCGCGTTATTTTTATACAAATTAAATAATTACACTCACTGCTAGCGCATTTCTGAGGGTTTGGGAGCGAGAGAAATCTGCCAGGTTTCTGCGCGACGGCAAGTGTCGCGAGCACTGCCACGCATGCCAACACCAACCACGCCTGCATCTGGAGAACAAGAAATACATCAAATTAGATTCCACAAATTTATTATTACATAAAAACCACCGTCGTGTATTTCCATCGCCTTATAGTGATGTATGACGTTAAAACCTATAATATAATATTTAAGCGAATGCGTATCGTATCTTTGAGGAATGAACTTTGAAATATCACAAATGGGGCTTTAGTCTGCTTGCTAAAACAAATATCTCAACAAATATACTTAGTAAACAAACCAATTATCTCAGCTTTATTTTAGCTCGGCTAGCATCTCAATCGGCCTGTTTCGATGTCATCAACAAACTGCATGATGATGGATTACGTCGTTTCACATTTCATCATCACTCTGGTTATAGAAGTTTATTAGATACTCATGAAAAACATGGTTCACTTATAATGAGTTTAGAACTAACAAATAACTAATGAATTATAAGTTAAGTCAAGTATTAGTATTACAGGGATCTGGCGGCTACTTAAAAAATGTGTCATGTTGTCATAGTCATATTTTTTAAATTTATTTTTAAATATAGGAATTGATTCACAAGTCATTAGGTCATTAAGTAGGTTATTAAATAATTGTGCACCCTCGTGCATAATATTTCTTATTCCATAATTTGTTTTATGTTTATTAAGCTTTAATTGATTGGTGTTTCTAAGGCGATGTCGGTAGGTCCTTTTTGTAAATGTTTTTTGTGAGTGTATTTTACCTAATAATATATTTTTGACTAGGATGCATGTTGTAGCAAATAAACTTATTTTATGACTACTTTGGAATATTAAAACTTGAAAAAATACATATTACAATCTGATAAGCCATGTTAGCATTACAACTTCTTACAATAGCCGAATATACAGGCTCCTGTCATCGCTGGTAAAAAATGGTAATAGAGATTATCATTTATGCATGATCATCTCACTATATTACTGACTGTTTATTGATTCAAATCGTGAACAAAAACCACACAGATACTATTTAAAATGCCTTACGTAGAGGTACAATTCGTACCTGGAAGTGATAGAGGTTACAGTAATTTTAGATGGTGATACATATGTGTATATAAGCTGCGAAACTCAGAAGAAAGAAGCTCAAGACCGTTTGTCATGGCACTCTGCGGGGAGACCATTGTAGTGGACTTCAACCAGCTGATTGGCTAATGGATATGCATTTACAAATAAGTGTACATATCTTCATTATAATCTAGAGCTACTCTATTTGTAGCTCTCTATTTTATTTACATTAAACAAATCTTTTAACTTTTTTTGAATTTGAATTGATGGCATTTCCTGTACTTCAGTCTTATGTCCGTCGAATGGCTTCACAAAGGTTTGAGTAAGTACGTTTGAATGTATATTTCATGCATTTTTAGGCTTCCGTACCTCAAAAAGATATCACTTCGTTGTGCGTCTGTCTGTCTCTGTCTGTCAAAATCTTTTTCAAGTTGAAATATCAAATACGTAGGTTTACGATCCCTTGGAGCTTAAAGATCAAGCTTCTAAGTCAACGCAATAAAATAATACGGCCATTTGTGCGACATATTTTGAAACTCGCAAATAAATCAAAACCTATAGGGTACTTCCCGCTGACCTAGCATCATGAAATTTGGCAGGGAAGCAAAGTCTCACAGCACAAGTAAAGGAAAACGTCCGAAAAGCTTTAATTTGTAGTTTTATCATTATTATTTTATTTTTATTTTTTGCGATTACAAACTAACACTTGCAGTTGGAGAATTTACGGTGACGTAATAATGATGTATGGGCGATAATTTTTTCAATCCGACCTATCTTTTCGTAAATTTTTAGTAATTCTATAGTTTATTCTATTGAGTAATATTCATTATTTTGTGAACAGACAAGCTTGTACGGAACCCTAGGTACGCGAGTCAGACTCGCATTGTCAGATTTTTTTTATTGAAAATACGCAGCGACAAAAACAAGTACCTATTGAAAGAATACGTACCTAGGTGAGTAAATAGACGATGTTTATTCAGAATAAATCATAAATATCAGTAAATACCACGTTTAATTTATTACAGTGACGAAAACTTTAATCATCAAGCATCTGTAATGTTAATGGGCTTCCAAGAAAATGGCAGCCTCATATTATACTGGTTTAAGGCATTCAATTATTACGTTATATTACGAAATTACATTCTTATTTAATTATGGTCCCATAACTACACCTACCAACAACATTATGCATGAGATGATCGAATACACAATTTTTTCATCACAGAATACTTTTTTGGTGCTACGTCCATAGGCCAAAATCTAATGGTTTAATGGAATCTTTTTGAAATATTTACTATAGTTGACTGGAAGAGATCGGTTCTAAGCGATAAGACCGCTCATTGTACTTTAATAAAAATAATATTTTGTTATTTGTTTATGGTGTACACAATAAAGTATTTTTTCATTAATTCATTCATTTGAAGATATTTCTAGGAATATTTGGGGGGGGGAAAAGGGGTGATAGGAACTGCTCCTTTCTAAAGGTTAAGCAGTTCGACGTTCTGCCAAGAAATTATGTTTTTTTGTATACCTACTAAATTTGAAAACGCAATAATCATCTTGAACTAAATACTTTTGGCAATCGATGTCTAATTACGTAGCTACTCAAATTGTCCGAACAGGCCGCATTTAGTAAAATAACCGACGTTTTTTATTCCAAAACCACATCGTTGCTTTTTTTTTCTTGAAAATACTCAGGTATTTGATTACGAGTCACCATCATCAGGGTAATGGACTACATTCAAGACCACATTACAACATTCGTTACCTCCTGTGTTATTCAGTCAGACAGTTAATTTAAATTATCCTTGTTGTATACCGGTTAGTGTGTCAAGTAACTACGAGGCATGTACTGATGCTATGAGGAATGTATAGTGTACGCAAGTACTTACCTACTAAATATTTGCATACTATGATGTCATGACCGTTAAAGTCAAAAGTAGTTCGATTGTAAGGCTTTAGCGATCGGTGCCGATGGTTGGGCTGTCGGCCAACTGGCGCCATACTTGCTCTCTTGTTGCACAACACAACTTTACTTTTATTAAAACCGATCAAGTGTGAGTCAGACTCGCGAACAAAGGGTTCCATAACACTAAATATGAAACCCAATTTAATTGGTAAAATAATAGTTCAACGTTTTTATGATTGGTTTTGTTACTTATTCAGTAGACACATGTTTTCTGTTAAAAACCCTGTAACAAATACCTACTTGCATTTTTAGGTTTCCAAAGTCAAATGGCGTAAACAGAACTCTTATACTTTCGTTATATCCATCAAATAATTATCAATGAAAATGAGTTCGAGCGATTTCCAATCATAACTTCAGGAGTAATAAAGTGACTACGGGGCCCTATAGCATGTTCGGAAATGTCTTGGCACTTTATTTCGAAAATACTTGCTAAGAAATTAAAACTTACTAAAATACTCGATATTATTTGCCGTTGTAAAAAGAAGGCCAAATACTGTTCTTGTCTTTAAACCTGTTGTTTAAAAAAAATGTATTTTTAATATAACTGCGATAACCTAAGAGAAAATACGTTATCTACTAAACACCTATTTGACCTACTTCTTCACCATAAAACAAGACGAGCAACATTATCATAATCTCCATGTAAGAAAACACACTTCTTACGTAATTTATTTTTCTTTTTTTCCGTAAGACAAAACATTGTGAGAAGCCATTACGAGTACGTATCCGTTCCTATGTAAGCAAATTGATTGCTCAACACAGGATGCTGTATAAGAAGGATTTACTCGTAGCGTCATCGTAAGCAAAGCTCGCAAGAGCAAAAACTAAAATAAATGTACAAATGCAAACATACCTTGATGTACATACAATTAGGGCGATTAATATGTGGACCGCCTTCAACAAAATATCCTTAAGACAATACGATCTCAAATGCTAGGCCGATTCGACGTAAAAAATATCATTTTACCAATTTTGAATCTCCAGATATTTTTGAAATATTGTTTCTAATAAATTGTGCATAGTGTTAAACGTAATGGTTATTCCATTAAAATATATAATTTAGGTGTCCACAAATTAAAGACCACCACTTTGTACAAACATAGGTACCCGGAAACATGTGAGCGATCGTGCAGTAGATAGACTCCATTAAAATACTGCCTTGACACGTATGAGCGTTCCTGGCGTTTTCGCTTTGTCTCCTTAGACAAAGCGAAAACTATTAGCAAAGCAATGGAATAGTTTTTTTTACAACTAAAGAGGCTAACAAGCGTACGGTTATGGTAAGCGGTTACCGTAACCTATGGACACTTGCAACACCAGAGGTATCACTCGCGAGTTGCCGATCCCGAGACATGTGCCTTGAATTTCACTGGCAGAACCATACCTGGCAGTTATGGTGGTAGTAATCCCCGGAAGAGCTCTTTCATAAGGAGCCTTACTACTTCAATATAATTGATTACGATGGATTTGTCAACGAATTATATTTATATTTATATCCATACATATAATTTTCAGCATGGCAATGCAATTTGCAGCATTTTTGGACCGATTCCGTCTGCCTATATATCATTTGCAATGGTCTTTAGATAGCTAGTTGTTTCATCTGTAGTTTTTGAATATACATCGTTGTCTGAATCGATTCTTTATTCTTTATTCTTTATTGTACACACAGATAATACAGACAAAAAAGCTTACATATAGGACATGTACAAAGGCGAGCTTAACCCTAACAAGAGTTATCGTTTAGTGTTTTTTATCGTAAAAAAGAGCTCATCTAGATAAACACTAAAAAACTGGAGCGGAGATATACGTAAAAAATCATCCAGTAAATGGAAATGGCGTGTTATTATTAGTATACGCGCAACTGTACTGTTCGAAATATTACACCTTCCTGCTTAACGTATTAAATTACTGTCCTGTCTTGGATAGACGCTTGTCTAAGGTGGCTGATGACCATACGAGGTGATTGCAATCTCGTCAATAAAATAGGCGTCTGCCATCACGACCGCTTTAAGGCAAGATGGGACGGTGTGCGCTCTCAGGGCTGCGTTTAATTAACTTCCGCCACTTAATATGGCGTTTGAGACCGTATTAGTATATTAGTTATGTCAATTAGCTGAAATTGAATTTTTAAGATACTGATGGTAGAAAAATTAAGGTTTTAATTAACCGCTGGACACGCAGACTTTCCATAGGATTTATTTAGATTACAACGGAAAATATTTTAATATATTTACGATTTGGTACAGTTATTCATGTCTTGCATTAAAAACCTTCCGACTGGCTTCAAGTTCCAAATAAAAGTTTGACGAGCAAACCCATTTCCAGTCAAAAATAAAAACAATCGGTTTGCCGATCACCGTTCGCGAAGCTGGCATCTTCATTGTTGTGGAACAAATGTTACGTCGTGCGGTGTAAAACAATACGCTCGTCTCGATACAAGAGTTCAATAGTATTCGCGAATCTGTGTCCCAATCGCGAATTCGGTGTGAGGTTTTACAATGTGTTTCCACGGGGTTTCGCAAGGCGCTCGAGGCCGGCCTGCGCCCGCGCCGACAGCGGGCTCACGATCCCGCTGCTTCGTGACACACAGAACAAATAATACTTAGTTCTTTTGTAGTACACAAGTTACTCCGAAGACGCAAAAATATTTTTGTTAATCATCATCGTCTCAGGCTCTACCACCTACAGCGGTAACATAGCGCAGCATAGCACCAGTAGAGTCCCCTAATATTTCTATCTGTGTATAATTTAATATTTTGAACGATGTCTGCGGACACTAAATCCAACACTTTGTACAAATCTATCCCACAGCATGTGGTAAAATTAAGACGTGTGGATCTGAGGATTTCAGTCGTAAGCATGTGTTCATGCTCTACAAGATAAAATATTTTGTAGAATCAAGAACTAATGAAGATGTAAACAAAGATCCTAAAGATAAAGATAAGATAAGATAAAGATAAAATATTTTATTTTATGTCATATAAAGGATACAGGAGTACAGGTACGAGTTATTAAGTAAATGAGATTGACAACAAAAACGGCCGCCACTCAGCATTATGTTATAGAAGCGAGCTTTGTGCCACTTAAACGCTGGTCTTCCATGGCGCCGGTAAAGAAGAGGTACCTAGTAAAAAATATTATCACAAGACCTCAGATTAATATAATTAATGAGCTAAAAGGTCAGGCGAAAGCGGCATTTTGTGACCAATTAAGGTTAATTTGTATTCAGGCTCTTGCCCTCATCAGTAAACACACTGAGCTTCAGAATCCATCATTTGTCATGTAATTTTATACGATCTACGCAACGTCTGGTCAATTCCGTAACTCCTGTATAGTCAGTAGAAAAAGTAACTTACAAATCAATTCACCAATACATACAGATTAACATCGTAAAGGACCTGAAGGTGACGTACCTAGTCCATGCACCTGTACTGCTGCGCTCAAAGTGATTGTGTGATTTAACAAGTGATTGCAGCGCGTCAAAATCACGATTCATTATTGGACCGATCAACTGGTATGGAATAAAGGTCCTCGAGTAAGGACTGCAAACCGGACTGGAAGACTGTAGTTAACACTCGCTACAGAAAGCCTGTAGATGGAGGCGTATCAAGACCTTTTTTAGGACAAGTCTAATCACAATTAGTGGACTTTATCTTCATCGGTTGGCGGTGATGATGATGATAATAATGTAAAGTTACTTCTGCTGTCAACAGTACAATGTATTGACTAACAAACATAAGTAGGTAATTGACATAAGAGTTGTAATCAAAATATGTGGGGAGGTAACGTAGGATGGATTTTATGCGTTTGTGGGTTAAACCAATACGGACACGTTTTGTATGTTTATCATAATGCTTTTAGTATTTGGCCTGCCTGTGACTACATTCGCCCGTATTTTGCGGTTACGACCATGCAAACTGCATAGGTTGTTTTCGACAACCATGTTTTGTTATAAAGAAATAAAACAATAACAAGGTTCATATATTGAAGTAATTACGAACTTTAAATTATATAATTATGTCTTTTGTATGACATAGTCCCATACAAAAGACATCAACGCGCGAGAACACAAAAAGATGATCTTAATTATTTTATTCTATTTATTCTAACTTTGAAGACTGTTTCTTAATATTTTAAAAAACTAATTATAAGAAATCGTTGCATGGCTGACTGACTCAACTCACAGACTGAATCGTAAGTTCTAGAGACTTGAGATTTGTAGGGTAGGAATGAACGTACCTTTCTTAGAGTGTAGAGTGCACTAAATAAAAATGTTCCGAAATTGCTTACAGTGTAGGCAATTTCACCCTCTATGGGTGTAGGCCCTACACCCATAGAGGGTGCAGCGATAAGATACTCATAGTTAATAAATAATGTTTTAGTGAGGATACAAAGTAACAAAGAAAAATAGCTAAGGTCCTACACTAGACGGTCTTATCGCAGTCAGCGATTTCATTCAGACATCCATTTATTATTATAGACCATTATTCTTCTTTTATTCATTAGGCCATTTAATCTTCTCAACCTACCTAAACATTTTGCAAAAAAAGCCCTACCACCAACAGCGGGTCTGAACGGTTCTGATCACAAAGAGACGATTAATAATCTCCTTACTTATAAAAATCGTTTAAAGGTTGACTAAATAAACACTTCTGTATATTCCTCTTGTAAAAAACGGACATGTGCCAAATATATTCTTTGAACGTGCCTCTGACTACACCGTACTTGGTATCCTCAAAGATTTGCACACTGAGTGTGGAATGGGAAACGAGCGTTTTTTTTTGTTTGTTATAAATAATAATTCTGTATGGAAAAAACTTAATGCGGACAAAGTCGCGGCGCGTTGCACAATAATCTAATGTTTAAAGCTAGATGCTTACTTAATTGGTATCGAAGCATGAAATCATGTTGTAGGTACCTATTGTATTACATTATCACAAACGAATAAGGAACTTATTCTTACCTTCTGCTAATTGAATGCGACAAGATCTTGCTACAGCGTAAAAATCCACAATCGAACCGAAGTTCCTGTTTCGTGAGACCTACGTAGTAACTATTATAATTAAATGAACACATCGTGAATATTCAACGGCCTAAATGTCGTTAAAAAGGGGTTCCGTGCCACAGTTTGGAAAAACAACGTCGTTGTCTTTGAATGTAGACGCCGCGTTCCATAAAAAGAGTACGAGGTGAAGTGAAGTTAAAAAAAACACCGCAACTCCCATGTAACTATACTTTCCCCCCGCTACATCCTGCTAGCTTACGATGGTTTCCAAATTCTTCGAGTAATTTATAACGGTAAGTAGTTAAATTAATGTTAGAAGTGGTGAATCCAAAAGAGTTCCAGAAGAACTTTTGGTGGCATGCACGACGCGTTTTCTGGTTAATCTGACAAAAGTATCTTGAGGGACTTCACAGAAACTGCCGCTAAAATGAGCCAGGTAGGTTAGATCTTAAAATTCTCTACAAAAGGCTAAAATTCGCACAGGTGGTGATGTCACGGTGCACCATTGTACGGGACCCTCTTGGCGCGAGCTTACTCGCACATGAGCATAATTTATAATTATACTATAATTTTGATTATAGTTAAAAGTACTCATAATGTAGTAGAACCTTGAACCGCTGTGCAACTTTCGATATTTTGTCCTACCGAGGAGACATCAATTGTCCATACATCGTTATCGAATATTCTTTCGAAATGACATGTTACGACAACAGTAGATAAGCCATCGCCGATAATATCGAATTGTCGAAGTAAATCAACTTGCTCAACCTTCAATGACGAGACTTGGGCAAAGTACCCACTGGTATTGTTAGCTGCTCGTGGGACTAAATTTTTGATCATAAAAGTTTGAGTTTATGAGACGCGATCGTATCTACCGATCATAAATAATTAGTCGTATTGAATAAATTTTATATCTAAGCGTAAGTATTTTTGTCCATATAAAAAACCATTTATCCGTTCATCATATTACCAGGCATTCAAACACGGACAGGTGAACTACATTATATTGCTATGACAATAAGGCTTTCCGTTTTTCCATACTTTAAAATAGTTATAGGTGTATAGGCACCCAAAAATAGCCATATGTGTATCATCTAAATATATATATATAACATACAATAAACTATTCAGGCAGAAATAAGCATGTGCCTTAGACCTGTCTCAATTCACTTAAAAAAACTTTCAACAAAGTTTAGTTCATTGAAACTTTTGTGAGGCAAAGGTCAAGTCTACGTCTATTCAAGGACATTGAATTCAAGATCATTCAATGCTTTCTGTTGGTATTTTCTATTTATTTAAAATAATTTTAGATGGCAATGGCATTTATAAGCACGAGTCATGCTCCTTAGGCAACAAACACAAAACTTTAAAGCGTAAACCTCGGTATATGAGTAGACATAATCTGGCTTCTTTTCTGTATTTGAGGAAAATAGAAGAATATACAAGTGAAGTGTAGGGATGCACTAAAAAACGTATTTTCCGGAATTCCACTCCCAGAGCGGGCACCAGGAAAAAGAAGTATATGGAAAAAATGGCGTGGCGTTCTACTAGTGGATTACAAAATATAGCAAGAAGACACGTATGCTGACCGAGCCATAAAGTTCATAATGCACATAAATACTACAGGGTACTTGAAAAGATGCGGGCAGTAGCAATAGCTTGTTATGTAAAAATTAACATAAAGTATTTCGTTAAAGCTTATGCTAGTTGATTCTACCTAAAGTGGTTTAAATGTCAGCAAAGAAGCTCTAGATTTAAATGAAGAACTATCGAATATAAATACCTACCTTTGCTTTTATCGTCTATTTTTAAAAGAACATACACCGCCTCTTTTATTTTTTATTGTTTTTTAATATTATGTTTGTTTGTTTTGTGTCCTATCCAGTTTAGAGGACTTAGTTAAAAGTATGTTTGCTATTTAGCAGCGCATTTTTTTAACTTGTTCTGGCGCAAATCCGGAATTAGATCGCTTGGTTACATAAAATGTTATAAGCAAGGTAATCTTTAACTATAAGAACGGTATAAAAACAGATTGGTGTAACTACTTGCAAAACGCTGGCATGTGCCAAATGTACTGTTTGGACGTACCTCCAACTACCCCCTACTTGGTATCCTGGAAGATCTATTTACTGAGTATGTATCTGAGGATGTTCATATCAATATATTTTATAAAATATAATTACGCGTAGCTTAATAATGCAAGAAGGATTTATTCGGCCCCTTTAAAAATAGTATAGAAATAAACACTATCTCTGTGCTTCCATGGGCACGCAATCGTCATTAGAATCAATTAATTTGACTTATTTTGAGGTCGCATTAAACAAAAACGAGTTTAGAAAATACAAGTTATCGCGATTTATGTGAGTAGGTTATTAGCATCTAAATTGCTAATTATATTCAAAATATGAATAAATTTCTGTACTAGATTTTTTTAAATAATGAACCACTTGGTCTGTTAAAACACCTACTTACATAAAAAACCTGTGCAGTTTTTTGAAAGCTATTAGTAAATTACTTTTTTGCGTCTTGTAACTTGCCCGAGAAAGACCCTTTGCGGGTACGCAGTAGGCACTACTCAATGAAAGTGAAAATATTTATTCGGGTTATTTTTATGTTCGATTGCACAGTCAAAGTCGTAAGACAAGTATTTCTCTGATACGCTTCAACTTAGTTAATCAAGAACAGGTTCTACACTTGTACGTAAGTAGCTAAGCTATTTAAGTGTCATATGAGATATTTGAAAGTCCACATCTTTCAGTCATCTCGGTGGCCGCTGACCTTCACAATTTTAAGTTTTGAAATAGAAACTTGAATTTATCAACTAGCTATTACAATATTCATTTCAATTCTGGCATTCACATACCTACTTCAGGGATTTAAAGTTTGAAAAGCTAAGCAATAATCGATTCCAATCAGGAAGGTACTTCAGTGCTTCAGTGCAAATAACACCCATCAGGTCACCGGCCGAAAAGGCTAAATGTTGAAACCGCCGCCCCATAGAAAAGGGCTCTCGGTCATAAGCTCGGCATCAAGCATGTTGCAACTGCTTACTTGACATACATACAGTACAGAAATTCGCGTGATCCGCGCCAGGTTCTGTGCGTACAGACTGGAAGGACACAAGCTACTTAGCAATTTTTGTGTCAAGTTTGACGAGCAATCACATCAAAAAAACTATTTTGCGCAACCGCGCCCGTCAACTTGTCAGCCGTTACGATAGTTAATTAAATATTTTCTTAATTAAGTTCGATGAAGCTTTTTTTTTATTAGTTTTTTAATCACAATTAAAATCACTGCAATCAAACACTATCACTTCATTGCCTGGGATAAAAGGTGTGTTCCCGGATCATTCCTTGCCTCCCTAAAATTCCTAAAAGTCAAGTTCACTTACCTTTGCTGTTGATTTAAATAAATACACGGCGGGAAAAATCACAGAGTCACTGTTGTAATAGCGCGCAGCTGGTTTGGGCGATGTGTTTTATAGTCGCTATAGCGGGGATGCGGCATATGGGGGGACGGTAGACGCGAACCTACTCACGAACGGTCTGCTTCTGCTCTTCTTCTGATTAGATACCAACAAAGTTTGATATGTCACAATGAAGCTGCAAGATACCATTCGCGCACTGTATCCTTTGGTGCGCGTTGTCCAACTGTAA
The DNA here is from genome assembly GCA_958496245.1 of Perizoma flavofasciatum. Taxonomy (NCBI): domain Eukaryota; kingdom Metazoa; phylum Arthropoda; class Insecta; order Lepidoptera; family Geometridae; genus Perizoma; species Perizoma flavofasciatum. Next base: position 5,112,489 of record OY292421.1, read on the forward strand.
TTTTCCAGTAATCACACAATGGATAGCCATCTTCGCTTGACACTTTTGTTATTTCCTGTGACTTTTTGTCATTTTCTAACACTCCTGATATTTGCTATCAGATAATTGGACCAAGATCGCAACAAGAACTTAAAAATGTTACAACGGAAGTTAGGGAGTCTGTGCTATACAATTAAGGGATAAAAAAAAAAAACAACGCGCTCCAAAGCGCAAAGGCACTAGATCATTGATCAAATATTGGTTGAATTATCTCACTAGCTCTGTGGTAGGTGTATAAATAAATGCGAGACATATACATGATCGACGGTTTTATCTCTGTGTCAATATTTTACAAATGTTGTCTGGATTTTTTTGTTCTCGTAGCCGGTGCTATACGTCACGGTCAATAGACCGTAGACCTACCAATTTGATATTAATTTGAACTTGATACCTCCACGCGTTATAGAGAAAAAGCATCTTGACAGACAAACAGACGGACGGATGGACAACGAAGTGACAAGGGATTTTTTCTTTTGATGTAAGGAACTCTCAAAAGAAACAAACTATTCAGCTTTATTATATTACTAGCTGTGCTTTGGCCGCCCTCAGCCCCCGACTCACCGCGTCGCATCGCCGGCGCGCGTTATTACTTATTTTGCTCGGAACCGGCAATATATTTTTTTAATTCCATATTGTACTAATAAAAAAAATCTACTAAAGAGACTGACTACGACTACCTATACATATGTCTTAGTAATAGAAACATCTGGAGCGCGCCTTTAACGAACACAGATATTATAAATGATCTAAATGATAGAGGCCAAAAATATAAAAGCTCCTTATGAACCTCCCTGTACTCACAATCTCTTCCTATACATGCGTTATTGTCGTAAACATTCCGTGTTTATGAACTGTAATAGTTGCAAACAAAAAGGTTAAAACCTGATTACTAAAATGTTTTGTTTTCTTTTAAAATTATACTAAGAGGTGTTGATATTTTGGAGATATTATAAAATGATTGTCCATAATCATGTGTTTAAGTGTACTCCTATTTAAATAAATAAGCACTCATCAATAAAAAAACATAGTTCACCCGATACTAGGACCACACGGAACAAAAATATCTGTAGAACAAGCAAACCATTGCCATTCCGCCTTCGCCGGGATGCTCATATTCTCACCCTTTTGTACAATATATTATTCATTCCTTCTTCTCCACCTTACCTTAAGCAACTCTTCGAATTCTTACATCTCTCTAATCCTCGCAACCTGCGCTCCTCAGATTCTCTTCAGTTGAAGACCCCACTCCACAACTCCACTTTCTTTAGTAACTCTTTCACTGTGCGACTATGGAACGACTTACCTGTATCCATTAGACATGCAAAATCGCTTACTATTTTAAAAAATGAGGTCTTTAAACTGTACTTTGCAGCTTCGGCAAACTAAGTATTATCATTTTCTTAGCTCCAGTCATTGCATTTGTAGTTATATATTATATTACTGTATTATTTATAGGTATACATTATACCACATTATATTATTTATTAAATATATATTTTACTACCTACTGCAATTTTTTTTTTTTTTTATTGCAGTTACATCACCTCTCTTCACATTCTTTTAATTCAAGTCCATCCAAAGGTTGCCTGGAAGAGATCGCTCTCAGCAATAAGGCCGCCCATTGTATCACCATAACCTAGTTTTAAGATCTTATGTAAAGTGTTTTTTATCCTGGTGTATGCAATAAAGAGTTATCTATCTATCTATCTATCAAACATTTGTCTCGCAGCGGAAATCGAACCTGCATCTATCTCATCTCGTTCGGCTTCTCGCCCACCGCGCCATCGGTGTAGCGTAGACAAGATTAATCGGCATTGCACGCGTGGAGTAGTGTTTAAAAAAAAAGCTGATACTCCCATACAAACTTTCACCCCACATGTCCCCCCTTAAAATGTGAAAATCTAAAAACCTTGAAACACATCATTCATCATCATCATCATTTATTTATGATAAGTATGATAAGCGACAATTCCAATTTCAAGTTCCTACCTTTAAAAAAACGATACTCCCATACAAAATATTCACCCCCGTTTCAACCCCTTAAAAGGTAAAAATCCAAAAACCCTGAAACACATCATTATTTTTTATGCTCAGCAGCTGTAATTAAAATTTTCATGTTTCCAACTTTAAAGAACAAAGACAACAAAGTAAGGACATACAAAGTTCCTTCCCCCATTTAAAGTGGGCATTTCCAATAATCCATTCTTAGCACATGCTTACATTATAAAAGAAATCTACTTATTTTACAAATTTCGGCTTTCTAGACTAAGTAGTTTTGACTGTTCGTTGATAGTCAGGACAAACGATTTTATAGGTTTATTTTAAGGTATACCTACCCTTTAATGTAAGTTTGGTTGTTTGTTACTAAATAAGTCCTACTAATATAATAATAATAATAACACTTTATTGTACTCCACATGATATTAAAATAACAAAAACGGAATATAACTAAAAGTACAATGGGCGGTCTTATCGCTTAATTTCTTCCAGACAACCTTGTTGGTGGTGAACTTCCAGACTCGTATAATACTATACTTAAAACTAAAACTAAGATTGTTGTAAAAAGACCTGCCGCTAACAGCGAAGCTGCCCAGTTTTTCTGTCCACTATCCCCCGAACTAGTGTGAAAACTGTATCCGATTGGGATGACATTTTGTATAGAATCTAGACATACCGTGACCTAGAATAATACAGGCTATTTTTACCCGGATAAAAGCCGTGGGCAGAGGCTATTTACATTTATTATATTTTTTTACTGGAAAGGTTTATTTAAATTATAGTGCGACTTTTTATTCAAGATTCTTTCGAGGATCCTATCCTATCCTATATAGTAACAAGAACTGATGATAGCATCTTTATTTCCGAGCTTCCTATTAATATTATTTCTTGCTGACGTTCTATTAATTTCTTACAAAAGGGTTTTTACATAATTTAGATAATCAATTATTTATACTTACAATAATATAAACGTTACTGACATGACATTGATGATGCGAGTTTATCGGTAACGGACCTCCGGTTGGAGTCATTTATTCTAGGATGTGCGGATTATAATATTACTAGCTTTTAGCCACGGCTTCGCCTGCGTGGAACTAGGGTAAAAAGTAGCATTGTGTTTTCATTTATTTATTTAGACAATAATTTAGACATTATTTCAAGGTACTTTACTGCACAAGTTGGCAGAGTGTTTAAGATGTATTCAAAAGTATATTTGGAAATGATACTAAAAGTATGTGAAAAATGTTTATACCCAGGTATCTACCTACTTTTACAACTTGTCTTGTTAAGGTCATGAACATTATTGATTCATTACTGATAGTGGAAAAAAATAGCAAAGATTTTAGGTGTTTGACAACATAAATGTAACAATTATTGTGAAATTCGCCAAAAAATGGAAAAATTAAAATGCCAAAAAGATGCAAAAAGAAGGAATCAATTGATCATTTCAATAGTTGAAGAGTACAAAAATGGGCTTATTACAATTGGCCAATAAATTTTTAAGTAAATTTTTATGTTAATGATGATATATTTTTATTAAATGATAACATTCTGCAATAAAACTGCTTAATTTCATCGATATGATTTATTATAATTATTATAAACCCCACCACTAGAAGCTACCACACCGTAGGTGCTCAAAAATCAAATTTTATTTTTTGTTCCCATTTGAGCACCACGTTAAAATATTGATTGGTGCTCAAACGGGAATACTTCCAAATTTCGTCCAAATCGGTTTAGTCAATACAAGTCACACTGACTTAGTGTGGATCCTGTCTGAACTACTAATTTATAATAAGCAATCAGCATGTAGTTTTATGTAAATTATTAATGTATGTACCTATTGCTTGAAATGAAATAAATATACTTATTATTATTATTTTTTGTCGTTACGGAGATTATTAGCAATAACAGTACCACATAATAAGTAAGCTGGAACTTCACCTTATAATTTAACTAGCCTGTGCCCACGGCCTCACCCTCGTGGTACCCGGATAAAAAGTAGCCTATGTGATATTTTGATGTATAAGCTATAATACTGTAATGTTTCATAAAAATCCGTTCAGTAGTTTTTACGTGAAAGAGTAACAAACATCCATCCTCACAAACTTTCGCGTTTATAATAGTAGTAGGATTTTTTACATTAAAAAAATTTTTGTGATCTGCCGATGACATAATATATTTCTGGTCAATGCACGAGGTTAAAGCAGCCAAGCAGCGCTTTTTCTTCCGACTCTATATTTACAAATATTAAGGTTTTGAAATAAAAACTTAGGCGTATCGAAATAAAATATTGCCTATATAAGCTACCCAAGCTTCCAATTATTGAACGAATTTTTAGAATCGGTTTAGTATTTACAGAGATTACCCCTACAAAAAAACAAAAAAGCAAATGTTATGTCTTTATAATATTATATAGTACTACCTCTGCCCACGGCTTCGCTCGCGTGGTACCCGGATAAAAAGTAGCCTATGTGTTATTCCGATGTATACCTAAGCTATATTACTTCAACAAAATACGTTCAGTAGGTTTTGCGGGAAAGAGTGACAAACATCCTCACAAACTTTCACGTTTATAATATTAGAAGGATTAAGTAGGATATGAGCTTGAATATCATATGCTAGACTCTAGCAGCTAGAGCACTAATAGTGTCGTGGGTTCAGATCTCGCGTAAAAATGGACTTTACCACCCGAGTGCAATAATAGTGATCTCAAGATCGATTTTTCGATTTTTCGTTAGCACATTTCCTTTAGCACAACACAAAGTTAATAAGTTATTCAGCTAGTTGCGATCGTGCCAAAAAAGGGTGTCTACGTGAGACACAGTTGCGTAATACCAAGTTAGGGAAAAAGTAGTAGGTACCTTTTTGACGACCTCTGTCGGGCAGTGGGCGAAGGCCCGCCTGAGACGCAGAAGGTTGCCGGTTTGATTCCTGCCGCGGAACAAATTTTTGTGTGATCTGCAAATATTTGTCTCGGGCCTGGGTGTTTTCTATGTATAAATGTATGTATTTACAAAAAAATGTATATAAGTGCTACATCAGTATGTAGTTTCCATAACACAAGCTCTACTTACTTTGGGGCTAGAAGATGCTGTTTGAAGAATGTCCAGCATTATTTATTTCTTTACCTACATACTTGGATAGTCACGTGACCGCTTATTGTGCAGGCGACCATCCGCCCAACCAAGACGAATATTATTTTAATACCATAATCAATTAAGTATTAGTAAGAGCCGTGTTGACCTAGTGGGCCAACACTTCCGATCCTTTAGGTCTTGGGTTCGGACCCAATGGTTGTTGCCACTTGAAAAAAATATGCGCACTACGTGCTCAAAACGGTGATGGAAAACGGTGTTCCCTTAAAACGGCGATGGGCTTACAACTTGTCACGTATTCCGCAAAGCGCGGGCTTGTGTCAAATTTAATGTTTGGTCATGCCTCTGACTACCCCTACTTGGTATTCTCACAGACCTACGCACTGAGTATGTATCTGAAGATGTCTATCATGGGAAATGCAGTCGTGAGCGTGTTTGTTTTTTATTTCTTTCGCTTATTTAAGTAGAGGCTAATATTAATTAAAACTAATTTATTATTGAACCACGCACTGCAATGCGTGCTCACAGCACTCATCATCAACTGGTTACCCCTCATCATCATATTCTTATCCTCATCCCACATTACGTGGGGCCGGCACAACATGTTTTCTTCTTCCACTCTCCTCTATCAGCCATCATCTCTGGGATTTAAAGATTATTTTTGACTCGTAGAAGTATATTTTATTTATTTTTCTGTGGCGCAAATGTAGCCCAAGTCTACATAAATAATATACACATATAAGAGTGAAACAAATCATAAAATGACTTATTTAGGGTTCAAACAAAATAAACGGACGGTCAAGTCAAACCATTGATTCTGATGACAGATTCCGATTAAAAAATGTGTCAAAAAGCTAAGATTAGGACCTAACTAGTTTTAGGAGCTCTCTTTTGCACTGAAATGTATTGTATCATCATCGTCATCTTCAGTCACCACTGGACAATGCATCCACTCAGTTCCTGCGACGATGGCATCCATAATATCGCGTCGCGTGGAGGCGTATTATAATTGCATTTTCAATGGTTAAAAGTTTTCTTAATGTTATGTTGTGATGAACAACGATCTACTTGAAAGTTTTTTGGCTAGAATTTACGATCATTATTATAAAAGTCGTTAAATATCTGGGATCCCAGGGGGTGTAGACAAATACCTCACGCTTACTTTTCCTTTCACGCTAACGCAAAATTGACCAGGGGGCTAGACAAATACCACTTTGTGGTGTGACTAGAGTGACTTGGGCTAGACAAATACCACAAAGTGGTATTTGTCTAGCCCAAGGCTTGACAGCTGTCACGTGACATTTCCACAGCTAATTTCATTTCCATACAATTCAATCTTTCCGCAGGCGTTAACGCCAACGGAAAGTGCTATTTGTCTAGAGATCCCCAGGTAAGATAATACATATCTACCTAAAGCCTCATCTTAAAACATTTATTATACATTTTATGAGCAATCGGGTACTTCTGATCTACGTTATAAGTATTTGAGCTCCTCGTGAAAGAACCCATCCGGGGAAGTACTACCACTATAGGTACCTATTACCGAGCAGTAATGCTCGCATTTCTGTATTCCGGTTTAAAGGGTATAGTTGTCTCAGGGTCGGCAACGCGCGAGTGATACCTCTGGTGTTGCATCTGGTCTGCCTACTTGCTTTTTCATTTGCTTTAACATTTTGATGAAAAATCTTTTGTTTTCATCAAAATGTTAAACTTCATACACAAAGGCTATGAAACAAACTTAGACACAAAATTCACAAAGATGTCTCTATTATCCTATGATAGTGCTAAACACCCATTTGTAAAGAAAGATAGCATTTTGTAAAAATAGTTGATCCACAATCTTTACCCACATACTTATTTACACCAAACAATTGCCAAACGCAGCCCATTGTGTTCGAACATTTAAAAAATAGGAACGTTTTGTGGGAACCTATTGTATATGCATTGTATCGCAAAAGCGCACCACGAGGCGCATTTCACGTATGAAGCAGATTTTCAAAACTATCACATACCTACATCTTATCATCATCATCAACACCACTGCTAAGCATGGGCCTTCCCTCATCGAGCAGTTAACCCCGAGAGGCGTCATATTGAACACTGTTCTGTCTACACATCAGTCTTTTAGGACTGATGTTGGCAAACGCGGACATTGTCATGTTGCCTGCTGTGCTCTAATTGGTTAAAACTACAGTTTCGACCAATCAGAGCACAGCAGGCGTGGCGGGACTTACACGACAGTTGACAGAATTGTTTCCTAGTAAATTATCAAACATTGCGTCTCTTGAGGCTGTCTACTCTATGCCTTCCCTAAAGGGTGCCATGACGACCGAAGGTTGCAGAAAGTCTGTTAATAAGGGTTCATTCATAGTTCTGCAAACTTCGGTCCAACGGAACGTGATCATCCTACACTGCGTCATTCGTCCTATACTACGTCTACACCTAACTTGATGTAAGAAACTATGAACACAATGTTTAAATATCACGATGAATAAAAACATTTGCCGATCATTCAAACACTGTGCCGCAGTAGAAATCGAGCCATCTCGTATCTCATTGATCACCTCAGGCCAAATCATCCAGTGCAAAATGAGTCCTATGTTCACCTGAATCAAATCAAGAAAAGTGAACAATGTTTAATAAATCAATATAAATATAACTTCATAGTGTTTGGGACAGTCTCATTTTGACCATCTTACTGAGCTGTAAATTTCAAAAAAGCATCTACTGAATATATCTTTTTTAACGAAAAAAGAATACAGTTCTTCTTATTCTGTCATTATGCAAAACTTGCTACCCATCCGCGCCGGTAGACACGGCCGGCGGTAACCTGATTTTCACGTGAATACGCTCAGATAAACAATAAGTTACGCTAAATCGACTAAGGAATAACAAATCGCAATTTATAATAAAAATCATTACCAACTGCTTACTCATCATATTAACTATGTGCGACGATTATTTTAGCCTTCAAGATCACATACCGAGCCTAGCTCAAACATTTGAATAACAAAATATTATGTTTACTGTGGTGCTATAATTGTAGCGGTAGGTACGAAATGTGCATAGCAATACGTACGTATTAGTATAATACATGGTGTAATCTGAATAAATAATATCTCTTAGGATATGGTACTATATCCCAAGAGGTATTATTTATTCAGATTACAAAATATTAGATCTTTAGCGAAAAATATTTCGAGAAACGCTACCGGGGAATTGCTAAGATAAATTAAATACCGATTGAATAGTATGAGAAGTCAAGCTGACATTAGATAGAGACCGCGCGCTCTAATGAGTGTTGGAGCTAAATAATAATTATGGAGAGCAGTTATAATTTTCTTTTTGGAACCGCCACTGTGCGCTTAGCATGACTTTCGAGTCCGTTGCGCATATCATAGTCTAAAAACCCGTGCTTCTGGATGTATCATTAAAACTTGAGGCGAAGCTCCGTTCAAAATACAACACCATGTTCATGATTCACTCTAAGTGCCGATTTCGCTAACATTAAGATTATCGTTATTAAAGCCTGCAAGGTTAGGCAATGGTCACGATTAACCCCTTCCAAAAGAACCTCCAATCACGTGAATAGGATACACCGTCTTGAACCGGATGAGTTCTTTTAAAATACCAAAGTAAATTATTGCGAAAGAGCCAAGAAAATACAGCGGTTTACTTTACATAGACAATTGCATTGCGATGCAGTGATCAACGCGGCCGCGAGTGTAGAATACCAACCATGTGGCAACAGAATCGCAGAAAAAATCGCCCTTGACGATGCTTATAGGTGCAACAATGCACTGGGAATAAGAACTACTTTGTCTTCGTCTCTGCGTATCAACAAGGGTCAGAAAAGGATATACGAAGATTTTTGTAGTTTTTGTAGCCAAGTTCAGCAAAAAACTAGATGTTATCTCTACAACATCCCTACCGAAAGTCTACTGCCATTCCACACTGCGGCCAGTCAAAATAAATTGAGTGAATTTTGAATAAATCGAATGCACTTTTGACTGACTTGGCAGCCTTATGGTATGCTGAGTTTTTTTATAACTAGGCACGATAACCAATATGAATAAAGAAACCGGCTACAATGTGCGATATTTCAATTTTTTTAATTTTCAGCTCATCGTCATTTTAGAGTTAGATTCAAGCTTTGTTTATCCCTTTGCCTAGTTACGTGAAATCCGAGAACTAGCAACAAGAGTATGTAGATAAATGAAGATAAAGATAATTTTATTTTCAATTTGAAAAGAAACCAAATTCTTTGTAACTTGACTAATGCAAGAAATCTTAACTAATATACAAAGTTGCTCTGCTCTTAACCTTTTTATATTTTACTACAGGTTATTATTATAATACTTAGGTATGTAGTTACAAAACCGTACCCCCCGCACAGCACACATAACATATTACAGCACACATAACTGGGATTTCTTATGTATGAAGTATGAATTAATTGAAAGCAAAATATTTTATCAAGAATTATAGAGTTATTGATGTTTTATTGGAATTTGCAATCGTATAAGTGGTATTCTAGTTGTAACGAACAAATTACCTGCATCACTTTACACACATACGTAGAGTACCTACCTAGGTGTGACGTTAGTTTTGTTCCTAAGTAAGTACCTTGTTATGTTCATAATCGTAAAAGGATTAAGTAGCCAAGTTGTCTATTATTTTATGCTTATTATGCTCTAAGTTATACCATACTATCGTAAAATTCGACTTAAACCATTTTTTTTTACACCACTACGAACTATAATGAGTTCATGACATTGCGCCCTGAAGGACGATGATGACCCATACAACTATACCTACATATACCAGCCAACTTACGAAATATATCTACAATTATAATCTTGCAAAGATTACAGAAACTCCGCAGAAAACTGGAAGTCATCTCGACGTCTAATTTGACAACCCACGACGATGATTGTTTTAGGACAACCGATGCTTATAATGATTGTAGTGACCTTAGCCTCCTTGGTCTATACTATAGCTATTAAACCTTAGTACTATTATTCTGTAGCTATATAAGTTGTTGTATGTGTGTTTATATGACAGTTGAACGCGCGCGTCTTTGTACGAAATATTTTTTTCTATATAAAAAATACTATAGTATTTTGGAAGCCAATGAAGCTTTAAATCCCTCTAGAGTTGTTTACAAAACAACTCTAGAATTAAATATTAATATAAAATAAATGTACAGTTAGAAGTATATTTTCTTCAAAGCAATGGTATTTGAACAATTTGCTAACCGCAAATTGTTTCCCAAATCCAAAGGCTGGAAGTGCCAACGGATTTAAGTCTAGATCGCAACATTGTCTGTCTTCTGATATTATGTATTGTGTAATCGTTACACCAGCTTTTAAACGCTTTTTTTAGCGCAGAGTTTGTTTCAGATAACATCAGTTTATGTCTTCTATGTCTACGCGGACTACTGTAACATGACTACTGTAATAACACCTATTCCTACTTAATTATAAAGTAGGCAAATAAGTATAACTTTATAAAAAGACATCTATATCGGATTATTAACATGATAAAAACTCTTGGGATTGAAAAAGCTCCAACTCGTTAAAAATGTAGGTACATTGTTTTATAAAAGGATAAACAAAAAGAATAACCAGCCTTTCTTTCCTGGCTTGGTCGCGGAGGAACAGGCAATAGATAAAACTGACGTTTCAAAATGATCCTTGTGATATACCTAAATGAATTTTAACTTTGACTTTGATAATACTGAAATATCTGAATATTTAGTACTTATCACGGATTAATTTCAAAAATCTAAGGCCTATCAAGCAATTCAAGAAACAATCTGCCTCATAATACACAATTAAAAAATAATCTGGATGCTTAAAATGAATAAATCGAGGCTAATTATGATGTTAGATAGTAAGGCCGCTGATCTAATTTAGCACTTGCTGATGCAAATGAGATGAGACCTCTATTCGACGTTAATACCCTGAGCATTTATTAATGGAAGCGTACAGATATGAAAATCCTTTGTATTACCTGAACAAATATGATCTGAAATTTGCAGATGAACTACAGTATCAGTAGGTGGGTTTAATTGGCGCAAATCCTTTGACGCAAGAAAAAATAGGAAAAACCTTAATGTGAAAACTATGCACGAAGCCTAGCCGTGGCGACTTGCAAAGCCTCCATACTTATGTTCGCACCCTTTGTGTGAAGGCCGCGAGCTCACTGATATTATTATTAGGGCTTTACTTTATTGAAAGCAAATAGGCATACCTACCCATAAGCTACAGTGGCAGTGAGCTGGTTAGGTATATAAGCCGAAGAATCGAAACCGTTGTTGGGGCAAACGAGTTTTTGGAGACCGCGATGCCCAAGTACGCAGCGAGAATTTCACTTCTATTCTATTTTCTGTTTCATCTCAGTTCGACGTTGTCTTTACTCAGGGTCTAGTGATCGGATGCGCATCACGCTTGATACAATTTATTGAAAAATATAGGCACTAGCATAATCGTTTACCTCGGCGATTAAGTATCGAGCGAGTAACATGACAAATCACTTTGTCTCTATTTATTTGTGGTAAGTATATTAACTTTTGAAACTAATTATTTATTTATTTGGCGTTTGCCATATGAGGTTGTTTGTTATGTTACTACTAACTCTCCCTGGGCGTTACCTCACTAGTAGGTAGTAGGTAACGATTCCGCGTTGAGTTTTTTTCCGTACAAACTTGATCTTTCTGCTCTCGCTAGGGGTGCAATTTCGGTAAACCCTTTCATAGTGCACCCCAACACTACACACCCAAAGAAAAATACCTACCCTGCAAATTTCATGTCCAGTATTTTTACACGGCGTACCTACACGCGTTCGACGCAACATACGTACACTCGTAACCTGTATAGTGTACCTTTGCACACGTACCTACTTTTATCGATATAGACGCGCTGTTTTCTGTCTGATTCGCGCATTCTGGGCGCGTAAAAAATACGCCGTGTGCAAAAGCTCTAAGCCCGTCTTGAGGCAATATCCTGGTTTGTACACGAAAACAGTACGACAGCTGATAAGTTGTGCGCAACCAACTTCGTGTAAACCAGAGAGCTACCCTTCACAGTTGACACTCGATACAATCTCAATTCAATTCTAATCAAACCATAATCAAGAAGTGAAGTGAAGTCAAACCTGACATTTCTATCACAAACTCTATTCCAATCTCGAATGTCAACGTCGAAATCGCATCAAAAGTGCCTACCTACCAATAAATATCGTAGTCAATCTCATTTAGTTCCATAAAATTCCACCTTATACTAATTATAATCGTGCGCTACTAATTATGATACTTGCCTATTGCAATGAAGAGTACCAAATTGCACGAATTCGATCCTAATCCCAAACTATGATATAATTGAGTGTCAAGTGTAGCCCTCAGGCAAGACAATGCGCGTAGAAGCGCCACACTTTTTTTATTTCCTACACATTTTAACTAGATTACACATAGAGAGAAAATAATCACTACGTTTAAAGATTACATCTTGATTACAATAGCTATAATTTAATCCGTTACATTTAAATGTGTCCAAGCAATTCGGTAACAGTTTCTATTCACCTATAAGCGCTTGATGGTTAGGCCCCAGGTGTCTCATTCAGAAAAACTGATGAGAGATGGCAGATTATTTATAACGTTTCTAGTTTCTTTCTTTATTTTTTCTTCTATAACCCTTCGTTTTGTTAAACATCATTGACAGTCGATAGTCGCATGCTGCAAATTGGTTGTCCTCGTCCGACGAGGCTACCGCAGTCATGAGCGGTTAAAAACAAATTGAGTTCTGTGTCGATGTTTCCTCGTGACCGCACAAATGTCATGGACACTTTCCTTTGAATAGCGCTGCTTCGCGCAACGCAGATACACAGCACACTGGATACTTTTTAGGGTTCCGTACACGAATAGTATCGAACGGGACCGTACTAAGTCCGACGTCGTGTCTGCCATGATACTATCATTTTAAAAGTATAATGCAGTTAAACATTTTAACTGTGCAAGTTAAAATGTTCACAGCAAGTTCACAGTAGCTTTTCCAGAGCAAATGGAATTATCTGCTCCCTACCTCTCTAGGAAACAGGCGTGAATTTATGCAAATAAACATTAAATATAATACGTGCTAACCGATACTATACATACTAATATAAATGCGAAAGTTTGTGAGGATGGATGTTTGTTACTCTCTCTACAGTAATATGGCTTATACATCAGAATAACATATAGGCTATTTTTTATACGGGTACCACGCGGGCGAAGCCGTGGGCATAGGCTAGTAGCTGTATATTTTTAAAGCTTAAAACTTGGCAATGAATGGAGGTGTTCATATAAAACATGTTAAAAAGTTTTGTATAAACACCTAAAAGTTTTGTTATACCTAAGTCGGAAGACGTACGCTGCTCTTTTAGATAGATATCACTACAAAGTACAGTACATTATGTACAAATTCAAACATAAGCTAATTACTAAAATACAAATTGTTATCATTATCATCATCAGCCTATATTAATCCACTGCTGGACATAGGCCTCCCCTAATGAGCGCCATAGCGCCGTCTTCAGCTTGCCGCATCTAGCATCTGCCTACAGTCTTTGGCAGATCGTCATCCCACCAATAGTCAATAGCGACAACGAACGGTCTCAACCCATCCACTGACTTCCACGGCGAGGTTTTTGTCGTTCTCAGGAGCAACAAAATGAATTAATAAGATTTGATACAAAAATGTATTAAACTGAAACTTGTTAACATTACATGAACTGATCACATTCAATCAAATAATAAAATTGCACACGCAATAACTTAGTCAGGTTATATAAACATATATTTAATTTGATAAGCTTAAATTTTATTCTCACGTTGAACTAAGAAATACATTCAAGGTACATACATTTAATTCTACAATTAGTTTAAAATTTATTATGGTGTTCGGTGACATTATACCGATTAACCGGGTTAACTTTGCAAGTGATTTTGTACGATTCGATCATTTTCACCGAATCCCTCACAAGTATCGTCGATCGAATCGTGAATCTGTGTGAAAAACACACGTTTGCATCACATAATGATGTATTAAACGCCAGATACAAGCGATAGTGCGTCTTATCCGTCCTGTGTTTAAGCTTCACTTCGACTCGGCCGGGTAGCTTGAAGCCTTTGCGACTGCAGTTTATGAATTCGAACTCGTCGTTGGTAACGTCCTTGTTGTTTTCATCGCGGATGCTCATTTGCCAGTTTTGCGGCGCACTTGGACTGAACTTCACGTTTTTTTTCTCCGTGTCTAGATTCACGTTGAAATAAATAATCAAGTTTCCACACTTTCTGTTTATGAACAGATCATTTTTGTAGAGAATTAAATTCTCAGGCTCGACGAACTTGACTTCTTGAATTCTCACTTTGAAGTCTTGACACACGTTTTTAGCTGTATTTATCAACTTAATGCTGTGGTTATTTGTGTCCGCTACATAAAGGTACTTTCCATCGCTGCTTAGTGACAGACCCGAGGGCTCACTGAACGTAACTGAGTCGGTTGTTTCAACTTTGAGGAATTTCAGAGTCGTCACCTTCTGCGTGCTGATGTCGACTTTCTTTATCTTGTGGTTGTAGGTATCGGCTACATAAAGGGATTTGGTGATTTCGGAGTATGCGACACCCAATGGATGCTGGAGTTTCGCGTCCGTGCCTATGTCGTCTGTGTCCCCGAACGCAAAGAGATTCTGAAACAAAATTACATTGTAAATCAATTCGTCCACCTGAGTGGAGAAAATGTATGGGGCTTTATCTTCCCCACCAAGTCTTGGGGGAGCGAAGACCACTAGCAGTGTCTCCCTCTCTCCTCACACAGTTTCAGTGGGAGACACTGGGGAAGCCAAGTATATGGGGATGAACTGATGACATCTTGAAGATAGAATATAATAAAACGATTATTTGGCACAAACAAACAAAATACTTAGACCGTCAACTAAATGTAAACTTAAAAGTTAAGTGATAATCAATTTAGGGGCTTACAAAGATTTTTTAATAGTTGTTTAACTAACCACGGCTTTGTTTCTTTCTATTATGTTCAAATTCGACAGTAGAAAACCAAACACTGTTTAAAAATCCCAAAACAGTAACGAGTGGTTAGGTCCTGATCAAAGCTTTTTGATGCATGTTAACAATCGTTATGCCATCTTTAAAAAAAGTTGTTGGACCTTGCTAGATTGTTTTAAGCCTAGTAGTTTTCATGAAACATTTTATAGCCTTAATCGTTTTTTTTGTACAGACCAGCTGTTTAAAGAATAGTGGGAATAATATTACAAGCAATAATTAATACCAAGGGGTTCCGATCGCCGCCACACAGCGTCGAAACTTGGCCTGTCGTGAGGGCAAGTCTCCGTATGGAGGAGCTTTCAGAGTCGGCTATGAAAATCTCCGGGTTGGTACCTGGGAAGAAAGAAAAAAAAGGTATGAGCAATAACTTACCTAACGACGAATCAAATCCTACATTTAAAAATAAATTAAAAAATATATTTAATGTTAACTTTAATAACTAGTAATTAATTATTTTTTTATTTCTTATTATAAGTGAACTATGTTCTTAATGAGTAATAAACTTCTTTAACCATAAAAATATTCTACAATCAACATAAATACTTAACCATAAACTATAATACATAAAAAGTAAGTAAAAAACATTATAAGTTGTCAAGTTGAAGTTTTATGGCGATAAAGTGTTGATGATTTTGTGAAGAGGCACCTATCCAAAAAAAAAACAACAGGAACAAAACAAGAAAGGTATTTACAATATAAATACCATTTTCGAATCGAATTGGGTTACAAAATAAGAGTTCATAAGCCGAATGAATCACTCAGTCACGAAACAATTTGATATACTTAGAAGCTATGATTTGTTACCAGATTTCAGGGTGAGTCCTGAAGGCTGCGCAAACGCCGCCGCGGTCGGGTACGAGCTGTTCCTCGCGGCCTCCGCGCCCGACCCGGCGATACACACGCACGTGCCTGCACAACATAAATATACCATAAGCTACCTCCGCCCATGGTTTCGGCTGCGTAGTGCCCCAAACTACCTGCAATAAATGCCTGAGAAGCAGAAGGTTGCGGGTTCAATTCCCGCCACGGGACAAATGTTTGTATCTGCAAATATTTGTCTCTGGTCTGGGTGTTTTCTATGTATAATATGTATGTATTTACTAAAAAAAATGTATAAAAGTAGTATATCAATACAAGCTTTGCTTAATTTGGGACTAGGCGAAGCTGTGTGAAAATGTCCAGCATTATTTATTTATTATTTATTTAACTAAATTATTTAATACAAAATGTAAAAATTCCCAATGTGTTTGCTGCTGTCTATAGCAGCTCCCTCTAATAAAGCCTGTCTAAAAACCATCCTAGAAGTCGTACAATTCAATTTTAAAAAGCCGCAACTAGTTGGGATTTTTTAATATAGTTATACCATGATCTACAGATTTAAGATGCTTCGCTCGGATCGGGGACTATTTGAGATCAACATAATTATCCTCTTTTATAACTTGGGGTTCTGCAAATACCATATTTTAAATAGGACCCATTCGAAAGTAGTATATTGAATTATAAAGCGATTTTTTTACCTTGGGCCTACCAGTATGATGTAGACCCATACATAGAGAGTATGTAGACAGCGGGGGTCTAGAAAAATACCACTTTCTGTTGTCGTTAACGCCTGCGGAAAGATTAATTTGTATGGAGGTGATATTAGCTGTGGGAATGTCACGTGACAGCTGCCAAGTTTTACCTTGACAAATTTGCGTTAGCGTGACAGGAAAAGTAAGCGTGAGGTATTTGTCTAGACCCCCCTGGGTAGCTAGGTATACCTTCAATTTTCGGGAGTGGTCTAGTTAGCTATTTTAACCGTGGCCTACCTTCAGTATAAGTCTTGTACTTCCACCAGATAGTGGTATCCAGGAAAAGCGCCCATATCTGATGAGATCCGGCGCAAGCGATCAAGAGCACGCGTCGTTTGTTGTCCGATTTATCTTTTTCCGCAACTTTAAGCGGATCTGAAAAATATAAAAGACTAGAGTCAGATGAACAACCACGTCTCGTTTGCGTGAAGAGTTTTACGCACAAAGTTCAAGGCCCCAGCTGCAATCTTCAAGGACCCTCACGGAATCTATTATCACCATGTGACTGTTGGGTGTAATATCGTCAGAGGTTTTCAATTGACTTCTGTGGCGCAGAGGGCGAAGGCAAGGTTGCGGGTTCAATTCCCGCCGCGAGACAAATGTTTTTATGATCTGCAAATATTTGTCTCGTGCCTAGGTGTTTTCAATTAATATATGTTTTTTTTTTAAGTATAGAATAAGTATATCAGTCATAGGCTAGATGATGTTGTGAAAATGTCCAGCATTATTTATTTATTTAGAAAAAAATGCCATGAGAACAAGGATATTTTGTGTAAAACAGCATAAAAGAAGTCAGTGAACGAAGAGCAAGACCGTGAGGACACTGAGTGCAATATATATAGCATAAAAGACGCGGTAACATAATGGCATGAGAACAAATATATTGTGTGCTAAATATCATAAAAAAGCCCGTGAACGAAGATAGTGAGCTTGAGGATGTGGGTGCAAAATAGCTTACCTACCTTTTTCTTCACCCGCTCTATCTTTGTCGCCGTTCTGTCCGGGCGGTGGTGGCGGCGGGGGCGGCAGCGGTCGCACAGACATGTCCATGTCGGGAGTCGTGTATAGAAGGATGTCCCAGGGGGAAGAGAGCGCTTGCAGCGCTAGACATTTGCCACCTGTAAAAAAGCATTACAGCTACAAGTAGCGACACCTCTCGCCACATGGCTGAGCTACGTTACATCACAGCAACGAAGAGCTACCACAGTCAATACACAGATGGCATTGCATCGGAGCGTCTAGATCGCGCAAGCGAAGTTTTCACTCAACTTGAACATATATAATACCTCCGACAAACAGCTGTCGGTCCTAGGACCCCGGGCAAGTGGATCAGATGGATCAGCTCGGTGGAAGATCTTACCCTTTGCTAATACTCGACCGCATAGAGGTTTTTTTATATAAACTTCATCTTACCGCTGCAGTCTGTAGGGGTGGAATTTAAGACACTCCTTTCTTAGTGCACAACTTAGAACAAAGAACGTATCCTGTAAATTTCAGATCTCTAGGACTTACGGTTTAGACTGTGCGTTGATTATCAGTAAATGAGCGTGACGCAACGGATTTATATACATGCTAGCAACTGCGAACGGCTTCGCCCGCGTGGTCCCCGGATAAAGAGTATAAGCTATATTACTGTACAGTTTCATCAAAATCCGTTCAGTAGTTTTTGCGTGAAAGAGTAACAAACATACATCCTTACAAACTTTCGAGTTAATAATAGTAGTAGGATTTAGAAAGATGAGTAATAAATTAGTTTTTAAAGGATTACGTATTTGTTTCTCAAAGCGTTGCTGATTAAGGTAAAAAAAAACGTGCATTTGTCTTTCCGTTAAAATGCAATGCCTTGTTTTCTTAGCGGCAGTTATAGGCAATGGTTCACTCACGCTTGATAGGAACCGGCTTAAATATATACTGATAAAAACAACCCTCCATCTTACCAGTATCGCCACAAGCACCTTGTTCCCCAGTTCCGACCAATATTTCCACTGTTTCTTCATCCAAGTGTATAGCGCGCACTGCGTGGTTGTTCGTATCGCACACCGCTATCACGTTACTTGACAGCCAGCACAGACCTTGCGGGGAGTTGAACCTGGGGTTTTCTGCGAAGAAATATTTACTGTAGTGACAGATTAAACAACAAAAGGAAATAATCGAAGGCTGATAAACAGCGTGTCTAGATTAATACCACTTTCTGTTGGCGTTCACGCCTGCAGAAAGATTGAATTGTATGGAAATTACATTAGCTGTGGAAATGTCACGTGACTGCTGCCAAGTTTTACCTTGACAAATTTTCGTCAGCGTCAAAAGAAAACTCAGCATGAGGTAGTTGTCTAGACCCCTCGAAAGGAAGAAGTAAACATGGCTACATAATGTGGGATAAGGCCAACAACCACTTTCTGTTGGCGTTCACGCCTGCGGAAAGGTTAAATCGTATGGAAACGACGTTAGTTTTTGAGATGTCACGTGACTGCTGCCAAGTTTTGCCAGGTTAAGGAAATTTGCGATAGCGTGAAAGGAAAACTAAGAGGTGTGAGGTATTTGTCTAGACACCCAGGTCAAGGATATAATGTCAACACTTACCTACTTACGCACTGTACATAATACAACTGGCATTTATAATTTATAATTATATATATAATTAAATTTAGTTAAATCTTGTAGTAATATTATTATTCTTCTTCCATCACTTCAAACCTCTTTTATTTTCCTTAAAGTAATTATTGAGGCCCGCTATACAGGCCTATTATAAACCTAGTTCGGGGAACAGAGCTTACTCATGGTACGACTTTGTGTAAGAACCTCATTGTTTAGTTATTTTTAAGAACCAAATGTTAAAAATTGAAGGCAATAAAGCATTTTATATACAACTAGCTTTTGCCCACGGCCCGCGTGGTACCCGGATAAAAAGTAGCCTATGTGTTATTCTGTATAAGTTATATTACTGTTAAGTTTCATCAAAATCCGTTAAGTAGTTTTTGCGTGAAAGTGTAACAAACATCCATCCTCACAAACATTCGCGTTTATAAAATGAGTAGGGTAATATGCTAAGCTTACTGCCGTCTTTGAAGCCGGGCTCGGGGCCGCCGATTGTTTTGAGCACTACCCCGGAGCAGTCGGTGAGCACGACGCGGTGGTGGCCCGTGTCGGATATGGCCAAGTATGGCTCCTCAGCCCGACCGCGGTAGTACGGATTCGGTGACACCTGACATATTTATTATATTTATTCATTTGGTCTACCTGTGACCAATCATACTATCCATAAATAACAAATATACTATGGTAAGTGATTGCACAACCAGTTATAGATGGACACTGCATGCTAAAAAATAAAAAAAGGATAAACAACTTAAGTAACAATAAAGAAAGAGACAATCGAAGTGAAAATTTCACTACCTAAAAGCAAGATATTGAGTAGGTACCTACAGTGATAAAAATACATAATGAGCAGTATTGCCAGCCGAGTCCTGACAAAAGTAACCTCAAATAGATAAAAAAGTAACCTTTTGGTGTTATTAATAAGGTACTGAAAGTTGATAGACAGATGTTGGTTGTATTAACTCACAGAAAAAATATGTTGTGTTTTCCATCTGAAGTTGCATTTCACGAATTATATTTTTCAAAACCAAAAAATAGAAAAGGAAAAAATCCTGTTCTATTTTTTTGCCAACATTGTAAAAATATGCAACAAAGAGCGCTACTATGTTCTGTTTAAATTTATATTCAAGTAAAAAATTAAATACCTACCTATGTAATACTGCGAATTCCAGAAAATCACCTAAAAGTAACCTTTTGAGTTGTGAAACCTATAAGTAACCTGACGTAGTTAAAAATCACCTAAAAGGTTACAACAATAACCTTCTGGCAACGCTGATTATGAGTTTTACAGTTTTTACAACTTGGCGGTGGTGAAATTGGCAACTAGACTCTAAACTTATCAACCTATTTTTAGGAAATTGATAATCTACATTGTTCTTAATTTTGACACCACAAACTGGATATGATAATAATAAACACAGAATTTAAACTATATTCAATTAAATTTTATCATGTGCCAGACGTTATGTTTGGACGTGCCTCTGATAACCCCCTGCTTGATATCTTCAAAGATCTTCGCACTATATCATCATCGATTTAGATGTCGGCGATTAAACCTTTAAAAAAAACTACGCATTAAGTATGTATCTGAGGATATCCATTATATAAAGGCGTGAACTTGTAAATATATAATTTCTTAGTACAAACCTTACTAGGAAAGCATAAAAACTCATCATCCTTGGCCTTCAAATGGCCAGTGGGTGATATGGGCAGTGACTTGGGACTGACGAGTGTGCTGAAGTGCTTCAGAGCGGCGCCTACGTACTGGACAAGCTGCTCCCTGTGACCTTCCCCC
Source organism: Perizoma flavofasciatum (assembly GCA_958496245.1). Classification (NCBI taxonomy): domain Eukaryota; kingdom Metazoa; phylum Arthropoda; class Insecta; order Lepidoptera; family Geometridae; genus Perizoma; species Perizoma flavofasciatum. Next base: position 5,133,687 of record OY292421.1, read on the forward strand.
GTAAACACGAATATGGGTTTGTTATTGGGCCCTGAAAATAAACATGCAATTTTTTATTTTATTTTAACACTTAACAGACACATAATTACATAGTTTTGACCCCACAGTGGGATTTCCTGTGGTGTGGGTATAAGGAACTACGAGTACCATGGTACCACAACACTCAAGACTCGAAACAAATATCTGCAGAACATGCAAACATTTATTCCGTAGAGGGAATCAAACTCATCTGCAACGAAACCTCCTACTACCAAGCCGCCATCTTATTTTTTACTCCCGACGATAGGAGATTTACCATTATAAGAAGATAGTTCAAGCAGACAGGTTGCCTCCTGAAATAACAAGGTGGATAATTATTTTTGAAAAAAATGTTAATTATGGTTATGTCGCGTCATAAAACCTATAATATATTTAATAATAATAATATTGTATTGTATAAAAAGGCCTCTTAGTGTTAGCTTCGGCTCCACTAATGCACATAAAGGCTCCAGGTCTTTACCTGTACCTGGTAAGCCTGAGATTTTAAATCAATAAAGAGGAATAATATTGACTTATACAACTACTTATATATATTTTTTTTAGATGAGCTGCATGCTAATTGCTTATGTAATAAATTATGCAAAGCCTTATGTTGTTGTTTTTTGTTAACTGTTCTTCACACATTGGATGCAGGGCCTAAAACTCTGACAGTGATAGCTCATACAATCCTTACTATGACAAATAAGCCCAAATGCCTAACCATCAAGTCTTAATGTGATTTAATCCAGGAAAAGATATCAATTGATTGACAAAAGATGCAGTTGAGGACACCATGGCGATGTCATATTATTATCATCAATTGAATAGTGGTATTTGAAATGTTTGCCTGAATTGGATGACTATAAGACTTCACTTTCAAGTTTTAAATTCATATAGTTTTTAAGTCGATGTTTCTATTGACTTTGACTTTGATGTTTAGGCCCCAGGTCTTTGAAATAAGTTTATGATCCATACCTAACACCAGCAATGTCGGCCAGCATCTGATCCCCAGAGCTTCCCACATGCAACTGTCCGGGTCGTTCACAACAGGATGTTTTATGTTGTATCTTTGGACAGCTGCCAGAACACTGCCGGAATTTTTCTCATTTGAAAACTTAGCGCAATGGACACCAATCTGAAAATATGTTTCACAGCATTTTATATTTAATTATACTTTATTAGGTTAAGGTATTGTGGTAATCCAAAAGCATAAGTTTTTAGCTGATATTTTGTTAAATGTTTTTATATTTGGTTTATGCATTGTCAATGTCTAGATCTGTGTGCCGAATAGCAAAGGCATCCTCCTTCCTTCCTTTCCTCAGTTTTGAGCTTAGAAAACAAAGGCCAAAACAGAGTTAGATAAAATAAAACATACATTTAAGCAATCATGCGCTGAGGAGACGAAAATAATAACAATGGGATAAGAACTTGTTAGAAGATAAAAATCATATACATATAAATGTGTTTACTTTTTGTAAAACATTTTTATATGAGAATTTGCTTGACAATCTCTTAAAGCCTTGAAGAATGGTCCTACATCACCTCAATTTACCGACCAACTTTTGAAATGTCTTCAGTCCATCAGAGGACCGTTCTCTACCCCAACGGATGTTGGTTCTGCGAGCTATATGGCCTGCTCATTGCCATTTCAAATTCATTCAAAGAGCTATTACTGCGTTGTAGTTGATTTGTTAGGTCAGTAGTGCTGCTGGTTAGTATTATAATGTATTACAATTTCTTAGTACTTACCTTATTAAGCAAGCATAAGAGCTCATCATCTTGAGCCTTCATATGGCCATAAGATGAGATGGGTAGTGACTTGGAACTAGTGAGTGTTAATTCTAAACTATTTTGGTGACTTATAATGAAGATTTATCATCTTACCACAACTAAGCCCTTGTCGACGGGATAAATAGTTTCCAAGTGAGCCAAGTCTGGCAGCACATGGTAACAATTGATGCAGCAATATGTCCAGAAATCCAGAACCACCACTTTGTCTGAGCAATTCTGAGATAGAGATATAGCTTCAGATACATTCACCCATTCCAGATCTGAAATAACATTAAGGAACTATGAATATTGCCTATGTTCATAAAAGTTTTCAAAATTTCATTTGGACAGTTTTTATCATCAGTGACAACCTCTGTGTCAGAAGGTTGCAGGTTCGATTCCCGATTGGGACAAATGTTTGTATGATCTGCAAATATTTGCCTCGGATCTGGGTGTTTCCTATGCATAGTGTATGTATTTACAAAAAAAAATGTATTTAAGTAGTATATCATTCTTGTAGGTCACATAACACAAGCTCTGCTTACTTTGGGGCTAGATGATGCTGTGTGAAAATGACCAGCATTATTTATTTATTGACACCAAAAGTCGGAAAAAATTATACATCAGACTACTCTGTCAGTGAGAAATTCCAAAAAAAACCCATTCAGAACCCTAGGACCAATGTTTAAGCTGTTTGTTTGATTGATAATTAGTCAGTATACAGGTCAAAAATATTATTTACAGCTTTCGAAACTAAAATTTTAAACTTAGCTGAAAGCGGCAAATCAATTTTCATTAAGCCCAAAGAGATAATTGGAGAGAGCTTAATTAACATAAATTTGAATTCCTTACTGTTCTTGAAGTCGTCTACAACAGAAACGGTACCCCAAACTTTCTTGATATGGTTTGTGAGCAAGGTTTCACGTTCAGAGTCGGACTCGGCTCCATTCAATAGATCGGACAAATCCATACACGCCTGAGCAACATAGTCTAGAGCGCTAGACTCCATGATACCAGGCTTTTAACAAGCCCACATAAATAAAGTGGCACAGCGACGTTAGGAAAATTTGATTGTGATTTATAATCACGGAGGACATAGGGTAACCGAGAAGAAAATCAGGAGAAAACTGAAGAGAGGAAAGGAACAAATAAAATTCAAAACAAGTAATCTGTCATCTGTCCATACCATAGACTATACTAGAGGTGAGTAATAAATAACGTCACGATGAAAAAATCACAGTGATCTGAAGTCAAATAGTATCACTGTGATTTGTAGAACAGGAACAACGTAAGTATGTCGTTCCTTCGTGCTCCAATCGCGCACCGTTCGAAGATATACTATCGTTCCTTCCTACTGACTGCTCTAATGCCGCGTGACTAGTGGTAACTTCGGTTAGTGTCGCGCTTCCTCGGCGCCTGTTCGTGTTTATTTCACTATAACTCTCTTTATAGAGTTAGAGGGTAAGTAGGTACCTGTTTTCTAGAAATGGCAGATGAGAAGAATCTAAATCAACTTTTACGTTATACACTCACTATCGTATTTGATATTAGTTGGGATAAGGGACTTGAAGGTATGTGTATTTTATATTAATATTTAGGTATTTACTATGAATGAAGATACATCGTTAATATGGTTAATACCTATAATTTGGTAGTAAGTACCTATTTAATTACTTTAAAAAAATATTATTAAAATTAAATTAAATTAATAAAAAAAATCTATATTTTTTTTATTAAATCATCTTTATGATCCTCTACCTACCTATCAAAAATAATACTTACTAATATATATTTTAATAAGTAGATAAAAAATAGTTATATAGAAATAGTTACTCCATACGGCTTATATTATACTGTTTGTGAAACAGTGCCAATATTCAATTTGTGCAACTCAGTCCTGAGCCTGTGAGCCTGGTATTTCGGATCATTTAAAACAATTATACACATCTCGTTTCTCGTGACCTGAGTGATCGACGTGACAAAGTCACGTTGATTTTCACTGTGACTTTTTTGGAACTGGAACGACAGTCACGGTGATACGAAAATAACGCTTTTCCGCATCTCTAGACTATACCTTATTAAAACTGCATCAGACAGTCACACAGAATCTCAGTTTGTCAGTTTTTTTTTCAGACAGATTAGTTAGTTACCCTCGACTTTATCTATCGTCTACATAATCTGTAGTAGGCATCCGTTCATTGTCATTTGGCAGGGCAGGCAGAGTATGTATACCTACCTATATATTATTCACAATATTAGTCGCTGCAAGTATGTGCGATGCACAGACATTAACTACTACGTTTTATAGAATGCACGGCAGTTGGCCAAAAAAAAAAAAAATTTTTTTTATCTGTGGCACTGTGGAAATTGGTTTGGCAGCTGATTTGTGTTTGTGTTGTTTTCGATTTTTCGTACACAGTTTTTCACGACTGTAAATGGTTTTTCAGCGCTAATTCTTGAAAAGCTATGTTCGAACATGGATGCCGTGTTTGATATTTGTTACCTATCCGCCGACGGTAACAATGCTGAGCCCGATGATATTCCCAAAACAAAGGAAAGTGTTTGGGTTTTGGGAAAAAAGTACAGTGCTGTTCAAGGTATGGGTAAGAACTTTCATGTATTTGCACCTAAAAGCGTGCAAAATTATTAACTAATACGATGTTACGGCTTTTCAGATCTAGATCGCATAAGACGTGATATAACTTCAGTAATCTGGTGCACGTATCGAAAGGGTTTTGTGCCTATTGGAGATGAAGGGCTGACATCGGATAAGGGCTGGGGCTGCATGCTGCGGTGCGGCCAGATGGTGCTCGGCGTCGCTCTAGTCAGGGTGCACCTGCGCTCTGATTGGGTGTGGACATCAGAGACTAGGTAGTGCTTACCCTCACAATAACTTATATTAATCGCATCTAAAAATAGCTGCCTTTGGACAAGGATTATTTATTATACTTTAGTTTTGTCTTTGTTTGCATCAACAGACTCGGTCATATCCTTTAAGCTATAAATAACATTTAAATTACTGGTACACTATGCTGTGTATACAATCTTATTGTGCTAGATAACTTATAGATCACAATAAGGAATTTTTATTTTTCCTGTATCTATGAATCAGTTATGAGTTATGCATGCTTTACATTCTTAAGATGAATTGTTTGCAATAAATGAGCCCCTCTTAGAATTTCTACTTTGTTTGTGGCATCCCTTTTTCTTGTCTTCTTGATTTAAGTTAATAATCTGAAAATTTCCTTGACTGATGTTCATCAGTATGGTGATATTTATAAGTGATTATTAATAATCACTTATAAATACCACCTATTCAACTTTTAAAGAGTCAAGATAATGATCACTTGTAAATAACACCTTCTGTATAACATTTCAGAGATCCGACATACCTGAAGATTATCCAGAGGTTTGAAGAGAGGAAGCAAGCCCCATACTCCATCCACCAGGTTGCATTGATGGGAGCTTCTGAGGGCAAGGAGGTGGGCCAGTGGTTTGGCCCAAATACAGTAGCTCAAGTTTTGAGGTAGGTGTTCATCCAAGTCAAGAGCAATTTTTTTTTTAATACAACATAATTAAGTTCTACTTTCAGATAAACCCACTCACAGATAAAATGTAACAGACAATCAAATACACAACCTCTGATAGCAAATGCATACACTGACAATTTATGTTGCAGTTAAAACCATAAACAATCATACTCACAAATGTTTCCCACTAATTGGTGACCTCACACATATACATACTGAGAAGATGAGAGAAATATTAAAGATAGATGAAATATTCTTTATTGCATAACTAAAAAGAATGGTGAACTTAATAATAAATAATGTTGGATGTTTTCACACAGCATCATCTAGTCCTAAACTAAGCAGAGCTTGTATTATGGGGACTACATGACTGATATACTACTTATATACATTTTTTTTTGTAAATACATACATATTATACATAGAAAATACCCAAACCCGAGACAAATATTTGCAGATCAACTTAATTGTACATAACATTTCCTTCCAGCTAACCTGGAAAATAACATTAGGTTCAAAGCTGTGAACATGATAAACAAGAACATGCAATAACTAAACTATGAAAGAATCAAATCATATCATATTTATTATGTACATAGGTTGGTAGGTGCTTAGCTCTTCTCTATTCTGCCACCATGGTAGCATACAAAATTTAAGTACATAAAATTATGTATATAAAATTAATGTCAATTTTAGGTAATTATATGAGTGAAAAAGTCAATTAAGGCCTTTGTCATCAAAAATCTTATATTATAAGAACCTATCTTGCTGAACTTTCTTTAATTATGCTTTGATATGTGACAAATTTCTCTTATCTTTTAGAAAACTGGCAGCTTATGATAAATGGAGTTCACTGGTCATCCACATTGCGCTAGATAACACAGTTGTAAAGGAGGATATCTGTAAGTAACAATATTACTCATTCTTCCAGAGAAAAGTCTGAGTAAAATGGTAATTAAAAAAACTACTTTTATTGGTTAATGTTGCATCAATAATCCATGGCCTGTATGTATGTACTATATCATCATCAGAAGTTCTCTGCTGAAAATAGGCCTCACCCAAAGTCATGACAAACAATATTGAGCTACCTCCATCTGCCGCCTTAGATTATAGGATTAAAATTTTTGCTGGATGCTTAAGATACACCTAAAGATTTTAAACATGCTCATGCTTTTCATTTACCTAGGCTCAAAAAGACGAAGGAAAATCGTGACATAACCAAAAATAAAAATAAAAAGTTCCAAAAACTTTACGACTTTTATGCAAAAAGTGGGCATGTTACAAATATAATATTGGACGTGCCTCTGACTACCATCTACTTGATACGCCCATAGATCTGCATATTGAGAATAGATCTAAGGATACACGTGAGCGTGTTTTTTTTAAATAAATATATCATAGGTAATTTTGTTTCAGTAAAACAATGCATTGTACAAAATGACAGAGGAGACTCGTCGACAGATTCTGATAATATAGTTACAGATTGGATGCCGTTATTATTAATAGTACCCCTAAGACTCGGCCTTAGTGAAATTAATCCTGTTTATATCGATGGACTCAAGGTGAGTGTAAAATAGACAAATAGACAGGTCGAAAAATGAATTCTTACGGATAACTATTGGTGGTGTTTCTTCCATTTGTAAAGGGGAAGATCTTCCACCCGGCTGATCCATCTGATCCACTTGCCCGGAGTCCTAGGATCGACAGTTTTTCGGAGGTATAAACGGTTCAAACTTCCGGAAAATGTCGTTAGCGCGACGAGAGAGATGTCGCTACTTTCTTAATACAGGTCTCTTTTTCATGAATGAAATGATAAAGTAATAAGAAATCCTTATCTATAAAGATTTTTAAACAGTTGATGAATAAACACTGCTTCAGCTATTTAGTTTTTCAAAGTGTTTTCCTATACTTACTTAAGGTAAATTACAAGAATTAATTGTAATTTTCCTTTTATTAACAGTCTGGTCGAATTCTTGAGAGCCGATCCATTCTAAGAATTTCGACGAAATGTGACTTAGTTGGTATAGTCCCCGCGTACCAAGCAGGAGGACGCGGGTTCGAGTCTCGCCGAGTTTGCATTTTTGGGATATTATAAACACTGCTTTGCCTCTTGTGATAAAAAAACAAAAATTTGAAAATCTTTATAAGTAAGGTTAGGTTTATAGGTATGATTAAGGGACTCATTTTAATTTTAATTTATTTATTTATTGAAAAATACATAAGTATGTTTGATACCAAAAAACTTAGTAACTGCTAAATTTGTAATTATTGCAACCTGTAAAATAAAACTTAAACATGTTTTATCCAGGCACCACAAACGAACCGGGGGTAGAATCTAATTGTATTCTAATAAGTTTATGCATGAGTTAAAATTTTTGTTTGGACATGCCGTTTTCTCTCTATGTTTCCTTAACAGTTTTGAAAACAAAATAGCATTGCACACATAGTATTATTTAAGCTTTCACGATCAGTTAACATAATTAGAATTAGTTTTTACGGGTCCTATAAAGCCTTTACCTACTTTTTTATTTTCTCGACGTTTTGGCTGTATTGCAACAGCCGTGGTAACGGGAAGACTAAACGCAAAAAAGAAAAAGTAAACGCTTAATAAAGACCCGTAGAAACTTATAATTGTTGCACACATATATTCTCTGATGAATGACATGACATTCAAGCATAGAGTAGACAGCCTCAAGAGACGCAATGTTTGATAATTTGCTAGTAAACAATTCTGTCAACTATCGTGTGTATCCCGCAACGCCTGTTGTGCTCTGATTGGTCGAGACTGTAGTCTCAACCAATCAGAGCACAGTACGCAATGACAATGACAATGTCCGTGTTTGCCAACATCAGTCCTAAAAGACTGATGTGTTGATAGAACGGTGTGGTCCAATATTAACTGCTCGATGCATTCAAGGGTCACGACATTCATTACATCTGCATACTTCAAGAGCTCAGAAATACCTACTTGCTGACAAGTTGTCTTAATAAGTATCCCATTCCTTACAGACATGCTTCCACTTGCCTCAGTCGATCGGCGTGATCGGTGGAAAGCCTAACCAAGCTCTCTACCTGATTGGCTGTGTTGAAGACGAGGTCATATACCTGGATCCGCACACCACGCAACGATCTGGATTAGTTGAGGTATCTAGTTTTGAACCTTATTTAATCCTTACTCATGAGAAACTTCTAAACAATCACATTATCTATACTATCTATCTATACTAATAAGTTTATGCATGTGTTAAAATTTTTGGTTAGTGCATATGCTGATTTATCGCGATGTTTTCCTTCACAGTTTTGAACAAAACAGAAGTAGGTTGATCAGTCATGTAGTTCCCATAATACAAGCTCTGCTTAGTTTAGGGCTAGATATGTGTGAAAAATGTCCGGCATTATTTAATTTTAATTCAATTTTTAATAAAGCTGAAGAGTTTTTTTTTTAGTTTGAACGCGCTAATCTCTGAAACTACCAGTAGGATTGGATAAAAATATTTTTGCATTTATTTTTATAAATGCAAAAATATTTAATGATAGTCCAGTGTTTTTTTCACTAAAATTAACTAACGATCATAATGCGCTCAAGAGACTTTTTACTAATTATGTCTCAGGTTCGGCAACGCGCGAGTGACCTCTGTATTGCAATGTTACGGTAACCGCATACCAGGTGGGCGGGCCGTATGCTTATGTATCTTTTAATATTAATTATTTTAAAATGTTATTCATTGACATGTTATATGTACATGTATTTAATTTTTGTAATAATGATTGATGGTATGTAATAAATTAAAAAACAATAAAATGATGGCATATTAAGATTAAGATTTATTGGGGGATATTAAGATTGTCACAAAAAAAAATCATACACTTTATAAGGTAGTACTTAGTTAGATTTTTACAAAAATACAGAAACAAAGAGGAACATTTTTTTGGGCTAATTAGTCCCATCTGTGCTGTGTAAAGATCCTCTTTTGGTATCCGTTGAATTAGTTGTTGGGTTAAGCTAGATTTGCCTAACAGGATGCATTCAAGTCACATGGACTCCTCGAACCCACTTTAAGCGAGTGTTTTTAATGTTCATTCTGCTATGAACCTGACTTTTCATATAAAATGACAAAATAAAGGATGGTATAAATTATAACCAACGGAATATTTTTTTAATTGAGTAATTTATTCCGAATGAAAAACTACCCTTTTCAGAATAATGTAGGTAATAAATGGACTAGGTAAGGTATTGTCACTATAATACTTATTTTCAGAATAAAATAACTGACGATCAGAAGGAAATGGACTGCACATATCACTGCAAATACGCTTCTAGAATACCTATCCTCGCTATGGATCCCTCAGTAGCTGTGGTATGTATTGTATAATACATTTTAGTATAAATGCAAAACTAGCGTATAGAAGCGCTACTCCTTTACGAATATTCATTGAAGAAAAAGTAGATAAATAGATATATAGAAAATACTTTATTGCACACCAAATATTCCAGCTAAAATAAATACTACAAACTTTGACAATGTTGTGCAATGGGCGGTCTTATCGCTAATTAGCGATCTCTACCAGACAACCAATAAGTATCTAGACTAATCATATTTAGTCCCATAAAGTCGCGACCACTCACCCTGATGAAGACTCTCGGAATGAGTCGAAACTTAGTCGGTGCCTTCACCGATAGTACGTGAAAATTCCCGTTTTTTCAATATGAATAGTCAAGTTCACGAAAAAATACCTAGACTAAAGTATATTTTTTCTCGTATTTACCTTTTCTTTGTTAGAACCTCGTATGCGAAGCAAATAGCAGACAAAAAGTATTTACCAATAAGAATAGCAAAGGCTCGCTTTAAGTCTTAAGGCGGTATGTGCCGGCTTCGCATTAAATCTACATTTCAGACATTCGTTAAAAATAAATGTCTCGTAAAGTGTCCACTCTCAAAAAAATTAAAGATAAATTAATTGAAAGGTGTATAGCTATAACGGATCCATGGCGGAGTTACACGCTCCTCATCATACTCATACGACCTGGATAACGTTTTGCTCAGGCATGTTTTAAAGAAACGGTTTCTTATGGCGGCGGGTCCCTCCACGTATGGGCCGGCATTTCTTCAGAAGGACGAACATACCTGGTTTTCATTGAAAATGGGAACCTGAATGCGGAAAGGTACATAATGGAAATCCTTAATGAACATGCAGGTCCTTTCCTATTAAACATGGGCGATGGTTTAGTACTTATGCACGATAATGCACACTGCATTATCTGTGAGACGATACATTGAAGAAGTCGGTATCGATCTCATGCTCTGGCCAGCGAGGAGTCCTGACATGAACCCTATCGAGCATGCATGGGACGAGCTTGGAAGGCTAATCAGGAAACGAATTCCACCACCCTTGACACTTCCTGCCTTAAAACAGGCCCTTATTGAAGGATGGGAGAATTTACCTCAACGACGCTTGAGGAACTTAGTTTTTAGTATGCCTCGCATACAAACCTTGAGAAGAACCCATGGAGGTAACACAAGGTACTAAAGTATGAGGTGGCCACGTCTTTTCATACGAAACTGACACGAAATTAATTATGTTATTTTGACGATGTTTGTCAATTTAAGTTTTCTTTCATTTTCAAATTAATAAATGGTTATTTTGAATTAAACTGTAGTTTATTTTATGCGTAATTAAATTTTCTTTCAGATACTTTTAATTTAAAGAGCTATCTTGTGTGTTTTCAAAGTTATTTGGAGTTAACTAGGTGACTCTTTATTGTTGCGGGCGAGTGTAATAATTAAATTCATTATCAATTTTAATAACTCTTAACATCAAAAATAACTAAGACAGTCTAAAGGTGATCTTACTCAATACTTCTGTTTATTTCAGTGCTTTCTCTGCCGAACAAGAAGTGATTTCGATGAACTATGCACCACCATAGAAACGAATCTGATGCGTGAGAGTCAACCGCTCTTTGAGATATGCGAGAAAAGACCCTCACATTGGGGACCTCTCAACAATGACATTGACTTACAGAATACAAACTTATTTACAGGTAATAAAGTTTACTTTGATTGTTTTATACCCGCGACATAAGGATAATATGCTTTTGCCAAGTGGTTTATTTGTATGTTACCATTTATCTCCGAAACGGCTTATTGGATTGTAATGCGGTTTTTTTTGCAATTGATTTGTGTATCTTCAAAGATGGTTCTTGGATTAGGTTTTTTTTTGCCACAATGGTCACTGGAATAGACGATGGAAAAGACGTCGGAGTTTTAAATCTTTTGAAAAATTGACTTGTTTAGAATGAGGATGCGTGCTAAGCCCCTGTTGGGACTAATACTGCATACTGCCTGGCTTAGTTGAGTAGTGCTTCTATGCGCTAGAATGACTATTTCTTGTAATTATCACCATATCAACTTATGACTACACAGTGGGTACCTTACTAAATTTATTGGTACCTATATTTTGTTATTCCGCGACGAAATCTATTTTATTTTTATTTTCTTGTTACAGAATTTGAAGAAGTGGATAGACAGTTTGATGACTCGGACGATGAATTTGAAATTCTATGAGTATTTCTTAATAAATGTACCCAATAAAAATATTTACGCAGTTAATATTACAATCACGAAAGTTATGTTGTGTACCTACCTACGTATTGGATTACGAAATAAATTTTATATTTTTATGCCGTGCTTTAATAAAGTGTCATACAATATTATTTTAAACAAACAGAAGAATTTGTACCTATTATTAATATCCAGAAGATTAAGTAGGTACGTTATTACAGCTATAAACAATAATTTCTGCAATCGACCAATAGTAGGCAGAATACAGTACCTAGGTACAGTCAGTCTAGTTCATATAATTCGTGGAGCGCTCTTGGCTACACAAAATTGCATAGCTAGGATAGAGATAATAAAGTAGGTACCTATTTAATATTATTTAAAAACTAGTACCTAAAGTTAGATTCCTATTAGTTTTTTTTTAAAACAGCAATTATAAAAAAGATCCAACGAACATTTCTTTTATTTTGGTTAGGTATCTATAAAGATTTTTTTCTAGTCATTCAAAAGCCTTTGCCAATGTTGTAAACCGCAAAGTAACTTATAACAAAAAAAATAAGCTTTTATTCATGCCTAGCCTCTGCCTACGGCATGGCAACGGCTTCGCCTGCGTGGTAACAGAATAAATTATATAAACAACCAACATCCGTACTATTACTAATATTATAGATTCAACATTGCGCTTTTTACGTTGGTTGTAATTTAAAAAGTACCTAGTGAATGGTAGGTAACTTGACTTATAAAAATAAAAGCATATTTTCCACAGAACCATTTATTCTTTAAGAATATTAGGAAATAGTACATAAATATGTAAAATGTCACATTAGACAGAGCAACTGGACAAGTTGGTTCCTTAAAATTTGCAAACAAAGTGTTTTTCTGTACCATAGTAAACTTAGCAGTAGGTTATTAGCAACACAAATAACTTAAAACAGAATTGCCTACTGACCTTATCAAATCACAATTAATAATTAATTTGGCACCCATTCTTAAAAACGAAATAAGATTCTTTGTTTCACAGATTTTCTTCATGTTGTTTGTGCTAAGAAGGATATAGGAATATTATTTTATACTGCTTTGGCCCCAATGTAAAATAATCAAATTATCACGACCCATTTAGAAAAACGCCCTTGAAATGCATAATTATATCATATTATTTGGTAAGTTTTCGCTTAATTTAATAACATGCATTTGTCTAAAAAAGTTCATTGGTTGGTAAAACAGCATCAGCAGTTGATTGTGCTATTTTGTACAAGTTGTGATGAAAAAGAAACAAGTGGAACCATAATTTTATAACTACATAGTTGACTAGCACCAGATGCAAATAATAATTTGTTTATTTACTTTGCAACTCAATAAATACTAAGGAAAAGCTAAAATCAAATGCAGTTAGCAGATGCAATGTAATTATTTTCTTCATAGAACATGAAACAATCCAAATATGGCAATTTCATTTTTGTATAGACTTGAAAAATAAAACTATGTAACTAATTATTATGTTTAGTAGGTATTGCACACACAATACTTCTAATCAACCTTTTATCACACCAAGGGTAAAAAATAAAATACATTATCTTCAATTAAACAGATAAGTTAAAATCTGAACTTGTAACCACAACATCTCATTTCCCCTAAGAATTACGACACTAAACAATCATTAGGATGGTTAAAAAACTAAAAGCATTTTTTTCTTAGTATAAGGCAACATCAAAAATAAGTATCCCAACACATCACAACCATCCAATAAAATTTTAGATTTCAAAAATACCTTTAACACTATACATATTCACAGTAAAATATTATGCTTCTTTCGCTATACCACTAGTTTCTTTCTACTGGACGTAACTATTTACAGACAGATATTTAAATAGACACTAACACATTTTACAGGTATTAGTGCCACACTTTAATAATAAATAATCTCATATGAGCAGTTAAATGTTTTACAAAAAAGTTATTATTATATTCAATTACGAAATATGAAAACATTTGATTAGACTTGATAACCTGCTTTAGTCCCCTTTGTATTTAATACCAAGTTCTTTCCCAAATTACCCAATAAAACATATCACACACTAATTTAAATGTCAAAAAGTATATAATTTTACTTCTGATTTAATTAACATTTAACTTTCAAATACTGCTAAAGGTTTCACCAATAAATCCTGCATTGCCCACAGTTTTTGGGATATGTTTTGAGACAGTATTTTTATTATCAGCTAAGTATAGTTCTGTTACCATTAGTAGGAGAGGGAGGGCATTAAACTCACTTACTTCTAGATTCCTCTTTAAATAACTTAAACATCAGTTGATGCAGATGAGATTCTACCATTCACAAAGTTTATTACTAAAACTGTAATATTATCCACAGATCCTCTGTAATAGGCCTGTAATGTTAGACTTTTGGCTCCAAAATCTGGTTCATCTAATCTTTCTTTTATGAATTTGACAGCTTCTTCATTTGTAAAGGTGTCCCATAAGCCATCAGAGGCAAGCACCAAAAACATAGGTCTATGATCATCCAGGTTAAAGGTTAATATGTCAGGGTCTGCAATGACGAATTTCTTGTCTTTTAGAGGGTAGTCGCCCATCGCGCGTGAGGTTGCAAGGATGCCAGCAACTCTCCACACACCATTAAATGCAATGTAACCACCAGCTGCTTCAATTCTTTTCTGTTCACGGACCTAAAAATTTAACAGCATTAGACTAAAATTACAACAAAATAGACAGGCTATGAGACTTTAGTTGATGCCTATTGATTGGCAAGTTTCTACACAAACTGTCACTCAGACAAGCCTAAGTCTTTGCTTCAGCTCTTTTGATTTAGGTGCAGATGGGCTTGACTGATTTTACAAACAACAGACAGCTGACTTATATACCAATCCTACTAATATTATAAAATATTATGAAAGTTTATGAGGATGGATGTTTTTTACTCTTTCATGCAAAAACTACCAGATACCACGTGGGTGAAGCCATAGGCAGAAGCTAGTATAGTTATATTGTATTGTCATACCTGAAAAACTTTAGGTAAATACAACAAAATTTGTAGTTTTTGTTTTTGTATTTTTTGCAGATTTTACAGATTTAAATTTCAAACTAACAAAGGTAGGATAGTTAGAATAAATTCACCTGTTGGGGCTTGTGGTCAAAAGACAGTGGTATGGCATTGCCACGGGAGTCACACATCACACCTCTAGAGTCACCAACATTAGCTACAATCAAGAAATTGCTTTCCATGATGGCAATAAGAGCAGTAGTCCCAGCTACATCCATTGACCGCTTAGCTGCTTCTACTAGCAATCTGTCAGCAGCTAATACTTCATCTGTCAACAGTTTTCCAAAGTTAATTTTTCCTTTATCAATGTAACTAGTTAGTGGTATGTTTACATTCCGCACAGGAGTCATATTTGGTCGCACTTCTCTGGTAATAGCCCTGCCTTTTGAGAGTTGAGCCAACAACAGTGGATCAGTAATTTCTTTTTTAGCTGAATCATCTGCGGTGCTTGCAGACTTTTTAAAACTGTTTCTCTTTTCGACAGTAAGTTTATTATCATCCTTTGGCTTTACCTCTTCAGGAGTTTCATTATTAGGAGTAATTACTAGTTTTCCATCTTTGAATGCACTGAGTTCAACAATCTTGTTGAATAGGTTTTGGATGAGGTGGTCTTTGGCGTAGTTGGCTGCGAATTCACCGCCGTGACCATCGAATATCGCAAACAAAGAGATGCCAGTGTCATTTATATTTTCGTTGATGATGAAACGGTCTTCCATGTGCATCCGGCGACCTTTGATTGCGTACACTGCACTCAGAGAGCCCTTTAGCTCCCAGCTCTGTTTATCAGCGTCGCCTTCCATCAGTTTCATACGCTGAACGGCGCTGATGGGACTCATGGCATGAGAAAGTCTGCTGAGCATTGAGCGACTCCATAATTCAATAGATTGTAGATACATGTATAGAAATATAAATGCTACAGTGACCATTAGCACTTCTGAGCGCAGAAAATAAAGTCGCACCATCTTCCATAAATAGCTCACGGGAGCATCAAGCGGGGCGCTGCTTGAGAAACGTGATAATATTTTTATAAACGATTGATAAGTTTGGTGCAAAACTCTATCCTCCAGTTCGTCTTCCATGTCCTTGAGGTGCTTATTCACTTGTTACTACAATTTATTGCAAAATATCCCGTAAAACACACTTCTTCGCAGGTTCAAAATGTTCGAAGCATTTTTTGTAAACAGTGACGCCGCCATGAAAAATGAATGAATCACAGCACAGATGAAAATATTTTAACCTTACGAATAAATTCTGCAGGACTAAAAAATTTTTAATCTGTGAATATAATAAAACACAGACTTATTAGGTATGAATGCTTATACCTTTCATCACACAATATAAATATACCTACTGTACTTGTAATCAGAAAAATAAGTAGTCTTAACTAGAACTAAAATTACCGTAATAAACAAAGATATGGCATATACCTAGTTATTTGAAACAATTATTATTGTTTAACATTTTAAAAACATCTCCAGTATGTACGTCTGTGTTAAAAACATGAGTGTCTGTTCTATCCAAATTTAAGCTAAAACAATCAGGGTGCTCACAAATCACATGTATCTGAAAGACACTCGATGACGAACGTCAGATAGACCTGCGCATCACATTATTATTTTAGGAATTTAGAGAAAACCACGAACTGATAAGACACTTTTTCCCGTGACGTCATAATAGCCTGGAGAACATTCTAAATAAATAAATAATACTGGACATTTTTCGCAGCCACAAACTAAGCAGAGCTTGTGTTATAGGAAGTTAATCACTGATATATTTGCATATTTACTCAAACATTTGTCTCGGGTCTGCGTGTTTTCTTTGTACATTATGTATTTAATAACAAAAAAAATAAGTAGTAAGTATATCCGTCATTTAGTCCCGCGGCGGGAATCGAACCGGCAACCTTCTGCGTGACAGGCGGGCCTTCGCCCACTGCGCCATAGGGTCTGTCGTCTAGAAGATCAAGACAATGCCTCAGGCCTCTGCAGTTTAAAAAACTATAATACAGAACTTTATTTTTTATTGACCATACCTTTTAGCTTAGTCATAGGTAGTCTTAAAACATCGAGGGGATATCTGCTCGATGTCTTAAAATGAATGGTCAAAACCAGAATTTTACTAATGCCTATAAAATCAAATAAAACCATTTTTGTTTATAAAATGTATTAAAACAGTGAAACTTCAAATTTAAATTATTATATGGAAGAGGAATTTATTATTATTTTCTTGTTTGTGCATTTTTACGATTATACAAGAATTAAATTACAAGGAAAGCCTCTATCCACCCTATATCTACCTAAATAATTAAATTACAGTAAAAATATAAATACCATTTAATATTTTTTGATAGTAACACAAGCAGTTATGTTTATAATGGTAAATTATTAAACTCAAAGTTTCAGTACAGCTCAAAGTTGATACTAAATAAAATTTTTAATACAATACATAATATTCACATACACATCAAACATACAGATCGTAGATAAGTACAGAAAAGGTATTGTGAAGTGCATACAACTGTGTAATAGAACTTTTACAGACATTACTAGAATTTCCATGAATACTTGGCAAATAAATAAATCATATATTTAGAATAACTTGCACTCAATACAATAAGTCATATAACCATATTTGCAGTTATGAACATACCAGCGCATTTTTTAGTAAGTACAAAAAATAACAAATAAATAAAAACATGCGTAAAATTTGTTATGTTTTCACAATATATCAAACTGAATAACATATAAATTATTTATTTAATTAAGACGTCACACAATTATTAAAACATTCAATTATATGGTATTATCAATGAATAAAATTATTTAATAATATTTTACAACAAATGAAACTTCTATGTACATATAAACACAAGTAGTTCGAAAATTAGTTGTGTAATATTGATAAAAATATTCAATTTTTATCAATATTAATTAACTTGGATAAAGATTTAAATCGTAAAATTTTAGCTAAGCATAATGTTTCAAAATAATAGTCTTGGGGAATAAGCATCTCAAAAAACGACCAAGTCGGATGAAGCAGTCTGAGAAACGTCTCCTGATGGACCACTGGTAGGTCGGTGGATGGATGTGGACAAGGTCAAGATAACGACTCTTGGCGAACAGAGACAATCTGTTTTTAATTGGGCAGTAAAATTGACGGCACCCTTATTTATATCTAACGGTTTAAATCTTCGACTATAAATATATTGAGCTTCCAGTTATTGGAACGTAAACTTATCGAAAAAAAATATATGAAAATTCATTAAATATTTTTTGGATTATGAATATGACGTGAAAGTTACTTACGTGAAAGTTACGAATATGAAGTTACTAAATAAGTACGAATAAAATGAATAGAAATACTGGTTTAGCGATTCTCTAGCTAATATAAATTATACTCCTATGTACGTATTGAGTATTGATACAATAACAAAACACACATGATGGACATCTTCAGATCTATACTCATTATCGTAGATCCATGAGGTTACCAAGTAGAGGGTAGACAGAAGGCAAGTCCAAACATTACCTACATTTCTTACATGCTCACATTTTTGCATATTAGTTAGCATTCTGCGTGACATGTTCGCCTTTAACTGCTTGATGAATTTTAGATTAATTTTGTTCTAAGTAAAATTTAATATCACGGACTTATATTCATTTTGAAAGAGCTAAAATTCTACAGAATTACAATTTAGTTACGGGGTATAAAACGTTACATTATAAATAGAAAACATGTTAAAATTAAAAAAAAAACGACATAAGAGAGATGTCATGGCACTGGCTTTGATCAAATCTTGGTACATTCAACTAGAAAATTCACTAAGTCAAAAGGATGGATCTGGTAATTGACTTTTAACCTAATAACATCTACCTAAGGTAGGTTTTACGTTGAGTTCATTGGACATTAGTCTTCATTTGGTTATTATTACGCTTTTGGGCGATTTGTGATGATAAGTTTATACCCTTGTTTATTGCTGTTGCTTCATTTTTCCAGTTTGATGTGGGTCCTTAAGTTCACAACACATCTGTGCCTGAAGCATTCCTCTCAGAAGATTTTGACACTAATATCGATTTGGAGTAATCTTGCTTGGCATGAGGACGCAAGACAACGGTTGTTCGACCGCCGAGTAGTCAAAAAAAACTCTTTGTTTGACGGAATAGTAGACAAAACGTTGTCTTGGTTACACATGCCACAGATATAATAATACTAGCTTAAGCTAAGCAGGCTGGAGACTAGAACAGCACTGCCATTCGATATTTCTAAAACATTCGAGACTTTTAAACAGCACTGTCGATTCCGACGATAACCGGATACATTTGTGATTTGAGCTGAACTAGCTTAATCGTGAATCGAGCAAGGCAGTTTTAGCCAAAGATAATCTATTGCCCTAATTTTCCGGTCTAACGAGCAACGTCTGTCTGCCAGTAAGTACAGAAAATCTCGAATGTCGTATTCGACTGTCGATTTTAGTGGACTTCCGAACTCAAAATTGGAATCAAGCGTTGCTAGAGTCCATCTCCACTCCAGTGACTGTGGTACTCAGGTTTCCATTCACTAGTATATCTTGTAGCGGTTGCCCCAAAACGGTTGATAGAGAATCGCTCAGTTTGTAGTAATTGGTCTCAAGAGCCTCGTGGTAGGACACTTGGTCCGAGCTTATTAGTTTGATGTTTAGCTGTAGCGCTGCGTGGCATATTGTCAGGAACTCTCTGCAAAATAGTATTTTAGGTTAACAAGTTTATAAGTAGTGGGGGCGATGTAGGCCGAAACGATGATTACATATTTTAGTAGGAACTTTACGGTGCTGTAGTTTACAATCGGTTAATGAGTAAAGTAAGGCTGTAACATAAAATTTTTGCGGGCAAAATAATTGGAGCACGGCAAAACGATTTTGACGCTTTAGAAGTAGGCTTCCTATACTTTAAAATCTAGTTATTTGTTTATTTATGTGTTTATTGTACACCAATAAATACAAAAGAAACATGAAGAAGAAATTATAATAACACCTAGTGATACAATGGGCGACCTTATCGTTGAAAGCGATCTCTTCCAGGCAACAGAATCTGGAAGAACAAATAAGGACGGCGGCGTACAACCAACATTATAGAGACCGAAATAAGTTGAAAATAAAAATAATAAAAATAACGAAAAATCTAGAGGACAACTCAAACAATTTCGACATCGAAATCGATGTTTTCCGGGGAAAAATCACGGATTCGGGAAAAACCTTGATCGTCCCCGTCGTGAAGTCGTAATATCGATATGATATTGGTTGTATTTTAAGGAGTTTAGATGTCTTTGGGATATGCCCATCTATCCCAGTTTCCGAGCGAAGCGCAGTCGTCGTCTGATTTTTTTTAACTACGCCAAAAAACAATTGTAAACTTTGCAGTGTCAACAAATGAATTTGTGTTGGTACTTACTTGAATATAGCTTTCAGTTTGTCGACCATTTCGTCTGGATACATTTGCGCCAGTGTCGGGTCTAGGAATGCGTTGGCATAAGCGAGCGGTCCGGCGTTCACTTGCACGCAGACACTGCCTTGCAACCTGCATTTTAAATGATTTTTTACACGACTCAAAATGGGGCAGTCGTAGCTTGTTTGGAGCCCTATATATTTAATAATATTTTTTTTTAATAATGCTGGACATATTTCACACAGCATCATCTAGCCCTAAACTAAACAGAGCTTGTATTATGGAAACTACGTGACTGATATACTACTTATGTACTTTTTTTTGTAAGTACATACATATTATACATAGAAAACAACCCGAGACAAATATTTGCAGATCATACAAACATTGGTCTCGCGGCGGGAATCGAACCCGCAACCTTTCGCGTCTCAGGCGGGCCTTCGCCCACTGCGCCATGAGGTCGTCATATATATATATATCCTAGATAATACTTTTTATTTTGCGATAGAATAGAAGATAGTAGATTTACATCAAATAATAATGGTAGAAGGTAACTTAATATAGCTTGGGTAGGTAGTGAGTTATGAGTCATTACCACTCACCACTACCACTGCGTTAGATACAAAGCATTGCCATGTAGATAGTCCTGGGGGGGACAAATACCTCACGCTTACTTTTCCTTTCACGCTAACGCAATTTTATCAAGGTAAAACTTGGCAGCTGTCACGTGACATTTCCACAGCTAATGTAATTTCCATACAATCCAATCTTTCCGCAGGCGTTAACGTCATCAGAAAGTGGTATTTGTCGAGACACCCTGGACACACTAGGATTTCCTAGTATCGTGTATATTAGACAGAACCACGCAGGCGCCAGATGGAAAACTATAATCTAAAACAGGTTAGAAACAGCAACTTGTTTTTCAGAGATCAGATTCAACAATTTCGTATACTTCTAAGAGGGTGTGTACAAACTATTAAAAATAAGATCTTGTCTCAAATAGTTTTTGAAAAAGCCTTGTTATAAAAATAGTTTTTCTTAAATTCAATATAACGATTAAATAAATAAACAACCAACCAGACACATACAGTCCTGATCTTACACTACGATTCCCTGTATCGGGGGTATCAGAAACTACGAGTACCGTGGAACTGCAAATATCTGCAGAACATACAAACATTTGTTTCCGCAGCAGGAATCGAATCAGCACCTCTTGCGTCGCAGCCGACTACTCGGCCACCGCACTATCGAGGTCATAAGAGTGGTCGAGGATGATAAGTGCTCCTGACCTGAGATGCAGCTTCTTAACGTCCGGCGTCTTCGCGTTGACGATCTCCGCCAGCTCGGCCACCTGGCTCTCCATCTCGGATATGGCGACCTCGATCGGACTCTTCTCTTCAACTTGCGTGTCTACAACCGGCACGCGACGCTTCACGTACGGGAACCAGTTCGCAGCTAAAAACAAAGATTTTTTTATTAATAACTCACGTTGTTTACTTAATTTTGTGCATAATATGAGCGCAAAACCGATTGCGCCGACGATTCCTTTATCGGAAGAGACGTTAAAATCTTTTATTTAGTTTGGCGTCAAAAAACCTACTATTATTATAAACGTGAAAGTTTGTGAGGATAGATGTTTGTTACTCTTTCACGCAAAAACTACTAAACGGATTTTGATGAAACTTTAGCAATATAGCTTATACATCAGAATAACATATATGCTACTTTTTGTCCAGGTACCACCCCAGCGAAACCGTGGGCAGAAGTTAGTATCTTCTATTTTATCGACAATTTTTTTTTTTTTTATCAAGAACGTTATATGCGCCTTGATCAAAACTCTGAAACTTGTATGAAAGTGTTTCGAAGAAAAACGTTGCGTTACGAGTGTGTTCGAAGAACTTTAACTCGAGTTTTCCATAAAAATTTCATCTTCCACCCATATAGGAACATTATCTACAGATTTTAGATACTAAATCCTTACGATTTTGGGCTGTGCGTTGATTGTCAGTCAGTCAATGTGTCACGCAACAATTCAATATATTTCGATTGTTTTCTATGTATAATATGTATGTATTTACAAAAAAAATATTAAGTAGTATATCAGTCATGTAGTTCCCATAACACAAGCTCTGCTGACTTTGGGGCTAGCTTCGCTAGATTTCGTTGTGAAAAATGTCCAGCATTATTTATTTATTTATTTACCAGTGAGATGCGTAAGCCTGAGCCTCTGATGGTGCACTGGCCCCCTCGCAGTGCCGTCTCTCGTGAATGGAGTTTCGAAGACGAAGCGTCGTACGTTATGAGCGCGCTCGAAAGTCCCTTCTCCACTGGAGCTGGTCGCGGTCAGTCCTTCGGGCGCCGCCCTCACCCAAGTAACTTGGATGTAGGCGAGTTTGGAGTCCAGATCCTCACGATTTACCTGTGTGTTTTGACAAATTCATATGAGAAGTTCATAGTTCTGCTTCTTATAGATTAAATTGATCAGACTATGTAATATAAAATTATAATTAAAGTAAATTGATATTAGGTTTAACTTATCTAAACATTTGTATGTAACAGGTCAAATTCTGTACATCGAAGATATTTTGAAAATTATTTTTTAAGGGCACTTTATCGATACTGAAGCCAAAAGTTTTTTTTTTCATTTTTGTCTGTCTGTTTGCCAGAATCTGGGCCGCGTATAGCGCCGAAACTACTGAATCATTTCAAAGTAAATTCGGCATGTTTTGAGTTCATAATACGGGGAGGACACAGGACACTTTTTATCCCGAAATTCAGCCTGCTTCTCTTGGGAGAGGGGATGAAATTCAAAATATGTACCGAGTTGTAATTCATTAACGCGT
This sequence comes from Perizoma flavofasciatum, assembly GCA_958496245.1. Classification (NCBI taxonomy): domain Eukaryota; kingdom Metazoa; phylum Arthropoda; class Insecta; order Lepidoptera; family Geometridae; genus Perizoma; species Perizoma flavofasciatum. The sequence goes on from OY292421.1 coordinate 5,156,883, forward strand.
AGTCTGATTATGGGGATGGGTGGCAATCGCGAACGAAGTCGCAGGTACAGCTAGTAAATAATGATAATGTTGGACATTTTCCACACGCTTTACTTACTTTGGGGCTATATGATGCTGTCATCTAGCCCTAAAGTACGCAAAACTTGTGTTATGGGAAGTACATGACTGATTTGCTACTTACATACACTTATATACATTTCATTACATACATATTATATATAGAAAATAGCCAGACCCAAGACAAATAGATCATACAAACATTTGTCCCGCGTCGGGAATCGAACCCGCAACCTTCTACATCTCAGGCGGGCCTTCGCTCACTGCGCCACAAAGGTCGTCAGAGGTCGTTATTATGTGAAACTATAACTACTTTAAGATCTAAGTAACCATATTTCTCGAAAATAAACCATTTCATTTCATAATCAACAGCCTGCCTACTCCTGCACATATTCGTAGGACTTTTGTCACCCCTAGAGGTCCATGACGAACAACCTAGGGCGATTTCCTATGTTTTTTGTAAATAATGAAGCAATTTCCTGTCTAAAAAGTTATTTGTAGATATATAATGGCACCCAGTAGTACTTGAGTCTAGAAACCTTTTTTGTCTGGTCAATATTTTAAGATATTTGTGAAACAACGTGTATGAACCAAACATTTTTTCTTTAAACGTTGTGTTAAAGAAAAACGCTAAAATATTATATATTGCATCTGAGATTACGCAAGTCTATTTAAATAATTACATTTAGTTATCTACCTTGTAATGCGCTCAGTCTATTTGTATCAATTAATTCCAAAGACTGATATTGAAAAAATGTTAAAATACTGTCTAATCAAGCATTTAAGATTATGAAAAAAAGTCAACTTAAACTAACGATTAGTTGAGGTATATCTACCTTGTATTGTGCTCAATCTATTTGTATCGATGAATTCTAAAGAAGATACATACCACATCATTTTGAGTGCATCACGTTTTAGCTATTTTGAACAGACACGTGTCGCACAAAATACGTTTTAGTTGATTCGAATGGCTACAGGAATCTATTGCAGGAGTACACACAGTAAATATGTTTAGCATCCTATTAGTCACATTGTTGTGAAAGTGAAGGAAAAACAAACGTTCGTTTTGTTTTTTTTAGCGCCAACGTTTCGCTCGTTTTATTGTGTCAATGGTTCAGAAGCATTGTGGTGAAAGGATCCCCCATGGGCTCTGCAAATCGCAGAGGCTTTTTATGTTTAAGTGCCGTCACTGTTTATGGATGATACAAAATTATTGGAGAGCTCTTAAAAAGCAATGGAGATGATTGAGAAAACGATACGTATTTGTACTTGTATTATCAAATGTATGACTTTTTAGACTAAGGCTTATACTTTCTTATTCTTATATTAAATTTTGCATGCTGTAAAGCAGATCATGGTTGGACTTACTTTAACTGTATTATCTACTGCTTGTACCCATGTTTCGCAAATAAATAAATTGAATTGAATTGAATTGAATTGAATTGAAACTTGGCGGTACATGTAACGAGATGTGTTAAAGAAACACAAGATGTGTTAAAAATTTAACTAACCGGCGCGGAATCCATGATCATTTTGACGTGACCACTCCCAAACTTCTGCTCGTAGAAATTCTGCAGTTTCTCGGAAATCTCGCTGAGTGACGTACACTTCGGCTCCTTGTATATAAACTCCAGTCCTTCCTCGTCCTCGCCGAAGTGGGCTTTTCCAAAAAACGCAACCCGGTAAAACCTAGAAGTGAATTTTATTTTTAAAATTCCCTGGGCTAGATTACATCAGTAATTAAGGGATTAAAGTTTATAACAACATGCGCAAGACCATGGCGCTTTTTGACATTCTCACTTTTGCGATTTTCACACTTTTTACGCTCATAAAGAGTGAGATAATAGCACGTTTTTCACTTTAAAAAAATTATGAACCGTTTGTAGGTAATATCTTTAACTAACATCTTAGTGCAATAAAAATTCCAAGCCGTAGTGGGTTAAAAGCAGAATTCAATTTTCTGTCAAGAAAACTTTAATTAGTTTTTTTACATGAGTTATATAAAAACTAGCTCTACCACGGTAAATTGTTTTTTTAAAGGTGCAATTGTATAATTTTCAATTTTCAATCTCACCTTCCGAGTAGTCTCTTCCCCGAGTTAGTGACTTCAATGACTTTCGCGTACGCCTTCGTAAGGTGTTGGTAGCACGCTAGCAGTGCTTGGTAGTCCTTCCTGCGCTCTTGTATTGGTATTATCAACCGGTAGAGCGGCCCGAGCAGTTCGTACCTCTCCGCTTTATCCACGTAATCCGTGCAAACCATGAGATGTTCTAATAAGGCTTGCTCGTTGTAGTGCACGTCTGTCATACCTGAAAAAGATACAAAGGTAAGTTTAGTTCTATACACCCTAATGTCCATATATTATTCTACACAAGGGGGGACGTGTGAAGCATTATTTTCTGGAAAGTCCATTATTGGATACTATAAAATAAATAAATAAAAATCCAACAGATAAATAATACATAGTCCTGACCCGACACTAGGATTCCCTGTATTGTGGGTATCAAGAACTACGAGTACCCGCACCTCTTGCGTCGCAGCGGGCATATCGCCCGCCATGCCATCGAGATCGTCGTGAGTATGAGGAGTTTCGAGTCTTCTCTATTCACAGACTTCCAATAGACCGGCATTGGGTCGGGGGACTTCCTACACTGCATTGTCCGGTACAGTCAAATTCAATAGTTTTTATTTATTGACAGGACCTTAGTAAACTAGAGCTAATAAGATTTTGTTGATTTTATATCTTCATTAAATTTCATATAAAATCCTGCTCTGTTTTTCTCGTGGATAGTTCCTAACCTGCTATATTATTGTTTGTAATTTGTGTTAGTTTTATAATAATTCATCCGAATTGAAAACTTTTTAAAAACCTGTGTAATGTTTGTGTTTAAAAACATAAGAATTGCGTCGATGTACCGAGCGCGGCGAGAGCTCCCCGCTGTCATCCTACACAAGCGTAATTACAAATTATGCAAGACTTGAAACGAACTGATGATTGCTCTACTTTATATGGAAGTATATTATCCATATTTTATACAATATCGTATTCAAATAAATATGACAAGTTCGACTAGTGTTTTTATTAGTCGAATTTTGATCAAATTCCATGTATAATTATTAGTAGAGCTTGCAGAGAACAGACGATAAATCGAGACGAAATAATTCTAATACGATTTAGTTAATTTTTTTGGCGTACAACCATGTTTTCCATTTAGAACAAATACTTTTTATACAAAGATTTCCAAAACACTCAAAAATATATATAGTAGATCAACTTTTCATACAAAGGTCGAGAGCAAATTTAAGCGAGAGGGATGCACAAAATTTGGCGTGTACCCCACTTCTGATCGCTACGATCGTTCAGCGGTCACTAAGGAATTTTTCTCGCAGTTTTTTGTTATAAATTCATTATTTTGTATTTTTTTTGCGATCATAATCATCATAAGGATAAGATAATCTATACATTTATTTTTGATTTTGTATTTCATTGAATACTTAATCTATGACTAAATCGAGTTATTACACAGATAGGTTGAGTTATTATTACGATAAAATCTGTTTATTCTGGGACAAAAAACAATTTTACTATACTGTGTCAACTAAATCAAGAAAGTAAAAGTTTTCTTTTATCTTTTCAGCGCATCTTAATGACGAACATTTTAAGCTGATTATGTGCTGAACAGTTTTGCCATTTTATTATTTATTTCTTCAAAGTAAGTGCACGAACATAACTCGAAATGATGTCGGGCGCTAGAGAGCTGTATAAGGTCATATAAACCAGTTATATGAACCCACAAAATATACTTAGCTATTACTTTTATCATGTTAATTTATATGCAATAAAATATTTTAAGATATTCCATTACTTTGAATAAACTTTATAATGCTATTTGATCGCAAAAGTTTAAAAATCACTATATCACTAGGATCATAAGTATAGAAACGTCAACATACAAACTAAGTTACGCCAATAAGTTGTGATTAGAGAAGCTCGCAGAAGCAAAAAGGAAGCAGAGGAGTAGCCAGCTGAGACGCAAGGTTCGGAACAAATGTTTGCCATTTCTCCAAATAGTTGTTCCGGATCTGGTCGTTGTGGTGGTACCACGCCACTCGTAGTTCCTGATGCCCACGATACAGGAAGTCCTAGTGTGGGGTTCAGGACTATGCTGGGTGTTTATTTTATTTTAAAAACCATATAACCCAGGTGATTTAGTTTTGTGATCTTTAATATTATTGTTAGGAAGAACATTGAGATAATTAAGGTTTAAAAATATGCTGTCTAAAAAACAATACTGCACTGTTTAACGACAGTGTCTTCTGTATGGCACCACGGATATACAATCATTTTTGAAATTTATTTTAGAAATAGGCAAGTTAATCATTTTATATTAAAACTTAATAAATTACTCGCGCAGAAGGCTTACTGTCATGTTAATGAATATCTTACGACAAATTCTAATGACTTAAATTATTAAAACTTTTTTTTTAATTGTAATTCTTATTTTTGTATTAATTCTGAGATGATATGACATTTATTCATTTAACATGCTTGTGAGCTAACCACGGCTGTACCTACTTTATTTTTTACCACACTGTAACCCATGTTTCGCAAATAAACAAATCTGATAATGTAGTGGCACTGCCTTTGAATTTCAGATGACTTTATTTTGTTAGGTACTATCCGTACGTCATCCAGGAAACGTTAACTATGGGGGCATTTTATTTGTTCATCAGAAAGACCCAGTGACTGTTTAAAGGGAAACTTTTTTTAGACTTGGTATATTCGTTATCATAATTATCAGCCTGTATGCTAGATGTAGGCCTCCATAAAGAGAGCCATGACGAACGATCTTAGGTCACCTCCATCCACCGTCTTCCCACAATCTTTGGGATGTCATCAGTTCATTGGGTTAGAGTCCTTCCTAGACTGCGTCATCCGGTTCGTGGTATTCGAACCTTTCTTCACCATAGGTTGTCGGTTCTGCGAGCTATATGGTCTGCCATTGTCACTTAAATTTACTAATTCTAAGAGCTACGTCGGTGAGTTTATTTCTACGGATTTCCTCGTTTCTGCTGGAATACTTATCTGCTATTCCGAACTAGATCAATGCCATTGTGGGTAGGTAATGACCATAAAATATCCATATCTAAAGCTAAATTGTACAACGTTTTTATCTAAGTAACCTTTCTTTGCCAATTAAACAGTAATTAAAAATTATAGATTGAGACGGGAAAAATTTGGCAATTAACAAGTAAAAATTTCAACACTATTTTTTTAATCTTTTATCATTTTGGAATTAAAAGAGCATCCATAACAAGTTTCTATGCTATAATCGTAACTATTTAATCCAGACAGCTGAATAAAATAATAAAAAGTTTGATTTATACGACATAATTATCTCACACTAGCTTTAACCCGTGGTTGCACCCGATTTGATTTTTCACGAATACATATTAAAAGTAACACATTCTTAGGCAATAGCGCGTCTGAAAGTATAATATGGCACAAAAATCGTGAAAAGTGGGTGAAAAATCCCCTTTAATTGGTGTACCCATCAGTTGATAATAACGATGAGTTTAAAGAGCCAGAGCGATGTGACGTGACGTACTGTCAGACGTATCCACTGTCCCGCCGATCCTCTTGTATTACTATTCTATGTATCTGTATATAAATAGGGCAGAGGCTCTGCGTATTGCAGTCGAAAAGCGTTCGCGAACGCGCAAACTATATGCGAACGCAGATAAGATTTGGTGGGAAGAAAATTGGATATTTGAATATGAGTCTCGTGTTTTTATCTATCTTGCTAGGAGTTGGTGCGCTGGGCGATGATAGGGCCAACCAAGTGGTGGGGGCTAGTGACGACTGCGAAGACATCTCTGACACAGAACTCATACAGGCTTTTGTGGTACGTCGGTACAAATGACAATCACACGATTTAAATTACTTGCTATATCACACATAATGAGATAACGATCTCTTCCTGAACTAGATGGCTTGAATTCAACGATGCTGTTTACTCTAGCAATTAAGTCCAGGGAATGAGAATTCTTTTTAAATCCAAGTCTCTGAGTTTATCAACCAATATAGATTTAATATATTTTCAACAGAGTTTAAAATAAAATGTTGTGAATTGATTAGATATAGCTCGACAAATTATTCTTTAGGTAATGCAAACATCATACAAGAAATAAAACATTTTCAGAAGTAATTGTTTAAGTTTTTATTTCATTTTATAACAATTTTCTCACAGATTTTCAGACATGGCGACCGGACGCCAGATCAAGAAGAGCTGGATTTATACCCAAGCGAAGACAAACTGAAAAGTAACATTTTCTTCCCTTATGGGATGAAATCGTTGACCAACGTAAGTATATACGCACTATTTTATAATTCAGTATATTTTAGATTTTTGGTAAAAAAAAGAGTAATTATCCAGTATTTAATTTGGCTTTGGTGTTAAGTAAATTAAACATTAAAAACGTAGAATGTTTGACAAAAACGTCACAGTTTACTAAGGACGTCCTCTATTCAAAATAAGACACGCAAGAGAAGTATATCAATATGTTCCACTAATTCACATGCAAGAGTACTGCGGCATAATTATAACCTTAAAAATGATCACTAATATAATGAAAAGCCTCGTCTTACAAAAACCACGGCTTAACTCTTTGAATCTGTTTACCTATAACAGAAAGGCAAGCAGCGTGGCTTCTCCTTAGGTAAATACCTGCGCAAGCGGTATGATGGTTTCATATCTCCGCTTTACCTGAACGATGAGATAACCATCAGAACCACTAGCTACTCCCGAACTAAGATGACAGCATTGACAGCTCTGGCGGCGCTGTATCCGCCGCCGCCTGCTCAGAGATGGAACCCGGCGCTGGACTGGCAACCAGTGCCATATGACACCCCAGATTTTAGTAGGGATGATGTAAGTACTCGCAGCAATTCTAATGTGTAGTGAATCGACACCTATATCAGAAATCGGCTGATGGTTCGTTCGATGCCATTATCTACCCAATGACACAAAAACGGTTCATTATAATGACGCAAACTTTTGTTCTTATCATTGCGTCTGGTACGACAATGGCCTTGTCTTCCAAAAATTTCAAACTCATAAGGTTTTTTAGAAAAAAAAACTTGTGTAACAGTAAAAAAACCAAGTTGTATATTTTTCAGCTTATGTATTGGTATAACTGCCCTTCGTATATCACGATGAGAAATGAAGTTTACAAAAACACACAAGTCGCAGAGCGAATCAAGTCTTATCAAGAACTGTTTGAAACCCTTCAAATGAAAACTGGCAAAAACATAACAACACCAGAACAAGTCTTTTTCCTGGACAACTTATTCCAGACTTTGGTATGTAGAGGTACATCATCTTCCAAAGATTTTTATTTACAAAACTGGAAAATCTAATATTTATTTGTTTTTAGAATAACGTTGGTGTCAACCCTCCAGATTGGGCAAAAATATTAATGACGGAAATAAAAGAAGTTACCAAACTAGAGTACGCGATAGAATTTTTTACACCCGCATTGATTAGGCTGACTTCTGGTAACCTTTAATTTTTACCATAGAAAATTTATTTTGTGATGTTTATTCCCAACTTGACGAACCAGTCTTGAATTTTTCTTGAATTTTCCAGGGGTACTTTTAGGTGAAATATTGAATGCTACAAGCAACATTATAGCAGGAGATTCAGAGCAGCCAAAGCTCCGTTTATATTCTGCTCATGAAAACAACGTTGCGGCATTAATGGCAGCGTCCAGGGTTTTTGAGCCCCACCAGCCTAATTACGGATCGACCTTTATAATAGAACTAAGGCGAAGACACTCAAGCCAAAAATATAGTATTTTGGTGAGAATTTGTTCTCAAGCTACTGCTTTGCAGCACTTTTAGGGTAATGCCAATTTTACAACATTGCAGTGATTTACACTGCAATATTGTAAAATTGGCATCCTTGCCTTACAACCTTGCTGTCATTCTACGAGACACGAGAAAATGCTATATTTTACAATCATTTAGTAATCTTCAGTTTTTTAGGGTTACAAAAAACTGAAGATTGGGTTGACTACTGAACCGCTAAATTGCATCTCTTTAATGAATCCTATTTGTGTCCTTTTTGTGACAATCGTTAGTAATTTTCATGTCGATTAACCAAAATATTTAAATTGTGATTTTCACGATTTTTCTCATTCGACATCTATATATAAATAAAAATAAATTGCACGTATGAAAGATTATTACTTGAAAACGGCTGGCTGCGATTGGCTGTTTTTTGTTGGTTTCGTAATTGTCAGGACGAAATTTTAATAAACGATTATTTTTTGAAAATCTTTCGGAAAAGTCAGAAATATATATGGATGAACCGTGTGAAGCCGGGGTGGTCGCTAGTTTTGTATAATTCTTATTAGAATTATTTTTTGCCCTTAAATTATTTTATCAGAACCTCGCATTTTGACCTCTGGTTGTTTTTGGTGAAAGGGTAACGTTGTGATGTATTTTGCAGGCTGTCTACGCTAAGGATGCCGGAGGACCAGGCAAGATACTGCCAATCAAAGGCTGTGGCAAGGGTCTTTGTGATTACGAGCAATTCGTCAGTCTTGTCAAAGACTATGCTTGGTCAAAATCAAAATATGACGAGGAGTGTAAAATATAGGATTTTTAATTAAATGTTAAATAATTTATTTTGGAAGCCTTATATTTTAATTTTGAGGCTTCCCTGATTATTAGAATTTACAGAATGCGTCAGTGTGTCTCCATTTGGGATGATGTGAAACTTTTGGGATAACTTTTATTTTCTTTAAGAAATGTGATGTGGCAAATTGCGGCTGTGAATTATTGTTAATACAATAGAGAACTAACTTCCTTGGTTGTAGTGGTATTTGCTAATAATGTACGAGTTTTACTTGTATCACATGTGTGTGAAGTTCCTTATTTAAAATTTAAATAAATCAAACCTTCATACAACCTTTTGTATTTAATATTTTGTGTTGAGTACCCTTGAAATTTAAATATTTGTTTGATATTACTCTGTTTTACAAGATAAGATTAAAAGAGAAACGTGGAACTAGTCGTTCAACAGATTGGTTAGACTAGATGGATGGGTGGCGTTAGGAGTTGAGCGCTTACGTGTTTCGGAGGGCTCGTTAAGATGTCAGTCCCGTTTATTACAGTAACGACTGTAATAGACGGGACTGACATCTTAATGTTGAAGGTTTTAAGGCAGCCTAAAAACTTCGACACCACAAATGGCCACTCACACGATCAAACAAATGAGAATCAAATGAAATCAAACTAGAGGAACGCCAGCGACTTTGTCCGCGTGAGTTTTTTTCCACAAAATTGAAATTTTCATTCTAAGGGTAGAATTTAAAATATCCTATAGCGCACCTCTACAATCAAAAGTAATATACCATCCACAGGTATCTACGGCTTCTACAGGATGTGATAAATAGTAGATACCATGACTCCATTTCTGAATAAATTTGTCCGTGAGAACAATCTTTATGTAAAAACATATACTTAAGGATATCATTGTTTGTAAGGGGAATTAAAAAACACATTCCGTTATTACGTCTTAAATGCATAATTTGTGTCAAGAACAAGTAAGTAATAAAGTAAGACGGTTAAGGAAAATGTGTAGACGAAACGAATGCCGATTTCGAAGTGAGGAAATGCTAAACATATCTTTCAAAGAACATAATTTGTATGACAGATACGGAATATTTCTATTTATGAAGGTTTCTCGAATGACGCAAAACATCAATACTAAGAATAGTACTTAGTTTTTTCCAATCGCTATAATTAATTTATGTGGTTTGATAAATTTAAACGGTCGATAAATGATGTTCCTAGCTAGCATACCTATTACTGTTCCACAGCAAACGCTTACCTCGTGTAGTACTCGAATTAAAAGTAGCTTGTTGATAAACAGTACAATGAATTCCAAATTTTATGCATATCGGTTCTACCGTTTATCTTTTGTAAAAATGTATGCTTTCAGAGAAGTAAGGGTAGGATATAATTTTATAAAACCAGAGATGCTCGCGAGATGCTGGTATCATATATGAATATGCACACGGTCCGAAAGAGCGGAAATCAAGGAACGCCGACCGAGCCAGCTCCGACAGACCAATCTTCTAATTCACACTATCAGCACCCTCATGCAGAAACACATATACAAAACATCCTAGCACAATATACGTAGTAATCTGACGAATCACACGCATAACGGACGTCAGAAAGTACCCCTATCTACTGACTCACATGCATAATTATTTTAGTTCATTAGTTTATATGATTACTCGGTCGTATGATGCGAATTCGATTTCATTATTCAAGAGGCAAGGTTAGGCTGGACTATGGCTACAATGTCAATGCGGGCACGCATGTGCCGTGCTACAATCGATTGGACAGAGTCAATCATCCGAGCACAGGTCGCGGCGACCGTGAATCTCGTATCCCATACGGACTCAGTGAGAGCCCGCCTCGCGAGACGTGCACTTCCCGTCATCTCACGACGAACGGGCATCTATTTACAGTGTAACGTTGTTTTTATTCCACATGATCTGATAACCGATTCGGTAGACATGGTTAACGACAAGTGACGGAAACCAAAGCGATAGTATTACAATGTAGAGCTGCCGATCCTGCGGAGGAAAATGTGAGTGACATATTGATGGGTGCAAAACAAATCCAGTTTACTAATGGTCTCCGGTAAAGAAAGGTCTAGGTAAGATTTAAGCACAACACAACACGTGCGCGCAGTTAACAATTATGGATTGCATTAATCGATAGAACAGTTACATATTTCACAATATGGGGCCAATAATAATAGGCTAATGGAAAGCAATTTAAGATTGTTGACCCTGAGTGTCGAAATGATTTGTGTTTCAATCTCTGACATTGACATTTCTTTCTCTAAGCATAGCAAACCGGAAAAGGACTGAAGCTAGAAGGGTACGAAAGTATTCATCATATACTGGTTAAATTATTGTTATTGCTTTTGCACTGTGGGAGTTCAGTGGCACACAGAGGTTACCAGTACATTACTTTTAAATGTTTTATTAGTTGTTTTAAAGGCTTCCAATCTAGCAGAACAGTTTTAGCTAGTCCTGAAATTCTATAGTTTCTGAACAAAATCAAGCCTAAAGTGCAATCGCTTCCCGGCCTAAGATCAAAGTGTAGTATCTGTTCTGTTCTGTTAAATCACCTATACCCCTACTACAAGGGTGTCTGTAGATTTGAAATATTAAAAAATATAATAAACAAACACTCGCTCGACAATCACATGGCCATGGTCCTGACACCACACTAGGTAGGATTCCTTGTATCGTGGGTATCAGGCACTAGAGTACTATTGCATCATAACACCCAGACCCCGGAACAAATATCTGCAGAACACGCAAATATCTTCTGCAACGGGAGTCGAAGGATGTGCTCCTTCGTCTCAGCCGAATATTAGCTAGTTAGTGTTTTGTTTTGTACCGTTGAATTTGAAATGACACATCAGAAAGAGACAAGGCAGTGTTTCGCAAATTCTTGTTTCTAAGTTTTTATAAAGGCTCTAAGTAAATAAAACAAATGGTGTAGAAGATTAAATTATTGATTCGTTGAAATTGCAGGAAAGAGGGCGGTCGAGGAGAGGAGGCTGCGAGCAACGCGACCGAGGCGGTGGCGGCGGCGGCGGCAGCGGCGCCACCCGGCGTGCGCATAGAGCACACGTGCTGCTGCCTCGGCGTGTTGGTGGGCATCTCGCTCATCGCCGGTGAGCACTAGCATTTCCTCTATTCCCAAGTAGCCAAACCAACGCGCTTAGAACATCACTAAAGCTGGCAACAAACTATCGGATGCGACTGATGGTCACGCCCTTCATTTCTATGGCGTTCCTTTATTTTAAGATACTATGTTATCTTGCAAGATTTTATATTATTGATTGACCATTTCGATAAAAATCAAAATGTTTTTGTTTTTCTAATCAAGCCGGACCAAGTCCCGCCTCAGACAAGAAACTTACAAAAATCATTGAATGCTGTAAAACTAAAATTGCGAATTTAATTTTGCTTCAAATATAACAGCAGAAAATATCCGTTTAAAAATCCTAGTCAAAAACAAAGTCAAAATTCATGTATTCATTAACACACCTTATTACATTAAGCACCTTGAATAAACGACCCCCAATTCCCGGTTGCCCCGCTATTCCTGGCCAAGGTGGCGGTCATGGTAACGGCGGGGCAGGGGGTGCTAAGAATCCCCGGGATACGGTAGGGTAGCGTACCTGATACTCGGCTATCGAGACGATATAGCCTGAAAGTGATACAGGTGTACGCACCGACTTGGGCACACCCAACTGAAGAGGTAGAGGATATGTACGAAGACGTATCCAAAGCCCTTCACACCACTAAAACTCACTTCAACGTCATCATGGGGGACTTTAACGCTAAAGTAGGAGTAGCAGACTCGCGGTGAATCGAGACTAGGGCCGCACGGTATTGGTAGGAGGAACGACAGGGGGCAAATGCTCGTCAACTTTCTAGAACAAGAGGGGCTCTTCTTAATGAACTCTTTCTATAAAAAGAAGCCCCACAGAAAGTGGACGTAGCGAAGCCCCGACTCTGTCACCAAAAATGAGATCGACTTTATCATGATCGACAGACAAATATTTAGGGATGTCTCGGTGCTCAATAGGTTCAATACCGGAAGCGACCACAGAATGGTCCGAGGCACCCTAAGTATGGACGTTCAGTTCGGGAGGCGGCGCATGATAAAGTCCACGCTCCGACCTAACCTACTCGTACTACAAATCAGTGCGGAATCCGAAGCCTTCCAAAATAAACTGGAAGATCGATTCACTGCCGTGGAAACCACAGAAGACGTTGACGAGGAACTCCAAAACATGCTAGGAGTCGTGAGGGAAGAGGGCGTAAAATTCTGCAGCATGAAGTCTGAACTCTCGGATGAGACTCGTTTTTAATGACAAAACGACGGGAAGACACAATGGCTACTTCGTCAGAGCGTTTTGCCCTCAACAAGCAAATTGCAAAGCTGGTTCGTCGTGGCCTACGGTGCTCTAGCACACGCCGTATTGAGAAGGCTATTGAGCAGAACCAAGGGTCTAAAGTGTTTAACCAGCAGCTTGGGAGGAGTCATCTGACGAAGATCAAAACAGCATATGGCCTAACCGTCTTGTCTAAGCCGCAGATTCTCGCTGAGATTGAGGACTTCTAAGGCCGGCTGTACGACTCACATGCAGAAGCATGTGAGTCGTACAGGGCGGGGACGCCCTGAACCCGATATTCACGATTCCAGAGCCACACTAACGCGCCACTTTACGGATGAGCTGCCGGATGTTAACGTGGATAAAATCGAGATGGCTCTTAGGCAACTTAAAAACGGAAAAGCCCCCGGTGATGACGAAATCACATCTGAGCTTCTGAAGGCAGGAGGAGTCCCAGTGTTAAGGGAACTGCAGAAGCTCTTCAACTCTGTCATTTAACGTGGGAGAACTCTGGAGTGTGGAACAGGAGTATTGTTATCCTTTTCTTCAAGAAAGGAGACAAAACACTTTTAAAGAACTATAGGCCCATCTCACTCCTGAGCCACGTCTACAAGTTGTTTTCTAGAGTCATCACGAATCGTCTCGCAAGAAGATTCGATGAGTTTCAGCCTCCAGAACAGGCCGGGTTTCGAAGCGGCTACAGTACCGTGGACCACATCCATACAGTGCGGCAGATTATACAGAAGTCCGAGGAGTATAATCGGCCCCTGAGCTGTTTTGGAATCTCTGCAGCGATGCCAAGTGGACTATCGTTATATCGAAGTGTTGAGATGTCTGTACGAAACCGTGACCATGAGTGTTCAAGTACAGAACCAGCAGTCTAATCCCATCTAGTTGCGCAGAGGAGTGAGACAGGGAGATGTCATATCTCCAAAACTGTTCACTAACGCATTGGAGGATCTGTTTAAGACGCTGGACTGGAAAAATATGGGCATCAACATAAATGGCGAGTACATCTCGCACTTGCGATTTGCAGATGACATAGTCCTGATGGCGGAGTCGCTGTAGGAGCTGCAGGGCATGCTAAATGGCCTAGCTGACTTTTCAACGAATTGGTCTTCGGATGAACATGGATAAAACTAAAATTATGTTCAATGGGAACATAAACCCGGAGCCAATCGTCGTACAAGGCCACCCCACTTGAAGTTGTTTAAGAATACGTCTACTTCGGGCAAATTTTGCAATTAGGTAGACACAACTTCGAGGAGGCCAAGAGAAGGATCCAGCTGGGCTGGGCAGCGTTCGGGAAACTACGTCGAATCTTCTCGTCACCCATACCACAATGCCTGAAGACTAAAGTCTTCAACCAGTGCGTCCTACCCGTGATGACCTACGGTGCCGAGACGTGAACACTCAGTTGGCCTAATCAGTTGGGTTCAAGGTCGCACAGAGAGCTATGGAACGAGCCATGCTCGAGGTTTCTCTGAAGGATAAAATCCGTAACGAGATTATCCGACAGAGAACGAGAGTCATCGACAAAGCTCAGAGGATTGATAAGCTGAAGTGGCAATGGGCTGGTCATATATGCCGAAGAACCGACAACCGTTGGGGTAAACGAGTTCTTGAGTGGCGCCCCCCGGCTAGGTGGAGCGATGACTTAAGGAAGGCAGTGGGCAGTAAGTGGATGATAAGAGCCGAACACCGGGCTCAGTGGCGCGTATTGGGAGAGGCCTATGTCCAGCAGTGGACTGATGTGGGCTGATGATTATTAAAAACACAAGGATTACTTTGAAACGGCTAAGCAAATGTATGGTAGTTACAAAATATTATTTTATTAAACTTATTATTTTCTCCTCGGAGATCAAACTTGAAATATTCTTACCTAATGTAGCGTAATGGAGTTAGACATGTTTTATTTGTGTAAAATCAAATAAATGATTATTAATAATAATTAATAACTTTAAAATACATTTAGATTTTGTGCCATTCCATGAACTCTTCACAACAGTAGGGATTAAAAAATCTGCAAATCTGAAATCTGTAAATATCCCCGGCCCGGCACGGCGCCGGAGGAATCAACGCGTCACGTGTGCACCTACACTTACTTAAGGAGACCTAAAATTATATCACAAATAAAGTTCTCTATTTCAGCCCTCGTAGCAGTAATACTGATGAAAGATACGACTGTCGAAGTCACAGTACTCCGTCAAGTACATGTGGTAAGTACCCACAAAGCTCGGTGTCATTTATTTACTTTAATTAGACACGACACGTATGTTGGTATTTTAGTTTGTTTATTTTGTATAGAAAGTCTCGAGGATAGAGCGAGCGATATTGATGAAGTTTACAAAGATGTGGGGGGTGTGAAGACGAAAAAACTATATAGCTAGTTAGTCGGGTAGACGCCGCCGCCTTTAGACAAGGTCACGTAGCATTCAATGCCCCTATTCTATCAGTAGTTTCCGAGAAACGTCGTCGAACTCGGTAGTGAGCTAGTTTTGATATAACTAATTCATATTTAAATGATAATTTTTATCCGCAGCTGATGTCACACGGCGAACGAACGCCGAGCGAGCGTGAACTGGCGATGCTCGGCGCTCCGCCATCAGACCACGTCTTTTCGCCCTACGGCGCCGGAGCTATGACAAACGTGAGAAAACCCCCAATTTTTACATAATTTGATGCGGGACGTACGCAACCGTATTATATGTGATGTATCTCATTCAAAAGATATTTTCAAGCTGTTAAAATAAATATCATAAGCTTGAAGAGTCGTTTGAAGGGAGGCAGGTTTTTACAGAGGTAAATAAACTTGCACCACTAGATTTTTCTCACGTAACAATTATATCTATTATATCTTGGACCATAAATCACATACAAAAACACTTTCAAACTTGTATTCGCATTCAGTTCATGGGAACTACAAGGGAGATGATTTGCAACAATAGCAATATTGGCGTAGTTCCTCGATTTATCAAATCAAGCGCTCGTCGCCCGTGACGAATGGCTGTCATACATACGGCTCTCACGTCACCAATGTAGATTCTCCATACAGATTACGACTCATTCATAAGCTGGCGCTCCTTTATACCATCAACAATACTACACAGAATGGACAAAAGAGTACCTTGTTGTGTGTACTAACTGGTATGGTCACTTGTTCCTAGTAAACTTGTTGGTACAATAGCAAAAGTCCATCAGAACTATGAGCATATTAATGAATGGATCCGATTCCATACCTTTTTTTTTTTGATCCTTGTTACTTTTTCTTGGCCAAACTAGGTAAACCTGTAAATCACACGATTTTTTTAGCGTTCAGCACTGCTAAGGTATATAAGGGTAATTTTCATTTATTTTTTACCTAGATCTTGTTACTGACCATAGCCGAGCATTTCACTGATATTTATAATCAGTAGGTTATCACGTCACGTGTATCACGTGCGTTTGTTTAGTGACATTGAACTTGCGGAACCATAGAGGATCTATTTGGAAAGACTGGACGAATGACTTTTTAACGAGGTCTGACTTCCCGGTTTCAATGCGGGAGGGGGTCCTGCGAAGGTCGCAATTTTCTACGCGGGAACGAAGTGTCGGCAGACCGATGCCGTCCGCTGCTAATAATGATTTATCGTTTTGTCGCCTGACTAATAGTAGAAAAATAATGAAACGTCGTTTTCCAATGGAAAATATCCACGCAAAGGATACGCTCTTTCTAAACGGATGCAAGAATAAACGTAGTTTGATATTGTTATTGATGCCGATCATTATTTCCATTTCAGGAAGGAAAAATGTTGACTTACGAAATGGGCGCATTACTTAGGAAGCGATAT
Organism: Perizoma flavofasciatum; assembly: GCA_958496245.1. NCBI lineage: Eukaryota > Metazoa > Arthropoda > Insecta > Lepidoptera > Geometridae > Perizoma > Perizoma flavofasciatum. Next base: position 5,173,774 of record OY292421.1, read on the forward strand.
AACGAGTTCTTAGGAACTTACTATGATGAAGGTATTAATTAATTCTAATCTTACATAAGCTTCATTAAAAATGGTGGCTTATATGTGGAATTATAATTTTAGAAAACAGTATCGTGATAGCATCAGACACAGAACTCAGCAAAATGACTGCTCTCCTCATATCAGCGGGTCTTTGGCCGCCTCCAGAAGAACAAATGTGGAATGAGACATTATTGTGGCAACCAGTGCCATACACATACCCACCTAAGAAGCAAGACTATGTGAGTCTATCTTCACTACGTTTATGTATGTAGCACTAAATTCATACGCAAACATGTCTGTTTATTACAGTGTTGAAAATTCAATGCGTTTCGCCAATTTTCAGCTGCTTTATGAAGAAAATTGTCCGCGGTATTCACAAGAAAAGCAGAGGATACTAGATGCATTCATAGAAGAAGGTCTTTTAACGCCTTATAAAGAGTTTTTCCACAAAATCGCACATATGACCAATACAAACTTCAGTACGCCTCAAGACGCTTACGATTTGAATAATTTATTCCTGATACAGGTAACGTGAGTTAAAATCATCACCATAAGATTATTTATAGCAATCTATGCTAAATAAAATTGTATATGTTGGGTTAACTGTATAACTATTTTTTAAGGCAATGTAAACGACTATATTATAATAGTACATATTCATTATTCCTAGAATGGTATACGACGATAATTTCATTTACATATTACATATAGAAGTTGTGACTTGAGTAATCTGATGTCTTTATAATTGTATTATATACTTCAGATAGAATATCCGTCTAAAATTGTATCGTTATCAACAATTTATGGAAAATCAAAGTGAACAGACCGAACGCCGGTCACACACTTTGAATATAATCTAGTATAAAACCAGGGTCCCTTGCGAAGTCATTTGTATCATTTACAGGATGATATAAAAGTAGCGAATCCGAAATGGGCGAAGCACGTGAAGCGAAAATTAATGGATATTGCGAGGCTCGAGTATTCTATGATGTTTCACAACAATCTACTGAGGAAACTGAGTGGCGGTAAGACATTGTAAAAACGTGCTAGACGGTAAAAAGCCCCCGGAATCTTTTAGAAGATCTACGGAAACATTTATTAAAACTAACGTTTATGACGTTGAGCCAATTTTATTTTTTATGCTATGTGGAAGCAAGCATGCAATTCATAATATATTTCGTGGATTAGAATTCGATCGCTCAATAAGAGTTTTTTTTTACCAAGTACATACATTGACCAACGTTTTAAATAGAATTCCTACATTTGTGCTAAGATTTTATTAGCAATAATGATTATTCATTTTGTAAAATCACAAAATCAATCAACTGTTTAACGTTTCGCGTATCCTACTCAAATATAATTTAAAACATTTATTAATTTCAAAAACTAAACAATAACTAAAACAATACAATAAATTATCTTCTCTTTCTTTTTATTTTAAACAATATAATAATATAATAGGCAGCCTATTGTTTCTATCTTTTATATTATTTATTTATTTACTTTAGGTGCTCTCCTGCAACAAATAATAAAAGAAGCGACCTCTAACATAGTCGAGGGTCCTAACCTTCGCATCATCGTACGAACTGGGACGCCTGAGAACGTCGCAGCGCTATTAGCCGCGTGTGTGGCGCCTCCTCCCCGATTACCCGACCCAGGAGCGGCGTTGCTATTTGAACTGCACGAACGATTGCCGCAACCGCATCAAAAGAATAAGAAGGCGGTTTCGGAGAAAGCTCGTTTCGGACTGAAGGTGAGTAAAGTCTCCTAAAATCCTAAAATCATGAAAGGGCATGCCGAAAAACGTAACATCACTTTTAGTTGGCGCCCCCATCCTGTTTTTCGCAGCCTCTTTGCTGTCTACACGTTCTCCGTGCGGCGTTCTTTTTCCAACTATTGCAATAGCATTTAAGTAATCACTAAATCAGAGATATTTGCCCAACTTCCAAATCATATCCTATTTCGCCTGACATGGTTGCAGTTTAACCTGGGCTAGGCGAATAAAAAAAAACGTTGCGGTACATACTACGTATAATTTTTTTTTAGAAGATTATAATTTAACTAGTTTAACGAAACAAGTATACATGGCGAGCTTGAATGGGATAGTTTTGGAAGGGGATGGCCTCGTACTCTGACCATATATTCTCGAGAAAACGTCTCTTCTGGAGGAAGGCCAAGTGAAGAGTCCCCTAAACCAACAAGCTTGTATGAAGAATGTGATGATCTTAGCAAGTAGAAATCCGTGGTCTCTCGACGTATTTAACTAGCTTTGCATTTTGCTTGTTAGTTTCTTAATATATGCGTTGTTCTTAATTTGCGGGTCGATTTTGACGCAAGTCCTGTCATCCGATTGAGATGATATTATGTAGGTACTTCAAGTCAAGATTTGAGGAAAATGCAATATTACAGCGGTGATGATGATCGGATAAGTAGATGAACAATTCTGGTCTCATTTCAATGAGCTTGCAGGCCTGGCTATTGATTGTGTAATAAAATAAGATATTGACTGTGAAAGTTATTGATTGTGTTTTTACAAGTCAAGTCTCGTACGCCCGGGTTTAGTTTTAAAAACTCGTTTCAGATATGTAAATCTCGCCTCACTTGTTATACTTGATAGAGATTTGGGGCGGCGCCGTAAAAACTAAGTTAGCTAAACTACAAACTGTTCAAAATAAAAATTATTAAATTACTCTTTAACTACCCCTTTTTAACACCTACCTCGTGTGTTCATAAGTTTTGAGACGAACTTATTTAATTAATTTAAAAAGAAAGTAATTCATGCAACCTTTTTTAAACTTTTAAAATTTTAAATTTCGAATGTTTTGAATCAGAAAAAATATACATTTGAATATTTGTTTCATTCTCCGTGAAAATGGCGCCAACAAAAGATTTGCGTGCGACTGTAATTTCACTGTTTCAAGCAGGAAAAAAACCAATGCAAGTTTTTAGTGAAATCCAAAGTTTGGGATGTAGTCGGAACTTTGTGTATTATACCATAAAGAGGTACAAGGAGACCGGCTCTTTAGAAGACCGTGGAAGATGTGGCCGCCCGCGGTCTGTAAGGACGCCCGCCAACATCAAAGTAATCAGAGAGCGAATTCGTCGCAACCCTTGCCGGACTCAAAAGAAATTAGCTCTGCAGACCAACATTTCGCGAATATCGGTGAACAGGATACTTAAATATGATCTTAAACTAAAGGCCTACAGTCGAAGGAAAGTGCATTATTTAAACGAGCGTCTTCGTAAATTGCGACTGGAACGATGTCGGAACCTATTGAAGAGACACGATCCAAAAAATATCCTGTTTACCGATGAAAAGATCTTCACGGTGGAAGAAAAGTTTAACCGGCAGAACAATAAGGTTTACGCCAGAAGTTCAAAGGACGTCCAGCCAACTGTACGCAATGTCCAGCGCACTCATCATCCAGCAAGTGTGATGGTTTGGTGGGGTGTTTCCTACGAGGGGGTCACTTCGCTTCATTTTTGCCAGCAAGGCGTCAAGGTGAAGGCACAAAATTACCAAACCGACATATTGGAAGCGGTGGTTAAACCATTAAATGATACGCTATTCGCTGGAAAATACTGGGTTTTCCAACAGGACTCTGCTCCCTCCCATAAAGCTAAGACTACCCAACGTTGGCTGGAGGCCAATTTGCCAGGCTTCATTCGGAGCGAAGATTGGCCCTCGTCAAGCCCTGACTTGAATCCTTTGGATTATTCTTTATGGACGGAATTGGAGCTGAGGGCATGCAGAAAGTCTCACCCAAACCTGGATTCTCTCAAGCGAGCCCTTATTAAAGAATCGAAACGGATTCCCATTGAAAAGATTCGTGCCGCCATAGATGAATGGCGCACGCGTTTGAAGGCCTGCATTGAATGCAAAGGCGGCCATTTTGAATGATTTATTTTTAAATACAGATCTAGATGTCAGTAGTTTTAATTTTAATATCCAATAAATGAATACTCAACTTAGCTCCAAAAATATTTTAGTTTTACTGTGTCTCAAGACTTATGAACAGACGAGGTATAGACAACATTTACAAAGAAACTAAGTTAATGAATCTCAAACAACTATACAAATACAATACGTGCATTCTCATTCGAAAAATCCAAAATAAAACGATCCATACTAACCTAGTCTTTACAACAACTAGGCAAACCACAATTCGAAGTACTCGCCGAGCCAGTTTTATTTTATTTCTTCCAAAGATTCGAACAAACTACGGCAAAAGAATGAGTCTTCGAAGGCGCACAGCTGTATAATAAACTACCCTCAAATATAAAAAGTGTTTGCTCATTTAACGTGTTTAAACACAAATTAGCCCATCATATTACCAATGACGCTAAAGACACGTTAAATGGGCAAAACCTAAACTTAAAATTATTTAAGAACGACCTACTTTCAAATTAGTAATTAAGATTATATCGTTCTCATGTAAGCGACATCTATTTGTCTTTTTGAGAATAAAGTTATTTAAACCTTAAATATGCGTGCAAGGACATGTATCACGTGCAATGTCCTCAGACTGCACACGTCTCTCACGTGTACCTAATGCCGAATTTTCAAAACATTGCATAAGGAAAAAAAATACCATAAAATTAGTACCTAGCAAAACAGAGGCATGATTTATTCCTACAGTAGCAATCTTGATGATCAGTATGAAATGGATTTTCATTTTACAAATGCTGATATTTTGATAGCACTCAGCATACCACTGGATCAGCATTGGACGCGTAAAACAAGTCTCGTGTCGGAATGGATAAACACGTGTTTTCTACGCGTCCAATGCACGGCAGTGGATTCTGTGCTAGTGTGGGGTCAGACGTATACCTACTATTGGGTGTTTTTTATTAAATTATAACTTTCAGATTTATTACTGGGACGATGACTCCGCTGAACCACGCTTGATGGAGGTGCCGGGCTGCGACGCTCCTTTCTGTCCCATCGAGACGTTCAAAGAGCTAACCAAATACATGGTGTCACATAACTTTATAGAAGACTGTAAACTTGCACCTGCCACCTAATAAGGATTGTCAGTAGGGAACGTCTGTAAACCACGTGACGTTGAATAGGGAATAATTCATGTAAAATGAACGTACCCATAATTATTTCCGAATGTCTAGCATATCTCACAACGACTTCTGATTAGGGAATCCTCAGCGGTAAAAGCCATAACTAGCCGTGTTGGTGCGTTCGATATGTGCGCATTAACACGTGTAAAAAACGGTGAAAGAAAAAATCTAAAGGTTATAACAAAAAATCGAAGGCATGTGTCATCGGTTATAGTGTTCCAATAAAAGCGGCGAGGGGCTTGCAACCTGTCTCGTGGAATACTCTATACAAAACGCGGACATATGCTAAATAATGTAATCCTTACAATTCTGTGTACTGAGTCTGAAGATGTACATCATGGGGATATATTGTGGGTGCGTTTGTATTTTTGCAGCTTAGAGTCAGCCAGCCGACATGACAGAGTCTAGGCGACTTACTATGATAGGTTATCACATATGCTTGTCCTTAGACAGCTTTCAGTCTTTCGATAGAAAATCGAATATTCATTAGCTTCTATACACGTTTAAAGAGTCGCGAGGTCAACAAGAGTGTTACTGGCAGGGACGTTTTACCTACCTATCGGATCAAATTACTAAAGCTAAATGGACAAATTCAGCCAAATAAGTATGACGTCATTAATGAACGACCCCTAGAACATTTTACCAACCTATAGGATCAAATTACTAAAGCTAAAGGGACAAATTCAGCCAAATAAGTATGACGTGGTTGATGGACGACCCCTAGAATGTTTTACCAACCTATAGGATCAAATGACTAAAGCTAAGTGGACAAATTCAGCCAAATGCGTATAACGTGGTTGATGGACGATCCCTAGAACATTTTACCAACCTATAGGATCAAATTACTAAAGCTAAATGGACAAATTCAGCCAAATATGTATAACGTGGTTGAGTGGTTGATGGACGACCCCTCTGAACGTATTACCAATCTATAGGATCAAATAACTAAAGCTAAGTGGACAGTCCTATTGGTTGTTGACTCTCTGCTTTGGTGGAAACGGGCATAATTAGATCTATAGTCCTAGTTCACTTCGTGTTTTTTCGTGTAAGCACTTAATCAATAGCAAAAATAACCATGTTTTGATATTCTTTACGTGTTTGAATAGTACAAGTGCAAGTGGAAATGTGTTACCAAAGGAACAAGGCTGTGTATAAAATGAATCTTAGTTTGCATGAAATAAAACTTGTAATAAGAATGTGTGTTTTGACTCACCTTCGTCTATTTTGAGGCCGGTCTCGTCTTTGGGAATGTTTTTTGATATTTCTGTGAATTCATCAGCGCCCCAGGTTAGTGTACCGCGCAGTTTTAGATACTCGGCGATTAGCGCTGCTATGTGGAGTTGACAGCACATTGCCTGTTGGAAGCTCAATAATTAGAACTACGAGTATGTCATTCAGCTTGTTAGATTTCTGAAACGTCTTTGGATTCTAAAAATAAGGTATCAAAGGCGAGCAGACGATTCTTCGAGACCAATTTATATATTTTTGTTATCATCATCGATATATTATTTATAATCTATGTATAATATGTATGTATTTACTCGCTTTCCCCCGTTGGGGAAAACGGGAAAAGATTTTTTCCGCTGTTCCCACCACCACTTAGTAAATATCCGCACATCAACACAGTCCCCAACATACATAATTGCGAAAGTGATGATTGCGACGAATAAATTTCACAATGGCTGAACCGATTTTAATGAAATTAGAAAACATACATTTCGTGACCTTACTAGGTCACAGATAGGCTTTTAATTCGGGTGTAACGCAAACGTGGCCGGGGCCACTAGCTTCATTATAGTCTTATAAAGTGTCCTAATCATATTTATTTATTACAAAAATCCATACGAAATAAAATACTGTCGATCTCTGTGGCGCAGTGGACGAAAGCCCGCCTGAGGCAGAAGGTTGCGGGTACGATTCCCGCCGCGGGACAAATGTTTGTATGATCTGCAAATATTTGTCTCGGGGTGTTTTCTATGTATAATATGAATGTATTTACAAAAAACAAAGCATTTAAGTAGTATATCATTCATGTAGGTCCCATAATACAAGCTCTGCTTAGTTTGAGGCTAGATGATGCTGTGTGGAATATGTCCAGCAAAAAAATAAAAAAACTGTTAGGAACAGAAAACGGAAAAGTAATTACCTCATCATGATCTCCCTGTCTTGCGTTGTGCTCAGCCAATGTTGAGAGCCAAGCGTGCCTCAATCTAGGAGTAGCACGACAGGACGCGGCCAACGCATGCTGTAACTCCGCCAAATGAACGCTGCCTGCACCTATGAACACATTAAATAAATAAATAATACTGGACATTTTTCTCATAGCACATGAAACTTGGAATAGGTTTAGTTTGTGGGCAATACAATAACACATGGGCTCATTTTTTTCCGGGTATCACAAGGGCAAACCCGTGGCTAGTTAAGTTAAGAAAGTATGGATGTACACAAATAAACAAATTTACATTCACACTAGCTGTTACCAGCACGCGTGCACGCGTGTTGTCGTGTTTAAAAAAAACATTTGGGAGTATGTTTTTTTTAAAACACACACTTTCACCCCCATTTCCCCCCTTAAAATGTGAAAATCTAAAAACTTTGAAAATTGTCATTATTTATTTATGATAAGTAGCTACTATTCCAAGTTTCAAGTACCTACCTTTAAAACACCCGATACTATTACACAAACTTTCACCCCCATTTCCCCCCTTAAAATGTGAAAATCCAAAAACCCTGAAACAAGTCAGTATTTATTCATGATGAGTAGCTACAATTCAAGTTCCTTTAAATAATAAAATTTCAGCAGACTTGGAAAGTAGTTTTGACTGTGTTAGATGAGTCAGTCAGTCAGTCAGCCAGGACAAACGATTTTATGAGTATAGGTAAGTTTAGGCGTTGCCGATAATCTTCGTAACGACTGACGCTGGGTTCCAATAACAGTTGTGAGCGGATTTCGTCTCATCTCTCAGTGAAAAATTGACCATGTTTTTACATTATTCAAAGGAAAAACGAGGCGTCATTATTTTACTGCTGTAATTAGAACCCGACCTGAGACGATTTGAATGGAACTTGAAATAAATATGGCTCTTGATCTAGAATAACATATTGCTATGTGTTATACTAGGTTCTTGGTATTACGCAAGCAGAGCTGTGGGCAGAAACTAGTTACTGAGTACAGCTAGACGAACACTCGCATACACACACACACTAAACTCTTGGGTGGTAGAACGTCACAGGCTTCATGATTAAGGGTTCCGCATGAGGTTCGAAACTCGGGTCGGAACCTCAAAACTGTATGAGCCGAATGAGTAGATTGTCATTTTACTGCTCTTAAAAAAATGGTACCTGAAGCGCCAGTGCCGCCAACTCCCGCCAAACGCGCTCTGGCCCCAACAACAGTGCGCACGCGCCGCATAAGTTCAGCTACTTCACTAGACAAGCCTGCAAAATATATACAGATTTGCAACATTTGTTCATTTAGTTCGGGCAATTAAAGTTCAAATTAATCGAGGTTGTCAGATAGCGCAATGGATCGACGACTTCACCGAGTCATTTTGGATAAATGAAGCACAGGACTAAGCGAATGGGGCATAGGCCAAGACAGAGTGTGCCATGTCGTGGCTCGAGGCCTTTTTACTCTGCGTCATCCTATTTGCGGTCGCCAGAGTGGTCTAGAATAATGATAAGAAAAGGAGTTCAGTGACGCGGCAGGCGAATAGCCGACTGAATCTTGTTCCTTTGCATGATCTGATATTACTTCTGATTGTTATTATAAGCAATCCTGGTCAAGTATCAAGACTGTATGTGAAGCTAGACATTTCGTTAGTATTATATACTTATAAAAATGAATTTGTCTTGCCTGTTCCTTTCATAGCCTTGTCGCCAGTCGCAAAACAATTTATCACAGATAGAGATTCTTGGAAACGCTTGCAGTTGATAGCCGTTGAGTTATCGAGCAGCTTCGATACGGCCATTATGACCTGAAAGAGTATTTCTTATCATTTTCATGCACTAAATTAAAACTTAATTTTATCTTAAAGTACTTTAATTCTTTATTCGTTCATGAAGATTCATTCATGTTATTCGAATCTAAAACTTGGAGCTGCCTGCTCAAATGAGACTATTTTCGAATGAAACACCTTATATAGCAGCATTCACCAGCCTAGCCGAATAAAAAGTGCCCATACATTTGAACTCAGCGTGATTCGATTCATGGCGGATTAGTAAACACATTACTGATTACAGGCGAAGATAAAGAGTCATGGCGAATCGGAATTTTTGGAACACATTTTAATAAGGACTTGTACAAAAAGGAGTTGGTTCTGGAGTATAAAACGAAGTCTAGTTTTAGTTTTAAACTCCAGAACCAATAGTATATATTATACTCCATGTAGAGATTCAGTTTGAGATTAGTTCTGGAATATGGAGTTAGAATGGTAAAGGATATGCCCGAAGCACAGTTTTCGCCAAATCCGCACCTGTGCTGCCATTAATCTCACCTGTAGATGAACTCTCGTCAAGTCACCGCCCTTTGCGTGTTGGAAGTTAGCTCGCATTAGTAGATAGAGCGACGCTGCCGCTTCTCGTCGCACACCGGCCGCGCGAGCCTCGCACAGACGCACCACTGCACCGACCACGCCCGCGCAGACTGTGCTGCCACCTACACACACATCAAATAATAATAATATAGTCTCGCCTTCTAATTGCACTAGAAGAATTTCTATGTGGACGAGGTATGGCACATATTTTGTCATGGTTTTTGTAACCAAACTAATAATAATAAAAACCCAAAAGACACATACCTAAAGTAATAAGGTATATATTTTCTAAGAAAACTAACAAAGCATTGTCTCGATCTTTAGAATTTAATTACATACTACTTAATATCATTGTAATTTATGGATATCAAAGTCTAAGGGAGTGGAGGGTCAAGTACTAGAATACCATACTCCCTTCGAACTAAATTTTGTATTTGGTCAGGCATAGTCCTATACATATATTGCTTAAACACTGAAGATCTTAAAATTATCTCCAACAACACTTAGCAAACACATTGTTTGACTTATGACTTTATGAGCCTTGGTAATTTTCAAAGAATGTCAGTAATTTTCCACAAATGCCATAAATATTTTAATCGATGATGGTGATTATTTATAATCATAGAACAGACTTTGTAATAATTTCTCCACGTGTAGAATAGCTATTCCGAACAAATTGTATCTAACAATGTTGAGTATTCAGTAATAGATGAACGGCGTTTGTAGTATGCGACTTGGAGTCGCCTATTTATTAATATCTATTGGGCTCACTCTAAAGTACTGACAAAATATATGGAATATGTACCAAAAGACGACGACGACATGGCTTTTTATTCCAAAAACTATTGTAAATTAGATTATTTATAGATAGATAGATATTTTATTTGGAAATACTTATTAATTAAGTATATAACTAAGATGATTCGACTGCTGGTAAGGTAAATAGCCACAAATTGGGATGGGACTCAGCATAAAGCGCCGCAGACCTTGTGAAGGTAAATAGCGCGCTGATCTTCCGTCCTCTCCCAATATCAGTAGCAGATAGCTTCGATATAAAACAAAGAGTTTCTTAACTAGGTACTTATATTGTAAAACGCGCGCCCAGGGACGTAGGAATGAGTCGAAACTAAGTCGGTGATTTCACCGATCGTGTGGTACGTGATAATTCCCGTTTTACAATATCATGAGTGACGGCTAATTTTAAACACTTTATTTAAACGGCGACCATAAGTGAACCCTCTGGAATTTCAGCAAAACCCTTTCTTAGAGCACAAAAGCCTGCCTGGCTAACCCTACAGCTCCAGGGTTTAGGGTTTAGGCTGTCCGTTGAATGTCAGTTAGTAAGACTTACTGAGATTCAACGATTTTATAGGTATAGGTCTTTATAAATTAAGCAGGTACTTCACTAAACACTGCATCGTCTCTTTCTGATATGTGAGTAAGGCCTTTAGATTTGGCAAAGGGAAAACATAAACATACCTTCAAACAAAGTTTCAGAGAACTGGTTGATATATGCCCTCAGCGCCGCAAACAGATGTTTATACAATATCTCGCTTTGCGGGCACTGCAACAGTTTTATATAAGGCTTGGCCGCAGCGCCCTGAGCGGCTCCGATGTTCTTCATGAAGAGGCAGGCGCGGTCAATGATGGTGAGCCCTACTTCGGTCGCTAAGCAACCGGCGGATAGGACTGTGTGCTCAGCCATTGCTTCCAAATCTGAGAAACAGATTTTATAAAATTAATATCAGGCAACAACAAGAACAATATCATAGAGACTAACATACGTATTAAAATTATAACTTATCACTACTTGTTAATACGTAACTGCGCAGTGTCCTGGGTGTCTAGACAAATACCTCACGCTTAGTTTTCCTTTCACGCTAACTCAAATTGTCAAGGTAAAACTTGGCAGCAGTCACGTGAAATTTCCACAGCTAATGTCATTTCTGTATTTAAAGTTTTCCGAAAAAAAGTTTTCATGTATAAGGCACTGGCCACTTGTAATTTATGGATGAAGGACCTTCAAAAGCAACCATCTACCGTTAGCATAGCGAGTTCAAGCGCGGTCGCCTTACTTTGGGGGATGAACAAAGGAGTGGTCGTCCTACGACGGCTGTCACGGAAGAAAGTGTGCTGGCAGTAAAAAAAATAATTCAAGAAAACAGGCGAATTACATACGAAGAGATTCAACATACACTGCAGATTGGTTCGGGAAGCGTTCACAAGATTCTTCAAGAGCACCTTCGCGTGAGGAGGATAGTTTCGCGCTGGGTGCCGCACAACCTCACCGAAGCTCAGAAGATTCAAAAATTTGAAGCAGTCTCGTCTCGGCGCGTTTACCACATTGTGACAGGTGACGAATCCTGGATTTATTAATACGATCCAGAAACAAAGCGTCAGTCGACAGTTTGGCTGTTTCAAAACGAACCAACGCCTATGAAAGTGAAGCGATCGAGAAGCGCGGGGAAATTTTAATCGCTAGTTTCTTCACTTTGACGGGGTATCTGGTTTCAATTCCATTACGAGACCAAAGCAGCATCAACGCCGAATGGTATACCACAAAATGCCAGCCAGAAGTTTTGTCTGCAATGAGCAACAAGCGACCGAACACCGGGCTCCGCGGGGTACTGCTTCACCATGACCATGACCTGGACACCACACCGGTCACAGTCTTGGGTCACCCTCCTTACAGTCCTGATCTGGCACCGTGTGACTTCTTTTTATTCCCTAAAATAAAAAATCAGCTGAAAGGGGTACAGTTTTCGTCGCCGGAAGACGCGCTATCAGCGTTCGAGAAGACCGTGGAAGAGGTGTCTGCGGCGGACTGGATTTTTTTTTTCGAAAATTGCTTCAGATGCATGAAACTTTGTATAGAGGCTGGTGGAGAGTTCTTTGAAAATATTTAATTAAAATATTTTATCCATAGAAGTTAGTTTTTTAGTTTCTCAAAACTTTCAGAGTATCCCACGTATTTCAATCTTTCCGCCGGTGTTAACGCCAACAGAAAGTGTTATTTGTCTCAACACCCAGTGGTCCCAGTTACAAAGCCATAACCCAACCTCACTGATATAACGCAGGGTGACATAATTATACAAATTTAACCAATGCATCAAGTGATAATCGCAGGCCTACAACAAATATGGCGGCGCTCGCCATTGAAGTCTTTTGCCGCCATTTTTTAGGGTTTTCACAGACAGATGATGCGCTCCGAGTTTTTTTTTATTGAACACGTTAATCAAACCGCGGCCAGTCGGGCGATCAGGACATTAAAATGAACGGACATTTGAATGGTTTTACGGTATTTTGTCTGCGAAAACATGTGGCCTTGAATGAAAGTAATAACGCACTAACCTGTTGTAACAGCAGTATTGACTAAATTCTCCCTATTGACAGTGTTATTCTTCTCAGCAATTATAGGCGGCTCTTTCGAGAAGTCCGGCGGGCTCATTCTAGCTGGCAGAGTTCTCGCTTTGATAGGTTTTAGCTTTCCATTGCAGTCAGGTGTCGTCGTCTTCAGCTCTGAGAGTATCTTATTCCGACCAACGTATTGGAATTGTTCTGCGCATATTCTAAAAAAAGGAGGTCATTCATGAATCTATTCAAAACCTTCACACCAAACCAGCAATTCAATCATTACGGTAAAATACCATGGTGGTATTTCGAACAAACTCAATCATAAAGGAGCTTAAGGGCCGTAAGATCAATAGTCATTTAAACCACATGAGCAAGTTTAATCTTCTATCTTCGGTTATTTCATAAGTTCGATGGTAGTTGATGAACAATTTGTTCTTATATGACAGTAGATCAAACCATCGATTTACTTTTATCGTAGATTAACGAAATCCAAAGTTTAAACTACTATTGATCTTACGGCCTTAGTAGAACTACAAAAAATACATCTAGTTAGTAATCATTCTGTGTGGAAAATACCGCAATTGCATGAGACCCAGTTTATTCAAATATTCGTCGCAAATACTCAGAATACACCCTTCACTGATGACTATATACTATTAATTAAAATGAAGTTTTTTTTGTATGAACTCGCTAATCTCTGGAACTATCAATTTATGAGGAAAATTATAGGACATTTACAACATCACGCTACGACCGTTAGGAACAATAGAAGTAATAGCGCGGGCGGGCGATGCGACGCAGTGCGAGTCCGAGAGCGGCCGTGGCACAGCTAGTGTAGAATACATACATATAGTTACGCCTGTTTCCCGGAGTAGAAACGGGGGTAGGCAGAGACCAAGGCTTTCCACTTGCTACGATCCTGGCATACCTCTTTCGCTTGAATAATAATAATGAAATAATACTTACTGTTAAATACTTACTAATAAATATATAATAATAATACTGTTTAATACTCACTCTAAAACATTGAAGAAAGATTGTTGCTGCGCCTGAGATTGCTTCCTCCACCACTCCACAATCCGCTCATCATCCAAATACTTCAATACAAACAGGAAACACAAAAGCATATCCCGCACCTCCTCAGGAGACATCACACCAAATCTGGATGCACAAATATATACTTTAAAATGTTAGTTACATGAGAGAAATAAAAAAGCAGACACAGTATGGACATATAGCTTTTACAAGCAGTAACGAATGCATAAAAACGTGAGAAATGGAGGCTGGTTTGAAATTGAAATTTCATCTTAGTAATTACTGCTTGCTTTAGTAATAAGTAATGATTATTCTGCGACATGGAAAAGTTATTACCTATTGACCTGATCACCGATTTCACTCAAGTCTAGTCTCCCAGCGTTTCGTGGAAGGGAGTCGCCACCAGACATTGTTGAAACGGACTCGAGTGAGCTTTGTGACATATTGCTTGCGTGATCTATAAAATAAGTGCCGGTGAAAATATAGATTCGAATGTTTATCACGAAAAATAAGTATATTACAAAAGAATAGCTCATTAATTATCACTCCGTGACTTGATCGGTTCGATAATTCTCGCCCTATCCTTTTCTGACATTTAATAAAAGGTGGGCATATTTTTAACGAGCCGAAAAAGTTATGAAGTGCTTACGAATATGAGGGTAGGACACAGACAATCATAAATACATTCCCAAAAGGACGAAACAAAGCTTAGGACAATCACAATTTCAATAAAAGTGATATTTATATTACTTTTAAAAGAACGCACCTTTTCCATACAAGTTATTACTCGTTATAACAGGTGGATCTTTGAAATGCGCCGAGTTTCTAACTGACGTGTGATCGAAGTGTAAAGTAAGTCTATTTCGCCTTGGAGTGCTGTGGGCTGAAGCGGCTTCTTTTGTCACATTGTTGAGGTGGTTAGCTGTGGCGTCGCCGTCGACTTTGTCGTGGTCATTTTCTATGGTTGGACTTGGCAGTGTTTTAGTCACGAGGCGGTGGGCATTTTCTGTAACAACATTAGATACTTTAGCCATTCAGAGTCTAAAGATAAATAAATCATTATCATCAACAACATGTAGAAGTCCACTGTTGGATGTAGGCCTCCTAAGACTTCCATGACGAACGATTCACCCCTTAGAGGGTGTAGTGGGAAGAGTAAGTATGAAAAAAATTTGAATCTGGGACTTTTCCACTAGCCACAGCAGACTATTCCCAACGACCTGAAAGGCACTTACCTAGAACAATGGTGAGCCAAGGCGAGTACAAATACGCAAGCCGTGCACGGCACTGCCTCGATCGGTATCTGTCATCGTGCTCGTGTTTCGTCATCAACGCACGCAGGACCAACAATGCAGAGCGTCTTTTCTGTGGTGCTTCTCGAAGACTTTGTTCTACCTGGAAAATTGTGTTTTAAGAATTCCGGGCCTAAAGGCCTAGCCAATGGCGATTCGTTAACAGAATTGACGCAAGCTACCGCAATGTTACGTGGTCTAATCGCAATAACTATGTCAATTCCATACATTTGTGGACTACAAACACAAAAAGCTTCGAAGCGAAAGGTCAGGACATCAAAAAAAACGAAAGCTATTTGAAATTCACTATTGCGGCCGTCTGAGAACAGACGAATCCCCCACAAAATCACTCTTGCGTCTGTCTGTCAGTCACAGATCTCGCAAGCTATGAGACAGTGATTTAAGGATAGGTTTTCGTAACGTGATTAAATTTCGAAAGTCAAAGATTTTGAGATATCTTTTTAAATCAAAGGCCCAAGCACGAGCGATTTGTTAAGTTTACGAAAATCGTTTGTACTTGGACCTGAACCTCAGTTTTTGTCCGCAAAAACCAGAATTTACTTAATAAGCATTTTTACGTTTCAAGGCCTATCTAAATAGATACACTATGGCCGCTTGGATAGATAGATAGATAGAAATGTTTTTATTGCACAAGATAAAAAAAGTACATAGGCGAACTTACTGCTAATTAGCATATTCTTCCAGATAATCTTTGTGTAATGAAGAGTGGGGCGGTAGTGCGTTTACTGATTACCAAAATAAAAGAAAACTAGCTACTTAAAATAGAAATAAGCTACAAAAATGAAAAAAAACATACTTAATTAGGTTATGTACGTAACTGGACATAGCGACATACTACTTTAATACGTAACTGGATTTCTTTTAATAGACAAACCATGCATCGTGCTGTCGAGCTTGCAACCCACATACACATAGATAAACAAATAGTTAGTTACTTGTTTTAGTAATATTCCAGCGAGAAAATGCCTCAGTATAAAGTCCTCAGTCAATTTCAGTTTCCCGGGATCTGTGACAAATAATGACTGATTTAGGTTGGTATTAAATCACGTAGGTAACTTATAAAATTTCAATATACAATACTTGTCAAATAATGAAACAGGTGGTACATGAGTCTACTTGCTGGTACCACTAAATTCTAACACCTCACCGATTCTGTTACTATCGGTAACTGTACAATTCAGGGCAACCATACTTCAAGTTGGTAACTGACCTGAAGCAGGCTTACCAAGAAATAATGGGCGTGGCAGTATCAGACAACACGGACATAGGGAGAAAATTCAAAAGGAACAAACCTTCTGAGTTAGTGTAGTGTAAATAATAGTGTAAAATAGTGAAAGTCGTGTAAGTGCTACCTATAAAGAATACACGAAAGAACTGTCTTGCCCTATAAGAAACGTGTTAGTGGTAACATTCTTAGCTTTACAGTATTCTATAAAACTAGGCCAATGATATATTACTAATTAACTTAACATAGGCCAAAACTCAAAAGGAACAAACCTTTTGAGTAAGTGTAGTGTAAATAATAGTGTAACATAGTGAAGTCGTGTATATGCTACATATAAAGAATACTGAACGAACTGTAAGAACGAACTGTCTTGCCCTATTAAGAGACAGTAAGAAACGTCACATTCTTAGCTTTTTTCTATAAAACTAGGTCAATGACAAATTACTTATTAACTTAACATAGGCTAGTGAGTTGCAACTTTCACACGTTATAAAGTTATTTAGCTAGTAATAAGAATTCCACATACCATCATCACAGTCTTTGGCAAGCTTATTGGCGTGCAACGGCAAGTTGAAGGCGACGAAATGTTCGTGCGAGCATATCGTCTGCAGGAACGTGAACTTGAAATCGAATAGCGCTTTCGGATCGCACGCTTTGAACTTATCTAAGTACTTCTTTATTTGGCGAAATACGAAACCTCTATCCATGAACGATAGACAAGACTGAAAAAATATACAAATATTAGAATAGTCGAATTTGAGAAAAGAGACTGGCTGATGAGTATAAATCCCGACGAGCATCAATATATAGATAGATAGATAATTCTTTATTGTACACCACATTATATGTTGCTTACAAATTCAAGCAGAGCATATTACAAGCTAATCGCGGGAATACAATGGGCGGTCTTATCGCTTATAGCGATCTCTTCCAGACAACCTCTGGATGGTCAGAAATTTACGTGAACGATACATGACGGTGGTGTACAGACAATACAAACGTACATAGTGACGAATAATTAGATAAAACTCATATACATACCATACATGAATACATATATCTACATAAATAATCAAACCAAATAACCAATGAATTATTCTGCTCAAATACCTCAGACGAATACCTCACGCTTACTTTTCCTTTCACGCTACCGCAAATATGTCAAAGTAAAACTTGGTAGAAATCACGTGACACTTCCACAGCTAATGTCATTTCCATATTAATTCAAATTCTGCAGGCGTTAACGCCAACAGAAAGTGGTATTCGTCTAGACCCCAGTTTAAATTCCCGCTAAGGAAAAAGTTTTTACATTTTCTATAATTTACGATATTTAATTTTGTTTCGGTTCTGGGTGTTGTGTAGTAGTTTCTGATAGCCACGACTGACACAGGTAATCTTAGTGCGATGTCAGAACTATGAATGTGTCTGTTGGGTGTGTATGTTATGTTAATTACCTTGAGGAATATAGCGAGGTTTTTATTGAAGATGTGAGTTTGCATAGGCTGCTGTAAAATATAGGCGGGCTCGACAGCTGTTACTAATTTTTCTATATTCTCCAATAAATCACCATGAAATCTCTCGTTTCTGGACATCTGCAGAAGAAATTGGCCTTAACATAAACAGTTCCCCTCATTCGATTGCACAACACTTGGCTGAATGAAGGATCATCAAAAAAATAACCAAGCAGAGTTTGTTGCCTGATTTTTCTGGGATTGGTCGCGCGCGAGGAATCGGCGTAAATTCACTTTCAAATTTTAAATTCACGAAGTTTTTAAGTTGATGTTTCTATATGATCCTTGTGATTTCAATGAATAAAAACCTATTAACTTTGACTTGACATGTTTGGACCCAAGCATAGCGTCTCTCGACACATCTGGAGCAGAATTTGTCAAAGATACTTTATAAATACTAATTTTACCAAGTTGATTTTTCGGTTAACTGTAGTTTATAGTTCACAAGCTTCTGCCCACGGCTTCTCCCGCGTAGTACCCGAATAAAAAGAAGCCTGTGTTATTATGATGTATAACTTATATTACTGTAAAGTTTCATAAAAATACGTTCATTAGTTTCTGTGTGAAAGAGTAACAAACATCCATCCTCACAAAACTTTCACGTTTATAATAGTACTAGCTTCAGCCCATGGCTTCGCCCGCGTAGTACCCGGTAAAAAGTAGCCTATGTGTTGTTCTGGTGTATAACTTATATTACTGAAAAGTTTCATCAGAATACGTTCAGTAGTTTCTGTGTGAAAGAGTAACAAACATCCATCCTCACAAACTTTCTCGTTTATAATAGTATAGGATAAGATTTATAGAAAGTTACAAGTAAAATTATAACTTTATAATAATGAACAGTATTATACAGTGGCAGCGGTATATAAACTTACTTTAATCCTGCCGGTATTGATGAGATACTGAGCCATGCTCTTGATAATAATGTCAAAGAAGAACCCAGAGTACTGCATAAATTTGTGTCCCAGTAAAAAGTCTTGCTGGTTTGGATCCACGAACATGTGGAGCGGCGCTGTCAGAACCGTGTGCAGTTTGAATTCCACGCAGTTGAAAACATACTGAAAAAAAATATATGGAAAAGGCGTAGTAGAGTGCAGAGAGTGCTTACGGGCTAGAAAGATAAAATTATGGCCGCTTGTAACAATACCTATTTTAATCGATCGCCATGAGTTGCGTGGAGAAAAGGCTTTTACTCAGTAGTTAACGGCTTATTGGATAAATATATAGAACAACTATATTAATCCTTACAAATAAATAAGCAATGCTTTGTATTAATTAGATTCGTATCTACCTTGACATAGCTGTCCAGCAAATCTTTTCGCCCGTAATCGTGTATCATGTGCACAAAGTGAACTATCAATTTCACAACTTGATACCCCATTTCATGTGTGTAGCTTTTCTCGACAGTCTGGAATCAATCCACTTATGAATAGTTATAATAAAAAATATGCACACATGATGTCACATGTGACGGCCCGTACGAACGCCTAAACGCGACTAAAAATATAACTAGAAGAGAATGAGAAAACGATATTCTAGTAACATACACATAAAACGAAAACAAACCAGAGACGCTGACAGGGACAAATATTTGTGTATGCAAATATTCGTGTCAGGTCTGGGTGTTGTATGTATAATATGTATGCATTTACAAAAAAAAACATATAAGTAGTATATCAGTCATGTAGTTCCCATAACACAAGCTTTGCTTAGTTTGGTGCTAGATGATGCTGTGTGAAAAATGTCCAGCATTATTTATTATTATTATTTAAACATTCTCACGACTGTGATCCCGATCGATGAAGGAAATTCTTAGATCTATACAAAGTACGCAGATGTGAGGATACCGAATAGACACGTCCAAACATTATATTTGGCATATGACTGCGTTTTGCATAGTAGTTAACATTCCAAGTGACAGGTTACACGCCCGCCTCCGATAATTGGAACACAAATTTGGAACAAAGATTGCTAATTGGAATCAAAAATTCGATGGCAAATGCATTCGAATTTTTAATGACATGCCTGTTTCCTTAATGTTTTCCTTCACTGTTTTGAGCACTCTTACATCTTTCGAGTAAAAAATCATTAGTGCAAGACTGGGTTCAAACCCACGACCTTCGGATTGAAAGGTAGGGTAGCCCACTATACGGCACATTTATAGATATTCTAGTAACATTTATAGACATAAGGAACTTACCATCAATTCAAATAGTTGATTCATAATTGTAGGCAAGAATCCAACCAACGAAGTCAGCTTGATAGCGTGCGCGGCTTTTAGTGCGTTGCATACGTCATTCCACGGCGGCGGGGAGGGGGAAGTGGGGGGAGAATTGGATTTAATCAACCTCTCCGCTTGACTGAATAGATTATGTAAATGTATATCCCTAGTTGCGACCGTTGAGTCTAGGACAAGTTGACAGCGAAACAGTGGCTTCTCCCCTTCAACCCAAATCACTTCCGGACCCGAGTTCCCCTTTCCGAGACCGAGCGGTTGGATAGATAGGTAGCCGGAGGGGAGGTGAGTGGCGATTGGTAGGTTTATGAATTCGTCTATTAGTTTGTCGTTTTTTAGTAGCGGCGCCCACGCATATCTGTAGAAGAAATCGAACAGATATCTATTAAACAAAAGCTTGGACACATGTTTTCATAGGATCTGTCATCGTAATCAATTGTTAGACTTGACCATCCATCTTTATTTTGTTTTGTCTCAAGGCTAAGGCCTGCATTCTTCAATGGCCAAACCATAATAACTGCAAATACTATCCACAACATGCATTTGCCGGTACGGGGCACCGGTGCGTTCCTTTGGAGATCCCAGAGCCCTTTGACATGCATTGAGGCCGGCCACCGGGGGGGTTTTAGTGAGCCCACGAGTCTGTGAACCTCACATAGCCCTATCGCACCCTCAATATGGTAGGGTATCTGTTAGCAGATTTCCCCTCGTCACAAAAAAAAAAGGTTGAGCAGTCTAGTGTAGAATCTATACTGTAGATAGTCCTTCTGGAGCCTAACCACCAAGTCTTATTGCGATTCAATTCAGGCAAAGCAAATCCCGCTTTGCGAATGACAAAGCTTTAACAACGCCATAGTGTCCTCAATCGCAAAGCAGAAAGTGGCATCTTTGCCTGAACTGACTCGCTGTAAGACTTCATGGTTAGAAACCCTGTTCAGTTTAACTTTGGTAGATAAATAAAGAAATAAGCTTACCCAATACAAGTTTCTACGTTAGTATCGTTCTTCTTAGCGAGATCGCATGATATGTGATGGAAAGTAAACAGCAGATGATGGTTCTGGGTGACCGTAGCCGGCAGACGGATCTTCGCCTCGTCGGACCAAGTCGGGCTCGCGTTGTGATGGAGAACCGAGCAGCGGTGTTGAGTGGTCATACCACTGCGGCCGTAGACCACCTACAATACGAGATTTTTACACATCATCATCTAGCCCCAACGTAAGCAGAGCTTGTGTTATGGAAACAGACCCAAGACAAATATTTGCAAACCCGCAACCTTCTGCGTCTCAGGCGGGCATTCGCCCGCTGCCATTGCGCTACAGACATGGCACAGTAGGCAGTCTTATTTCTATAAACTATCGCTTCCAGAAAATCTTTGGATAAACAGGATAAAACAAACAATGTTAAGAACATAATTTTCAAGTTAAAAAGCCGACTTATGTGTTTGACTTTGTTTTTGTGTTTTATGTGTCAAAATGTGATGACATTACTTTGTGCCATATAAAAGGTGATCTACAAAAAAAACCGCATTTTTTTATACGTTATCGTATTTTCTTACCATCAAAGGTCTATTGTCCCCAGTATCACTGTCTCTCAGCTCCACAGAGCAAGCGATGTTCCTCGCTCTCGCAAACACTTTCTGCGACTCAAAGTTCAACGATAACGGACGCACGTACAAATGATGGACGAACGCTGCGTAAGGTTGTTCGGGCTCGACATTCAACGTGGCTAGTTCTAGGGTGAGGGGGGAAGTTGGGGGGAGGGGGAAGGGCTTGAGTGCCGCGTGCGAGCTTGTCATACAATCTGCAATTGGAAAATTACACTGATAAGTTGTTTATCATTAGAAAAGTGAGCCGTATTTGCCCGTGTACCAATGGATGCCACTCGAACAGTTGCAAAACAGCTAAGAAAAACATTGTAAATCGACATGCCCTAGAGCCATAATAACTACGATATAATATCGATCCATCGGTTAGTGTCCTAATAAGCGGCTATTGGCTTGCAACCTATCACGCGAAATGCTAACTAATACACAAAACGTGGGCATGTGCCAAATATATTTGGACGTGCTTCTGATCTAGCGCAGCATTACTAAGAAAGAACCTATAAAACAAGTAAACAAGGCGTTTCAGAACTTCCTCATAGAAGGCGTTAACCGCACGATGCCTCACGCCGCCTGTAATATTCGAGAAACTACCGTCATTTACTAGCGCAGTTAGACGATACTAGATGGCGGTAGAACAGTCCATTTTATAAGAGATGGCGCTAGCGTACTGTAATTAGCACGGTATTATAATATGTCGCTGAGGTGTGGTGCCAATCAAACAAGGTGAACTCATTCATATTTTAAACAAAATACTTATAAATAATACCACAAAATCATAAACCTGAGTTTCCACGGATCTTAACACTCTCATACTTAAAGGGTAAGGGTAAGGTTAATACTTACTTGGAATTTGTTCATTGCTAAGATTAATATTAATGCTAAGCCAGCCGGGTATCACAGTCAGTTTGGCAAGTTTCTCTGGCTTGCGGAAATCAGACAAGATCTTCAGCAGATCATCGTCAGATAATTTGTTCGGCTCCTGCCGGTATATGGCAGGAAATTCAGGAGCCGCGTCCAAATCATTGCTATATATCCTGGGAACAAAAATTAAACTGTCAAAAACGTTTAGGAACACGCGTTAGGGTTAGAAGTTGCTACATAACCTTTAAAGGTTTCCAAATCCGTCGAGACAATTTTTGTTGCTACGTTAGGTAACGTTCACTAGTCGAAATTAAGACGTGTTGCAAACGTACTCATTTTCGTTAGTATTTTCTACGAAAGCTAACGCCCGCTTAACGAAACTAAGACACATTGAAAACGCACTTAATTTCACTAGAAGCTCCTACGTTACCGCTAGGTAACACGCGCTTAATGAAACTAAGACGTGCATGCCGATATTTTTCCTGCTGCGGGAATCGAACCGGCTACTCAGGCTGTTAAATATAGACCTTGTACAGTGCTGTGAACTCATAGTCCTCTAAACTTACTTGTATAATGGCTTAGCTGCCCAAGCGAAGGGCATCCTATAACTCCCCACTCGATTGGCATACGCTTGGACGGTCTTATGGACTTTAAGTCCTAATCTTGGGTCCTTGGTGGCTTTGAGGTACGGCTCCAGTACTTGGCTCACGTGCCCTTGGAGGATTTTGTCGATCTTTACTACCAGAAACAGGTCAGGGTGTGGATTGTTCACTGATAATACTACCTGCAAACACACAAAAATATGCCTTCTGTTTAATTCCGATTGGTTCTGAATAGAAAAATCTGAAGAATTCGTTAACGCAGTCTCTACCACTTAGCTTCAGCAGCGAATTATTGTTTCTAAGTATTTGTGGTTATAGGACTTTTATCTTCTATTAGCTTTGGTGAATGCTGGCCTTAGGTAGTGATGGAAGTGACTGCCTATTTTCGTTGGTAATTTTTCCCGTTTTTACAATATGAATAATAAAAATCACAATAGTTTTTGGAATAAAAAAGATAGGCTTGTAGTTAAAAGTATTACCTGCTTCTTAGATCGAAACCACTCCTCCGGTATCTGTTTAACGTCTAACTTAACATCATAACTAAAATTCTCAACTAATGACTTTGTGCACTCCGTTTCACTGACTAGATCCCTCACGGCTTCATGATTAAGGTCGAAATGGAAATTCTCTGTGACTTTCTTGCCGCTTCTAGCGTCGTATAGAGACAGATATGTGTAGTACGGTTCTACTTGGCATAGTAATTCTTTATCGCCGTCTATGGGCGCTTGTAATCTAAACTTTAAGCTTTCGCATTTGAGCAATATTCTTTGGCCAAAGTGTTCTCTGAAAAAAAAAGTCAAGTAAGTTCCACTCAAGTCACATAAGCCTTTTATTATCAGCAACGTAATACCCGTATATGCATAAACCAGAAGAGTTTTTTTGTCTATGTGTGCTTCACACAGTTTGAATATACCATTTCTCTGAAATGATTACCCGATTGAAATGCAGTTTTTTCTAATCGATTTGTATTTTTAGATAGGTGTTATCGCCCGGAAAACAAACACGTCAAATTTCGCAAAAATTAACTTGTTTCTCACTCTTTTTACTGAAAGTCAGTTTACTAAAGACTTTTTTATAAATAAGAGCGCCAAACTTCTGTATGATAACTATACTGTACTAGTAGGTGTTGGACCATTCGTCATTTCTTCATATCATTCTAAATCTTACTTTCGATATGTCACTCACAGAGTTAACTTTCTCACACAGTAAAGGCCCGCGCAAAAAGCCGCGGCAGCGGGCGTAGGCGATCAACTTGCGGGTAAAAGGTTGTCAAGATTCACGCACGTCAGTTTGCCCCACGGGCACGTATGAAGGGTCCCATCAATATACGTGCCCTGTACAGACTACAGAAAGTTGAAGATAGAGAGACCCTGAGTTTTGACTCAAGTAAACTTATTTCATATTGTAAAACGGTTTTTTTACGTAACTAACCTAAGTGGCATGGCATTGACGTAAGCAGCGCTGAAGAAGATGTAGCATAACAATCAATCATAATAACATATGGAATACAAGCGCCCACTGAAAGTCAAAGTGAAAGTCACGCAGTGAAAGTCACTCACCCTGAAGTGACTCTTGAAATGAATCGAACCTTAGTCGGAACCTTCACTGATTTTACGGTAAGTAAACATTCTCGTTTATCAACATAAATAATTATGTTTTAGTAGGTAGGTAACAGTTTTTAATCTTTTATTATAAGTACCTGTTTTAGTACAAAGATAATGTCTCCTTTCGTTTTGCCAAATAAAAATATTATCTTTCTTTCATTCTAATTAATCAAACTAATTCAACATTTTAATGAGATACGTACTTGAAAGGTTCCAGCTGTGGTTCGGGCGAGGGTGCGCGCTTGTACGGCAGATTGAACACGTTGTATCGGCAGTCGTTGCGCGCGGCGGCTATCGACATGTCCGTCTCGCGGGAATACCGCATGAGCAGCGGATTCATGCTGTGCTCCAAGCCTTTCAGAGTTCCGTACGTGGGAGGAGGCGGCTCCGCTGTTAGAGACACGTCCGCGTCTGAAAACAAGTAACGAAACGGGATAAACCATGATACCATGATCACGGGAGGAACGGTTCCTCCTGTGATTATGGTACATGCAACTGTGCCGAAATAGCGGGAAACATTCAAAGTCGTTTTTTAGTAAAAATTATGTTCAAAACCATAACAGTTTCAAAAGTAATAGGCTAATTGACTAAACTTTAATAATTAGTTACTATATCTTTGTATCATTTTACACACAGGGGTCTAGACAAATACCTTACGCTCAATTTTCCTTTCATGCTAACGCAAATTTGTCAAGGAAAAACTTGGCATTAGTCACGTGACTTTTCCACAGCTTATGTCATTTCCGTACAATTCAATCTTTCCGCGTTAACGTCAAAAAAAGCAGTATTTGTCTAGACACCCTGTTCTGGGATTGGTATTTAATGAACAAACAGAACAAAATTTACAAATACACACTCACTTTTGCGTTCACTTTTGCGTTGTCTATCAAGACATCCTCAGATTTATACTCAGTGCGTAGATCTTTTAGGATACCTGGGTATCCTAACTACTAGGGAGTAGTTAGAGGCAAGAGGTTTCTCAAGTAGTTAGCATTTCACGATACAATTTGCTAGCCTATCGCTGCATTGTAAGACTAACTGATGGCACATGCTTTCAAATTTTTGTTTCTAGGATATGCCGGTTTGCTCACGATGTTTTCCTTCACCGTTTACAAAATTACAAGACCAAATACCCGTTACGGGGATTTGTATCAAGGCCTTTGTATCTGCTGTACTGTATAATTATAATATACATTTTGATTGTGGTATTTTCATTGTTCATATCAGGAACAATGTCCTACGCATACAAGTTATTGTAACCCTATGATATCATTATGTGCTGATTGCATGCTAGTAAGGTCATCATATTGTTTGTTCATTTTTCCCGGCCGAGTACCTTCCAATTAAATGTTAGAACAAGCGCTCATAAACAACAGTCCAATCAACATCAAGAGTCCGCTCAGTATAATTGTTCAAGAAGAAAACGGATTTATTATACCGTCCCGACCAGAGAACTAACGACAAAATATCATCCATATAGATAGATAGGTAAATACTTTATTGCATACAAACATTAGTCCCGCGGCGAGAATCGAACCCGCAACTTTCTGTGTCTCAGACAGGCCTTCGCCAAAAAAAACAAGTCGAGGGAAGCGTTTTTTGGCGAAACCCTGCTTTAACTGTAAATGCTACATGATATCAGGGTACCACGCGGGCAAAGACGAGGGCAGTAGCTAGTAACTACTTAGTTATTATTGGAAATCCGACAAACAAATTTTTGTTGAAAGTTCCTATTACATGCTACTCGCTTAACTTTGTTTCATACTTCTGGCACTCAAGGTTAAGTTATCATTTAGCCTAGCCTCCCTTCATGTCATGGCTTACCTTTGTCTAGAATCTCATCGTTTTGTTGATTTTCCGGGCTATCCTGATTTTTTTTCAGAGCCGCATTAAATGCGACTATCCATTCGTTCGTATCTTCCTCATTCTCGGTTGAAAACGTGTACCCTTTACCACCCGCCATACGCAGTTCAAAACAGTACTTCCCGCGTTTTGGATTCTGCAAAACACAAATTTAGCAACAATAAGCTTAAGTAACAGTTGCAAAGTAATTAATTATTCAAACATTTCAGAATGTTATTTAATATCAATTTTATTAAAAAATCACAGGTCATTATTAGCATAATTGCGTAAGTTGCAATTTTGCTCATGACTTTTCTGTATACAAACTATAGTTTTCAGTTGTATCAGCTCGAAAATTACTTAAATACACGTATACTCGAAACAACAATTTTAATTCAGTGGGAATCAAACGTCACCTTTGATTCTACGTGCTGTCTATTTTATGTCTTTTTCATCAACAGCCTGTAGAAGTCTACTACTAGACATAGGCCTCTCGCAAAGAGTGTCAAGACGAACGGTTTTGACCCACTTTCAGCCAGTGATTTCCCGCAACCTTTTAAGATGTCATGGATCCGTGGTGGGAGCTTTCCTACACAGAGCGGTTCGTGGTTCGAGAACCTCTATTCCCCAGCGGTTGTTGGTACGGCAAGCTATATGGCCTGCCCAGTGCCATTTCAACTTGATAAATTGAGAACACAACTTCTAATTTGTGCTTTGTTTGTGTTCTTCACAACTTTCTACTTCTAATTATAATAATAACGTTTATTATAAAGACATCATGATCCAAAAGTGTTAGTAAGCTTAAGATAAGGGTTAGTAGTTAATTACTAAATAGATTTCGTCCTCTGGCAGAGCTTCCACACCAGAGGACATGCGTAATTATTTGCTATTTCTTTCAGGATGCTATTGTTGGTCGCGTGCACTCTGCTTAGCAGAAAGACTTTTTCCGCCAGATGGAGTCAAATGTGTCGGTGCGCGCATCGGCGAACATACCTGAAGGACTACAGAAGCGCGGGAGCTGCAACAGCGTCCTGAAAGCGGTATTAAATTGGACCCGCATAGCATTGTAAGCCTTTTGAGTATTATGATTTATGTGCCAAATTTCTACTTTGTAACTTACTTTGAGAACATCCGAACAAAAGTCCATAACTATAGTGAGCTTCGTGTCAGTTTTCTTGTCATCCTTGTACACTTCGAGAATGTAGGTCCCGTCCGCCTCTCTAACCATTGAGCAATAGCGTTTCTTAAAAGATTTTGAAGCAAGGTTACTGAACATCCTCTCTGAGCCGATTTCTGGGCCTTTGAGGAGATAGCCCTCTTTGGTGCCGAGATCTACCTTAGCCGTTTGGTTCTCATTATCGCTTTCCGCTTCCGCGTCGATATCGTACACTTCGGGTGGAAATTTCTGGATCACAGGCCTAGGAACATTCGTAACGATAAGTAAATGCCCGTTCAAACTGACGAGGCCGGTGGTGATCAATATATTTACGCGAACTTTGACCAGCACTTGACAACCATTTCCCTTTGATCGCCATCGCCACAGCCACCGCGTCAATGTGACCGGGCCTTAACAAATCAAATAATGTCAAAATCCTCAATTATAAATTTGCATACTAGGTCAAGAATACTAACAATCTGAAACGATCAGATCGTTTTGCCGTAAATAAAGTTCACCTATTAACTCAACTAAGCTCTACACAGTAGAGTCTACAGATTTACAATTTTGAAAAAAAATGTGATAAAACTTGTTCAAAAAGTAAATGATGTGTAATAATGTATGATAAATTTCTTCACATTTCTTTGAAAAGGATATAAAAGTTTGATCCGCCTTTTTTTAGTATCAATTCTGCGTAAAACATTGTGTGGTTATGAAATATAGGCAAAAACTAGACGGGGGCTTTGACTCATTCAAATAGAATTTATGTTTTTGATATTGTTGTTATATAAACCAGTTCAACTATTATAGTGAAAGTAATCATCTCCACTTCCATAAAATTTCTGAATATTTAGTGTGTATTATTGTCTTTTTAGCCTCCGTTCGACCGTCCACCACTGCTTCTTTCTTGGTCACTCTTTGCTGACATTAAACATACATAACGGATTCATATAAATGAATCAGTTATGTATGGAACATACTGGAATGCTAATGTAACCTTCGTAGACTGTATCAGTTCTATATTTTATATACATCATGGTCATGTAAACTATGTTAATTAGACCGCTAATGAGCATTTCAACTGTTTGGAATGATTTTAGCGGGAGGTAACACATACCTCCCGCTGCATTTTTTATGGTTTAGCTCATTACTGTGGAATAACAAATTAATAACAGACGAAATCGTTTTATGAGTCTAACACGATTTCAAAGAAATAGGTACCTAATCTTGAATGTGTAATGTTTAGGTTTGCATATTATGGAAATCCCCTTTATTATTCAGGTTTTATAAAAAAAACCTGATGGGATCTGCTGATATCTATCAGAGAGAAAAATCAAAAAGAACCTTACTATACATAGTACTTAATTTACCGAGTGACTATTTCAAATCGACAGAACATAAATAAAACGTCTTTGATATTCTATGAGATTATCTGTTTGTTGGCCCACAAGAGTCCCGAATTCGTAATGCACTACTGCGTCGGCACATATATAAAATGTAGTACACCTCTCTCTATATTTTGTTAAATTTGTTAAGATACAAGGGGGTAGAGATACCTGGGCAAGTTGAGATAGGAGCCGGCATAGTTGCTGTACTTATAGTGGATGAGATTCCAGCTGGATGCGTAGCTAAGCAGCGCTTGTCGTGTCAGCAGGGGACAGGTAGAGGCAGTCCTTACATCGGGAACGGCCGTGGTGACGGTTCGCCAGCGACGGGGGAGAACGACGCTCTGGACGGATAAAAAGGAAATTTACATTTTCTATGCTAAGTAGTTTACAAAAGTAAGTAGGTTTCTACTAGAACATATTACAACCTCAGCCACTCTCGAAATCAGATAAATAATAACAACCCAACCTCATTGTCATGCAAAAATGAGGATTCTGCTAGAGTCATACTCATGAAATCATTCAGATAGTAAAATGCATTGGCTTCAAAGAAATATTTGATTTTTTGTTTGAAATATGATAAGTGCTCAAAAATTTATATTTTAACTGGCAATTTATTATACATCACTCTCCTAATATAATCTCCCAGTTTTTGGTTTATAGAGTTACAAGACATGAGACTTTTAAACTTTCTTTAGGGCAGTCTATGCATCAGCACTGGTGTTGCAGATCAATCGGCGACGGTAACCGCTTACCATTTGGATGGCTCAAGATAACATCAAAACAAGGAGTTTTGAGAAACAAATTCATTGTTCTTCATGTCCGGTTTTTTCTTGGTTTCTCTACTTTGAAAGGAACTCAGTATGCCTATCAGAGGCTTTTTTCATACAACATGAGGGGCAAAATAAACAAATATTGTTCTTGCAAAATGCGGACTTGCATAATTATAATGTTTGGACATGACTTGGTATACTCACAGATCTGCATACTGATACTTAGTATGGATATGAGGATTTCCATCATGGGTATAAAAGTTGTAAGTGTGTTTGATTTGTTTTCTTGGCTTTAACAGTGACAAATTATAACATATTTTAAACCTAAAATCAAAAGTATACCAACAAATTTCCATATTATGCAAAATGTTCTTGAACTGTGAATGCAAATTATTATAGCAATTTAAATTCTAGAACTGGAAATGCATATCTTATTGAGGACATAATCGGATTCAATGGCATAATCGGACAACACATTTGCAAAGATGGTCCACAACTGGGTTATGGTAGCTCCTGATACCAATGACACAGGGAATCCTAGTGCAATGACTGGACTATGTATGTATCTTTGCGAAACAAATGTTTGTATCTGCAAACATTTGTCTCAGGTCTGGGTTTTTTCTATGTATAATATGTATGCATTTACAAAAAAAAAATATTAGTATATCAGTCATGTAGTTCCCATAATACAAATTTTGCTTAGTTTGGGGCTAGATGATGCTATGTGAAAATGTCCTATATTATTTTTTTAACTGTTAGGTTTTTTTTATTTGTATGACACTAGAATAATAGATATGTTAAGTTCTCAAAATAACTTACTGATATATCATCATTTGGATAGAGTAGGATATCTCGCAGAGGGTCATTCAGCAAAAGTGTCTTGTTGTCTTGGATGTACTGCTCAAAATCCAGAGCAGTACATTTGCTCGCTATAATGTTCTAAAACAGAAAGAAATAGCTCATTAACAATTAAGGTAAATGAAGAAGTGTTGATGGCATAGCTGGTCATGCATAGAAGATTAACTAGGCTACTGTTTTCTCTTAACTTAGGTCACATGGCTTCCTAGACTATTGAATAAAACTGAATAGGTTAGTTACTAGGTGACATGCTTAAGGTCTAGCTTGGCACGTTTCGAGAGAAACCCCAGCACATTCCATTACTTCACTACATGCCTGCAAGACAGGCACCAAATGCACAGTGCATCCAGCCATTTCCTTTCAAAAGCAATTATTTTCTCTAAATAAATGGTCAAAACTGGATTGGGTGTGGCATTCACAGCTGCTTCTGTGACTTTAACATTATTCTTATGGTATGATAGTATACCTATGGAGCAAAACCATAAGCACTTGGTATGCAAGAAACGGCAAATGTAAACAAGGAAGGCCATTCCTGAGATGGGATGATGAAATAGTAAGGACAGCTGGTAGAACATGGTTGAGAGTCGCTCAAGACCAAGACAAGTGGAAAGGGTTGAAGGAGGCTTTTGCCAGTGGTTACACAGATATAGGCATTAACAATGAATACTAAATTAAAAAAAATTGATAAAGGGCTATTAAAAAAAAATTACAACACAAGGGTTGGCAACAAGTTCATAAGTAGGAACTGTTATGTATTTGATATGACAGCTGATTGTTGATTTCTATAACTGTGTGGGTACTTGAATAAATGCTTAGTTTTGTTACAAACTCAACTATGGCATATATCTTTTAGGTACCAACCTACTACTAACAGTGCCTATAAATAACTGATTTGGAACTGGATTCAAAGATGACTTTCCAATCATGGAAAGTGACTTTCTTTCCTAGCTTCAACTAGCAAACAAGTTTAAGTTTCTTGTAAAGCTAATAAAACTTATTTTGTATTTAAACAAAATAAGTTAATTGGGAGTGCATGTAGCATGGTTTTTGACCATGCATTCTATAGAAAGTATAGAATATGTGAAAAACATAATCATGACAGCATGTATGAAAGTATACAATATGTATAGAACATATCTACTTATATTCTTATTAATTATTTTTTAGACAGTAAATGCTAAGCACTGTGAATTCTAGATCCCTATTATACAATTTTTATTATTTTGTTTAGAGATGCAATATGAAAGGGATTAACAAAGTTCTACCCGTACCAGGCTGTAGCCAGTGGTTAGTTTGTATAAAGAACTATAAAAGGTTTTTAATACTTATTTTTATAAAATGCCAAATTTTAGTAAAACTAAGGCAAGCTAGATAAACATGTCATAAATGCATGTCTTAAAAGTTAAGTGAAGATGAGTAGGTACTATGATAGGAAGCTTAATTGAGACATGTAAAGTATAGTCAAAATACAGAGAACCATAACTAACTGTTTACAATATCTAACAGGTTCTGTTATGTAAACAAGAGGAGTGACAGACAGAAAATTACAATAACAATCAGTAAGATACTTACCATACCACTTTGCCTCACTAACAAATAAGTAAATTCAAAGGTTGAAGGGCTTGGTCTTCTTACCATTAAAACCATTTGGATGGGTAGACCATAAGTAAAATGTACAAATAAGCACTTCTGTGCCTCAAAGGCATGTTAAGATGTCATGTCAATCTCAGGAATAACTGTTGACCAGACCTATTCCAACACAGGGTTGGGCACTAGTTCACAAACTTTGAGGCAAGGGTTCTAAAAGCCTGTTGTCTTGAGGACTGGTTGTTGCCACCATTTACATGTAGAGACGGAAAAGTGGACTGGAAATTCTGTAGATGGGGCACAAACCTGCTAGTATTTGTAATTGTGAATACTTTTAAGTTTTTTTTATAGTTACCTATATAGCAAATTCATGCTACTTATATATTTACAAAAACAAATTCTGTGTGGTGTGGTTTTACCCATGGATTTCAAAAGAATGGTGTGCGATAGGTACTAAATCGTAAACGTTTTACAAAATTAAATTTGCCTTACCTCATATTCTGCGCCACTCTTTTTTACCTTAGAATTGATTGGAGGCATTTTACGAGTGTGCTTAAAAGCACAAAGACAGAAGTAATTTATTAATTAGAGATTACATTTTCTTTTTATTCATCAATCAAAACAGAAAACGCCGAAAATCACAGTCCGCATTGGAAAAGCACAACACGAGCGAGACGTCGTTGACGAGTATTCCTAACTAGTCTGTGGAAGTGTGGACGAGAAAATCAGTGTGACCAGATTATTTTTTTCGAAAATACCGAGGCCCCTCCAAAAAAATCTGAAATATATTGACCTACGTAGGGCAAATATAACAATGAAAATAATGATTTTCTTAACATGATTAATTTAATAATAATCATCAATCATCGCTATAAATGTTGGAGTTATATTTTAACATTATTTTCGAAGGATTAAAATTGATACAACCTCCATCTTTAACACCTTGCTTTATTTTTAAAATAGCTGATACATTTTTGTCCTTAAATCTGTTAATTTGGTCTGTAATATAATGACATTCCCTTGTCAATACATTTATCAAAATCTGATGTATGTTCACAAAAATATTAATTTGTTTACGAAAAAAAGAGATAATCACAATGTTAATACTAAAATAAAGAAATAAAGATAAACTCGCTGTTGCCACTTGTAGACTCCATAAAGTTAGTAAATCGTTTAAAGGGTTTAAACCTTGTGTTGTGTACGCTTTTATAACAAACTCACAAGAGATATACAAAAAATATCAATTTACAAATTTAAAAACGTAATTAAACAAAAGCTTTATAAAAAGGCATACTATAAAATATCTGATTATTTAGATGACAAAAACTCTTGGGATTTAAAATGCTCCAACTCGAACCTATTGTTTTGTAAAAGGATAATTAAACAGAATAACCAGCCTTGTTTTCTTGCCTTTCTTTCCTGGCTTGGTCGCGAAGGAACAGGAACCTAGATAAAAACCGACGTTTCAAAGTGGTCCTTGTGATTTTATTGAATAAATGAATTTTTACTTTGACTTTGACTTTGTTTGCATTACTTGCAAACAATAAGTTGTGTGTGGCGCAGTGGGTGAAGGTCCGCCTGAGACGCAAAAGGTTGCGGGTTCGATTCCTGTCACGAGACAAATGTTTGTAATGTCTGCAAATATTTGTCTCAGGTCTGGGTGTTTTTCTATGTATAATATGTATGTATTTACAAAAAAAAGTATATAAGTAGTATATTAGTCATGTAGTTAGTCATGGACGTACAATACGGTATCCCTCGTCCTCGTTATGCGACTACTTCGCATCGACCAATGAAGGCTCAAGGATGTGACGAACTCTCGACCAATAAGCATCGAGAATATTGGTTCGTAATACGAGGCGTACATTCCAGTGGTGTGCAATACCGTCATGTGTTTAGTTTGTACGGAGCGTATTGTACGACCATGGAAAGCACACCCAAAAATTCAAACCAAATGGTTTGTAATACTGGCTGTACTTTCCAGGGGTGTGCTTTCCAAGGTAGTGCTATCCATGGACGTACAATACAGTCCTCCAAACAATCCTTTTTTTTTTGTAACCTTTTCCCTAAAGTAGGCTATAGTTGTATGACCATTTTTTTTTATTTGCTTTTTGTGGCTTTGTCATGCCGTCTAAGCGACGCGACTCGATGCGATGCTTCATGCTAGTGCTTGATTGTATACGTCCCTGGTAAGTAGAGCTACCAGTCCAAAATGGCGGAAAATTGGCGCGTAGTTTTTAAACGTTTTATGGTTTTACAGCATATTTTAGGCATTAACTGACATTGACATATAAATAGATTCATTTCATGCTGAAAGTATGAATGCCGACATTGGAACGCAATCTGGCCTCAGTGAACAAGTCTTTGGAAAAAATGCAATTTAATTTTTCTCTGTGGTCGGATGTAATTATTTTTTTTGTGAGGTTTTTGGAAGAGGTGATCTAGGAAAAAATATTTATTTTATCTAGTAATGTATCAAAATAATTGTAAAAATACAGGCTTTACGATTGAGTAAAAATATTAACAAAATATAGGTACTTATACGTTTTCCGTGAATCAAATTACTAACCTAATTTACGGGAAAATCACAATTTTCATGGAAAATCCCAACTATAAAAAAAAAAACTTATTTTGTTCTTTTCTGTTTATATAATAAAAATCCTTAGTAAATTAGCTTTCCGTCCATATAATTAGTTTTGACTTTGCGACAATAGATATCGAGATACAAGCGATTTATTAATCGCGGGGCGTCCGAAATTTGCAACGATAACATTTTTCACGACCTGGGAAATTCCTTGGACGTTTGAGAGCCTAAAGCTCTACCAAATGACCAAGAGATAGTCATCTAGTTATTACCAGGGTAGAGAGGGAATTCCTCGGAGCTCTAAATAACACAAAGAGGCTTTGAAGAAAACCTGCTGCTGCCATTTATTTGATTGTTTTTCCAGCGAGTTTATCACGTTCGTCTAATACTGTCTGATACCTACACCATTCTATTCACCATTTACTAACTCTTCTGAAATCGGCTTTCTGTAGGTAGCTAAGTATTTGCGGCTAGGTAAATATTTTAATGAAATACCTACTTCCAACAACTTTTACAATATGATCGTTTAATTTCCATCTAACATCCATCAATTACATATAAACACAATTAAAACTCTTCTTATTTGTACACATTCACACAGCCTAGGACCCATTTTCTTAAAACAATACATAACATGCTACGAATATTAGTATATTGTTTTTCATTTAAATACCTGGAATAGATTTGACAACAATACCCAGAAAAGTTTATAATCTTATCCTACTAATATTATAAAAGCGAAAATTTGTGACGATGGATGTTTGTTACTCTTTCACGCAAAAATTACTGAACGGATGGGTAACAGCTCGATACTGATATTTTTTTAGGAAATGAGCCCCTAGTCTGACCCCTTTTTATATCAAACTACAGCTTGGGACGCTACATAATCTTAAATTACATAATGTAGGTACTTACAATTTTTTTTGGCACAGTAATTCTCGGAACGCTCATGAAAACGTTCAAAATCCGGTGAGTCCGGTTTAGTTTACTGTAGGTACGGCCTTCTAGGTCTATCACAAGTTTTAGGTATCTACAGTATTCGACCGAAAAAAACAAATGTACCTAAATTTCGACATTTGTTTTCACATTCCTAGGGGTGCTTACCAGGTTTATTTACATCAAAAATTCAACTTTTGTCGTTTTCCGTTTGGACCATTTGTTTTACAATCCGTGATACTAACGCCCTTTGAATTATTACTTGTCAACTTGCTAGACAACCTATAAAAAGCACATCATGCTCTATTAAGCTTAGGGTAGATCCTTTCATTTAACTTTTAACAAATAATGGTTTATATTTGTATATGCTTAACATTATAATTTAAACAATTATTGTGCTTATTTACCTAATAAATTACGAGCGAGTCTACTACTAGTCCCATTTACAGTTGAGTTAATAAATACCTACTGGATCTATCGACTACTTATTTAATACAGTCATTTTCAGTCAAACTTGAACATTTTATCGAGTTATATATAATAGGTATATAGTGTAGAATTTGTGATTAATCGATTAGTAGGTACCTACATACCTACATTGCGTAAGCAATTTGTTCTTTAAAACATAATGCTAATAAAGCTTTATAAATTATTATGGTTCGTAGGTAGCTCCCTACCTATTGTATAGATAGTAAGGTAGGTAATCTACTTCAAAATCAAATATACCTAGGTAATTATTATAAAACCTATAGAGGCAACCTTTTCGACTCGAGGCTGGTGCATAAAAAAGACCGAGCTAAAACAAGAGTAGAAAGGTCTTTTCATTATACAATAATATATACATATCTACCGACTTACCTAGGCATATTTTAGGTAGGTACTTGCTAGTCACCTACTTTAGGTTTTCTTTCTAATTTCCATAAACTGTAAATATAATTATTGTGTACTTACATAGAGTAGATTAGTATTATTTCGTATATCTATTCAAAATATCACACTTATGGTCGATAGATACCACCTATTTTGAGTATTATTTTGGATTTAAGTTTTAATTGATTATCAACAACATGACATGGAAGTGATAGGTACAAACTGTTATGACACTGTTGGTAAGCTTATGAGCTTGAGCACAATACACAATACCTATCCCGAGCAGTAGAGCAGTCCGTTTTAAGTCCGTCACGTAATCAGAACATGAGTTCTGTAGCAGCGGTACCGTCATCAGAGCGGAATGTGGAGGTGAACACGCCAGCGGCGGACAGAGGAGGCACCGGCACGTACTGTGAGGCCGCCGTCATCGCCGCCGCCTGCCGTCAGGTGTACTCCTCCTCCTCCTCGCTGGACTCAGAGGACGCGTCATCCATATCCGGCTCCGGAAGCGACAACTTCAGATAGTCCACAGTCGGCTGCCTGGCCGGGATCAGATACCCAGCAGAGTCCTGCGGCGTCGGTGAAGTCGGAGGTCTAGGCAATCCCATCGGCACGTTCTCAACACGATTTCCCGCAGCTATTTCCAGTTTCCTACAAATCTCGTCAAAGCTTATCCTGTCCCGAGGATCTGCTTCCCAGCAAGCGCGCATCAGATCGCCAGCAAAACGCGGACAGTCCTCAGGAGGAATCAGGGTGATGCCTTGCAGAATGAGCCTTGTAGCGCCGTCGTTATTGTGTCCGTAGAACGGTTGCTTCCCACGGCTATAGATTTCCCATAAGACCACACCGTAGGACCAGGCGTCTGATTCGTGAGTGAAACGGGCGTATACGATACTTTCGGGTGACATCCATCGCACGGGCATTGGACGCTCACCACCCATTTTGTAGTAGTCACAGGTGTAGACATCGCGAGACATTCCGAAGTCGGCGATTTTGACGGCGAGGTTGCATCCGACTAGGCAGTTCCTGGCCGCGAGGTCTCGGTGTACGAACCTACGGGATGCGAGGTACTGCATGCCTCGTGCGACTTGTAGGGCGAAGTGTAGAAGAGCAGGTTCGTTAAGGTTTGGGCCCGGTCGGCCTCCGCCTCGAGAGCCCCTCAGCACGCCGGCCAGATCACCCCATTCCATGTATTCGAACACCATCCATGGACTCGCATTTATGTCTTCTGAAAAAGACAAATCGTGAGCATTTTTAGCCCACTGGGCGCAGCGGTATCCCGAATTCCGAAGCTTGTGAACTAATGGACTTTTGTTCTGGAAAAAAATATGTAGGTATGTGCACTTCTTGTGCACGTGATCATAACGGCGAAGGAAAATATCAAATCTCTTGAGGAAACCGGCATGTCCTAGAACCAAAAATTCTAAGGATTGTTCCGTTAGTTAGCGTTCTAATAAGCGGGGATAGGATTGCAATCGTTACGAGGAAAGCTAACTAAGTACTAATGCAAAACGTGGGCATGTGATGTGCCAAATATAATGTTTGGTCGTGGCTCTGACTACCCCCTATTTGGTATCCTCACGAATATATATAGATAGACAGGTACTGAATACTTCGATCTGAATGAGGAATAAAAGTCACGAGCGAGTTTGTTTTTAAAAAGACAATAAAAATTTCATGCGCTTTCCAATCACCTAAGTATTACAAAAGTTAAAATTATTTTTCAGCCTTCGGTTCTTACCTCTATAGACAACTCCCACGAGTGATAGGATATTTTCGTGTCGGAAAGCAGACATGATGGACACCTCCCTTACGAAGTCTTCTTCTGCGCTGCGACTGGCACTCTCCTTTAGCACCTTGATCGCCACCACTTGTTCGCCGTTACTTGCTTGCAAAAGACCTATGAAAATAGAGTTCAGAAAGTTAAATACAACAACCCGACTCCTGTAATCCATCATGTATAGCAGAAGGTGATTAAACGTAGCTGAAAGCCATTCTTGCCATTCTAGATTAAACGATTACAAAAAACTGCATTGCAATCGGTTACGCTATTTTAATATTGCAGCAAGGTGTGGAGTACCGAATAAAAAGCGTATTTATAAGACACAAAACAAACTACCTCTTACGGCAAAAGCATCATATTCAAAATCGGTCCAACCGTTTAAGCTACGATGCCATATTATATACAAATAAAAAAATATTTATTAGGATTATATTAGTAGTATTATATTTATTATACAAATCTACATGTCATGAGTATGTAATATGTAAGTAGACAAGTAGGCTCATTGAGAGAAGATATTCTACAGCTCTGAAAGTTCGTAGAATTTATCCACACCTTCTCGTCCAGCCAATTTTTCAGTCGATTTTTAAATATTGCTGTGAAAGGCGCATCTCTTAGCTCCTCTGGAATAGTTGACTAGGTGGTAGTGGTATCTACGTTGGGCCACAGACATACGAAGGCTTCAAACATAAAACACTTCTCATTTAGAGTCGGGAGTAAAAAATAATGAGCAATTTACCTTTGTGGACTTTTCCGAAGCAACCTTCCCCGACCTCTTCGAGGAATGTTAGAGCGTTTCTATCCAGCAGCGGCACCTGAGGCTCTTTGGTATCATCGGTGGGGGTCCCTTGGACGGCCACAGGGCTCGGCCCGTATACTCCATACTGCGGGTTCGTTATATACCTTTCAGCTAGAAGCGGTTCTCCTGGTCGCACACGCTATAAAGAAGTTTATTTTGTATTGCTGATATAGAACTGTGCAACAAGAAGATTGTAAGAAATTCAAGCAATTTATTATATTTTATTTGCAATTGCAATTCAAGCAAATAAAAATAGGCACGCACAATATGATTCATGGTCTTTGTTTGTAATTAGAATCACTTTAGAGATAAATAATCAAAATTCAAAAATTCAGTTCAGGCGAGGATCGAACCCGCGACCTCCCTTTCTGTATGATGTTAATACCGCTGAGTCACTGAGCCCAGTCTTGGAATGATTCGCCTTGAAGCGCTGAAGCTCCACCTACTGGGGAAACGTTAAAATTTTCCAAGCCGAAGAGACTTGGACGAGTAGTGTCGCGTTACTTACTTATTCAGTGGTAGGTCCTGAATAAGTACCTACCTACTGCCTACTTAAATCCTACTATTATAAACGCGAAAGTTTATGAGGATGAATATTTGTTACTCTTTCACGCAAAAACTACTGAACGGATTTTGATGAAACTTTACAGTAATATAGCTTATAAATCAGAATAACACATAGGCTACTTTCTATCCGGGTTCAACACGGGCGAAGCCGTGGGCAGACAGAGGCTAGTATAATTATAATTGTGTAAATACCTACATATTAATATCTGCCGATGGTTATTAAAATCTTCATTCTTACCGGTTGCGTTTTGCCATCAATATGGCTGATGCGTCTCCTTAGGTACCAGATGACAGCAGGGACGACTACGAACAGTAAAGCTACTCCACCAACCAAGGCCATTAGCAAAAGGCCTGTGCTGGTCTCTATGCCTGCTCCTAAGACTTTCACATCACTCCCTGAGCCAGGAGTTGCTTCCGCGGAATCCTCACCACTCACCAGTGATTTTGAAACCTGCATATATAAACAAAATATGAGCGAAAGCAATGCAGTTGCTACTTTGGGAAAAGTTCCATGACATCTCATTATACAGAAGGTATGTAAGTAGGTAGGCAATCCGTAAAATTATTAATAAATATTAATAATTACATCAGATTTCCCCAAATCCTACAGTTTGATTGAACTATTAGTTATTTCGGGGACAAACATTTAGAATGGGAAATAGAGTCGATTAAGCACCAATTAATTGTTTTTACGATTTTTTAAAGTTGTTTGTATATACCGACTTCACATATAAGAATATGCCGTTTTTATTTTCATGAAAATCCACCTACTTAATGTATTCTAAAAACAAAACTTTCTAACTGTACAAAAGAAAAGGTACCATTATCTAGCCATACCATACCTACATAATAGTAGGTAGAACGTACCTATTTTCGTCCAATATAGTTTGAACCACACGACACGTTATCAGATCTGACCTGTCATGAATATTTATCAGTTATTTTAGGACAGTTTGGAAAAACAACACGTTTTTCACAACCGTACTAACTAGATGATTAAGGAAAATACAGTCCGTGTTGATGAACTAAATCAAATTTGTGAAATATTCTGCCCTGTGAATTTCTTTACATTATAGAATATGTAATAAAATAAGGTCGTAGTGACAACGCTCCACAAATTAAAGTAAGTTACATGAAGCGTCTCTACTGTAGGTACCTACATTACATATTGCTCAATAATAAGACATGTCTAAGTCTCTTTGCTTTAGCTTTAGGCGTCTGGTGCGGGCGAGTTTTAGTTTGAGGGAGGGCGCTGGGAGTAGGGATACAGTTATTCTCATCCGACCCTCAACGCACCATCTCATAATGAGAAGTGAACACTACAATGCCGTCATAATTTCGCTAACTATGATTTCGGCATTCTTTGGTACAAATAGACACTTACTTATTCAAATGTACGTAATTGCATACCTTTGAAAAGTTAGGTATCTTGCATTCTTGTTTCTAAACGCTTTCCCTTCCATTTTTAAATAAGGCTGGTACTCCCAGGCCACGTTAAGGAGATAAAGCGCTAATTGCGATGGATGTTCTCACCAGAGCGGGGCGATCACACTAACTCATGGCTATCGAGATGGCAATCAATTTTGACACTAGTTCCTTATTTTAATGGACCATCTATCCAAAAAACGGAACGTCCAATATGAAACCAATTTTGTTCATTCGCATTGTCCATCTATGGCTCATCCAGCTTACAAATTAGCGTGATACGATTCATCCAATCCGATGATACCAGCCATGGGAAATTAGTGTGATCGCCCCGCAGATCTGTTACCAGGATTCACATTTATTTTGGTCTTTGTTGATACAATTTTAAATTCTAAAAGTATTTGGTCAATATCTTTCATAGCATTTGCGTAGCGCAGAAATTCTTGTCCATAACTAATCGGTGACCATTGGAAACGCTCCACTGTCTAGATCACCACTAGACAAAAGCGTTCCTAGAATTCTGGCTGCATTGCCTCGCTGAATGGCTAAGCTAATTTTGTGTAGGTTTTGCCCTTTTTGTTTTCTATTTAACCCTGGTAATTTACCTGTGCAGTAGGCGGCGCCGGCGCATATCTGTTGTCCGTTGAGTTGTTCGACGAGGTTCGAGGCGGGATGACGTTGTAGATCGGCTTCGGGGTAACCGGAACTGGAATGATTGATGTGGTTATAGTTTGGGTCTATTGTCTTGTGGTCTACCTACTCATATTTGTAAAAGAGTTGATTATTTTGAATAATTGTCTACCAATGAGTAGGTAGATAACAATTTGGATAACACGAGTATCTACAATTGGAATAAAATAATGATTTATAAAGACTTAAAAATATTGTTGATTTAATAAAAATTAACAATATCTTTTAAGTTTAAAATTGAGTTACGCATCAGGTATGTAAGGCTTCGAATATTCTGTAAAACATGCCTATTCCAGTAGATTCCTTTGTAAATGTATTCTTAACACCTTTTTCTGTTTTCTCTTCAATAGTCTGGCCTGGACTATTGCTTTAGACTAAAATATTTAAATTAATTTTGCAGGCCATGTTATCGTAGAATTATCTATGCGTATGCTACGCGGGCATAGGACTTATAGTGAGGGGGCCATGTTATCTTAGGCGATCTACACGTATGCTACGCGGGGTTGCAGGCGTAGGACGTTGCAATGAAGGGGCGGGCCATGTTATCGTAGACTTTTAGTATCATATCATAGAAGCATATTATCATAGGTGATCTATATACGTTTGCTACGCAGGGGTAGGACAATGCAGTGGAGAGGCGGGCCATGTTATTTTAAAGTAAACGATCGACAAGTATGCTATTATGGTTTTCGATCGTGTGCGTCTACTTGTATAAATATTGAGGGGATAAGGTGTTAGTCTGATTTATTAGTGAAATTTTATGTACAATTAAATAAAAAAACTTTAGAAACTATCATGACTTATAAATAATTAGCATACCTGTGCTCCTAG
This sequence comes from Perizoma flavofasciatum, assembly GCA_958496245.1. Classification (NCBI taxonomy): domain Eukaryota; kingdom Metazoa; phylum Arthropoda; class Insecta; order Lepidoptera; family Geometridae; genus Perizoma; species Perizoma flavofasciatum. The sequence goes on from OY292421.1 coordinate 5,216,833, forward strand.
GGCATCTGAAGTCTTCTGAAGCGGGCAGTCCGTTGGATGTGCAAAGACAGTAGTGCGCAGTTTGGTTGTACGGCATACATGCTGCTTCCTTGCCACATGATGATAGCTTGCAAGATCCTTGGAGGTAGTAAGGAGCGGCCTTAGCTGAAAACATAGGTAGACAATAAAGGTAGCTACTTAATGTAGATATGTACATAACATAATCATTACGCAAGAAATGAGAAGGTGGAATAAACAACAATTTAGTTTCTGTATTCTATTTCACTGGAATGACCATATTTTTGTTTAAACAATGGCGGAACGTGTAAAGTGTGAACGTATGCACTAACAACCCTAATTAACCCTAACCCCTATTAATTAAAACTAAAGAGTTTTGTTAGAACTTTTATAAGTAGATATGACTTTAATACTTTGGACTCAATCAAAGTCTCTCTTAGACCAAAGACAATTAAAATCTATACTACAAAAGGATCGATATAAATAGATTCTCAATGTTCAGAAGTCGAACGCAAAGCTTCTTGGCTTGCATGGCTTCCAGCCTTTGCATTGAAAGAGTTTAGTTTCAGGTTAAACTATTACTTACCTACCGTTTGCCGTAGGTACGGTACGTAGGTAATGTTTAATATACATCACGAGGTAAACTACTAAAGTTTGACTAACTAGTCCCCATCAACACAGGTCCCTATGACTGACATGTCATATCTATGACCGTCTCATAATGAAACAAAACTCTTTAAAATAGTAGCTTCATAGAATCAAAATCCGTGTTATCTCGCACAGATTTAAGATTACCGTAGTGCAAACAGGTTTATCTACTAAAATAACAAACGCGTAGGTGGTCTTGATTCGAAAAATAATAACCAAGCAAGTAACTAAGTAGGCAACTATAAAAGAACTATAGAACTATAGAAAGCAGGATAATTCCTAATATTTCAACGTCAATCATCATAGCATTTTGACGAACAACGTTGAATTGATTAACTCATATTTCCAAACCGCGTAGGGCCTAGTTCAAGCTCAAAGAACCAATTATTATTTTGTTTAGTTTCGCAAGAATGGATTCTTGCAACTTGGAGCTCTAAATGTCTAGCAAAGGTAAAAAAAATCGAGCTCGTGAATCTTTGATCTAAAGCAATGCCTAGCGGAGTCGTTAATTAAATAATTTATATTAAAACTAAATTAACCTTTTTTATCTCTTAGATGCCATTGCAATCGTTAATTACGTTGATCTACAGAACCAAATTGTGATTGTGGAGGATGCGATAGGGCTACTCTCGTGTACTAGGTACTTATAAGTACCTATTCAGTGAAATAAATGTAAAAAAGGTGAAATAAATTCTTACTTGGAAGCAGCTCTTCTTCAGGTCGCGCTTCCTCTCGCGGCACCCTTGCCAGCTTTTCTACATGTTCTCTGAACCTCTGCAACAAAGAAAAAATTATGATAATTTTCAAGAATTTATAACTTATAAATACCTATCCTATAAGTGTGGGTCCTAAAGTGTTATAAAAGCCATTGAGTATGTTAATTTTTATAGGGTAAAGAAAAACTGAGCCAATATACCTAAAATCTGTCTTTTTTTTAAGTTGTAGGCGTGTCACAAAACTTAAATTACTTTGATCATAATCGTTACCGTAGCTAGAGCGCAGCGAGTTCAAAATCATAGAAATAAAGCATCAAATTCCTACTGACTCTAAAACCATCATCAGTTGAAGAGTCCAAAGATCTTGGACTGCCGCTTCACTAGAAGTAGATTCCTTTCAGTCGGAATCTAGGCCGATTTCAGATACGGCAATAAAATTCTGCACTAGACTAGCTTCTAGTCTAGTATTCATGTGGGTGGATACCTAGCCCTTCGAAATATTTTTTTTTTACTTTACCAATATGTAGAGTATACACACGGCGTATTTAATGCGCGCAGTGCGCACGTATACGCGCGTTCTACAAAAACGCGCTACAAACGCGCGTACACTCGTAAACTGTGTATCTTTCCACGGGTTTAATGAAATTAGTCACTCACACGTTTGTGTCGCTACGAACGTGCAGTTACGTAGATACCGACGCGATGTTAGGACGCGCATGTGATACGTGCGTTTACTACGCGTATAAAATACACCGTGTGCACAGGCTCTTACAGTACTGACGACAATGCAGCTCATAAGATCATTTTTATTTTTGGTAGCGAATACTTTTTCTATCTCTACCTGATGAAAGTTCTACCTTATCCACTCAACATTTTCAACTTATTGCTTACCTACCTCCACAATGTAAATTTACATCTGTGTTAACCATTTATTCCATGTCATAATATTGATAACTTACTTTACGAATTGCTATCCATCGAACACATTTCCATATAAATTGTACCAGTCAATCTTTATGAAGGAAAGGGCCTACAGTCTGTCAGTCTACAGTCTATTGAGGCGCCATGGCCGGTCTAGATAGTTCAAGAATTGACCAAACTACTACTAACTGACTGGTTTATTATAATCAAGGTCAATTTCGTGATTTAACCTGCACACATATTACAAGAATAGGACTTTGACGACAAACATCACTCTCACGACCACCCGTCCATGCCAAACAACCTATTAACACCTAATTAGAATCAATTTTCAAGTTAATTTGTCATACGCATGGAATGTGTAATGACAAATCACATTACCATCGAGATATATTCAAACCCTTTAACAATTGTAATAGAGGCACGATCTCGTAATCTCCACTGATAGATCCGCCCACACGTTTGTGCGTACGCGAATACCGTCTATTTAGGGCCTCGAGTGGTCGAGAGTGCTGTAGTAATTTACGGCTGTTTTGCACTTAAAATTAGGCGTATTACGGCTTGTAATATTTTAAGTATTGTAATAAAATAAAAAGTACGATTGGTAGCGGTGTTATCTGTCGACCGGTCAAGATGCTCAGCATAAAGTTATTTTGGCCATCTTATCGTGAGAGTGGCGTACATTGGCTCCGTGTTACGATGAATTAATAACCAAAGGTTTATATTTTAATATTTAATACAGTAGTTCGATAACGTTGAAAGCTAACTAGCTACTTAATTGCTACATCAATTTTGCATATTTTGTATCTTTAATAGTTTTTATTGAGTGCTTTTGTAGCTTTATGGCCTTCCGTAAAATAAAACAAAAGAAACAGAGTTGCATGTATGCAGAGCGGTAAACTACTCAACAAAGATAACTCGGTCCCATCCAATACTGGTCCAATCTATCTTCAGTTGATTATTTGAAGAGAGAATTGATTGGTAATGAGCATTGATGTTTACTTCCCAGCTCTATCGCGTGTCCGTGTTCACACGTGTAAGTATCTCGGTAGTCCCTAGTCTAGATAGACATTGTTGGTATCCTATCTAATCATTTGCATATCTATTGTAAAGTTCGGTACAAATTTTAACGAGAAAACTTTATTTATAACGAGGAACGCGGAAACTATGGTCCATTTGCGGGTCAAAGAATAATACGAAAAAGCCATGCTTTGGTATGTTTTTGTTTGGGTAAAAAAAATATTTCTTGTAACCAATTAAGTTGATTAGCAACGCTCGCAGTACGCAAAGCTAAAAAACTTACTAATATTTTTACATTAAAGCAGGTACAAGTAAGTACTATATATTCACAAAAAAGTTTCATAATTATTTAAGGTGTATGTTTTTAGAACGACAATTTTAGAGTAGGAAATTAAATTCAATCCTCTCCAAAAAAGTCAGTTAGAATAACAAAAAGCAGCTCCCTCTTTCACAAGCTTTGCTAATGTACCATCGTTTCTCGAAGTGCCAACTACCAGGTAGGTAGGTACTTTAAGATTCCTATTCATATGGTTTGTTTATGGAGATCATCCAATGGTCAAAGCCAAGGGTTGATTGGTATCTACAGTAGATATCAATGATTTGTACCAAATGACACCGTAGATAATCTACAATACAATGTCATATGGTATACAAAGGTACCTTCAGCGGCACTTACTTATTCTTAAATATTTGCTCAGCACACCTTAAGGGCGACCTATTAAACTAGTTAACACCTAACCACCTAAGGTATACTTTACCTCTATAGGTTCAGTAATTGGAATCGAAATTGAAATTATTTATTGAAAATTAATTATAGTAGAGAATCAAGTTGAAACTTACCTGTGATTTTATCGCAAATTTAATTCGTTTGAAATCTCCATCTAAAGTTTCCGTGTTCGTGAGAGTATTCGGCCCACCATCGCTTATTTTCGTCTCAGGATTGTTTTGACAGCTAAGATGGATCCAACATTTTCTCGTTAGTTGTTGTTTTAAGACTATAACAATAGATGGTAATCAGAAGAATTTATGGTGTGTCTAATGAAGAAACTTTATTATTTGAAATTGAGAAAGTGGTATAAACCGCACCTTTAGCACCAAATTTTGTATGTACTTCATACTAAATTTGGCGTTAAGTATCTGATATCAGAGCAGCTTAAAAATCGATGGTAGGTTAATAACGTAGTCAAACCAACCTACCAACTATCTAATGCAACTGCTGTAAAGTGAATTTTATAATACCTTTATCGATGTTAAAAGCTATTTGCCAAGTAGTCAATAATGCCTTTGCATAGGTATTTGTCGACTGTTGTAAGTTATTGCATACAAGCTTTATATCCATGTAAAATTACTAAAGCACCTATTTTCAACGTAATAAACATAAAGAGGTAGGAATGCATATTTAAAAATAGGTAGGTACCTATATTTAATACCTGATTTAGGGTACATCAGGTATTTTTCGGTTTATCTACACATGTCGTGCATTTTCCAAAACCCGATAAAATATCGTTATGATTGACAAAATTAACCGATGATAAAAGACAAATATAAGATCATACTTCGGTATTCGATAAAATTCGATAAATTCGGTATATTTTCTCGAATTTATCTACCCGCCGATAAAGTAAGTTCCATGCTACCGAAAATTTCGACAAAACCTCGTTTTATCGTGAATTTATGTTGAATTTTATGTATCGATACAACCATGCTTAGGTTTAGACAAATACCTCACGCTTACTTTTCCTTTGACTCTAACGCAATTTGTCAAGGCAAAACTAGGCAGTAGTCACGTGACATTTCCACAGCTAATGTAATTTCTATACAATTCAATCTTTCCGCAGGCGTTAACTCCAACAGAAAGTCGTATTTGTCTAAACACCCTGATGCGTTAACGGGTAAACAGTTTACGTAGGCTTGACTGTGTTCTACCACAGGTTCTTTGGCTTCGCTAACAAATTACGACATAAACAACCTCTGACAAGTTGTACTAGAGACCTGACACTTTTCATGACAAATTATCTGATGGCAAAACAATAAGACTTATCTCCATTTGCGCAGAAAGCAGAAGCTCGGTTCGCGTATGGTATAAGTAGTATAAAAATTTAGTATAAAAAAATTTACTTACTTAAAATTTACTTAGTATAAAAAATTAAACTCCTCTGTGGCACAGTGGGCGAAGGCCTGTCTGAGACGCAGAAGGTTGCGGGTTCAATTCCCGCTGCGGGAAAAAAAAGAAAACACCCAGATTCGGAGACAAATAATTGTATCTGCAATTATTTGTCTCCGAATCTGGGTGTTTTCTACATATGATATGATGTATGTATTTACAAAAAAATATATTTATATAAGTAGTATATCAGTCATGTAGTTCCCATAACACCAGCTCTGCTTTACTTTGGGGCTTTAAAAATGACCAACATTATTTATTTATTATGTATTTAACTAAAGTCTCGATCACATAAACGACAAAATCGGTAATTATTCTACACAAAAACAAAAAAATATGTAATTAATTCCTTAGAAAAACGTCAAAATAGAGCTTGAAAGTGGATCAACAGGTAGATGGATCCGGAAGAACGGATTTTTATGAAACTTTACAGCAACTGTATAGCATATACATATAAGTATTATATATTATGTTTATATGTATAAACCTATTCTGATGTTTATACATATAAACATCAGAATAGGCTAGCAGTAGCATAGGCTACTTTTTATCCGGGTACCGAGCGGGCGAAGCCGTGGGCAGAAGCTAGTATAATATAATATCGGTGGATAGGCACCGGAAAGACCCTGCCTGGTATTCTGTGTGACTGCTGCACAATTGTAGCTATTGTTAAAAGCTTGCATCACACGCCTACGGTTGTGGAACTCGAACAAACGCTTCAAATTGTGTTTTTAGACAAAGCTCTTCAAATATTGATTATTCATGCTTACGCTAATCACAACAATGTTAGGTAGATACTTTGATACCTACACTGTTTGAAGACGAATTTGCGTAGGAAGAATAACGCGAAGAAGAGAGAGACTCTACGCAGGAGAAAGTTTAGAAGAGTAAGCAAAAAGAGTGAAGTGAAGAGTGGATGAAAGTGAAACAGAAGTAGTTTCTGTCTTCTTTTTTCTACAGAAGCTCGCTAAGCCAGCTGCAAATCTAAGTTAAAGTGGCAATGGGCAGGCCATACAGAGCCGACAACCGCTAGAATTAAGCCTCAAACTTTGAAGACGCAGTCTAAGACAACCCCAGATGGACTGGATGTTGTGGTCATAATACGTCGATGGACGATACCGGTACAAGTTGGCTCGACATGCGCCCAACAGTGCACTTCTCCAACTGCTGAAGGATAGTTGAATATATCCTTCATCAGTTGATGAGTTGATCAGTTGATCAGTTGATCAGTTTTTACGCACAATTGATTTCATAATCATCATCAGCCAAAAGAATTCAGCTATATAATTTCTGTATTAAGATAAAAGTGCCGTCAGAAATTCCGGTTCCGGATGTCCTGGAGCGAGATTCCTATAGAAGAAAAGTTTGACTATAGAAAAAAAGGGATCTATGTCCTCACTAAATAAATAGGTTACTGTTTTTGGAACAAAAGAGTAGTACCTATAAGTGAGGGAGAAGCACCGTATGGACACACCTGGCACGGGCGCGGGCCGATCATTAAAAATGTTTATTTAAAAATCCGACCGCTTAACGCCCGGCAAACGCGCCGAGAGCAATCAAATTTTTACCCAACTCCTGAACTAAGTCAAATTTATATTTTAGGATTCATAATAGGAAGTTAAGAGTTTTAACTTTTCTGCGTAGACTTTTAACTTTTCGGCGTTTGCTTTTAAATGCATAACAAATGAGATAACTAAAATTAAAAAATGGTCACAATCATTTTAATAGATTATAATCGATTAATAAGATAAAAGTAAAATTCAGATTAATAAAATAAAAAAATATTGAATATTAATTACCTACACACGAATGGGCAGGCGACATTGTAACGTTGCCGTGGATTATAAATTATATTAATTTATTAATTCAGAAAATAATACAGGGTACTTTTTGTTAGTATGACTTATATCAATGTTTGTGAGAACTTTGTCATTTCATTTGAGAAATTGAGAAACAATGCTCAGAGTAAAAGAAAAATAGGTCTCAAAATTAAACCCAAAATTAGGTACTATAAAGTACTTATATAGTAAGTATGCTTATAGAGACCATTCATTGGGAGATAGCTACGATATAATCGGCGTCTCATCTGTTTTTAGGTGGCGCAAAGCTTTTCATTAATGCACCTTTAGAAACAAGTGGGGAAGGAAAAGAACGAACGAAAGTGTCAACTCGTAACAGCCGATGAGCCGACTCCAGTGGAAAGGTAGACATGAATTGTCCTGGGTTGTTTACTCAGCAATAAAGGCGCCTTAAACGCTCAAAACTAAGACATAAAAACTTTAAAAAGCTCTCAGTAGATCAAACAAGACGAGTGTCGGGCGACAGACGGCGCGGTGTCAGGTTTCATGCGACGGGTCACATTTTGTCTTAATAAACACCAGATCAGTGTCAAAATGAACCTTTTTATGATTCCATCCACCCGTAAAGCTTGAAACACCCTGTGCATTGTTTGTTTTTAGTTAATTCACCGCGAAGGTTGCAGCGATCTTTGATCTGCCGATTTTAATTCATGACTAACAGATGTTCTCCAGTGGCACTACCACTGTCTACCTAAGTACCTGATTCCAAACTTATACCACTTAAACCGAGACTTACCAACAAATACTAAATAATAATCGATGATCCACCTATTAAGTAGTCTGGCCAACTCTAAATTGTAAATCCACAACGTTTTTGCAATATTTAACGTATTACCTATCTAAATTTATATGGAACTTAGCAACTCAGTAGGTACATATGTAAAAATTAATGATCACGTTCCCAACTGGAGATGACAGAGATTGACTGGGTTTTATATTACTAGATAAGCACTAAGTACCTTATATACTACTTAATATACTTATAAGGTACTTAGTCCATTAAGATCAATTCAGACGGAGTTCGTCCAGATTTTGTTTAGATTTCTAAATAGTTTAGTTATTTTAAAGAACCTAGTATGTAAACTGAAATTACGAAATAAATATTTTTTAATATTGAATAAATATCACTCATCAGTGCCATCATTTGGTAGAGTATTACTTTGGCTGAGGTTCAGTTTGCACTATAAGTATGGTATTTAGTACTCGGTAGTAACTAAGAATGGATTATTATGTACGTATGTATTTAGTAAACTTTCAAAATCATTCATAGCTTGTGAAATCGTTTCATTGGAGTTTATGGTTTAATAAAATGTCGTTGAGCAACTTTCTGTTGCGAATTTTCTTTACGACCCTCTTGGATTTTAGTTTGGATAATAAATTACAGTTTACATAATTCAGTACAGTTTCCAGCTATTTGTGTGGCACTTCAACTCGCATCATTGACAAAATAATATTCGGCTTCGTAAAATGTAGCTCTTCGCGTACCACCACGCCAAGCCACAACGCTGTTGTACAAACCCCAAATAATAATAATAAGCCAACCAATCTCAGCGAACTTTTGATTATAACGATAACATTCATCTCTTGTCCACGATATGCCAAAGCAATAGCCATAACTGAAAATTGTTGATAATATGGTTATGAATTACGTACTTAGTCATTTATATTAAACTACTAATGACGAGGTTGTATTTCACTTTCATACGATCATAAAATGGCCACGAATTACTTATTTAGTAGGAGCAAAGGGCAATGTTTGCTTTCACACCTTGAGAGAAAGCGGATAAGGTAATAGTGAATTTATTTTATAGTTTTTATGGATAACTCACTATAAAGCTTACAAAGTAACATGCGTATTGAATGAGGTAGAGCCAGCTATCTGAAAAGCTACACATCAAAAAAAGTTTGTGATCATTTTGAAAAGTTGAAATATTTTCCCTTTACTTTTTAAAGTTTTTAATCGCTTTTCCATATGAATTGATTTACATTCGTTTTATACATAAAACAATACAAATAAAATGGTTTGTTTTATTATAAATGTTGTATTTTAGCAAGGAAACGATCCGTTTTATAATTTTTAATAATATTTCAACATATCAAACAAAAATTGATGTGGGTACTAAAATTGCACTAAAATTTGCTAGCTTATTAAATAAAAAAGTGAGATTTATGCAACTGATTTCAAATAATTAATAATTAGATTTAAATTTTTTTGAATTGAAATTATTGGTGTTTGGAAATTATTTAAGTATGGATTTGGGAGGACGTCACCGAGAATAATATAATGAAATATTCGTAAATAATCCTTTAATGATATTCATTTTGTTTCACATTTGGCTACATCACATATGAATATATACTGCTGTTGTATTTTTTTTGTTTCACTGTCAAAAGTCGTGATGAGATGGATTGTCATCTGTCCTGAATTCAATTCATGGGGGCCTAATGCGGATACAGTTCTGTGCATTTGGGCCACGCGGATTGTTGGCCGCAGTTAGCATAGCACCTACTCAAGCAATCTATGGCTCAGTTCCGAACGGCCTACTTGAGATTAGGGCTGCTCTATCGCTTTTGTTGAATCTGAGCTCGTTTTGGGAAACACAGTACCTATAAGAGAGCATAGCCTATCGTAGGTTAACTCTGCAGTTCGATTAGAATGCTGGACCAAAAACACAGTTTATGCGATCAACGCGTCTACGTTAGTTGGATTTGAATAAGAAAGTAAATGAAGATAATTATTTTGTTCCACACGGCGACAAAAACAAAAGCTGTAACGAATAATGATGGCTCTTTAAATAACCTATCCACAAGTATCGGTAATTCTTTATAGATTTAATTTATATCCAGCTCTTGTTTAATCGTCTTCCAAAGTGTATTAGATTTATACTACCCAATGTTACACAAGTTAAAGCAAATATCAAAATCAAAGATGAACAGTTGGCTCTTGTGGACACCACCGTATTCTTAGGTATCACCCTAGATAATAAGCTTCAATGGGGTCCTCATATTGATGGGTTATCGAAGAGACTTAGTTCTGCGGCATATGCAGTCAAAAAGATCCGTCTTTATACAGACGTTGACACAGCTAGACTAGTTTACTTCAGCTACTTCCACAGCATTATGTCGTACGGTATACTGCTGTGGGGGAGTGCTGCTGATATCAATACCATTTTTGTGCTGCAGAAGAGGGCTGTTCGAGCAATTTATAATATGGGCCCCAGAGAATCACTTCGCGAAAAGTTTAAAGAAATAAATATAATGACATTCCATTGTCAATACATTTATGAAAATCTGATGTATGTTCACAAAAATATTAATTTGTTTAAGAAAAAAAGCGATAATCACAATGTTAATACTAGAAATAAAGATAAACTCGCTGTTGCCACTTGTAGACTCCATAAAGTTGGTAAATCGTTTAAAGGGCACGGTGTACGCTTTTATAACAAACTCCCAAGAGATATACAAAAATTATCAATTAACAAATTTAAAAACGTAATTAAACAAAAGCTTTATAAAAAGGCATACTATAAAATATCTGATTATTTAGATGACAAAAACTCTTGGGATTGAAAATGCTCCAACTCGAACCTATTGTTTTGTAAAAGGATCATTAAAAAGAATAACCAGCCTTGTTTTCTTGCCTTTCTTTCCTGGCTTGGTCGCGGAGGAACAGGCACCTAGATAAAAACCGACGTTTCAAAGTGGTCCTTGTGATTTTATTGAATAAATGAATTTTGACTTTGACTTTGACTTTTGACTTCCTTACAACCCTATTTCCAAGAGCTGGCCTGGCACACATACTGAACAATCACGATCCTTTAATTAGACGTGCATAGCCACTAATGGCACACGCGTCGTTTACGCAATGCTTTGTTATATTGATGCACTTGTTTGCATACATGTTTGTTGATCGAGGGAAAGGCAGTAAACACTTGTAGTAGATAGCCACCTGCTAAATTAAATCTGGGAAGAAGTTTGTTGGGTTGAGCCCGCCTTTCGAGTCGACCACGACGAAGCGAAAGTTCTTACTGATCTCGTACTTTTAACCTTAATTGTTGAAGCAGCAGTATTGATCAGGCTTGATTATTCGATTAGATCTACCTGTACATATTTGAAATAGTCGCAGGGTTCTGTACCTAGTTTAGAATATATGCTGGTTACCGTTTTTTAAAAGCAACCTATAACGTGAGGTGTGTAAACTAAGCACTTTGTTGTTTTCACTTCGTCGTAACTAAAACAAAGTTAACTTTCAGCACTGAAGGTTTCTCATGGAAACCTTCATGGTTTCTATGGCGGAATACCCTGACCTAGCCCTGACCGTTATAATTTAGTTATAACTTCTTATCGATTACTGAGTAAATCATATAATACGTAAGTAAACATCACCAACATGTATTTCTTCTACAAGTAAAAAGTTTGCCACTTAGGTACCTACGACCTAATCATATCTTACGATAACTAAACTACCAAAATTTGAAATATTATTTTTGATATTCCTTAAGGTACCTTACCAGAATTCTTGGAATAGACAATTTATAATAAACCTCTCAGATACACGGTCGATTAGATACGTGGTGATCAGCTACTGAAATGAATTTATATGGAAATTTTTATTCGAGCTTGGGTTACTGATATTAATCGATTTAGTAGGTACCTACAAATATTTTACGTGAGCGGAGTGTATTTGATATTTTTCTTAAGAAAATAATATGAAAAAAAACATTATTTTCTTAAGAAAATTTTGGAGCAGATTCGCTCCTAAATTTCTAGGCAGTTTTTTTATACATAATATTATTTTCTATGCCCATCTATCAATTTAATAAAATAATCATTGCTCTAGAGTTAGCATTTTCAGAATCAATCTATATGAATAGTTAAAAATAATACCAATAATATGAATATTTGAAAGACTTCTTCTCGTACCTTCCTATAAGTAAACGATAAATGATTTTAAAATGTTATTTACATAACATGAAATAACATTCTGTTACTGAAAACTGCTGGCTTTTCAGTTTTCGACGAGTTCACTCACGAGCTAGAAAAACGCCCTTGAGCCATCTCTGTTTATTCGACTGTCGTCTAGCACTTATCACCGACGGACGTCGATAGTCGCTATTTTCGTACACAAGGAAAAAATATATTCTAACATTTACTATTTTAGGTTCTTGAATACTAAATACTCGAGAATTTTCCTCGGGATGGTAGTAGCTTGTATTCGCAACACCTAGTTTCATATCTTGAGGTGTCATATCTTTGGGGAGGCATATGCTTAACAGTGAACTTCTATAGGCAGGATAATGACGATCATGAATGTAATCTTGTCACGATTTTTTTTTCAGCATCATCAGCTTGTATTATGGGAACTACATGACTGATATACTACTTATATATTTTTTTTGTAAATACATTACATATTATACATAGAAAACACCCAGACCAGAGACAAATATTTATAGATCATACAAACATTTGTCCCTCGGCGGGAATCGAACCCGCAACCTTCTGCGTCTCAGGCGTTCCGCCCTCTGTGCCACAGTGGTCGTTCTCAGAGGAATATAATAAAACTAGCTGCGCCCCGCGATTTCACCCGCGTAAGTTTCGATTCCGTGGGAATATCGGCGATCTAATAAAATTTTAGAACACAAAAGCTGCTATTTTAGGCCAATTTTTTTAGGCCAATTGCCTCGATTCTGTAGTACACTGACTAAACTAAATTTAAACTGTCACTCTCTTTAGATAGTGCAAGCAAGAAAGAGATAGCTACAATTTTCGTGCTGTCAAATTAGTCTATTTAAGTTTTCCATACAAATTTAGTCGTGATATCAAAACATGCTGACTATAAACACGAAGAGAAGCGGCACGTAAACTGATTTGACAGCAGCACACGGTACTAAAATTGTAGCTATCTCTTTCTTGCGTACACTATCAGTAAAAGAGAGCGATAGTTTAAATTTAGTTTAGTTAGTGTACTACAGAATCGAGGCCAATGTGACTTAACTATGATAGTAAGATAGATATATTCCCTCGCGGACTTGTTTGTAGGTAATAATGAGTTCTTTAATCATGCTGTACATCATTTTTATGTATCATCAATAGTTTTCTCAGCGCACGCCAAATAATAAATTATATAGGCAACATTTTGCTACTTTGGGTTACATTATTGCAATTTTCTTAAGGATCTCTATTTTTTAAAATAAATTATAATCTACGTTATTTCCTGATAATTTAGCTTTCATTTGGTGAAAAATGGTTAAAATCGGTCCAGTAGTTTCGGAGCCTATTCGATACAAACAAACAAAAAATCTTTCCTCTTTATAATATTAATATAGATAACAGTCAATAATATATCTGTGTCACTGTCAATCAGCTGGCAATCTTGAAGTCAGTCGGTATAAGAAGTAGATAAGAAGAAAAATCTCTAGATTCTACATAAGACATAGGTCACCTCACAGTAGGTAGTTATTCAATACCTAGTCTTTCTTACCCACGAAATGTCTTAAGCACCTACCTACTTCTCTAACAGCGCTGTCAGGTTTATGGCACTATGGCAACGATCGGTGTGCTATAAATTACGCAGCTCTTTATGGCAGGGTTACAAATAAGATTTATTTCAGTTAACTGTCACTTCAAGGTTGATGGTTGATGAAATAAAACCTATTGTAGGTATCCTTACTATTTACTCCCAAGTCCGTGGAGTAGGTTAATCCCTGTAATTTGTTCCTGTTAGTTTCGTGAGCATGAGTTATTTTTTTTCATAAATCAAACTTTTTGTGATGGCAAGTAATATTTCCTTCCGACTACAAATGGTGACCTGCAGGCACTAGGCAAAATATAATTAATAATTTTAATCAGAAGCGAACCTTTTTTAGCTTTTCAAATTATAAAATCTTAACCTTACTTTTTTAAGGAACAAATGCCTACATTTTCTGCAGATCCGGGTCATTTGTTTTATTTGTTTTTATTGAAAAAAAGCAGTTTTAAAGCGAACCAGTTTTAGCTTTTAAAATTTGAAAATCTTAACCTTACCTTTTTAAGGAACAAATGCCTTCATTTTATGCAGATCCGGGTCATGTTTCGGGTCTGGGTGTTGTGATATCATGATACTCGTAGTTTCTGATACTCACCATACTACACTGAAATTTATTTAACCTTTAATGTTTTGGATATGTTTGTAGCATAATAGTGTCATTAAAATCAGCCATCGTCACTCAGTAGGTGAAGCACCATAAATAACCTCCGATAGGCAGGTAGGTGGCTACATGTAGGTAATTAATGACTTATGCCATGGCAACAATAAATCTTCGCTTCGATGGCATCAATACTGTTTTACGATTACAAAAGTAAGTGTGACAAATCATATTCTGTAGGCAAGGAATAAATTCCTATAATATCTACCAATAAACTAAAGAAATAATTTATGAGACGTTAAATGAAAACCGACTTCAAATAACGGGAATTTGATAAAAAGTCGAATATGCAATTTCATCACCCATTTTTTCACTCTTAGGAGTGGGATTTTTTCATATAATTTATATGGGACCACTCTTGAAGTACCCTTCTACCCATTAAAAAAAATCATTTAAAACAGTTCACAATCGGCGATATCGCGTAACATACACACAAAAATAAACATACATACGAATCGAGAACCTCTTCCCTTTTTGAAGTCGTTTAAAATAATTAAGTCATGATATTCGGGATACGTTTGCAGTATGTTTTCTACCTTGCACGTAGTCTATATTATCAGAGAGCAAGCAAAAGAAAAATTACCCACAAAAAATGTTTCGGCTAGACGTGATCCCGTAAGATAATGATGATTTTTAAATTTTACGCCACGAGAAAAATAGCCATCCTCAGGACTAAACGTTTATGAGACCGCTTCGGGATCATTATCTATATCTACATATTCTATAAAAATCGGTTAACAATTGTAAAACAAACAAATATACACGATAAAAAAATACAGCTGAATA
Organism: Perizoma flavofasciatum; assembly: GCA_958496245.1. NCBI lineage: Eukaryota > Metazoa > Arthropoda > Insecta > Lepidoptera > Geometridae > Perizoma > Perizoma flavofasciatum. The sequence goes on from OY292421.1 coordinate 5,232,131, forward strand.
AATAAACTTCCTCCGTTTTTTGAGGCCGGTTAAAAATACAAATCCATTTGTTTTACTATAATAATGTTATCTAGATACCTATATACTCTCGTAAACTGTCCGGGCTATTGAGGTACCTATACTTAGTAGGTACATTTTAAGAAAAACAATTATAAAGTGTTGGTTTCAGTTTAACCTCTTCATCAATTGTATTTACATGCATCGTTTTAAGGTTAATAATTATAAAATAGATATAATACATAACTGTCCATTAAAAAAAAAACTCCACTGCTTTGAAGCCTACCTGTTGGTAACCTTTAACGATACCGAAATTTCAATCATAAATTCCAAAAATATTGTTTTGTCAGGTCAAAGGCTATTTTGCTTAGGTACCAATAAATAACGTCAACCTCGAGGTCAGTTATGATTCAAAACCATGAAAAATGGTACTATAGCGTCTTCACTTCGGCACATCATTATATTTGATAAATTATAACAATAAACTTGGAATAAAGTTGTTAGAAAAGGCCGAACCAACGTGGAATCAAAACACGAATGTCTAATCGAGGCAATTTATTATTGAGGATTAAAGTTGGCTATGGTAAAGAGTCGATTGAGCCAGCATAAATTTAAGTAATTAATATTTTGTTACCGGTCTGGATGATGTGATACCCCGGTACTCGTAGTTCGTGATACCCGCGACACTGGGAATCCTACTGTGAGGTCAGATCTATGTAAGTGTCTGTAAAAAACCTTGGAAGTTACGTCCTACTTCTCAGTGGACGGTTGGGTGTTTTTGTGGGATTTAATTGTCTTTAGTGGCTTTGGTAAGGAACGCGGCAGGAATTATCAAGCAGGTGAAACCATCAAAGTGCTAATTAAATTTAAATCAGCACTTGAATTCACAATACACACATTACACATACTCTAAATTTATTCTCAACTACTTTTTACATTGCTACTCGTACCTTACAAACCAGTTGGAGTAGCCTGATATGGAATATCACAAGTTTTTTCGTTGCAATTCATTTACCACGTTCCCATTTGACGAGATTGTTGAGTTTATTTGCTATTATTTATTAAAGTAATAAAACTTGTACAATAAATAACTTACAGCTATCTACGAAGACTGGCAAATAGACAACCATGAATTAACAGACCATAATTGGCGCTTTCATCGGTCATTTGATAGGAAACGTTATCCGAGTGAAATGGTGCCTTTATATGAGCTGTGTAGGAGTAGCTTCCTACATACTAATGCGCACATCTCGTGTAGGTATTTTGTAAGTTTTATTGCTTACCTATTTATATGGAAGCTATAACTTGGGTTAAAGAAAGCCTTAATACCCCGGTTCAGCCCAGTACATATAGGATTCATATCTATTATAAGGTAATTTTTAATCATGGCCAGGTTATTATTAAAGAAAACTTGAAACAGTAAATCGATTTATACATCGCGGACAAAGAAGTCCACGAACCTGATGGTGATGACATTGAAATAAAAGGATTAGAAGTTCATGTGGAGTGAGAGCGTAATACCTACTACATAGCTTACATATGTATATTCAGAATGAGAGTCTAAACAAACAACTATAGCCCCAATTCTCCATTTATTTTACAATCAAGTCTCGATATACATTACAAATTATAGTTAAATTCGAATTTTCTTTCGGTTCGCTTTCTATAGCCTATAGCCCCAATTCTCCAATTATTTTACAATCAAGTCTCGATATACATTACAACTTATAGTTAAATTCGAATTTTCTTTCGGTTCGCTTTCAATCTCAATTAAAATATCGTTCTTCGAAATGATTCTCCTTAGTAATTATAATTTTTAGACTTCTTTATATCTGAGATCTAGTCTAGTGAATATCGACGGCAGAAAGCGGAAATGTCGTATCTCAAAAATTGGCCTAAATGACTTATAACTTTATTGTTAAGCAAAAAAAGCCGCGTATTAGCTAGATTAGTTCCCAGTCCCAGTTTAGAAAAAAAAACTAGGAAAAAATCAAGGGTGTATCATAAATTTTTTTCATCGTAGACAAGACAAGACATAGACCATTTAACGCGGCTTTTTTTGCTTAACAATAAAGTTATAAGTTTGAGATACGACATTTCCGCTTTCTGCCGTCGATATGTACATTCCATTGAAAAATCCTTGAACGCACAATCTTAATATTAATTAATATGAACAGTTTCTGAAAACTTAACTTATTCATAATTTGGTGTTTGCGAGTGCGAAATTTTATTAAGACTATTTTAAGAGCATTGTCCCCCTGGTCAATATCGGTGCAGACTATAAACTTCAGAGTGCTTTATCAAACTCAAACGAGCTGCTGTGGTATGTCGTCGCATCAATTCTTAGGTACGTCGAGTTCAAAGATGCGAAGCAATACAATCACACAGTGAAGACGTCTGTTATCTTCAGCTTTATCTCGGGAACGTGACCCCGCTATCTTGGCCCCGCCCGCCCATCTCCTAACAACTCACGTATGGCCACGCAAATTCAACGTTTAAACCCAAGGCCCCGTTCATAGAAAAACTAAATAACTCACACTTGTCTCGGTGGTTGTTCTACTATAGAAACTTTTCATCATCAGGCAATGACTTACTTATGCCAAAAAAATCGTTAAAGCGGGACTCCCCGCATATAACATAATATTATATTATATTATTAGTATAATGTTATAATTATAATTGACGATTCCTTGAACAATTGGGCCATGAATTGAGCTGGCTCGAAAATTAGTGGTTATCTACTCAAGGTACTATTTGGAAAAGTCTGCAGGGAGGTATATGCTGGAAAGCAAAACAATTGAAATACCAATGTCTAAACTTATTATTATGTACTTTATTTTATAATAGCTGCGCCCCGCGGTTTCACCCGCATAAGTTTCGATTCCGTGGGAATATCGGGATAAAAAGTAACAGCTATGTACTATCAAATTTCATCGCAACTTTTGTTTCTACCAGCGATCTAATTAAATTTTAGAACACAAAAGCTGCTATTGTGACTTAACTATGATAGTAAGTTATATTCCTTTGAGGACTTTTTTTGGGTAATAATGAATACTTTAATCATGTAGTACACAATTTTTATGTATCATCTATAGTTTTCTCAGCGCACGCCAAATAATGAATTTTATAGACAAAATTTTGCTACATTGGGTTACATTATTGCAATATTTTTAAGGATCTCTAAATTTTGGATAAATAAATTAAAGCCTCTTTTCTGATAATTTATTTTTCTATTGGTGAAAAAATGGTTAAAATCGGTCCAGTAGTTTCGGAGCCTATTCAGTACAAACAAACAAACAAAAAAATACCTTTTTATAATTAAGTATCTCTAAATTAAAAAAAAAAATTAAAGCCTATGTTACTTCCTGATAATTTATCTTTCTATTGGTGAAAAAATGGTTAAAATCGGTCCAGTAGTTTCGGAGCCTATTCGGTACAAACAAACAAACAAAAAAATCCCTCTTTAGAATTTTGGTATAGAAAACTAAAATTAAGATTGTTAATAAAGGCTTTTTATTGAAATTAAAATATTCTAGGAACCTTCGATACTGTTATTTTCCTATGTCCCGAGTGGCAAGTGAAAAGTTTACAAAGCTCTTGCATACGAACCCACGACCTTTTGATCAAAACTCGGAAGGTGGTGCGGTTCCCACTGGGCTCTGCACAACCACTGTATTTAACTGCACAAACCCAATAATTTAGAAAGGCGATCTGTCGTGCGATTGTTTATTACGATTCGGACCATCTTGTCCGTTATTAATTGATGGTTCGATAAGCGAGATCTTCAAATGACCCATTCACACGGATTTATTAATTCAGTATCATGCTGTCTTGACTACAGAAAAATCAAAAATAATGAGCCTCATTCTCGCAAATAAAACTATGAAATTCTCCGTGCCGTGTTTTTGTTGTTTATTTTAAGATTTCTTCAGTTCCTCCTGTAATCATGGCATATAAAACTATGCCGAAATATCGGGAAAACTCACAAAATTATGTGTATCTTGTTTCTAGTAACAGCTTTGTCCATAACATGCTATAATATATATATATAAACTTACAAAATTATATCATTCTAGAGCATCACGTTTAGGCGTGTTTAGGCACAGGAACTCGCTCTAAAAATAAATGAGGTGCTTGTAAAGTGACGCGAACACCGGACACACTAACCGAGAGTACACACAAACTGACTGAGGGGTCTGACGCGTTGGGGCCCGCAATCAAATCGCACCGATGATTCTAAAGGTATACCTAAAGGTCAATGATTTCACACTAAATGCACCGACTGAACTGATACGGCACGGATAAGTGTCTAGGTTCTTCGGGACGTATTCATTACGAATGGAAGCCGGTGGAATTAGAGACGACACCGCTGGTACGGCTTCTTCTTCTACATTTTTGTACTGGTTCAAACAGGAACATATTATTATACAAAATACAAATGTTTACTAGTAATATATATTGATTGATTAAAAAGGGTAATAAATCAATTAAACCTACTTAATAACAATTCTAAAGCTCTGGTAGTTCATCAGTATCATCCACGCTATAAGACCAGGCACGTCGGCAATAGGATCAGGTTCGTTGGCAGGAGGAGCAGGTGCACCAGCAGAAGGAGGAACAGGATCGTCGCCACGAGGAACAAGCTCACCTTCTGAAGGAAAACATCTCAAAGAAGTTAAGGAGCAGATGAAACACCATGAAAATCGTATATCTGAAGCCGAAACACAGATTGCCAACGTAAAGAAAGCTCTGGGTGTGCTCAAATATGGCGACAGCAATGTGCCTCTTGTAATTTCTTCGCCTTCTGTTAGAGGTTTTAAAGTGCCACCTTTCGATGGAAGCTCTTTGTGGCCAGCATACAAGATCCAGTTTGAAGCGGTTGTCAAAGCGAACTGGTGGAAGACAGACCAAGCCATGACTGCACTCACACTCGGTCTTCGCGACCAGGCACTTACCATCCTAGAGACCCTGAGGAAGGATGCCCGCTACGAGCAGCTGTTGTAAGCTTTGGAGTTTCGATAGGTGTGGTGATGCACACCTGGGGCATGAGCTCAGTTAAAGGACAGGAGCCAACAGAGTACCAAGAACCTATATAAATGGGCTTTGAAGATTGAAAGGCTTATCAATCTTCGCCATTGACTCATCGACGGAAACTTAGTCCAGGCGTTTATCGACAGGATACGTGGCTTGGAAGTGCGAGCTACTATGAGACTTAGGCACCATTTGTCATGAAGAATACCATCGCCCATGCTTTGTAGGTGGAGCGCACCGCATCAGAGAAGAAGTGACATCTCACTCCAGTGACAGATTCAGCCGTCCTAAATTTAGCCCTCGATGCTATGAGTGTGTAGAAAATGGTCACTTGAGATTAAGCTGCCCAAAACGCACTATTGAAGGAAAAGGTCGAGCGGTAGGAAACGGAGTTAATGGCAGCCAAAATGTAACTTTACATGCAAGTAAAGAGCTTTTAACATGCAGTATAAAAATATTTATGTAAGGCCAATTGAAGGAAGCACCAAGTGGCTGAAATAAACACCGGGATTAGACGAGAGAGCTTCAAAGAGGAAATTGACGTCACTGCTTCAGCTGGTGAGTACACGCTCATGATTGTTCTTTAGCGGAGTTCAACAATTTTATCTTACCGCCCGATGCAATTCTCAGTTTTATAGGGTTCCGTATAGAATAAACCTGTGTAACAGATACAGAGTATGGTACCACTGTTAAAAAAGCAGTGAGCTTATTAACTTTGGTGTACAACTGTACCTACCACCTAAGCGCAACAGTACCTTAGGCCTTCGATTTCAATTAAGCCAACATCTGTCACTTGCGGTAAAACTTGTACGAGAAATGTACTTAAAATAAAAGAAAATTATTGAGCTGTATGTACTCTATTTTATTACCAAGCGAGTGTATGTAGCTCGGTAAAGAAGGTGCAAATGTTATCTCCCGCGCCCACTACACAATTACACTGACAAAACTCGAAACAACTTCACTTTTCCACGTCGCTTCCTTTTTTTGAGGGTGGGAAATGACGCTTTTTAATTCCGCCAATATCCAATCAGAATAATTTGAATTAAATTTAATTCGAATTCGAAAAAGTCAAGTGCCATCGGTTAGTGTTCACACGGCGATGGGCTTGCAACCTGTAGCATGGAGTGCTTAGAAAACACCGGTATGTACAAAAATAATGATAGGACGTGTCTCTGACTACTCAATGCCTGGTACAGTCAGCGACAAAAAGAGATTAAGTAACTCTTTTATCTTTAAGCAACTACTAACCTCTGCCCACGGCTTCGCCTGCGTGGTATCCGGATAAAAAGTAGTGTATGTGTTATTCCGATGTATAAGCTATATTACTGTAAAGTTTCATCAAAATCCGTTCAGTAGTTTTTGCGTGAAGGAGTAACAACAAATCCTCACGAACTTTCGCATTTATAATAGGATGTAAGGAGATTTTAGTCTTTAAATAAGGGCCAAGAAAGGTACTCGCAGTTTTTTAAATATAGCGCCATATATTGAACTCACTATGTTTACGGGTTTTGTGATATAAAAATCAAAATTGACAAAATAAGTTTGTTGCTGACTGTACCTCTATACTAAGTATGGATCTGAGGATGTTCATCATGTGAATTACAGTAGGGAGCGTGCTTGTTTTTTCTGTGATAGCTGAAGTCTCTCACGTTCCACTATAACTCTACAATTCTTGTAGAGTTGGTAGACTAGACAGAGTCGGCACTCTTTGAGGATAGTGACGTCACGAGTTCACGACGATAGCTAATATTCCTAATATTATTGTAGAATTCGTTAGGTATCCCTATCTTAGGGCAGAGGTCAACAATATTGTTAACAGAACATGAATGGCGTTTGATACAAATGAGTGTTGACTTAGAATCCTTAGGTATATATACGATATTTGGATTCATCGTTAGGATGCTGGATTGATAAACGATATCTTGGAAAAATCACTATAAGTAACCCCAACCCACCGCGTCGCATCACCCGCTATTACTTCTTTTGCTCGGTCTCGTGATGTTAAATAACCTAACCTATAACCTTCCTCATGCATTGGGCTATCAAATGCAAAAAAAAAATTCAAATCCGACCGAAATTGGTGCGTTCAAACAAAATCAAAAAAATCGCGTTCAAACAAATTCAGCTTTATTATTAGTAATAGGTCCAAATAAAATAAAAAAACCCAACAGTCACATACATAGTCCTAATCCCATACTTTTGTTTCCATGTATCGTGGGTGTCAGGAACAACAAATACCATGATAATTGATAACACAAAACCCGGCACAAATATCTGCAGAACATCTCTTGCGTCTCAGCCGACTACTAGCCCGCTGCCCCACCGTTCGATTTCGTCAATACTAAATTATTTTTAATCCTTTACTACCGACCCTATGTTGGAAGATTCGGTGTACTGGTGGGAAATCGTTAGATGGGAATAGCCCAAGATTGTTCGTCGTGGCCCTGAAGTGGCCTATGTGTAGTAATGGACTTCTATGATCTATTGATGATAATGATGAATAATTTTCTTATTTATTTATTGCCTAGTCTGATGATGATTATGTTCACTCTATTTGCCTTCAGAAATCTAGAAATATTAACTCAAAAAAGGTTGTTGCGCGTATTTCCTCTCGATCGAACAGCAGATAAGTCTACTAGTATCTGTTGTTAAATCAAGGGGAAATCTCTAGCTGTATCATAGAGCCAGCCAACCTTGGTCCAATCACGGTGTACCTTACGAGCGTTTGTACTTAAGTAGATTGTCGGAGATTCTAACCTTGGGCAGTTTTAAAAACTGATTTCCCTAACTTCTTGCTCACTTTATTTATTATTTGTGAAACTTTAATAGAGTACTGATACTGAATACTCCGCCTCGGATGATCTGCAGCCCTGAATCTTTTTTTGACGATCTTTTTTATGAAAAGGTTTGTTTGTTAGACGGCCTCTACTCTATTGGCGATATGCTTGCTTTATTATTATTGGTCAATTTTCATATTTATTCAATCATCTCCCCTTTTCGTTTCATAGGCAGTTGAAAAATATGTACCTACGTATGAGATATGCCATGTTTCATTATATACGACCAATAATTGCAATGCGAAATAAATCTATATTTTTCCAAAGAAACAATCCAAGCCATATTCGGTCGATAATTTGCGGGTTGCTTTTCAAATCCAAAGACTACCTATTTTTATATTTAGCAAATTGAAGTGGCAATGGGCAGGATATTTAGCTCGCAGAATCGATAACAGCTGGGGAAGAAAGGTTATTGACTAACGACTACTAACCAGAAGTAAACGAATTGTAGGAACGGCGGTGTCTATGATTGTTCATCATTGGACTCTTTGGAGGCCTATGTCCATCAGTGGACTTCTAAAGACTATTGATGATAACGCTAATGCCCTAGGTTACTCAAATTATTACACTAAAATATAATTACTTACCGAGAACCAGATTTGAAAATTTCAAATCTCTGGTTCTCTCTAAAATGCATTAAATCTTATTCATTCTATGACTTTTAGTTACAGCACACAATTAAGAAAATGTATATATAAATATTTAGCAGGTAGCATAAAATTTGTATAGTAGTTTTTAAGGCAAATAAAAATATTTTCTTTCTTTCTTTCTTTCAGTACATGACCAACTATTTTGAAATTTTGAAAAAAAAATACCGTCTTAAAATACCCTGCCTTAAGAGATTGCAAAATCTAAATCCAATTACTCATTCTATGGCCTGTACTATACATAATCATAATCATATCGCCATGAAATCACGATAAAAATAAAATTCACCTGATTTTACCTATATTCCTACTTTAGTTATTTTGCTACCCACAACACATCATATTTAATAAAGAACTCTCGTAATGGACATTAAATTTTATATCGGACATTTAAGTTGCAAGCTGTTCGCGTTAAATGACTCGGTTATATTTACAAAGACGTCTCATAATTTACAAGTTACAACATTCAGTTACAATACAATATGCCTACATGTTAGCTCAGTTGGTAGGCATGTAGGCAGATAACGTCCAAAGCTTTTGTAAAAATATTTTTAAACCGTTAAAATTGTAAAACCTAAGCTAAAATTTAAGGTACTTGTAATTTGGCTCTTGTGCCCTAATCCGTCACTCTCGGTCTGTGCATAGTGTGACGTATTTTATAAACACCATCATTTTAACGAACAGTTTTAGACATGGCTAACTACAAAATAGTACCTACATTACATACTTAGGTAAGATGTGTTTACCACTTTTTCTTAATATTCATTATTACCGGTAGGTTTTATCAAGGCAGAAAAGTATAATATTCTAAGAAAGAGCAGTAGAGCATCTGGTAGCCTACTCCCAACTTCTACTGAGCGTCCCAGTTATGCTTAGTGTGATCCATAAAAATATTCACTGCGTAAACTTCTGCTGCCACAAACATATGCATAAAATGGCAAATAACTTATAATAGGAGACCATAATGTTCCCACAGGAATATAGGGCCAGGATAAGCGCCAAGCAATACTGTGTGTGCAAGTCATATGACACATTGATATTGTCATGCGAACAAATTGAATTTTATTGTTCAATTTCGAACAAAAAGTATTAATAAAGAGGCTCTATTGAGAGATTCTATTAAGAGACTCTATTAAGAGACTTTTATTTTCTCTATTAAGAGCAGTAGAGCTTCTGTGGAAGGATTCGTCCGGGAAGTGTTACCATGCCTATTTCTGCCGCCAAGCAGTAATGCTCTCATTGCTATATTCCAGTTTGAAGGGTATGGTTGCCGTTGAAATTACATGCACATGAAATCTTTAACCTTTAACCTTAAATATCTCAGGGAGGCAACGCGTGAGTGATACCACTCACCAATAGGTTCTGTCTGAAAACCAGCGTAGCTTCACATCCTGGTGATGTGGAGTTGCATAATATGCTGAGACAGGACCTATTTGGCCCACGCGTAACGGAGAGGAATAACCTACTTTCTAAGTACCTTCCGCCTGTATCCTCTCTGTATTGTGTGTGTGTCAAATAAATGTATTTTCTTTCTTTCTTCTTTCTTTCTTTCTTTCTGGTATTGCAAGCGTCCATTGCAATACCACTGCTACGGTAACCGCTTACCAACAGGTGGGCCATAAGTTTGCTTGCCTCTTTAGTATAGTAAAAGTTGCGGAGCGCCCGCCGCCGCAGCGCACCGCGTAGCTTGGCAATTAGGTACCTACTTGCGATGAAATTAAACACGCTAAATGTAACTAATCAAATCGGGTTGTTAAATGCTACTAATCCTAATCAATATTTTGAAATTTAGGTAGTACTACATGCCTGCATTCTCAAAATGATTTCCTTCATACGTACTATATATAGCGCAAATTATAATTTTGATAAGAATCCAGTGGTGAACGGCCGGGTTTGGTTGGGAAGGGTTGTGGGTACGATATTATATGGACTATGGGTAGGACAGAAACCTGCGATTATTCTCGAGGTCGATTACCATATCACCTCGTCCCTCCAGAGTACCTCTACCTTTTTTCTAATTGGTACAAAATGTGAGGATCACGTTCGTTGTCGTTTTTATTAATTCGTGTAGTGTTTTTCTTGAAATAAAAAACTTCAGTGAGCGATTTCAATTGAGATGTAGATTGAATTTCAACATCTGAAAATGTAATTCAGAACTACAAATAGGCTAATATACGAGTATGTATGCCAATATGACAATATATAAAAATCCGTATTCGAAAACAAACGATGGAGCTGAATCTCCAAGCTTTTTGGGGTTTCTAGTCAATTGTTTTACATTTATTTACTCAAATAGTAAAAACACTTGCCTTGATATGTCAAAAAGTGATGTAGCAAATAACTTTTTGACATATCGAAAACTGGTAGGCGAGATTAGGATTTTAATTTGACACTGTTGCTCTATTTTAAAGATACGAGTTCACGAGGTACACTATATTATTTCTCATATACTCGTATTTTATTGAGATTTCCAATTTTCAATCGGTCAAAAATTTGTACCCACTTACCTAAATGTATTTAGAGGTGTAACATGCACTGTATTTAGGTGAAACATCTCATTTATTTGGTCATCAAAAGCTAGAAACTTACCCTCTTTTTCCCCTTCGGCTTTTCCGAGGACTGACTATGAGTTTTAATCCTCATTGCGACTTCAATTCCTTTGAATCCACATTTTCCACACACTGCAGGTTGCAACACACATTGTCACATTGGATTTCGAAAACTGTTTGCTCACATTCCTAGCAAAAAAAATGTTTAGATAAAAGTTGTAACAGTAAACTTAAAAAAAGTCTGTATGAAAATTGGCGCGTATTTTTTCCCGCGCGTCGACGAGGCGCAGTAGGCGTCGCGTTGCGATCGGATCGCGCGTGAAGTGGGCTAGATGAGGATTGTGGGCTTCATCCTCCCGCCTCCCGGCGGCGTCCCACGCACCCCGCGCCCTCACAATGTAAACAAAACATTAATTAATTACGTGACACATTTATTTTTTCCCTTTACTTTAAACATAATCATGCGATAAGGTTTCTGTAAGCTTGTAAGCTCCGTAATTAGTTGTATTTTATTGCTTATTGTTGAATTAATGAAAATACTTTGAACACCATAAACAAAATATTATTCTTAAGAAAGTACAATAGGCGGTCTTAGAAGCGATCTCTTCCAGACAACCTTTGGATGGAGAGGATAATAAGAGATGTGAGAGTTGCGGGGGTGTACATCAAATAATAATAAAAGAGTATTACCTACAAAATACATATATCTATAGTAAATATCTTAAGATACCTGCTTACGGATTTATATATATAATAATGTGATGTTAGTTATCTAGATCGTTAGATCTACTTTCGGTCAGCTTTTAATCTCAATTTGGACGTTTACCAAAGATATGTCACAGATGGATTGCTCATTTAGCTGTTTTACATAACGGCTAGTGCCAATGTTTAGCCATACCTTAACAGAAAAGAGGTTCTTAGGTTTTTTTTAAATACATAGGTATCATATTATTTTTTGAACTAAAAATGACGTCAAATAAGAAAACAGCATTAATTTGTAAAACGGCTAGCCGTTTATTAAACAGCGGATCATACGCGTACGTTTTGACAGCATGGGCAGAATACTTATTTCGACGTTTACGAGATCGAGACTTTAATTTAATCACTTATTTTTTAATACGGGAATTGGGCTACTGTTTGTAAGTAGCTTGTTTGTAGACAAGTAGTCTTCCGACCTAATTGCTTCAAAGCCTGCAAAGCGCCAATCTCTATTCAACAAAACAAATAAGGGATTAATTTATAAAATATACAATATAATTTCTAACTAGACTGAGTATATGTTTGTACAGTCAGATACAAAAGAAGAAGAGCAATTTGAGTTGATGCAAATTTTCTTAGAGTTTGATAATAAAATGGTAAACTTTAGATTGCAAATAGTTAAGGGCCGAATCCAGTCTCTATAATACAGGTCAATATTGTAAACTAAAGACTGCAATTTCTAGACATAATTGCGTTTTAATAATAGAAAATGTTAATCTTCGTTGATCTGTTGTCGCTGACTGTACCTACTCGATAATTGAATCACTTAAATGTTCGTATGTTTGTATTTAGTGTCTACGGTGTCTACTAAAGTTACTAAAGTGGCCCAGATAAGAGCCTTCTTAGACTACTTGCAGATTAGCTTTTAAAGATTAGCAGATTAGCTTACCAAAGTAGTCCTTGATTTTATGAGAGCACATTATAGGGAGGTTTGCATGCCAATTATCTCGGAAAGCCTGCAATATTTATTTACTTTATTTAGGCTACTATACCTACCTACCGCTCGGGGCTACTCAGAAATGGAAAAGCACTTTGTAATAACTTGGTTTTATCGAATAACTTGATAGATTCATTCACCCACGGATCAACAATTCTAAAGCTATCGTCGGTGTGTCTGACAATGAAAAATTTAAGCAATCAATGTACGTATGCACGTAAATTATTTATATTAACATAAAGTATATATGGATTTCTAGTAGAAGTTAAACATAATTATCAACTTCGTAGATCTTCCTGCAGGAATGGAGGTTCGATTCCCGGAGCGGTACAAATATATTCTTCCGGGTTTGAGTCAAAACTCAATTATTAAACTATAGCTAGTTTTACTTTGAAATCATTATTCTTGAATCACTACAATAATTTATCTCTCTAACTAGTAAGAACAGTAGTGTGCTATTTTTTTTTATGTGGATGGAAATAAAAGCAGAGGTAGGCCAAAGAAAAGATGGGTTATGTGAAGGATAACGTGAACGAACTCCTTAAGAAAGGAGTGAGTACTGAGATGACGGCTGATAGAGGAGAGTGGAAGAAGAAAACATGTTGTGTCGACCCCACGAAATGTGGGATAAGGACAATTGATAGATAAACAGAAAAAAGGAACACGCTTACAAAATTAAATGTATTCCCCATGATGGACATCCTAAGATATTCAGAGCGTGGATCTTGATGATACCAAGAACATTTGGCTTATGCCCGCGTTTTTCAAGTAGTTAGTTCACTTTACGTGACAGGTTGCAAGCCCATGCCTGCTTATTGGAACGCTTATTAACTAGTTACACAGCCCCTAATTAAAAAGATCTCTACATAGAAAAAGCAATTTACAAACTCAAAAGCTGAAATATATGTGGTATGAAGTAAGAATACCTACATGTTGATTAAAATATTTACGTACAAATTAAGTCAAAATAGTTTAGAAGCTTTCAGAGTAAGCTCAACAGATTGTCTAGTACTCTACAGAATCGCATAAACGTCTGTTCGCATCAACGCTGCATACAAATTGAGCGTGCTTTTAGCACACAAAGTTGAGAATCACTTTATATTTATTTACCGAACGCATAATTGTATGCAAACTTTGACATAACTCGGAATATGATACCCGTTAATATAATGTTGGATTTCCATTAGTAAAATGAGTATTATTAAGAAACTGGTTGGATCGCGGCTTACGTGGATACTGGAACTTACGAAGTAAAGGCCTATTTATACGGAGATAATTTCTCGTCTTGAAGATATCGCATCTTCAAGTAAGAATATACCTAGCGAAAGAATATAAAACACTTGTCTTGCGTGAACTTTACGATATGTACTATATGAAAGTGCAGTTAACACTTTGTTTAAGTCTTAAACAAAATATAAAGGCGAGAATCGTATTCGAGGTTTCATGCCAATCAGTCGCGGCTGTTGGTCTTTCTGCTCTTTCTTACTCCAGTCATATAAGCGAGTGTCGTATAATAAATAATAAGCGAGTTTTTGTTTTTTGCATGAATACAAACATCTGAATGCGAGAAATATGTACGATTTATGACAAACGATTATCGTAGGCACAAAGCGGTCGAGAAACATTTTTCATGTAGTTAAATGGGCCGTAATAGTTACTTATCTACAAACTTCACTCAATTGAGTCTGAAATAAATTATTTTATATTTGGATTGTATTCAGAAATTAACTTTATTGGGGCAGTTTTATTTCTTCATCAAGTTTTTTTTTAAAGTAAATTAAGTTTTCTCGTACAAGTGAATTTGTAAATTCTTTTTGAGAAATAAATATATCTTAAACCTGATTTCGAAACACCTTCCACAACAAAAACTCATCAGACACCAGTTAAGTTGAGCAATGCGTCTTTATGACTATGTACCTACCTATAGTACTTATAAATAACAGTATTGAATTATTTACACATTAAATTCAGGGTTAGAAATGCATCTCAATCAAGCTATACAACCACTTATGATAAATTGCTTTCCTTCATCACAGATGCATTTCGCGACCTCCGTAAGAAGGTAAGGAATGCCAATCGAGGTCACTAATTGCGCCATTCATATAATTTCTGGATCAATATTGGATGTTTCAATAAACTGTAGGTACAAACTGGTCTTCAAAACCTTTCGTTAATTGTCCAACTCGATAAAAAATGTAGGTACCTATTGTTTTGTAAAAGGATCATTAAAACGAATAACCAGCCTTGTTTTCTTGTCTTTCTTTCTTGGCTTGGTCGTGGAGGAATAGGCAGTAGATACAATCGACGTTTCAATGTGATCCTTGTGATTTTAATGTATATATAAATTTTTACTTTGACATTGGGTTGAATTAAATGCCATATTTATTTAGGTTAAATTTATCCTGTTTCTGGGTCATAGGGTAGGTAAACCAAACACTTTTTCATGTTGTGTCAAATAAATGTTTATTCATTTTCATTTGGATAAAAATCTGACTTCAATTTGGTTTTCCGAGCACTGAATTTTCATTCACATTATGTATCTTTACAATTCAAATTGGAACATATTATTATAGGACTACACCCCTTAATAAAACCCTTAAACTATTCAAATAGGATCCAGCGTCACGGAACAATCAGAGTAGAAAAAAAAAGTTCATTACTTATGTACCTAAGTTAGAAATTAACTAATTATACACCTAACCATTGTATATCAACGTTCAGGCTCCTCCGGTGAATCCATATCGGGTAATCCATAACTACTTAGTACCTAAGTCGTTTTTCATTTTTTTGTAAAAAAAAGTATTTTCTGATTTAGATAAAAAATAGCTTCTGCCCGCGGCTTCGCCCGCGTGGTACCCGGATAAAAGTAACCTATGTGTTTTTCGGATGTATAAGCTATATTATAGTAAAGTTTCATCAAAATCCGTTCAGTAGTTCTTGCGTGAAAGAGTAACAAACATCCTCACAAAGTTACGCGTTTATAAAATATGTAGTAGGATGTTACGGGATCATTCTCTACAAAGTAAAGATAAAATTACCATTCGCATAGGACGTCACGGAGTAATCAATGTATACACAATAACAAAAATACATAGGTACTTAGTGATAATCAAGGCTTCTATGGACAAGCGGCTGTCGTTTATTAGAGTTAGCGAACTGAATGTGCTATTGGAGTACAATAAAATTTGGTTGTAAATTAATTTGAATGGTGTCCACCGCGGTTGGCATACCACAAACACCCCATTTACGCTGGAGTCTTGAACGGCAATGACTACAAGTAGTTTTGTGTCCAGGGGTGTAGCAAGGATTATAGGGGACATGACTGGGAGAAGTGTTCTCAATTTTTTTTAGAGACTGAAAATCTCTGTTTCCTCAATTATGGGGCGTAGCCACTATTTAGAAGCAATTCCTGTAATTACTATAACAAAATAGCAATAAGAGTGAAACGTAGAATTTCCCTATATTTGCCAGATTTAGTAATGTTTTAAAACTTCTTAAACTTGAAAATAGGAATATTTTGGTTGAATTCCTTTTTCAAGATTTTGATATTCTATTTACCTTGTCAAAAAGAGTCGTTCCCCATTGCCATTTTGGTATTGCATAATTATGGGTTCAATAGTCTGAGTAGGAGTTCTTCTTTACTTATTAAAACATTATATAATGTATAATGATGATATATATCTGTGATAAATATGTTTTTGTTTGAAAATTCATCGTAAGGGGCACGTTTAAAATTCCCTTAAAGTATATACACCACTAGGGGGGTGGCCTGACTGCGCCCGCAGTTGGTATTCAATATTTATTGCCATAATGATGAGTTATGTAGAATATCTGTGTCACTGCAAGTTGTGGTACGGCAGTTGCTATTAGTCGCGGTATGACATAGAGCAGAATATCGATGGGGTAATAAGAAGGTAATTAGGAGGTATTTATGTTATGGATATGTGGCATATCCGAATGCCACTGGCAACATTCATAAGGTTGGCAAATCGAGCGGCTCGGACTACTTCCGATTACTGCCGCTCGGACACTTCCGTTTCGACTTGTTTTTTTGGGACACGCAGCGGCATGCAACTTTATTGTTCTGTACTAAAAACACTGTATTATTTCTCGAACCGACATTATATAAGTGTGCGCTATTCAAAGTGGTTTCAATAAAGCAAGAGAGCTGAACAGCAAGTACTCTTCAGATGTTTAATGCTCCAGCTGTCTTTCAAGTCTCGTTTATTTTGAAGGATCCAAGGTCGAACATCCTACAAAAAATTTCGTTTTCATGGTTATCTCTCCATTATGTAAGATTTTCAGTTTTATAACAAAATTTCTTCGATGTGATCCACAATTTTAAGACCACTACTCTGCACCTACGTAGTTTAGAATAAAGAACCTACCTAGGTATTTGCTTTTATTTCCAGATCGTATTTTTATCAGTTGTTCATTTACCAAACTCGATGGCATACATACCTATCTGTGTGTAAGCCAACCAAACTCATCTTACATTCCCACCGTTTTTTAAAGTAGATATAAATATAAATTTCATAAATTTTACGAGTTACCATCCTTATCAATAGTCTGTAGAAGTCCACTGTTGGATATAGGCCTCTCTCAAAGAGTCTCATGAGGAACGATTTAGGGTCATCTCCATCCAGAGACTTTCCGCAACCTTTACGATGTCATCGATAGGTTGAGGGTTGGGGGCCTTCCTACATTGCGCCTGCCCGTTCGTGGTTACCATTCAAGTAGGTACATTTCCCAGCGGTTGTCGATTCTGTGAGCTATATGGCTGTCTGTTGCCACTTTGTCATACTCAGAAGAATTAAGATCACCGGCGGGTGACCTTAGTTCTTCTACCGCTCGGATTTCATCACCTAGTGAAACTGCGAGCATATGATGATCGGTCATGTCAACCGAATAGTTGGGCTTACTGTAACTTTTTAACGATTCGTTCGCCTATTTACTAGTCTGGTTTGCGTCGTGACGGGCCGTTTAGCTCGTTTCCCACCGACGCCATTCCTTGACTCGTGTCACAAATTAAAATATAACGGTGCATTTTGTTACGTATGCATTGCAGTTCAAAGTGAAATTCTACGTACCTACATTAGCCGGCGTTTCTAGCCAGTCACAGCCGCTATACAGCGGAACATGGTGGACGTCATAAAAGTGTCAATAGGGATGGAAGTAAACATACAATCTTTCTATGTTTTGGCCCAACAACACTTTTTGTTGTTAGTCCTTTTCGTTAATAGTTTACACAACTATTAATAGTTAAACAATTGAATTTGTGAAAATTACAAACAAACAAATTCTTAGGTCAAATTATATGAACATATCCTTACGTCGGTCGTCGGTAAAAATAAAAAGTTCGGACTTACGTTATTGAAATGTCACGTGATGTAACTATAATTTTTAGCTTTCTAGTGATTTTTTTTTTATAAAGATAACTTTACAATCAGGTGCTGGTAGGTATGTACCTACCTTAGTTTTCAAATATCAATATATATTTGCATTTACTCGGTCGCACCAAAATACATAGGGTGCAATAATAATTTATCCTGATGAATTTTATTTTACTGTAACTGTGACGGATTTTTAGGAAATTCTAGCTTTAGCACAATAGCTTTCAGCAATTACTCAAATTGATTTATATGAGAAGACTTGTGGGATAGGTGGAGTCATGCCTTGAATTTTATCGACAGACTCCCTGTTGCAATTTTTTAAACCGATAAATTTACTCAATACATGCTAACGATAAGATTCCATATAGTTATACCTACTGAGATAAAATTAGTTTTATTAGAGTTGAAGACCTAGATTTAGACTATGTAGGTCTGGTAAAAAGGTATTAAAGATAGGTATCTACTTTAGTATTAGGTTTCTAATCTGTGATATTGAATGTAACAGACTTGGCTATATAATAAGTTACGGTTTGAATCACGTTGGATATCGGAGTTTTCCTATAAGATAAATATTCAGACTCAAATTTGTACGCAGGTCTTAGGATTTTAGTGTAGCCTATCTGCCATACATAACATCCAAACATCCAAAGGATACATACAAGTCTTGGGCAGCTTTATCTATACCGACCTTCAGTGCAATCTTTAATATCTGTGTGGGATATAGGTAGATCCATACATCCTACTAATATTATAAACGCGAAAGTTCGTGAGGATGGATGTTTGTTACTCTTTCACGCAAAAACTACAGAACGGATTTTGATGAAACTTTACATTATTATAGCTTATACATAAGAATAACTGAGGGCAGAAGCCGTGGGCAGAAGCTAGTAATATGGTACCTGGTTAAAAAATAGCCTGTGTTATTCTGATGTATAAGCTATAATACTGTAAAGTTTCATAAAAATCCGTTCAGTAGTTTTTGCGTGAAATAGTAATATATTTATGTATTAAAATGTAGACACTACAATTGAAACGAGTCCCGTTTGAAAAGTTACGACTAACTGACACTTAAAGAGGTTCTGGCTGTGTTCAGTTTCAACAATGCAAGTGGGTCAGGATGCACGGTCGTCACAGATCAGGGTAAATAATGCTAATAGATTCCTTGGCCCGTGATTTGAATAGTGAAGGCTTTTGGCCACATGTAGGTCGCCTTCGTTATGCATACAGTCGTGTTATTGTTGTAATATTTCAGTGGGTACTACTCTCTAACCTACAGCAAAATTGTAGGTGTAGGTATCATCGAAATAGCATTAACTCTCCCTGATCTCCCTATACCAGATTTGAAAAACAATAGGGAGTGAGAACGCTATTCCGAGGTTACAAAAAAAAGGAAAAAAAAAACCTCTGTAAGGATTCTGGATACAGCAGATATGTGGCGTAGTTACACGGAATATAGAACTCTGTGCTCAGTAAGTATAGGATTATCTATGTTGAATGGTTTATCATATATCCTCTATCAAGCTTCATCGATAGTTTCAATAACTCTCTCATTAGTTTCTATTAGCTAGCTACGATTTGCTTGCAACACGTGTTGGGAATTAGGAATACTTAATGGAAGTGATGAATAGCAAAGCAAACAGCCTTATCTTACGGAAGAGGAAGTATTTCACACTAAATTAGGTATGGCTTATGGTAATGAGATTTGAAGCTATGAATGAGAGCATCATTTTTAACAAAGCTATAATTTTACTTATAAACACATACCATGAACCACTGTGTTATTCTAATGTATAAGCTATATTACTGTACAGTTTCATCAAAAACCGTTCAGTAGTTTTGCGTAAAAGAGTAACAAACGTCCATCCTCACAAACTTTCGCGTTTATAATATTAGTAGGATGTACAATACACATAAAATTGCTTACTAAACAAATCTAAGTTCTAAAGTTACTTATTCCAAGCCAGTGTTCTGAGTCCTGTAATTAACAATCAGCTAATTTAAATAACATAAAAACACCAGGCTTCATCTGAATACATTTGTGATGCGACACACGTAGACTCTACGTCGTTACAGAGGATGGATGAATCGATCGATTAATCTAATTTCTATCATGACAAAACAATATTCTATGTATTTTCCTGTTATTTACAAGCTGGAACAGCCAGAGACGGGGCGTGGCGTAGATTCGGCATAGCTTTGGTCACTTTGAATGTTTCTCAAATGTCAGACAGGGAGAGATTGCTATTTTAAGGGCCCGACTGATTCGATGGCGATTTGATAAAAGGGAAATTGTTGTCAAAGTTCGCGTGAATGTATTTTGATCGCCTCCGCAACCACCACCCCTATCGTCAACTTTCTCGATAAAATGAGGCAGCGGTGGGTTTAACATTTTTGTAGTAAATCCTTTATTCTTTATTGTACACACAGAAAATACAGACAAAAAAACTTACATATAGGACATGTACAAAGGCGAACTTAACCCTAACAAGAGTTTTCTTCCCGAAAACCTTTGAGGATAAGGGCAGCTTAATAATAATGGTGGGTATGTGTACACAGACGGATAAATTTTAAGAATATAACTAAATGTAACATACTAATATACCTACATATGTTAAATGATAATATATATTCATATTGTAAAAACGGGGATTTTCACGTACTGCACTATCGGTGAAGGCACCGACTAAGTTTCGACTCATTCCGAGAGTCTTCATCAGGGTGAGTGGTTGCGACTTTCTCCTTCCGCGTCGCGCCGTGCACTACCGTGTTGGTTTTTACAATATGAATAGTCAAGTTCACGATAGTTTTTGGAATAAGATAATATATATATTTATATATGCACCTTTATAATATAACATACAATATAATTATATATATATATATATACAATATTCACAAGGAGAGGTAGTACTCTTTTACTCTGAGCTTAAACGTTCTTAGCAATGGGCTAGCCAGTCTCAGTTCCAGTTCTAAAATAAAATTATATTTTGATGTCAGTTACTATACATATAACCAATCCTACTACTATTATAAACGTGAAAGTTTGTGAGGATGAATGTTTGTTATTATTTCACGCAAAAACTACTGATCGTGTTTTGATGAAACTTATCAGTAATACAACTTATACATCAGATTAACACATAGGCTACTTTTATCCGGGTAATACGCGGGCGAAGCCGTGGGCAAAAGCTAATAAACTAATTAAACACCAATAGCACGTTGAAAAAAGAAAAGAAACACCGCGACCTTTTAAAATACTGAGAATTATATATGAACAGTCACAGTTGTTGTAAACGAAATAGGTCGGACCAAATCTTAGCCACGTGGAATTGATTTCAACTTCAACTTCAAACCTATTTCTGACAAACTAAATTAAACAAAAGTGTAGTGCTAACTTTTTAATCTGACAACCGATGTAGCGCGGTGGGCGAAGGTACGCCTGCTACACAGAAGGTTGCGGGTTCGATTCCCGCCCTGGGACAAATATTTGTACGATCTGCAAATATTTTTTCCGGGTGTTCTGGGTATTTTCTAAGTATAATAAAAAAATATCTATCTATGTAATGTATTGTATTAAGTATATCAGTCATCTAGTACCCATAACACAAGCTCTGCTTAGCTTGGGGCTAGATGATGCTGTGTGGATTGTCCAGCATTATTTATTTATTTTAATCTTCTTCACTTAAGTCTATGACTCGGAAATTATGTAATGGATGAAACTTGAAGTTATACAATGTTGTTTTAGTGGTAGGGCTAAATCTCCCAGATGTGGAAAGTTATGTATTCTTACAATTGACGACTTTGGTGGCTCCGGTGATAAGCGGGTGAGACGCAAGGGGTACAGGTTCGATTCCCACTGCGGGACAAATGCTTGCATGTTCTGCAGATATTTGTTCCGGGTCTGGGTGTCGGATACCACGTACTTTTAGTTCTTGATTCCCACGATACAGATAATCCTAGTGTGCTGTCAGGACTATGTCTGTGTCAGTTGGGTGTTTATTATTATTTATTTATTAACTCTTTATTGCAGACTTATTGAAAGTGAACAGTAGGCGGACTTAATGCTAAAGCATTTTCTACCAGCCAACCCAATTTGTTGTGATTGGCGGTAAGCGTGCTACAATTTTTTATCAACTTATACCTACATAATAATAGATACAATATTATTTTATATATCTAATCTCATTTATTTGATATATAATTATAGGCAGTTATACTTATATATATATAGAAATAATAGTTTATTATATCATACAATGCCCCTGATCTATTATATTGGATAGTTTTGGCACTATGACGCAAAATCGTTGACTGTCCATCTTTGGAAATCATAGATGTTGCCGGAAGCTGAAATTTATCGGAAGACCATACACGACTTTACACTTTGACGTACACACCTTACGCACGAAGATAATGCCAGGGTTCTTCGCAGTAAGTACCAATTGTATTTGTCTGATGACAAACAACGACTTCAGGATCAGCACAAAATTACAAGCACATGAGACTTTTCACCCGTTCTGTCTGAGAGTCGGCAACGCACGAGTACCTCTGTACCGTGTACCTAAAGGCAAAACACTGTATCTTTAGTTACACTGTATATTAAGTTACAGTGTTTGGCCTTAACAGGGCTGCTCTAGTGTTGCAAGCGTGTATAGGTTACGGCAACCGTTTACCAACAAATGGGCCGTATGCTTGTTTGCCACAAAAAAATCTAGACAAATACCTCACGCTTAGTTTTTTGTTAGCGTGAAACGCTAACGCAAGAGGCGCGTGTTCCATTTTCGCTACGGAACATATGTTAGCACTTTACACATGATATAATAATAATAATGCTGAACATTTTTCACACAGCATCATCTAGCCCCAAACTAAGCAGAGCTTGTATTTTGGAAACTATATGACTGATATACTACTTATTGATCTGCAAATATTTTTGTCCTGGGTCTGGCGTTTGTCGGACCATGGTACCTGCCTATACAAAGTGCCTGATTCATACTCATAGGACTGCTATTTACTTAATCGAGCTAATTTACTACTCAGGTCATAATGTACTGCGCAATCGTAGAGTAAGATCGAAACCTAGGTTAAAATGCATCAAATATTTAAGCCTTTATTACGTCAAGTTACTCGTAGGGATGTTAGTTTATATTTAAAAGCTAGTAAGGTCTCGAAACCAAGCTTTTATACCATTTACCTAGTTATTTAAAAAGCTTAAAAATGTCTAACATACGATACCTATCGCTCTACGATAAATTACGCCTTTAATGTAGATTATCTTTTAAGTATAACAAGAGCCGTGTTGCCTAGTGACTTCCTATTCGACCGGGTTCGAACCTGGTCGTGTAACAATGCATTTTTCCACTCGAAATATATAAATTAACACGTAATCAAACCGATGAAGGAAAACATCGAAGGGAAACCGGAATGCCCAAGAACCAAAAATTCGAAGGCAATGGCATTAGTGTTCCAATAAGCGGCGATGGGCTTGCAATCTACATTACGTGGAGAGCTAACTAAGTACTTCGAAAACGCGAGCACGTGACTAATATAATGTTTGGTCGTCCGTCCGACTTCCCTTATTTGGTATCCTCAAAGATCTACTGACATGTATATAATGGGCAATACAGTCGTGAGCAGTTTTTTTTTTTAAATAAAGTAAGTATACCTCCTAAAATAAGTGAAATTTACCTAAGACGCGGCGCATGTAGTAACTACCTAGCTATCCCGGAAAGCGCGTGGCCCGTGCCATTACAAAATTCACTCTTCGATAAAACGTGACACAAATTCAGTATCGCCCAAAGTTCATAGAACTCAAATTACTCTGGGTAAGTACGCGCTTGTTTACTCACTTCACTAGTAGTTATGAGTCAATCAGTCATTATGTTATCACCTCGAAGATGCGTGTCTCTTGGAGAAATGGATGCACTCGGGCCATAGAATAAAGTCATAGTTGGTAACTACTGGGTTATCGGTAGCCATTGTCCGTATGTGACCGTAATCAGTAGCATTCTTGAACTTAGAAAGAGGTAGGTAAGTACTTAAGCATAACAGACTGCATCTTGAAATTAATTGCTCTTATTATTGGCTTACTTATTGGTAGGCTTTTTTTATACTAAGTACTAAAGAGGAAAACAAACTAAGAACCGTAGCTTAGGACGCTTGCCAAAGGTAGCACTCACACGTTGCTGAGATATTAAGATGATTGATGTCATTTGCCTGTGATTCCACCGGCAACCATACCCTTCAAACTGGAAAACAGCAATAAAAACATTTACTGCTTAGCGGTAAAAATAGGCACTTCCCTTAACGAGCCCTTTCACAAAAGCTCTACAACTCTTACACCGATCTCTTAGATAGAGCAAACATTAGTAATCTTATAAATATATTGATCTTTCTTCTGTACAAAGTTATAAGACTTAAATTGAGGCGTATAGAAGGGTTAAGAATAAAATATAAAAAGGTAGAAAATAAAAGACCCCTCATACTGAAGCTCGAGGTCGCACGGCAAGCTATGGAAAGAGCTATGCTCGGATTTCTAATTTGCAGAACTCATGGGGAAGAAAGGTTCTTGAATGGCGACCACGACGCAGTGTAGGAAGGCCCCCTGTTCGATGGACCGATGTAGAAGTTGCAAGAAGTCGGTGTATGGAGGTAGCCTAAGAACACAGATATTACCTCAAACCGTTTGTCATAGCCTTTATTTCCGTGTTTTATCAGACCTTTTGGAGAGGCCTTTGTCCAGCAGTGGCCTTCTACAGGCTGTTTATGATGATGAAGATGTTAAGTAGGCACTAATCTATAGGTAGGGTTCTCACAATGAGCAATCGCGCACCGGATGCTGTACTGTCCGGCCTCAATCATTTGGACTCGATAAAACTTGAGAATAAATCAGACAGCATCTTTTCAAGTAGGTATACCTACTTACCAGTCGGTCAGTAATCAATTAATTGGGTACAGTCAACGTCATAATAATTTCACCGTAGTAAACTAGGTACCTTGATCGAGTTTATAAAATAATGTATATTTTCTGTTTCCGAGTGGGTACAAAGGTCTTAGGTCTTATACAAAGGTAGGTACTTGTACTTAAAATCATTCTGTTTGTAGCAAACAAAAACCAGTCCGATACATAAAAGGCGTATTCCTGTTGTAATAAGATTCGCTAAAAATAATTATTCTAAAAAAATCTAAGATTATTACTTACATAAATATTATAAACAAACATATGTTTTTATAAACTGGGCTCATATTTAAAAACATTTGTCATTTGGCACACTTTGACACAAGTGACAATCATCTTCCCGATTAAGTATTTAAATTCAAAGACAAAAAAATAGTAAAAGGATAATAACTGTGCGGACAGGGTTTTGTTTTTTAATTTATAAACAGTTGAGCTATCTATAGATCGTTTGCAACGGTCTTTAGCTAGCTGTTTCATCTGTATTTTTGTATAAACCTACTTGGACATAGTTGTATGAATAAATGTATTCAAAAATTTTATAAACCTACTTAAATCGATTCCTTTAAAATGATTGGATTTTAAAAATTACTAGATAACAGGTATTGATTATATAAAGTTACATAATCAAATACCTGTAGAGATTAGAACATGACTGACTCCAACTTTAAATCCTGTGTGAGAAACCAATTAAAAGTGAAAAGTTAGCTTTTGCCGATGATAAAATGCTTGAATCTAATTTTAATGAATGAATGTGTATTATTTGATTTTATAGTTAACTATAAGTAACTTTATTTTTATTTTATTTGATAACTAAGAGAATTGTTATTTTTAAATTTTAATTTAGGTGTACAATATGACAATGCGTAACGCTAATTTTATTTTTGATTATTTTATATGAACATAAATTTGTGATTTAAAAACCTATTTAGAATATCCTATTACTACTGAACGGATATTGATTAAACTTTACAAAAATATAGCTTTTACATCAGAATAACACATACACTACTTTTAATCCGGATCCAACGCGGGCGAAGCCGTGGGCAGAGGCTAGTAGCTTTTATAAGATTCTTTGTATTTTGACATAACTTAGTACATTTTAATGATATCTATGGATGAATAAATGAATACAATACTCAAACTACTGCCATGGTATCACGCTGACTGTACCAGTCACTGAGCATTATAATTTACATTTCTCTTTCAGAATTTCTAGAACCAAACTATTTCTAACGGCAATAGAAATAGCAGTTACTACTTATCTAATTGATAAACCGCAACGTATGCCTTTCTATTTATAAGTAAGTACCTATACGAGTTACGGTCTCGCCTAGAGCAAGACTAGCCCGAAGGAACGTATTGTTTCCTCAACAAATTACGGCAGTCTGAGGCAGCGAGATTCTTCACAGAGTAAAAGGTGCCCCAGAATAATAAATATACGTTATGTCGTCATCCCGAAAGGTAACTTCGTTTCCACAAGGCACATCTGCAGGTCATGATTTCGACACAATGAATTTTCGGATTTGTAAAGGAACGTGCTGAAATATTGTGCCGATTAAAAATGTGTTTTTTTATTGTTCTACAAAATGTTATCTAAGAATTTACATTTTTATTAGCTTAACAGTATTTTGTTTTCGACAGATGAATCAAATTTGTTATGACATTTGTTTAGTTAATCAATTGTTTAATAATCTTTGTAAGTAAAGCCCTCAATATTTTGCAAAAAAAAAAAAGTATCGATGAGGGCTTCATGCTAGTTGCCATAACTGCTTGTAGTCATCCTACTAATATTATAAACGCGAAATTTTGTGAGGGTGGATGTTTGTTATTCTTTCACGCAAAAACTACTGAACGAATTTTGATGGAACTTTACAGTAATATAGCTTAAATACATCAGATTAACACGTAGGCTACTTGTTATCCGGGTACCACGGGAGCGAAGCCGTGAGCAGAGGCTAGTATTTTATAAAAGAAAGTGTGGCATCTTACAAACCTAGCGAAGATTTTGACTACATTGATATCAATACCTATATAGGTATTTAATTAAAATTAGTTGAGTAACTACCAACTTAAAAGTTACAACAGCAGTGAACGTTCAAAAAGCATTTAATAAAAAAAATACGGCCTTACGAGTAGCCAGCTGAGACGCAATAGGAGCGGGTTCGATTCCTGCTGCGGAACAAATGTTGCATATTCTGCAGATATTTTTTCTGGTCTGGGTGTTGTGGTACCATGGTACTCATAGTTCCTAATATCCACGGAGCACGGATCTGGACATGTACGTTCTACGTCCCCGTGAACGTTGGATATAATTTGTTTATTGATTTGTCATTAAGTTTCAAATGCTTATTAACTGAAAAATCCAAAAGTCGAGCAAAAATTGCTCTTTATTCTAAGGCAACCTATATAAACACAATCGGGACGTCGATCTTGGCTGCGGTGTCTCCGCAGAATTCGATTTACAACGCACAAGGCAGTCCGTTGTAAGGTTCCGCCTCTTTACCGAGGCACAGATTCTATTACACTTACTACAGAGAGCTAGGGCTATCTGCTGCACGCGCGCCCTGCTAACGAACTTGTTCGCTTTATTATAAAACATTATTGGTATTTCTATCTCTACAACGCTAGAACACGCAAGCATATAGCACGTGCAGAGCTATATAGCTCGGCACGTGCTATATGAATTAAATCCCAATATAATTTTTATTCATATAAATCTGCCACTAAGGCAAAATAAGTTACTGCTACGGCACATTGAGAATAAAAAAAATCCTTGAGCCCCAAAGTTTTTAAACATAACAACTATGCTTTCCCCTCTAGATCGCCTTAGCTCCCCAATATCTTCTAGACCCTTCTACCGCCCCCCTGAAATCCTCCAGTGCCTCTGAAGGCACGTTTAATCATTATAAGAATAATTAAAATACTAATGATGTTAGCTAAACGACTGTTTAAATATTTTTATAAGTATGTACTTACTTATAAAGATATAAAAATACATAAAAAAAACATAATACATAATACATAAAAGTACATACTTACTTATAAATATCTTTATAAGTAAGTATGTACTTACTTATAAAGATATTAGCTAACTGTAGCAGCTATGCACTTTTGAACTTTGAATTTCCGTGGAGCACAAAACGAGTCTCATCTCTTCTTTTACATTTAGAAATAAATACAATATACACATGAAGCGGTTCTGTTATAACTTATAATATATCTGTAGTTAGATACCTACCTAATACAATGCAAACAAGAGCATAGACTTACTGCGTACTTTTACGTTTAGTAGTACGTATTATAATATCTGTGGTAGTACCTACGACCCAACCCAACGTACATAATTTAAATAAAGAATTCGACAACCCTAAATTGGACCCGCAAATTAGTAGAAGATTGAACACAAGAGGTGTTGGGTTACGAACTTACGAACGCCCGACCCGTCTCGAGAGAGAAACACAACCGCTACGATATCTCGAAGGCTAGATTTTTATCATTATAGATATCCACGAACAAGGATTTTGTTTGAAATAACCAGTTAAGACCTTATTTACAATGTTGGTAAGTTAGTTAAACCTACAGGTTTTGTAAAAACAATGACGACCTCTGTGGTGCAGTGGGCGAGGACCCGCCTGAGAAACTGGAGGTTGCGAGTTCAATTCCCGCCACGAGACAAATGTTTGTATGGTCTGTAAATATTTGTCTCAGGTCTGGGTGTTTTCTATGCATAATATGTATGTATTTATTTATTTATTAACTCTATAATGCACATTTTATAAAAAGTGAACAATAGGCGGACTTAATTCTAAAGCATTTTCTACCAGCCAACCCAATTTGTAGTGATGTAATTACAATGAAAAAAGTATATAAGTAGTATATCAGTCATGTAGTGCCCATAAAACAAGCTCTGCTTACTTTGGGGCTAGATGATGCTGTGTGAAAATGTCCAGCATGTAAAAAGAAAAATGTAAGACGCCTGTTTTTAATAGATTAGGTATGCAACTGTGCTAATATCCTATCGGGAAATAATTGAACTCACAAATCTTTATAAATATCGGTCCGTATCTTAGTATGTTGAGATCGCAGGATGTCAAGTTCTTTTATTATCCCGTTTCTATTGAAAACAATACATACTAGTTAACTCTTTATAAGAAAAAAACTGGACATGTGCGAGTCAGAGCACTGAGGCTTTCATACAAACTTGTATGTTCACAAAAATTGCCATTACTTAAGTTCATAAACCATTAAAGCACCAAACATTGCTCTAACGAAAAGGTAAGTCGGATTGAAAGACAAACAACTTTGTAGTTGCCAATTCTTTCGCCCATACATCGATATACGTCACGGTAAATTCTCTAAATGCAAATGTAATTGTGTAATCGCAAAAAAAATATGTGATAAGTAGTGTCCGACCGAAACATGTTTTTTTGCCGAAACCGAAACCGAAGGTTCGGTTTTGATTATAGTTTCGGCCGAAACCGAAACCAAAACCGAACCTTTTATAAACGCGATTAAAACGTTGAATAAAATGTAAGTGGGCCGTTCCTTCCAGATATATGAATAACTAGCTGCACCCCGCGGTTTCACCCTCGTAAGTTTCGATTTTATACTCGTGATAACTTCGAAATCAAATGTCCGATTCGAATGAATTAAAAAATATTTTACTGCTACATAAATATCCTTGATGATAAAACTATTTATTAGAATAAGAATTAATACTACGATACGAATGTAACCATTTTAGAACACAAAAGCTGCTATTGTGACTTAACTATGATAATTAGATATATTCCTTCTAGGGTTTTTTTGTAGGTAATAATTAGTACTTTAATCATGTAGTACATAGTTTTTATGTATCATAATAGTTTTTTCAGCGCACGCCAAATAATAAATTTTATAGGTAAAATAAAAATCAGCCTATTAGGTCCAAACAAACAAACAAAAAAAAAATATCTTTATAATATTAGTATCGATTAAATATCTCGCTGACCTAATATTACAGGGTTCTACGTTTCACTTTTATCGAATTGAAATTTCAACATTGTCATAGTGACACTCATCATCATCATCATCAGCCTATATTAGTCCACTGCTGGACATAAGCCTCCCCTAATGAGCGCAATAGCGCCCTGTCTTCAGCTTGCCGCATCCAGCATCTGCTTGCAGTCTTTCGCAGATCGTCATCCCACCTGGCAGGAGGGCGTCCTACACTACGTTTGCCGAGTCGCGGTCTCCACTCAAGAACACGTTTACCCCAGCGGTTATCGGTTCTTCGCGAAATATGACCGGCCCACTGCCACTTCAGCTTGCTAATTCGTTGAGCTATGTCGATAACTTTGGTTATCTGACGGATGTATTCGTTACGAATCCTATCCTTCAGAGAGACTCCGAGCATAGCTCTTTCCATAGCTCGCTGAGCTACTCTGAACTGGTGGACTAGCTCTATCGTGAATGTCTACGTCTCAGCTCCGTAGGTCATGACGGATAGGACGCACTGATTGAAAACTTTCGTTTTCAAGCATTGTGGACTATGAGAAGGCCCAGTGACACTGGGCTAAATTAAACTATCCTAAAAAGTGATTTATTCACCCATCATTATATTACGTATGTACCTACAATCATTATTTATTAGTTATTACATACACGCAACTAAGACGAATTCTAAAGTAGTTTAATGAAATAAGTAAACTTCCGCACTTATATCCTAAATAACCAATATATCCGTCAATCTGTTTATAAATTATGAAAATAAGCGTTAAGAATTACACTATGACATGTTAAATTCATAACAAAAATAAAATAATTAATTATTTACCATTATTCGGGGAACAAACACAAGCCTCACTTCACTGAACAAAGTGATTCAGCGGCCGGTGGAGTCGGGCGAGCGACGCCATATTACCAGCCGTGCCGAGCGCATCCAACGCGATGTTAGCCGATCGCGACTCGAAAGTACGATGTTGTAAGTTTCGGCGCGGCCGAAAGGTTCGGCTGTTTTTTGGCCAAAACCGAACATTTGGCCGAAACATGATTTTTAGGCCGAAACCAGCCGAAACTGAAACCGAAACCTCGGTCGGACACTAGTGATAAGACTACAAAATATAAATGTTTGGTCATTTTTCATTTTACTTTACTTGTGTTGTGAGAGACCTTGCTTCTTACCAAATTTTATTATTTTCCTTTTAATGTACGGAACCCAAAAACTAAAACTCCCACCAGCTAAAGCTTAAATTTCAAAACCAAACTCAATTGCTAGAAATAATCTTCTTGGCGACCACGAACCAAATTACTTAGTCTGATGGGAAGGCGGTGGATGGAGATGACCCAGGATTCTAAGGCCCGAATTCATAGTCAAATAGGGGCTCACCTAGGGGACTGTTCAGGCGCTAAGTAAAAATTCAAGTGCGTTCAGTAGTCCAACCTTTATGCACCCAGCCATAAGACGAATGCTGAGTGATGGCTTTTTGGGGACTGTTCAACCCCCGACTATGAATTCAGGCTTAAGTCATGTCTACTCTTGAGTAGACGCCAATATCCAGCAGTAGACTCCTATGGGCTGTTGATGATGAAGATGGAAGAAATTACCGTTGCGAGCATTAATCAAGACGTCAATTACTCAATATTCGATATTAAGAACATGTCTGACTTTAATACGTTCCTTTTCTTTCGTCCGATATCAATTAGGTACGCTCATCAGAATCTCCTGTCCATCGACATGTGAGGATATGGTAAATTAGCAAAAAATAATCGACAAGCTGAGCGGTACTGCACTAATATCCTTAGTAAATCGGTCTTATCTTGTCTGTTGGTCGGAGATGAACTCAGTATCAGAGCGCTTCCTACAAACAAGTACCTAGTACCTAGACCAGTAAGATCAAGTTTTGAGATTACATAAAATGACATTTTGAGCTTATTGGTCATTTTGGACTGTTGTTTTCTCTGTAGAGCCAATACATATAATGTAGAGGTATATTGGAATATACAACAATTGTTAATTTTAAAACATACTAGCCTCTGTCCACGGTTTCGCCCGCATGACACCCGTATGAATCTAAAAAGTAGCCTGTGTGTTATTCTGGGTTACGATGTATACTTGTTTCAAATTTCATCTTAATTGGTTCAGCCGTTACGGAGATATTTAGAAACAATCATCAAACCGTCAAAATACCTAAACATCAGAGATCTTGCGTTCGTCTATTGGTACTTTCTGATCTGGGTCTAGCAATGGCGAGTAATAACTTATTAAATCATTCCACAACCATAACCTTTACGCAGCTTTAGAATCTTTACTCTTCGAAATAAAAGTAACATTTCAAGACGTTGAATATTATACACAAATAAAATCGCGGGATACGCTAGTCAATACGTGGCTTGCGATTCGTGTCTGAAATCCTTTGGTGATGCCGCTGACCACAATCTACCACAGACAATCATATAGTTTGTGGGTGCTACGCGCGTGCATTTTTCAACCAAGATAATCTAACTAGATACCGTCCGCTTGTGTTGGTTTGCTCATTATTTTGCCGTAACATTCTAGCTAGATGGCAAAGGGTATTTAAACATTAGAACATACCTATAAGTTAGTGCTTTTACCGGTTCGGTTGCATCTTTCAAAAGACTCTACATTGCTGCTCTACGCGTACTATTTAAACAAGGTCTTCCAAAGAAAATTGAATACTCGTCTTCATCAACACATAAACCAGTAGAAGTTAACTTTTTTACCGGTCCACAGAATTATTTTGAGCTAAGTTCTTACAGCCGAACTACTTTTGCTTAGGTAAGCAAAAGTGGTTACAAAAAAAATCTTTCTTAAACAGGTTTATTTATGTACCTAATAGTAATCGGGACAAACATTAATTGATAGGTAAGTACCTACCAATTAATGTTACCTACATGAATTTTCATTCCGAATTCGACGAGGATTTACCTAACATTGCAATAGGTATGAACTTCCGTGACCATAATCACAATTTTTTTTATACTATTTTTTTGTTCCTAGGCATTTTTTGCCGCTTTATTTGTGTCAATGAGATCGGTCTCCTCTCCAGTCATAAAAGGTCAGCAGCCTTGCTACATGAACTGCAAAGTATCTCTTCAACAGGGCACCATTGTACGACACAGGCAACACGCTGTTAAAAATAAATTGTACGAAAACTACTGCGAGCCACCTACTTACTACACAAACCTACGTTCCGTGTATTTTTTTGTCTGATTATTTGATGATTTATAAGTAGCTGCTGAGCTGTCAGGTGAAATATTAAAAATGTCAACGAAATTTACTACTTTCAAAAGTTAACATTCATTATATGGTAAGCATTGGTAAGTTTAGAGGAAAAAAGCGTCGGATTGTACCTACCTATTCGTAGCTCTACTGGTAGCAATGTCGATGAAAATTTTGTAGGTGTATTTACCTACTATAAATAGCTGCATGTTAGAGCAACCAAAAGGCATAGCTCACTCACTTGAAACAAAAGGCTTACTTTGAAGTGCATGGTAGAGATGTTTATTGAAACTAGCTGAATCACATGCTCCTCATACGGAAAATCAGCTCAGGAAGAATAGGTTAACATCTCCCGTATGGTTGAATGGTTCTCTGGAAACGAGTCGGGAGCGTAAAAATAAATTATTGCTCACTTTGGCGGGTCTATAATTTGCACTTACAGCCCTTTAAAAACTGTCTCTGGTTTACCAGACATATTTTCTTGAAATCGTCTTCTTACTATCTAGGTAGTTGTTACTTTATTTCATGTTCACGAGATATTCCAAAGTGATCTCTGAGTACCGATGAAATAAATTGATTCTACTACCAATTCCTCAAATTATTTGTTATTCATTCATATTCGTTTATACGGATGTGACCAGCTGGTGCCCATTGAAAGGGTTATAAATAACTTCCTGTTTGAAAAAATAAGGGGATTCAGTGAATCAATAGGTATGATTTTAAGAATACATCAGTGCTACTTAGTAGAAATGTTTTTATTTTTTACGTAAACAATCGTTTCTCTAGGCTTCAGCAGTACAAAATAAAAGATGAAGCACATGTAGCTTAGCATCAAGCTGACTAAAATTACCTTCACAACGTATACCTTCCACCAGTCGTCGATGTTAGTGTTTATTGAGGCCCAAAGACCGGTGAACACAACCGTCTCAATAGTGCATACTATGAACCAAAACACGTGCCACACCTGCACGTGTCTGAATCGTATTTTGAACTCCATCAGGCAGAACAAGTAAATGAACGCAAGAAATATGTAGAAACTTCTTCTGACCGTACTCGCTTGTGGAACTACCAGAAACAATAGCATCACTTGGTAATGTGAAAACAGTAATATGATAGCTAGAACGGGGAAAAAATTGATAAAGCAAGCTATGGACATCAGTCGCGCTACGAAAAACGTATACCAGGCCATGTAATGAATGAGAGCTGCTGTAGCGTCTTGAGGCTCGAGACCTCGCATATAGGACCGAGGCACCCGTCTCGGAATATCAGGCTCATCCTGCACGACTTCGTCGCAGTACTTCCGCCTTATTGGAGCTGATATCCACGTGGGAAAAGTCTCGGCGTTTTCCATCAGCTTTTCTGCCCACACAGCTATTGAACCCGGTCTAGGAGCGGGCATGATTGGCGGCGGAGTAATATTCACTGTTTCAATCGTGAATTCCGTATCTCTCCTACGCGGAGCCACTTTATCAATGATCGATACCGGCCGAATATATTCACTATCACTATCGAATCCCGAAGACAATAGGGAATCTTTCTTTTGTACTGGAGGCAAATAATCTGAACTCGTGTTGGAGCTGTTAACGTAGAATGTGGATGAGTCGACGACCGTGCTCCTCGGTGAAAACTGGATCAAATCGCTGTTTAATCTCATCTGCTCGAATGAAATCTGTGAGATATTCGATTGTCGTTTCATAACAGTTTCGTAGATATTTTCTTCAAACTCTTTTCTGCTCTCCGTGAAGCTCAGCACTTTATCCGTGATGAAGTTTTCGCTTTCTTTGCTGTTTTCGCTCCATGGGTAGCTTTTTCCACATATTTTTTCTCTTTCAAACCTTCGGTATAAAGTTGCTGTGCTAGCCATTCGTAGTGTAGATGCTATTATGCTAACTGATTGCACTGAAACTGAAAATAGAAATGTCTAAATCAAGCATCGTCCACGTAGAGAAAAAGTTGTTTTTACTTAAGTTTTTACATTGAGTGTTATTTGTTATTGTTAGCTTCCAATATTAGTCAAAACTGTATTTTTGCTAATTGCTATCATAACTACCCACCTTTATCGAACGTAGAATGCGAGAGCCTTGCCATCAAATCCAGTATGTTAATGATAGCGTGTGGTGCGCAATGTATGAACGCCTGAAGAAAAAGGTATAGCTCCATAGAAGATGGACTCCTTGCTTCGAAGAGCGCCTCGCGGGTCCTCTCATCGTCCTCAGCACGGGAGGCATAGACAGCCTCCACCCACCAGAAAATTTGGGAGCAATATCTGTGGATCAGAAGGTTTTTAGAATTCTTTAATATAAATAATAAATAATACAGCCTTTTTATTTCCTTATCAACTAGATTTTTTTCTTATCAAGGTAAATATGCAGGCCAAAAGTTTGGGACCACTTGTAAAAATCTTCTTCATCAACAAAATATTTCAAAAGTACATATGAAAAAGAGCTAATTTGAACACCTGTGTATTCTATTGTTATTAAAGAATATCTAAGAGTCATTATTTTTGTATATTTTTAAGTTATCCGCATATAAAGGTATATTGTTACAAAACATTAATGAGTGCCGCGCAAGGACCAGGTGGTAGAGTCATTGACATATTTTTATGAGCTGCTCATTACTAATTATTTTCTCATTACTAATGGTTTTGTTTCGCGTTAACAGAAATTCAGTTTATTTTAGCTTCCTAAAACATATTTTTATCAGAGTTTTTATGGAGTTAGTTTTTCTCTATCTTGGTTAGTCTGAGCTCGTTATCGTTACAGTGAAGACATTAAAATGGGTAAAGCTCGCAAAATTAGCAGTGAATCTCATTGTGCCATAGTTGTTTTACACAACGAAGGCAAATCTGAACGTGCGATTGCCTCTCAACTTAAGTTGTCGAAGACTTGTGTTCATAACACAATAAGCCGATACAAAGAGACTGGCAGTAATCGAGATGGTTCGCGATCGGGAAGGCCGAGAGCTACCACTTCTAGCGAGGATAATTTCATCATCGTTACCAGCAAGCGGAATAGATGCCTAACAGCACCAGAAATCCGCTCATAAGTGAACAAATCCCGATCTAAACCTGTGCCATTGACTACAGTAAAAATACGATTGAGGGATGCTAAGTTGTTTGGTTGCGTTGCTGTTCAAAAACCACTACTTAGGCCACAAAACAAAAAGAAACGTATGCAGTGGGCCCTTATCCATCGAGACTGGACTGAAGAAGACTTTTAAAAAGTTCTTTGGACAGATGAATCCAAATTTGAAATATACGGATCAAAACGACGAATTTTTGTTCGACGTAGTGCTGAGGAAAAGATGATGCCAGACTGTATGGTGCCAACAGTCAAGCATGGTGGTGGTTCCATTATGGTCTGGGATGCTTCTTGGGCCAAGCAACCAGCCAGGAGATTTGGTACGAGTTGAAGGAATCATGAAAAAGGAGCAGTATAAACGAGTAGGGGTTATTTAGAACATAAAAAAATAGAAGGGGTGTTAAAAAATATGGTGTGGCCCCCTCAGAGCCCGGATTTTAACCCAATCGAGCATTTATGGGAAAAGCTTGATAGAAATGTGCGCAGTTGTTGTCCCTTCTCGCAAAAAGACATGTGGAAGACTTTACAAGAAAGGAAAAGATGATGCCAGACTGTATGGTGCCAACAGTCAAGCATGGTGGTGGTTCCATTATAGTCTGGGATGCTTCTTGGGCCAAGCAACCAGCCAGGAGATTTGGTACGAGTTGAAGGAATCATGAAAAAGGAGCAGTATAAACGAGTAGGGGTTATTTAGAACATAAAAAAATAGAAGGGGTGTTAAAAAATATGGTGTGGCCCCCTCAGAGCCCGGATTTCAACCCAATCGAGCATTTATGGGAAAAGCTTGATAGAAATGTGCGCAGTTGTTGTCCCTTCTCGCAAAAAGACATGTGGAAGACTTTACAAGAAAGCTGGAACAATATTTCACAAGATACAATCGACAAATTGATTGCTCGTATGCCGAGACTTGAAAAAAGTAATAAAATGCAAGGGAGGATTTTTTGAAGAAAAATCTGTTTAAAATAGGAACGGCGTTTCCTATTTCCTATGTAAATTATTTATATTTTTTGTTTTTTTCTTGATGTATGTGTAAATAAGTATTTTAATTATTAACTAATCATTAAAATACTTACTAAAATACTGGCTTTCTTATGTACGTGGTCTCAAACTTTTGGCCGGCAGTGTATATGAACTGATCCTGATTAGGAACTCTGCTTTGGGTACATATAAGCCTTCTAAGGCTTTAGTATAAAGTAAATATTATTGTATATTTGATACAAATACACCCAACAGAGACAGTCCTCACATTAGGATTCCCTGTGTCGTGGGTATCAGGAACAACGTGTACCGCGGCACCACAACACCCAGAAATAATAAATAAACACGTTCACGACTATACTCTCCACGATGAACAACCTCAGATACATACTCAGTGCGTACAACACCCGGAACAAATTTAAAGAAAATGCAAACATAAAATTTGTCCCGCATCGGGAATCGAACCTAGTCTTGCATCACAGCTGGCCACGCCACCGATGTTGTAATGTGACATATTTCTGTAAGATGTTATGCTGGAGGAGAATAGAGAGTAGCCTCTCTATTTTCCTCCAGCAACTGGGCGGAAAGAGTAACAAATGAAGACGTACAGAAAATAACCCTATATTGAGAACTATTCGAAATAGAAGGGGAAAGATGGTTGGTCATCTTAACGATATGACAGCTTCATAAAAATGGTTGAAGTAACGTGAATAGACACATGAGCCGGATAAAGGAGAAAGCCACTGTTATGTCGTCTAAGGAGGTAAAAGTTACCACATTGGAAAGCAGTAGGGAATTGCATCAGTTGCACCACCAAGAGCATAGCTCCAATGAGATATAATCACTCGTAGGTGTAGAAGTGGGTTAGAAGATAGTTAGTACCTAAACAAGTGTGATTAGTATCATAGTTGAATTGGCTAGTGCTCATGCAAACTTATGGTCTCACCTGCCAATAGCAGCGATGGGAAAGAACACGGCATTCACAATTTGCATTGCTATCCATCTCATGTCCTTTTTTTCCAAGTTGAGAGTGTAGGCAGATAGTTCAGTCTGTAACCCAGGGGGTGGAGACGCGAGTATGAATACCAGAGAGAGGATCGATGGTAGAGTCATCAGAATTATGCAGAATGCCGCTAATCTGTGGACAAAGGGAATAGGTACTTAGGTACTACCTTGGCAATTTCTTGGATTCAACTCGCTTTCATTGATACAAGAATGCCATGGTCGGAATGGAAATGGTATACCTAACGATAAACCCAGGTAGGTAACTAATAGGCTAGAGTAGGAAGGTACAGGGCTACTCATATGTAATGTTGGTAGGTATGTTGGTAGGTACGAAGTATCTAAGTACCTTTGAAACTAATCCTAAGTTACGAGCAGGCAAGGTCAAAGTAGTTGTCAAAGTAAGTAGTGTATCATATCCATATTTATTGTTCTCATGTAGGCACACAGTTTAGTATAGGTGGTCCATTCTACAGGAGACGCAAAATTTATGTTCTTCAAGATTATTCTTAAATACAAAAGCTTAAATTTGAATGTCTAGTGTCACAAAATATGCGTCATTGTCCTCGCCCGAATTTGTACGTAAAACGAAACACATGTGTTTTAAATTTGCATTATTTTTCGACATAGCTAATTAATACATGCAGCTATTTGATTACATAAATTATTCTTTTAGTTTCCATTCGGTTAGAAATTTACGATATGTTTTCTGGAATTCGTCATTATTGGCAACGTCATTCTCAGCAACAACCAGGGAGACAACAATGACGCGTGTTGTTAACAATGATTATACAGAAAGAGACCAATGACGATTGTTCCTATCAATGATGATATTTGGTTGATAAAAATATTATATGAAATACTTTTGTACACATTATTATCTTAATTTAGAAAACTGTTTCTTATATTAACAAACTACTTATTAATATTAGAATAAACTTTCAGTGTTATACATCATCATCATCTTTGTGTCCTTATGTATCTGGAACATTACGTGGGGTCGGCACATGTTTTCTTCTTCCACTCTCCTCTATCAGCCGTCTTCTCAGTACTCACTCCTTTCGTAACCATGTCATCCTTCACATAATCCATCCATCTTTTCTTTGGCTTACCTCTGCTTTTATTTCCATCCACATTCATATTTAACACTCTTCTCGTAATGTGATATTCTTCTCTCCTCATGATATGCCCATACAATCCATCCCATTACTCCTCAACTTTTCCGTCACGGGTGCTACATTTAAACTTCCCCTGATATACTCATTCCTTATTTTGTCCATTCTAGTAACTCCATCCATTTCAACATTCGCATCTCAGGTGCGTGCACACTTCACTCATCAATGCCTTTCAAATTCAAAACTTTTTATTTAAGCATTCAATTGCAGCCATAATTTAACATTTGACAAAAATAATAAATACAGTTACTTAAATACTAATAAAGCTTAAAAGTAAGCACTCCTCACGAAGCACCTGATCAAGGCGCACACAGGGCAGTGTTTACTTCTGTCCAGTGCCTTATGAAGACTGTTTCTATATCCAGCCTGTCCACTATTCGTTTCAGGTAGCTGTTGGTGCTTCCCCGCATCCGCCGCATCAGGGATGCTGTTCTGTTGCAGATGATCGCGTAGAAGTCATCTTTGCGTGCATCCGCAAACATACCCTATGCACTACAGAAACGTGGCAGCACCCTGAAGCCATTATTATACAGGACGCGCAGGGCACTCCAGTATCGCTTTGTATAGCTGACCTATATAGACTGCACGTATAGAACGATTGGCAGTACGCCCTGAACAGACTTGTTTTCACTGCAGTACTGAAACGCGCAAATCTACGGGCCAGCATATTTGTCTAACTGATAATGCCCTGCGCTCCTTTTCCACATCTACACCATCTGAGAGCGTCTCGGTGACCCAGTGGCCCAGATACTTAAACTTCGTCACCCTTTTCAGATGGCTGCCCGCAAGTGAGACTGGAGGAACTTCACTATACGTTTGAGAGCCTGCCATGAATACCATCATCTCACTTTTACTGGCATTGTATCTGAGCCCATGAGCTTCTGCATAACACTCACAGATTCTCAGAAGCTTTCTGATCGATGGGCTCAGCAGCACCATATAGTCGGCGTAACTATAATATTTACAGTCACTGCGTAAAGTAGGAACAAATAAGGGCTTAAAGCCGATCCCTGGTGCAAGACTACAGCCACATTGAACTTGTTAGTGACGCCAGCTTCGGAGCGGATGTGGGTGTTTGCTCTGCCATACATAGCTCGAATGAGCTGCATGTATTTCCCAGGCACTCCTTTCTCTTTCAAAGCCCACCACAGAACCTCACGGAGAACCCTGTCGTATGCCTTTTCGAGATCAACAAACATCATGTGTAAGTTCTTGTGCGCACTTCTGTAGTTCTCGCAAAGTTGGCGAAGTCCAAATATAGCGTCCGTAGTCCCAAGCCCAGGCATAAACCAGAACTGGTTCTGTGTCACCTTACTCTCCTCTTTCATGTGCCTTGCTTCACTTTCTCACATACCTTCATACTATGTGACATCAACTTTATTTCTCTGTAGTTGTTACAATCCTGTACATCACCCTTGTTCTTACAGATAGGCACCAACGAACTATTGCACCACTCGTCGGGAATCGTCTCCT
This sequence comes from Perizoma flavofasciatum, assembly GCA_958496245.1. NCBI lineage: Eukaryota > Metazoa > Arthropoda > Insecta > Lepidoptera > Geometridae > Perizoma > Perizoma flavofasciatum. The sequence continues at coordinate 5,273,168 of OY292421.1, forward strand.
CTTGTAATAACTTGTTAAAGAATAAAGTCAACCACTTCCATTCGTCTGCTATTAAATACTTCCATACTTCCACTGGTATAGCATCTGGTCCAACCGCTTTTGCATTTTGCATACTTTGTACAGCATTTATAACTTCATCTAAACTCAATTCTCTGACCATACCCATGTTTACTGATACATTTTCTAATATTCCACTCCAATCATTCATTAATTTACTAAAATATTATATCCATCTTTCTCTAACTTCTTCATCATTCGTCAAAACCTTTCCTCTATCATCTGTTACACATTTGACGTTATATGCGTATTATACATTTTTTATAAGCTACTGACTACTAATTAACAAGTGATTTTAGAATAATATATTGCATTATATAAATAATATTTTGTTGGCTATACTGTACCTCGTGTGTTCATAAGTCTTGAGACACAGTAAAACTAAAATATTTTTGGAGCTAAGTTGAGTATTCATTTATTGGATATTAAAATTAAAACTACTGACATCTAGATCTGTATTTAAAAATAAATCATTCAAAATGGCCGCCTTTGCATTCAATGCAGGCCTTCAAACGCGTGCGCCATTCATCTATGGCGGCACGAATCTTTTCAATGGGAATCCGTTTCGATTCTTTAATAAGGGCTCGCTTGAGAGAATCCAGGTATGGGTGAGACTTTCTGCATGCCCTCATCTCCAATTCCGTCCATAAAGAATAATCCAAAGGATTCAAGTCAGGGCTTGACGAGGGCCAATCTTCGCTCCGAATGAAGCCTGGCAAATTGGCCTCCAGCCAACGTTGGGTAGTCTTAGCTTTATGGGAGGGAGCAGAGTCCTGTTGGAAAACCCAGTATTTTCCAGCGAATAGCGTATCATTTAATGGTTTAACCACCGCTTCCAATATGTCGGTTTGGTAATTTTGTGCCTTCACCTTGACGCCTTGCTGGCAAAAATGAAGCGAAGTGACCCCCTCGTAGGAAACACCCCACCAAACCATCACACTTGCTGGATGATGAGTGCGCTGGACATTGCGTACAGATGGCTGGACTTCCTTTGAACTTCTGGCGTAAACCTTATTGTTCTGCCGGTTAAACTTTTCTTCCACCGTGAAGATCTTTTCATCGGTAAACAGGATATTTTTTGGATCGTGTCTCTTCAATAGGTTCCGACATCGTTCCAGTCGCAATTTACGAAGACGCTCGTTTAAATAATGCACTTTCTTTCGACTGTAGGCCTTTAGTTTAAGATCATATTTAAGTATCCTGTTCACCGATATTCGCGAAATGTTGGTCTGCAGAGCTAATTTCTTTTGAGTCCGGCAAGGGTTGCGACGAATTCGCTCTCTGATTACTTTGATGTTGGCGGGCGTCCTTACAGACCGCGGGCGGCCACATCTTCCACGGTCTTCTAAAGAGCCGGTCTCCTTGTACCTCTTTATGGTATAATACACAAAGTTCCGACTACATCCCAAACTTTGGATTTCACTAAAAACTTGCATTGGTTTTTTTCCTGCTTGAAACAGTGAAATTACAGTCGCACGCAAATCTTTTGTTGGCGCCATTTTCACGGAGAATGAAACAAATATTCAAATGTATATTTTTTCTGATTCAAAACATTCGAAATTTAAAATTTTAAAAGTTTAAAAAAGGTTGCATAAATTACTTTCTTTTAATTAAATAAGTTCGTCTCAAAACTTATGAACACACGAGGTATAGGTATATTATTATAATAATAAATGTGAAACAAGTAGTTATACCTAATAGCATATTTTACTGTACCTACCATTATATATCGAATCTACAAACAAGTACAAATTATAATAAATAATCACAGAGTTTTATTAACCTTTGTGATTATGAATTAAATTTTGTTACTTGTTGAATATTTTGAAATAATATTGTTGATTATTTTATAAGGTCTATATAATATACAAATGTATAACATGCCCTACATTATTATAAGAACTTATAACTAGGCATCTACTTTTTGAATATATTGATTTGTTGTCTATCATATAACTTCGCGTTTAATTTCATGATTACATAAAATATTGCTGATGTTATCTAGGCTGTTTAGTAAAAAAATGATGTTCTTTAGGGATTTATCATTGTGAGCAACACACTCTACAATTTCGTCATTGTTCTCATTTTTTGTCATTGTTAGCAACCAACAATTTAGATAATCTAGTAGAATCACCCAGGTGTTAAAATAATACATAGGAAGGTAGGTAGGTACATGAACACCCTAGAAATTAAAAACTTACCCATCATCACCATTCCGCAAGTGCTCGAAAACCAACGCAAAATCAAAACAAATGAGCGTCAGGTAGACGAGCAGCCCGCCACAAGATGGCAGCACACGGTGAATCAGCAACGCCTTCCATGCAGGCAGCTTCCAGCCCAAAACTTCACCTGATACATCTTTATCCAGCTCACAGGTCACCATTGTTCCATTACCACTTCAATTCACAAGGTACTCCAGTTCAAATATTGTACATTGTTCCATTACCACTTCAATTCTCTACTCCAGTTCTCACCATATTCTGTCTTAGTAGAATTATTTTATGTAGGTAGAAACCACACACAATTTTGAATTTAACCCTTTTGATCTGTGGGTAGGTACTTTAAAAATATTTAATTGGTGTTTTGTTTTTTCTCATGGTGCAGGCGTTTGGTTTCTCACAAATAGGTAAATGGCAAAGCTAAATAAAGAAAGAAACACGCATACGCCCATTGATAAGATAAGATTAATATTTGTTGAGTCAAATGAGTAGAGATATCAGGACCTACCTACCTCCTACATAGATAATTACGCCTGCGTTGGTTTACAGTACAGTCGTTTAAAAAAGCGACTTTATAAATGAATTCTATCTAGCCGTACCTACCTAACCGAATCCCAAAAATCACAGAAACGGATTCCATCTAATACCTACGCGAAATTGAAATAGTTTAAACTTTAATTATTTATATCATAAAAATCATCAAATTATTGTCATTTACCTACGCCTAGCATAATAATAAAATAATGAGAGTACATTTTCGATTCAATATAATATTTTCGATTCTCCCAAATCAAAGGATTGGCTCAATTGATGCATCGATTCAAGCAAGCAATCAAGCAGCTCCTACGAACGAACAGCGTTAATTTATATTGTAGGCCATAGATTTATTATATACTTATAATAAATATATGTTATAAGTTATCAATCTATAATACTTAGATAGATACCTACATAGTAGAATAATTAAAAAGTGAAGAGGAATGCAGACAAAAATGACTGGGATAACTTACATTTATCTTGTAGGACAAACAATTCCATATTTTATTTTTTACTATAAGGTAATAAAGTTATTACATTATATATATCTGTATCTGTACGAAATACTCTTTGTTGCACACCAAATAATATTTCAGCTTAGTATGTACTATGTATGCACTTAATATTCAGTGGCTAAGTACTACAATACAAACTTTGACAATGTTGTACAATGGGCGGCCTTTATGCAAGTTATTCCAAGGGCTCATCGAACTGTCGTGGTGGCGGTGGCGGTGGTGGTGGCGATCAATACATTCACTCGAAATCTGGCAGCACCACGCCGCGCCTTGGCGTCCGTCGTCGGTCGGTCTTCGTCGCTAGGATTTTAAGATTATTGTATGAGGCCATGTGTGCAGTGGAGCAATGAGCTAAGGTGGTGTGAATGGTGACGTCAAAGATAATTTCAGCGCAATCTGCGCAATACTTTCTTGTACTACTCTTTCACTCTATTTTTGTCGCTTTGACAACTTTGACATTGAGTGAGTGTCTCATGACATTCATTGATTGACGTGACATAACATGAGATGACGTTATGGGTTAGCATTCTCTAGTCTGTGTTTTATTAAAAGTAGGTAAACATTACAGCCAGGGTTGCCAGAAGGTTACTTTTGTAACTTTTTAGGTGATTTTTAACTACGTCAGGTAACTCTTACGTTACACAACTCAAAAGGTTACATTTAGGTGATTTATGTAATTCGTAGGTAGGATTCATGGGTAGGTATTTAATTTCTTACTTGAATTTAAATTTAAACAGAACGTAGTAGCGCTTATTGATGCATATTCTATGCAATGTTGGCAAAAAATAGAAAAGAAAAATCGTGAAATGCAACTTAAGATGGAAAACACTACAAAAATGTTCTGTAAGATAATATAACCAACACCGGTCTATCAACTTTTAGCACCTTTTACCGGTTTTCTTCACATCAAAAGGTTACTTTTTTATCTATTTTAGGTAACTTTTGTTATGAACCGGCTGGCGGCACTGACACAGATTAAATTTTTTTTGATTCGTAAACAAACATCACAGCACAGCACATCAGAAGCAGAGTACTTTGATAAACATTACGTGAGGTTAGATATATAGGTGTGGATCTGTATTTATTTTATAATAATTGCAAGCTATATTAAAATTAGATTCAAATACTTGAAGGTGATCTAAAGGGTGTATATAAGATCCTATTTCATCAAACCGAACCATGTTCCGAAATTGTGCGTTTCGCGTGCTAAACGCCTTCCCGAAAACTCCGCCTTTACTTTACGCTGATATCACCAGGAAAATACATTGCGGAATATGTTTGAATAATCCAAGGCATACTACGAAAGAAACAAACAGTGGCACTTCCCCCGCCTTAGCCAGCAAGTACCAAGTGATAACAGACACAAATTCACCTATCATTGAGAACACAGCGGACGAAATACATTCTGAGGAAAAGTACCCTCTACTGAGTGACGAATTTGATGGAATCAATTTAGAAAGTACGAAAATATTTCAAAGCATAAAGCAAAGTCTGATACATTTCTCAAAAAAAAACTACTTACCTTCTATTTATTCATAACTTGGATATGTACTTTGGTTACAGGAGGAAAAACTGGAATATTTGATATTGAAGATTTAGTTGAATTGCTTCAGAGAGAGAATTCAAAAGACATATTTGTTGCATCCGTACCTGAAAACATCAGATATGTTGACTATATTTGTATAGTTAGTGCAAGAAGCAAAAGACACATACATGCCTTAGCAGAGTTTGTAAGAAAGGTGTACAAGAAAAAATGCAGTAAAAGTGACCCTATACCGAGGATTGAGGGAGAGGATTCAGATGAGTGGATGGCTTTGGATCTAGGTAAGGAATGTGAATACACATTATTACCAGGTTATTTATTTTGCCCAACTTGGCTGCACCACATCCACACAGATGTTATATACACTTAATACAATCCATATTCTATAAACCCAAAGCAAGATTTTATGTGTTTTTGTTGCTTTTTCAATGCACACCAGTTGGCAAGTAAAATCAAAGAGTGAACTTTTTGATCAAAGACTGCTGGTCTTATAAGAATTTAAACAGTTGATTAGCTAAAATATGTATGTGAATATTGGATATTTATTTATTTCTGATATGTGTTATTTCAAATTCAGTGGATGAAAACAAAACACTGTTTAACCAAACTGTTTAAAATCTTTATATGTATGTATGCTAGATGTTCGGATGTATGTTGCTAATAATCTCTGTAATGGTTGGACAAATATGGATTAAATTTGGAACAGGGGGTCTAGACAAATACCTCACATTTTGCAGCTAGAATTTAGTAAAACTTGGCAGCTGTCACATGACATTTCCACAGCTAATGTCATTTCCATACATTTCAATATATCCATAGGCGTTAACACCAACAGAAAGTGGTATTGGTCTAGACCTCAAGGTATAGTTGGTGGCCTAGAATAACACATTGACTTTCATCTGGGTACCACACAGGTGAAGTCATGGACAGGCAAGACTGTTATGAATTAGTCTTGTGTTTAGGTAACCTACATTTTGTGATAACTCTTTAACTTATTTTTACTGTGTATATTTACTGTGTTTTATTAGTATATCAATTTGTTGCAGGTAATATAGCACTGCATGTGTTCTCAGAAAAAGTTCGAGTGGTATATGATCTAGAAACCCTCTGGTCAGTCGGACCAGAGTTTGACAAACAAATCAAAAAGAAAAGTGATGTTGTTGATGTATTTGAGAACTACAGTGCTTACTTGAGGGAACTGAAACCTCTGGAATGATTCGTCAATTGTTGTGTTAAGATTATGTCTGTAAAATTAGTGCTTAATGCATTACTCTTAAGCCTAATTGAATAGTTATGTATTTAGCAAACATTTATGAACTGATGATTTTGACTTCATAAAGTAATTCATAATATACATAGACATATGTGCTATGAATAAACAGCAAATTATGTATAGGTCTTTTCAGGACTTTTTAAGTTTTTAACATAGCTAGAAAATGTTAAAATCACATTAAAGTCTCATAAAAAATGTTTATTTTGCTTAATTATAATAAAGATACATGTCATAGGGTTAAAATATTTCATTTCAATCACTTTTCACAAATAGATTATATTGTGAAAACAATTTCAACCATCACATTATTGCCTATAAAACTATACAAATAATTTCTCGGTGAATAAATGCTCAAATGTCGGCCATCTAAAATAATTTGATAATACAAATCCTCAAGTTATAGAAGATACAAAATAACAATTTGGCATCATATAAACCTAGCTCAGATTTTAAATGCATTAATGACAATGTAAAATAATATGTAAAAAGACTAATTACATTCATACCACAATCACAAGATTCTTATTTCAGTCAAAATGCAATTATACAGCTAAAATTTCTAAAAACTAAATAGCATAGTTCTGGAAGCAACCTAATATTAGTGCTGTTAATAGTATGTATTATAACTAGGTTAAATAAAATAAAATTATTGAAGCCAATTACTATACAAAATACTAATAATTACAGTCAGCACTGGGTACATAAACAAAAATTGGACCACATACAAGTCTTTCATTTTTAGTAACAAAAAATATGACTGAATTAGAATGGATCACCAATAGTAAATATTTTTTGGGCAAATACAAATTAATCTCTAGGATTCGCCATTGTTTCACTTTCACTACAATCTAGGCATGATTAGAGCATTCCTACCAAGGCTGAGGTGGCAGTGTTATTGTTCACTTATAAAACTTGCAAATAATTACACAATAAAATTAATTTCTCTCAACCTGGTGCAAAGACATTCTAGATACAATACATTCTTAAAATACACAAATATTTGTGATTTTTGGATCTAAATTTTGGCTCATGACTAAATTTAAGACAGTATGGCTACACTTCTTCTCACGCCAGCACCAGAATTGACATTATCTAAGCTTGACCATTTCTTTATTCCATTTTTAACCACTTCAGCAGTTATTTTATCTTCAATGGCTCTTGACATAGCTTCAAGTTTTTGTGCTCTCTCTTTGCTGAGAGGTTCACTAGGGAACGCTAGGTCATTGGCCTCGGCGAGTGTCCTTAGGTCAAAGTAATATTTTGCATACACACTGGATGGTACATTTATGTTGAATTGAAGCATTTCCAAGAACTGCCTCTCAAGTTCATTCATATCTTCAACTGTAATGTCTTTCAAGATTTGACAGTAATCTACATTCCAAACAGCTTGATCATCCCAAACTTTACTGGCTAGAAGGATTGCCCCCAGAACTATTCTTTTCCAGTTTGATGGAGCAATATCTAACTCAGCACAAATCAGGAGACGCTCCAAATAGACCAGTGTGATGATAGCACATTCTGCCGTCAACTGAGCAGCATTGAACAATGTTCTCACAAACTTGTAGATTTGTTTATGTTCAGGATTATATTTATCATAATCTTCATTTACTCTATCTTTACTCAGAGGGTGGAGTTTCTCATCAAATATGTCTAGTTTACGCTCTGACGTCCTATTCTCAATGTGGTAATAGATGGCCAGAGCAACACACTTGACTGTGTTTTTCAGGTTAGGCTGCGATACAGTACTATCATCTAGGTAAATTGTAGAACAGGAACTACTTTTCTTAAGCTTGTTCTCAGCAATTTGATGTTGACTGCGTTTCCTTGTTATGCCGTTTTCTAATGAGGCCTTTGATCTTTCCATGAATATGGTCCCAGCTATGGGGTCTTGTGAGGGGTCATCAATGTCTCCATCATCAGGCTCTCTCTCACTGATGTGTTGGATGTTATTCGAGCTCACTTCTCCCTCGTTCCCGAGGTAGTCCTCTAACTTCACTATGTCCTTCCGGATCGGCGAAGGACTGCGGTGACAACAGCAACTGTTTTGATTACCCATTGTAGCAGTTTATGCGAGCGCTCTAAAGGTTGCCTATTATCATTCTACAAACACCGCTGCTGCACGTAAATAAGGCGCCGATATACAAGAATGACTTACATGGCCCATAGCATCTGAAACAAAAGTCACGCTATGAATATTCTATTGCTGAACAATTTCAATTAATTTTCTACGGGTGGTTGAATCTCATTGTAAACTATGGAAATGAGGAATACTTACACCGTAGCATAGTCGGCATTCGGTAATATTACACATTTCGTCGACAAAACGCTGATTAAACTTGAACCAAAATCATAATTTTGACAGCGACAGCTAGCGGCGACAGAACCACAGATTAGTAATTACGGCATTATTATTTTATTTTATGACCTTAACGAAAATAAACAAAAATGCCACGGTCGTGAATGATATTTAATTAAAAAAGGAAAAAAACATTCACTTTTAACATAACAACCATTGAAGCAGCTACCCCTTACTCGAGAAATAGCGTCTTAGGCCGTCGCATAGAATAATAATACCCAAGAGGGCCGCCGCGTCGTGAAATACGGTAGATATAAAAAAAACCGCAGGTAGGTGTAGAGAAAAAAAAGGAAATTGAACCAACAGGAAAAAAAATATGTGGTTCCAAATACAAACCATGTTTGTTAAAAAAAACATTGTAATAAAATATTGCTGGACATTTTTGCCGTTGGACGGTCGTTGGAACAGACCACAGCACAGTAATGTAAGGCCTTTAAGTAGTAATATAGGCTAGAGGAAATAACCACTAGTAAATATGGACAAGTGTTATTTGACTTACTAAAGATTGGGATCGGTAAATGAAAATGATGAATACACCATCCTATGCTAAGGCGAAGCGGCGGCATCGGCATTCGTAGTATCCCTTATTAAGCTGAAGTTAGCACACAGACCAGTTTTACTTTAATTGGTTAGCACTTAGTATATCAGTAAGTTTGTGCACTATGACTAGGTATTATTTACGTATCTTCATACAGAGTTAAATAGTAACAAATTAATTTTATTTGTCTTCATAGTATGGGACTTGTATTATAATATCTGTGGTATGGGTCATTCATATATTACAAAGGGTAGAATTAGGTATCTTTACCCGAAAAATGGTAACAATTTACCCATAAAATATGGCGGGCCATACAGCCCCTGAGTCGTCTCTCCTACAGCTGTGATAGAGAGGTGGGTCTCCTACGTCTATCGTGAGAATAGGTACCTATCACACTTACTGTTATTCTTTTATACCTGTGACAAACAGTAAAAAAAAGATCAGTTAAAAATATGCCAATAGGCATCTTGTTTAGTAATAATGAATTAGGACACTATTGCCAATATCGAGAAGATTCTATGTTGAGTAGATACTATACTCTACTATGTTACAGAAATGTATCTACTACTGGTATCGCATTATAAATCTAAAATACCACACATTAAGCCATCTAATAGTAATTAAAAAACTTCAATAGGCAGTTAATGAACATTTTATAAGAAAACAAAACTGAAAACTTATCACATCCCATTCATAATTAATTTTTGCATTAATAAATAATTACTGGGATACACATCATCGTCAACTCTTATTATTTCTGCCATTCTAAAAACATTCAACTGCGTCTTTCTGGTATATATGATTAAAAAAATCAAAGTTTATTCCAAATATAAAATAATAACAGATATCACTAAAGTCGTTATTTCTATCACCTTAAACACTAAACTTGGTATTACCTACTTTACTGAATTTTGACACTGTTAACTTGTTTTTACTTACACAATCAACTCATAAAATATGTCAGAATCTTAAATTATTATTTAATTTCACATTGTATCAATTAGATCAGCTTCAGGCTGTAACTTTAAAAACTGGTTTAGATGAGTTTGAGCACGATAGATTATAGGTCGCTTTTTAGGTGTGTAAGTAATGCTTCCTCCGCTTTGGCTCAATAATAACTACTATTGAGCCAAAGCGGAGGAAGCATGATTATAATAATACAGGGTATCTTTGTGAAAGACCTTGTGTCCAAAGTGTCTATCTGTTTATTACCTACCTTCCTACCTAGTATCATACAATAATTTGATTTTTTTATAGACACCTATGTATGTACCTTCTTGTAGATTTTTAATTTGTAAAAGTTCATGATGTACATAACAATGACAAATGTTATACACCTCGTTAGAACTTGTGGTACGTTAAAACTTCTCTGCACTTCCAAATTGTACTTGAACTGGACGGCCGTACTATATAACCTTATGTGCGTTTCAAGTACAATTCATAAAAAGCATAGAGTAGTAATTTGTTATTGTGGATACACTACATCACTAACTAGATATTTACATACAGGGTGTAGTAAGACTACGCCGGAAAATTAACACATTGCATTCTATGACCATGTTAGAGGATGAAAAACATGAAAAAAATAATCAATTTTTACATATTAGTCGTATAATAGTCCTATCGTAGTACATCATAAAAGAAACACAATTTCCTAAATACCCAGTTATTTATTCAGTCATTGTACCTACATTCATGATTCGTAGTGACAGACTGGATAATATAGGTACACCTGCTACTTTTACCTATTATGTTAGAGACGCCTCACTTTACCTCTACTTTGTTGTTAGTTGACAGTGTTATTATTGCTGCAATTGCCGTAATATACGGTAATTTGTGCATACTTTTATATTCTATGGGATACGGCAGACCTTACACTGCATGCTCTACTTACACGGCAAACTAGCTTTTTCTCAGGTATCCCGATTTGCGTGGAACGTTCTGATTTTCAGTGAGTTGTGAACATTTTGATCGTTCTAGCCTAAATTATGATGAAATGATATATATAAATCGTTGAGTGAGTGAATATAAGCCATATGATTGGGCTGTTAAAGAAGGTACTGTTTTAATGTTATGCCTGGTAATGACTGGTAACAATTTTTTTTAAGGATCACTCATAAATTTTTATTTGCTTGCCGATTACGTCTGATGTTTCGGCATGGTTGCTCTACAATCCTACAAACACTGTATAATTTTAAAAACATTATTTTCTGGTAAAGTTAAATAAAATATATGTCATTTTATTTAACTGGACTTAAAGCATTTAGATTTCATCGTACATACGGCAAAAATTACCTACTTTGGAAAATACGGCTATTTGATGTTCTAAATACGGCAGCTTCGATCTTGTAGCAACACTGATTTGACATGATAATTTGCTAAATTTTTTGGCTTCATCGAACGAAGTGAAATTTGCACGTTGCTTTGCTTATATTTTAGTTTCCCGTTGTTTGAACTATACAGAAGGTAAGGATTCTGTGCGAGATCATCATAATAATAGGTAAATAGGTATCGAAATTAACATTAACCATGTGTTTTAGGTAATAATGCGACGTAAAAGTGAACGTACTGCGAGTAAAAAATCCAAGGCTTCCCCGGAAAAAGAAGAGAAAAAGGTTGAAAAGCCTAAGCGGACTCGGTCTAGGCGTAAAAAGCAGTCAACTTCATCCGATAATGAGTCTGCTGATGACGCAAGCCCGGTGCGCGAAGTGCCAGTTGTAGCGGCGCCGGAAACCAAGCCACCGCCGCCAACTACGCCCGTGAAGGGAGAGAGTCCAGAAGAATCAAAAGAATCACAAGATCAAGTTTGGCAAGTGAAAACAGCAGCCACAAGTGATGTAGGAGAAATACAAAAGTTAAAGATTTGTTTGACTCGCCCGCCGTCAACACCGGAAAGAGCAGAAAGATCTCCGCGCAGTAAAAGGAAGCATTCGCGAGCCACAAGCTCCAGCGATACTCCTAGCGTCGAGGCTCCAGAGGAAAGACGAAAATCTAGACATCGATCTAAAAGATCTCACAGGGAGTCCAAAGATGATTCTGAGAAGAATCTTGACAGCCAAGATGAAGAACCAGAGGCTACTACTGACAGCCAAGAAAAGATTGATGAAAAAGTTGTACCAAGTGAGGGTGAGCAGCATGACACATCAGATGTAAGCACATCTGACAACACAATTTCAACAAGCAATGAGAAAAAACAAGACAAAGTTGAAGACAAAGTCAAATCAAATACTAGCGATGTGAAAGATGACAAAAAGGACAAAGTTGAGTCAAATACCAGTAATGAAAAAGAAGACAAAGTTGAATCAAGTGATGATGCTTCAGGAAAAGGTGAAGTAAGTACTGAAAAAGCTGACAAACATTCAGATGCTGATACAACTGTTGTTTCACCGAAAGCTGAGACAACAGCTGTATCGGCAGCTGTAGAGACTAAAACCTTAGTCAATACTGAAAGCCAAGATAAGCAGCCTGATGCCACTTCTGAGCTAGCCAGCCACAGTCAGAGCCCTGCACGTAGGAGGAGCATGTCTTTAGATAAATCTGAGATACTTGAGCTTCACCCTGAAGAGAGCAAGTGTGAATCCGACCTAGAAGCAGACAAGACCAAGGCTGAGGACATCAGTGTGGATGCCAACACATCTCAAGAAAAACAGGTAAGTAAAATTGAAGAAAAAAATCTGACCAAGGAGACAAAGTCAGATAATGATAAATCTAATAAAACTGGTGTTGTAGAAAAATCTAAGAAGACTCGGCATGTTTCAACTGACTCACATAATGATGTGAGAAAATCCACAGATACGGAACAAGAAACTAATGATAAGAAAAGACGCAGCCGGTCAAAAGACCCTTCGGAAGATGTAAGGAAATCACAGGACTCTAAACCTGAAGAAAACCATAAGTCCCTCGATAATTCTGTTTCAATTCTGGCAAACTATGAAGAACCTCTTGCTAATGGTCAAGCCATTACACCTATTGTTGTCAGCAGAAAAAGGAGGTGGGGTTCTAGACCCAAAATTACAACCCAAAAATCAATTACAATATCTACTGACGTATTGAAAGATATCATCCCTGATGTTAAACCGGTTGAGTTTGAAGAAATCATTGAAGAGAAGAAACCTCAGAGGGACCGTGAAGTGGTTGAAAAAACTGAGAGGCCTGCCTTGCCAAAGATTGTTATTGACAATTCGGAAAATGTTGAACGTAATATTGAGCATAGAAGAATTAGCAGCGAAAAAGACAGAGATCGAGACATGAAGCCTAAGGAACCTCATATGGCTTCTGATAGAAAAATATCTATCATCAAAGACACTGACAGTATCATAACAAGACCTCCTAGTCCCCCAAAGCATAAGCAGTCTTGTGTACTGTTCATTACCAATTTGGTACGGCCTTTCACATTATTACAGCTGAAGAATTTGCTTCAAAGGACAGGAAGACTTGTAGAGGATGGGTTTTGGATTGACAAGATCAAATCTAAATGCTTTGTTATTTATGAGAATGAAGAGTAAGTATCACCATCATCTTTATTTACTTTTCAGTGGAGTGAAAAAAGTGTGTTTAATAATTGATTGTTTGTTTACAGTCAAGCATTTGAAACAAGGCATGCATTACATGGTGTCACATGGCCAGTGTCGAACCCCAAGACATTGCAAGTGGACTTCTCAACAAAGGAAGCTTTTGAAAAGGCAAAGTCCAATGAAGTTGCAGATAATGCCCAAGTTTCGACCATACCAGGCACAGTGGAGGATTGGCTACGGGAGCAAGACATGAAACGTGATAGAGGGGATCTGGTAAGAAATCTCTTATTTCAAACAGTTCCAATTTGCAATTACACTAGGTGCTTTTCTTATTATTCGCTTGCCACACACATATTTTCTATGTATAATATGTATGTATTAAAAAAATAAAGTATATAAGTAGTATATCAGTCATGTAGTTCCTAGTTTGGGGCTAGATGATGCTGTGTGAAAAATGACCAGCATTATTTTTTAATTTATTATATGTGTGTGGGGGTGCATCTGTCTGTGTGTGTGGGTGCATCTGTCTGTGTGTGTGTGGTTGTTATATATTTTTTACTAAGCTAGTAAAAGTGAAAGCACATAATAAATATATTATTTCTGAACCAGGAGAAACCATGGGAGCGAAAGGTGGCGACGCGTGAATGGGATCTCGGCAAGAATGACAAGGACAAAGAGAAGGATAAGCTGGAGAAACGACGCGATGAGCAGCGTCCTGTGGAGAAACGACGTCACAACCGCACACCTGAACGAAGCCCTGAGCCTGGTATGAATCAGTTTACATAATTTATCACCTCCTGACAGATTGATTAAAAACATGTGGCATGTGACATGTGGAACCCTTGTCATAAGCATAGTATCTAAAACTAGCTTTTGCTCACGCTCTTCGCCCGCGTGGTACCCTGATAAAAAGTAGCCTATGTGTTATTTTGATGTATTAGCTATAATACTGTAAAGTTTCATCTAAATCCATTCAGTAATTTTTCGTGAAAGAGTAACAAACATCCATCCTTACAAATTTTCGCATTTATAATAGCAGTAATTTTGCGTTTATAATAGTAGGATATTTTTGCATTGTTCCAGCGAGGAAATTCAAGAAGAAGGAGGAGGAGCCACCTGCCAAGCTTTTGGATGACCTGTTTAAGAAGACAAAAGCCACGCCCTGCATATACTGGTTGCCGCTATCAGCCGAAACGGTCCGTAACTAGCCATCATTTTACTAACGAGCCGCATTTCAAAACATCATCGAGGAGATCACGTAACTAGCTAAGAACTACTACCGCTTTTTTAGTGGCATGCTAGTAGGTAGTTACTTATTTTTCTTTCTTTGTGTCACCTATACTTTGAGGTAATGCTGTATTTTTTTTTGACAATTTTGATAGACTCTTTTTCTCTTTGAAACTTAGGTTTTCGGACATGTTGGTGTTGTAGCGAAGATGCTTTATTTTTTACAATTACAATTTATTTTTTTATGGATGTTTGTAAGGTCTAAGTGTTATATTGCTCTTCATAATAACACGGATGGCAATGTACCGAAAGGTTCTTCAGAACAAAGGCAGGTTGTAAGAAATATGGCATTGTATTATTTTTCGATATTGACTTCTCAAAAACTGGCATCATTGGACCAGATGGTCTCTTCTCTCCCAATACTAGGAACCCATTTTTATATAATTCCCAAAAAAAAACATTGGCAGAAGTGTGACCAGTTAAGCCACAAAATAATTGTTTTATGAAAGACCCTGAAAATCCCCAATATACTTTGCCATCTAGTTAGAAACTAACCTGGACTGCCACAGAAAAAGTAACGGCAAAAATATTTGCTCGGAACTAAATCGAAATGATCAAATTATGATCATAAAAAAAAACAATTTGTGTATAAACACGATTTCCGAAACAAAAATTATATGTGTTTCTGCGATACATGGTATGTTGCGGTTTTACCTCAACGTGTTAAGTGACCCAAAGCAGTTAGACTAAAATTTGTGACACATAAATGAATTAATATTCCACAATCAAAAGAGTTTTAAAATGCGATTATTTTGCTTTGAATCAATGTATAATAATGAATAAACATCCAGCAGACACCCACATAGTCATGACTCCACACTTGTATTCCCTGTATCGTGGTATCAGGAACTATGGCTACCGTGACAAGTGATAATAACTGGTAATTTGTTCCTTTCAGATTGCAATAAAGGAGGAACAAAGGCGCCAGCATATGGCGGAGCACGAGCGGCGAATGCTGGAGCAACGCCGCACCACGCGCCGCCATTAGCATGGTCCGTCCCATTCTTTGCACCACCCACACACTCAACATGTCATAAACATAGCAAACACCCTACATACAAACAAACACACATATATCAAACACATAAAACACACACACGCACACACAACACACTCTCGCACGCACATACAACACACTAACATACTAATCCATTCGCCGCCACAGCGGCATTTTTTCCAGGTAGCATTACGACTATTTAGTTTTACTCTTACTATGAGGTTTTCGTTTATTTTTAAGTCTAGGTTAAAGAAGACATTCAAGATTGTAAAAGGATTTACTGGTAACGAAGAGACGGTCATTTATTTTATGAAAAATGTTATAGAAAGGCACACACGCTTGGAGGAAATCCTATGATTAAATTCGTCGTCGGAGTAAAGCGGTCGCTCGATCAAGGAGCGTTAATGAAACTCAGCTGGGGATGACTCGCGGCTATCGACGTTGTTATTATTCGTGCGATCTATCGTACCGCCATGCTTGCGGGCCAGACGTGCTCCATTACATGCGCGTTTGGCTATAATGCTCGCAATGAGTATGAAATGAATCTACATAACGAATCGGCAATCAACATTGTAAAACTGCATTCAACAGCGAAGAATTCGTGAAAATTGATTACGAGCGCGCTTTTGGCCAAATATCATGGTCCTGCAAATGAAACCGGCGATCATGGCTATCACGCTTTGGCGTTTCAAGCAATATTTGGAGGAGCGGATACAAAATGAGGTCTAAGGATGTAACTATAATTATGTTGACAACTTTAATGACTATATGGGAAAGGAAGAACTCTTTTATGTACATTGAAACTGGTAAACCGACAATGTAGCCATCGATTAGATATTTAGCGTGAAAGTATTTTGAGAGTAGATTCAGGTCATCGCGTTGTATTGTTCTATTTCAGAAGTGTAATCGGTTTATTTATTGTTCAATAAAGTTCTTTCCTAACGCATTTTGTAGTTTCATTATAAGACTCTTTATCTCTTTACAAAAGATACCTTTATTACCTAAAGACCTATTAAACCTATCAAAATATTCGAACAATTATCTTTATCTCGTGATACCAGTTTATCAAAGGGATAAGAATTGTAATTTTAATAGATAGATTGCAAGCAGTCGCGTTGGCGGAAAGTGAACGTTAACAGGCTATGTAAGTTGTGTGGAAGGGGAAATTAAAATGGTAAGTACATTTAAAAAATACTTAATATTTGTGTCAGACTTTATACATTTCATTTTTGTTCTTAGCTCTTGGAAAAAGTGTACTGAACGAGATTAGTAGAATAATCACCACAAAGTACCTAGCATAGGACCTCTACTATTATATTATCTGTGACCTAGCTAATTTGTGTTTCCGGGCACAGATATTATACTATGAAGGCGAAGGTAAGAGGTTCTTTGTATGTTACTCTGTATCTCCAAAACAGCTATATGTACTTAACGTTTTGCAGACTTTAAGGATTGTTCATAGACAGGTTTTATGCACTAGGGGGCGCTGTATTACGTGATGGGAAACACGTCGGGGGTTTTTAAATTGAAATAAATTATTTTAATTGGGCAATTCGCTAAGTCGATTAAGGGGCAAATTTAAGTCCCTCTAAATCGTTTTTTTCTGAAACATTAAATTGTTATGTTATACATACTCGTAAGTGTCGCTTCACTTTAAAATTAACAAACTTAATACATATTGTACAAAATAACTTGTAGCCTAGATTAGCGGCATCTTATAGTCGTAGTCCAATCCTTAACTCCATTAATTTGATGAAACTAAGGTCCGAGGGAAATTCTGGTGTGTTCTGGCAGCGCTGGTCATAGCAGCATCAGCACAACAAACCCCGTTCACACTTGAAGAGTTCGTGACCAATCAGTTTAGTACGAGGGCATTCACTGGAACATGGATTTCGGGTAAGACGTTCAAGTCTTGAACTAACAGTACCTACACCACATAATAAATATTAGTACATTTTACGACTATGCTATCTGATCTCAGCAGATTTCGAGGCCATGACTTGGATGAGGAATTCAAATCTGATGGGGAAAGACATCAGATTTAATGTTTAATTGAAAGTCTGGATTGAGTGTAGGTACCTATTAGTTCGTCAGTTGAAGCTTTGAATGGAAAGTTACGGGTTCGATTCCCGCGCTGATAAGGTACTAATCGCAAAACTGTGGTGCATTTTCTTATCGAACCTATATTATTACTTTTACCTAATACCAAATCGCATTCTAGTGACCACAACATGAGACTGCTTAGCAAGGATTTCACTAAAACACCAAAAATGTTGCAAAACAACAAAAAAAAATAGTGAACGAGTTATTATTTTCACTCTGTAATTATTTTCGACGATCTCGGTGGCGTGGCGAGCGAGTGCGAGGTGCGGGTTCAATTCCTGCTGCGGGATATATATTTGCATGTTCTGTAGATATTTATTCTGAGTCTGGGTGTTGTAAGGGTACTTGTAGTTCCTGATACCCACGATACAGATAATCCTGGTGTGGGGTCAAGACCCTACCCCAGGATGGCATGTATGTGTGTTTTCTGTTTTTTTATTGATTATTTTGTACAATACTAACTCTCATGCCGCTGCCGCCGTACCGCAGGCGTATAGACTGCTAGGCGACAATGCAGCTAGGCGGCTGGCTACTATGCTGGCGGCCGTAAAAGTATCCAGTTTAAAAGCGTCCTGCTTTATAAAAAGAAAAACGAGATAACAGATTCGGTCGCATCGCTGCGTCTGCAGTGAAATCAGTGCCGTACTTTAACATTCTCTACCTACTAGGTGAAGCCACACGCGACGCGACTACCCATTGAAGAATGAAGCTGAAAGCTAGGTGTGAAAGTGTAATATGCGGCACTACTAGAACGGTATAGCATATTATATGCCACACCGTTCTAGATGGGACACAACTACCGTTGCACTTCCGCGATTAGTTTGTAGTTTGCTCTGTTTTAATTTGTAAGCAACATGTGTACATTAAAGTGTTACTATCTAACTAACGAGTTGAAGGGGAAGACTGTTTTCAAGTCTTATTTGACTACTTAACTTGACCATCAAATTGCAGACACAGAGTTTACGTTTACTATCCCGGGCGAATCTGGCATCAACATGTTCGACGTGTCTACTCTCAATACGAGCATTTTAGTTTCCGGGGAACTAATGGTTAGTTTAAAAACAAAACAAACATGCCCACCACTGTAATCCCCAATTCCCCATGATCGACATCCTCAGTTCTATACTAAGAACGCAGATCGTTGACCATATAGGGTATCATACCCAGTAGGGGGGTATGGAGGAACTTCCAACTTTATAATTTGACGCATGTTCACGTTTTGCATTGTAGGTAATACTAATTAGCATTCCACGTGACATGTTGAAAGACAACGTCGCTTTATTGGAACACTAACCGACGGCATATGCCTTCGTACTATGTTTTCCTTCACCGTTTTGGTGTTAATGCGCACATA
Source organism: Perizoma flavofasciatum (assembly GCA_958496245.1). Lineage (NCBI taxonomy): Eukaryota > Metazoa > Arthropoda > Insecta > Lepidoptera > Geometridae > Perizoma > Perizoma flavofasciatum. The sequence continues at coordinate 5,292,461 of OY292421.1, forward strand.
GGTACATTTTTCATATACGTGTTCGAACCCACGGCCTCTGAATCGGAAGTCGGGATACAGTCCACTAGGCCAACACGGCTTATTATGGCCAGTTCCTTTTCAATTATCTGTTCCACAATTTACCTAACTCCAAGTTGACATGCTTTGGAGACAAAGCTGATCTCCTAGATCATTGTCACTATAAACAAATGAACACTCGACGTTATAAATTTAAACATGTGTGTGCATTGTAGCTCCCAAACGGAAAAACTGATTTTGGTATAGTTTTTTTTGTTTATAAGGTGACTTGAAGGAGAGTTTTCGTAGCTATGATTAAAAAAAATCTGTTAATGAAGGGATGTCACTCTAGCTCTAAAATTTGAAAAAATAAGTATATATACGTAAGTATACGTAAACCCTGGCCATTGGCATTCAATCTAAATTGATGACTTCGGGAGCTTTCCACATTCAATTTGTTACATTTTCAGGCGTTCCTGAATACCACCAACCCTATTCTTTCGGCTGATAGAAAGTTCATCTTGGCTCCTAGTGAAGTGCAATCTGTAAGTAAACGTCTATTCTCGTATGTTCTCCCATACATCGATGTACGTAAGTAAACGGATGTTCTCACATACATCTATATACGTAAGTAAACGGATGTTCTCCCATACATCGATATACGTCAAGGTCAGCTCTCCAACTGAAATGAAAGTTTGTAATCGCAAAAAAAAAAAAATTTGTGTGCTAATCTATAAATTAACGATTTTCGGACTTTTTCCTTTACTTGTGCTAAGAGACCTTGATTCTTATTGCTAAATTTCACGATTCTAGGTCAACGGACCCCTATAGGTTTTGATTTATTTGCGAGTATTTATAAATATGTCGCATAAATGGCCATATCTTTTATTGCGTTGACTAGAAGCTTGATTTTTTAGAGCCGTACCTCTTGAGGTACGGAACCCTACGAAACTTATTTTAGTAGGATTCTCTAGGACATTATCTTCTGCCGATTTGATTGCCCTGTACCTTCATCGTAGATTCTATGTACTTATGAATGTAATATCTCAATGATAAGCTATCTACTATATTGTAATCCTAATGAAATTTATTGGTATCAGTATCGCGTCTCACCATTTAATTATTTACAGGTATACCGGTACTCTACAACAGCTAGATACGCTCTGTACGAAATTGCAACACAGTTAGTATATAATTGATTATTCCTATTTATAGATAACTAGCTACCCGCCCCGGCTTCGTACGGGTGCAATCCAAATTTTCGAATTTTCCGTTGGATTTTCAAAAACTTTCCTTCATACAATCCTTGTCCTGACAATTACGAACACAACCAAAATATACAGCTAAATCGGTTCAGCCGTTTTCGAATGATGATTATAGGTACATGCGGTAATAGATTTTTATTTATATAGATTTTTACACCTATTAACTGCTGGCAAAATGCGAGTATTTGCCAAATATAATGTTTAGACCCTCTACTTAAATCCTTAGATATCTACGCACTGAGTATGTATCTGAAGATATTCATCATTCGGAATACAGTCGTGAGCGTGTTTGTTTTAATCTGAAAGCTAGGTGTGAATAATCCTTCATATCATAACCAAGCACAGATCTGAGTGTCTATGCTGAGTTGATAACATGTCGAAACGTCGACCGTATCGACAAGATTTCCATACAAAAATTGACGAAACAGTCATTGTTTCGAAAAGTTTTGAACGTATTTGTAACTCCGCATAGACCCTGTGGTCGAGAACTAATGCAAATTTTAATTGAGTACGCACTGGTGCCAACCCAATATGTTTGCTATCAAATCGTGATCAACATGTCAAAGTACACAAAAAAGTACAAATATACAACTAATAAACTCGTACTTTCAGAGCCGTGACTTATATCGCAAACCACCAAAGACTGCAGCTTTGCATATTCGGCGGCGGTCACTCCCTGGCTTATGTGTTGGATAACAATGTTTATTACCTGCCCGATTTCAACCAGCAAGCCATTCAGCTGACTGCCGATGGAATCCCTGGAGAGTACTACAACGGCCATAATGATTGGGTGTATGAAGGTAAACTATATTTATTCCAAAAACTGTGGAATGACCTGCCGTCTGAGGTATTTCCGTTGTACTATAAAATTAAACCGCTTCAATTTTTTTAAGAGTCCTTCAGAACACCCTACGCATCAGCCATGCCAAAAGTGCTGCAGATGTCAATAAATAAGCGACAGTAACCGCTTTCATCAGGTGGTGCCGGTAGCCTCGAAATAACCCTTAAAAAAACTATTGTAAAACGAGATTTTTCTTGTACATCAAAGGCACATATCACCGTTTGAAATGTGTTTTTGCAATCAATTTGTATGACTTCAAGGATGATTTTATTGCGACATGTCACAGCCTCGATATAACCTTTAAAAAATATATAATTCTATTGTAAAACGGGAATTTTCTTGTACCATACTATTTAAGGCACATACTTAGTTTCACCGTTTGAAATATGTTTTTTGCAATCAATGTATGACTTCAAGGATGATTTTATATAACTTTTAAAAATATTCTATTGTACAACGGTTTTTTTTGTACCATACTAGCAAAGGCACAGACGTAGTTTCACCATATGAAATGTGTTTTGCAATCTGACATCAAGGATGATTTTATTGCGACATGTCACGGGAGCGCTGTCGATGATGAAAAGACACGTCAGAGGTTTTAAAATTTTCTACATTTCATACAGTAAGCAAAGCTTGTGTTACGGGAACAACATGACTGATATTTATACACATTTTTTTTAGTTACATATTAGAGGTATACATGAAACACTTGGACCCGAGACAATTATTTGGAAATCATACAAACACTTGTCCCGCGGTGGGAATCGAACCCCCAACCTTCTGCACCTCGGGCGGGCCTTCGTCCACTGCGCCACAGAGGTGATCAAATAACATTATTGTTATTCAGAGGATGTCATGTACACGGGCCAAGCTACCTGGTTCTCCACCAACGGTTCCTACCTGGCGTTCGCTACCTTCAACGACACCAACGTCGAAAGCTATTCTTATTACTATTACGAAGACAAATCGGACCCTGACGACCTTTACCCGGAGCTGGTCCATCTGAAATACCCCAAGGTAAAACAGCGTTTGAATTACGGTTCATAATTTTTCTCTAAGGAGCCCGTTGGTAGACTTTGCCATAATAGGTTTTTTGTTTGTAACAATTGATCTCCGAAACGGCACATTGGATTTTGGTGCGGTCTTTCGCAATCGATTCATCCTAAAGGGTGGTTCTTAGATCAATTTCATCGCCACAAGGCTAAGGGTATATAAACCATAGTCTCAACTTTGGCACTTATTTTGCCAGGCTCACTAAATGTCCAAAACTTTTAAAACTTGAAAAGGGGCACTGTGTTTGGCTGCTTGCAGGCTATTATTATCCGGGTACAAAAGTGGATAAACTAAAAAAATGAGATATAAAAATGAGATTTTTATATCTCATATTTTTCTGGAACTCGCCGCCCTGCGCCGTAGACTTGAGTATAAAATATTGGGATACATTTTAAATACCCGCATTGGGATACATTTTAAATGCCCGCAGTGGCAATTTAAACTTACAACTACGTTCCTAAGCCCGAAGAAAGAGTCATTTATAAACTCATATTGTTAATTTACTTTACAATGGCGTCGATTCTTTTGTACACCAACTGAACTAAATTTTATCTATCGCTCTCTTTTACTAGCAGTTACAAAATAAAGAGAGCGACAATTTTAGTGCTGTCAAAATAGTCAGATTTAAGTTTTCCATACAAGTATGAAAAGCGACACGTAAACTAATTTGACAGAAGTAAAATTCTTGCCATCTCTTTCATGTGTATCAGTCAAATCAAATCAAATATTTTTATTTCAAGAAAATGATTAAACAGACAATTTACGAATAATAACTAAAAACTATAGGTAGGTACCTAAAACTAAACTACTAGACAAATACCACTTTCTGTTGGTGTTAACACTTGCGGAAAGATTGAATTGAATGGGAATGACCTTAGCTGTGGAAATGTCTCGTGACAGCTGCCAAGTTTTACCTTGACAAATTTGCGTTAGCGTGAAAGGAAAAGTAAGCGTGAGGTATTTGTCTAGACTACAGGTAATCCTATTACTACAGGTAAAACACAGTGTTACCTTCCTTAATATTATGTAGATAACGTAAAAAAAGAGCGACAGTTTAAATTAAGTTTAGTTGTTGTACAAGTGAATCGAATAAATTATTCTCATCTGTAGATATTCTCATGTGTATTCTCTTCTGTAGCTATTCTCATGGGCATTCTCATCTGTAGGTATTCTTATGTGTATTCTCTTCTGTAGCTATTCTTATGTGTATTCTCATCTGTAGGTATTCTTATGTGTATTCTCTTCTGTAGCCAATCTCATGTGTATTCTCATCTGTAGGTATTCTTATGTGTATTCTCTTCTGTAGCTATTCTCATGTGTATTCTCATCTGTAGGTATTCTCATGTGTATTCTTTTCTGTAGCTATTCTCATGTGTATTCTCTAGGTCGGCCGCGAAAACCCCACCGTCCTTCTTCGCGTGGTAGACCTCGCTGATCTAGTCAACAACAATAACATGGAGTTCACCATCGTCGACCCGCCGGTCGGTGTGACCGACGACCATATCCTGGGAGGGGTCACGTGGACCTCAGATACTGAGATGGCCGCTCATTGGTTGAACAGGAGGCAGAATTACACTGTTCTCAGGATCTGTGATATGATCACTGATGCTTGCGAGGTAAGACTTAAATTGTTGTTAGAAAAAAAAGACAGACTTGAAAGCCGTTGATAAGAAAACCTCCTAATGGAAATCGTGCACACAGAACTAGATTCTATAATAAGTTCTTACAACTCAAGCAGTACTTGCTGCATAGTTGATATGATGCCTACGGCTATCTTTTATCAGCACACCTCTCGCCACTGGCAAGAGATTTATTGTCACACCCTAGAGCCTGAGAGGCCATCCTAGAGAGGTGGTGACCGTGCGGTTTCAGAGGAACTTCCTCCCGCGTACACTCTGGTTATGGAATGATTACCCTACTGAGGTTTTTGCATGTGACTAAATGTTGGGGTTCTGCAAAAACGGGCGTTATTAATTTTTTTGAGGGCTGACAGCGCGCGAATGATATTCTGGTGTTGAAAGCGTCCATTGCCAGTACGTCTTTAAAACCATAAGCTCGTATTTAAAGCTCATGCCAATTATTTATAACAGAAGTCTCACTTTCGCTCGGTCCTGTTTTGCTGATTTACGACTGTTACTTTTGGGCCGTGACATAATTCCCTTATTTTTAGGAGGAGTCTCGCCAGCAATCAAATGGCTGGGTGCCAGCCGCCCTTCCCCGCTTCAGCGCCAACGGATCCTACTACTTATCCTTGCGATGGTCTCAGGAACAGATCGATGGCACCAACTGGCAACACTTGTTTATGAGTTTGCGTGAAAATGGCGAGATCCAGTCGAGCTCCATCACCCCTGGAGCGTTCACTGTGAACAACTTCGTTGGGATGGACGAGGCTAATGAGTTATAGTTAGTAGATTAATAGTTTATGTATAGGTATGCCATCATACAGGTTCTATCCTAGTTTGGGTACCTATGTTTCTCTATTATGAATTGTTTAAATTAAATAAATAAATAATTCTACTTATTTTTCACACAGTATCATCAAGCCCCAAAGTAAGCAGAGCTTGTGTCGTTTTTTAAATACATACATACATACATATTATACATAGAAAACATCCAGACGCGAGACAAATATTTGCAGATCAAAAAAACATTGTCCCGCGGCGGGAATAGAATCCTTCGCCACCTGCGCTACAGAGGTTGTGATAATTAAGCATAAACATTGCAAGCGAATTATTCAAACTGCATACTCTCTCAATATTATTCTGTATTCTCTGTATTTGTATTTGTATATAGTATCTTAAATAAATAAATAATGCTGGATATTTTCACACAGCATTAACGTAACCCAGGTGTAATTTTAGTATCTAAGGTTTTTTTTTTATAAATGCTGGACATTTTTCACACATCATCATCTAGCCCCAAACTAAGCAGAGCTTGTATTATGGGAACTACATGACTGATATACTACTTAAATACTTTTTTTTCTAAATACATACATATTATACATAGGAAATTACCCAGACACGAGAAAAATATTTGCAGATCTTACAAACATTTGTCCCGTGACAGGAATCGAACCCGCAACCTTCTGCGTCTCAGGCGGACCTTCGCCCACTGCGCCATAGAGGTCGTCTGAGGTTTAAAAAAATAAGTATGATACATCATTCTACTCGTAGCTACTACACTCGTACGGTGACGAACGAGCCGTGGCGTTCGCAAGTGCACGTGGCGGGCGCGAGCCAGGCCTGCCTGAGCTGCGAGCTGGAGCTCCCGGACGGTGGCGCCTGCACCTGGGCCACCGCCACCGCGAGCCGGCACGCCGCCTACCTCACCATCACCTGCTCCTCATCCAACGAGCCCTCCGCTACTTACATCATAAATCCCAGGGTATGTTATATTAATTCGTGTCACTGTTTTTTTCATGGATACCATACTTAACTCCAGGAACTCGAGTAGAGTAATCGAGCAGGCGCACTGAGAGGCGTCATATTGAACCACACTGGTCTGTCAACACATCAGTCTTTTAGGACTGAAGTTGGTAAACGCGGACCTTGTCATTGCGTCATGTTGCCTGCTGTGCTCTGATTGGTTTAAACTGTTTCTGTTTCGACCAATCAGAGCACAGCATGCGTGGCGAGACTCGCACGACAGTTAACAAATTATCAAAAATTGCGTCTCTTGGGGCTTTTTACGAGTACTCTAGGAGTAGAGTAGACCTCGAATAATTATAAATCTCAAAGTATTTATTTTTTCTTGGATAATACATTTATTCATACAACTATGTACAAGTAGGTTTATGCAAAAATATAGATGAAACAGCTAGCTATCTAAAGACCGTTGCAAACGATCTATAGATAGCTCAATTATAATATCTGTGGCTCAACTGACCAGAGTATTTTGGCATTGACCGCATTGTCACACTGAATGGCAAAGTAAATTATATGAATTCTTCGTGTCACTGCATTTTCGTGGACACCATACTTTACTTTACGACGCAAGAGTTGCGGGTTCGATTCCCACTGCGGGAATAATGTTTGTATGCTATGCAGATATTTGTTCCGGGTCAGTGTGGGGTCTATGGAGGACTATGAGTCTGTTGGTGTTTTTTTAGATCAGTGACCTAACCAGGGCCAAACCATGAGGCCTGATGTTGGTATTAAATTGAGGACCAGGGTGTCTAGACAAGACTTACATCACGCTTTGTTTTCCTTTCACGCTAACGCAAATTCGTCAAGAAAAACTTGACAGTAGGCACGTGACATCTCAACATCTGTTGAAACGTCACGTGCCTAAACTGTTAAGTTATTTTAAACTGAATTGTTTGTTTATGTTGTATCAGAGTAATGCTATACCGTTGTTTTAGCGTCCTCAATTAAATCGAAATAGAACCGGCCCTAGGTTGAGGATCGGTGATCCTGAAAAGTACTAGTGTGTTAGAAATAATTAGTACGCCTCGCAGATACTGATCTTTTCATGCATAATTACATCACTAGTTCATCATCATAGATGTCCACTGCTGGACATAAAGAGTGTCATGATGAACCATCTAGGCCCACCTCTGTTCACCGACTCTCTGTGCAGTGCGTGCACCGAAGATACCTTAATGCTTGCAGAGAGTTGAACTAAGTTGATAAACCGAAGAAGCAGAAGCTCAACTAGTTGAGCGCAAATTTGAACTAGTTCAAATTTGTGTTATGTACTTGCTTTATTCATAAATTACACATCAATGTAAGAGCATTTGGCTCTCTCATACTCTGAAGCTTTTCTGGATCGCCTCACTTTTCATGTTCACTAGTTGAGCGCGAATTTTATCTGGTTCAAATTTGTGTTAGGTACCTACTTGCTTCACTCACAAATTACACATCAAAGTACTCTTTGCTGCTAGCGCTCAATCAGTGTAGCTCAATTTGCTTATTTTTGTGTTCTTTCCTCTCTTGAAAATGGAATATGAGTAGCTTTCTTCGCTCGCCACTGATAACACATTAACAAACTAAGAAGAGTAATAATGCTGGACATTTGCACACAACTTCATATAGTCCCTAAGTAAGCAGAGCTTGTGTTATTGGAACGACGTGACTGATATACTACTTGTGTTACTGCAATAATGTTGTTATTTACAGACTCGAGAAACCCTCTATACCTGGGAAAAGAATGAGATAGTTCGAGAACGCCTCCAAAACAAGACTCGCCCCGGTAGCATCATAACTACAGTGCCCCTCGAAAACGGGTTCCCCGCCCCGGTCAGACTACACCTGCCCCCTGGCTTGGACCCCAACGATAATAGTACTAAATACCCGATGATCTTCTACGTGTACTCAGGACCGAATACCAACACTGTTTACGACACGTTCACAGTCGGTAAGTAATCAGAAAATATGAATAGAAAACGCTAACGCAAATTTGCCAAGGTAAAGGTAAAGGTAACGACAACAGAAAGTGGTATTTGTCTAAACCCCCAGGATGTCTAGACAAATACCACTTTCTATGGGCGTTAACGGCTGCGGAAAGATTGAATTGTTTGAAAATGACATTAGCTGTGAAAATGTCACGTGTCTGCTGCCAAGTTTTGCCTTGACAAATTTGCGTTAGTGTGAAAGGAAAACTAAGCGTGAGGTATTGGTCTAGACCACCTATCCCCATTTTTTATGGGGTTATTTATACTATATATTTTATATAGAGCCGTATTGACCTACCACTGCGATCGTGAGGTCACCCCTCACTTCCTAGGTCCTATCTGAAAATCAGCGCTGTTTCGCCTTGGCGGAGCAGCAATAAGCTGAGATAGGACCTTTTCGACTCATACCTACCACTGCATCTAAGACTGCCCTCGTTAGCACCTTCGTATTGTACTCTTCTGTAATTTACTATGTTTTTGTCTTTCTTTTCAAATAACATTCCCTAGGTACCCTGATTTCCAATCTGGTGATCGTGGGTTCGAACCCGGTCGTCCACAAATGTACTTTTCCACTCAACAAAAATTATGTGCGCATTAGCATGTGCTCAAAACGGTGAAGGAAACCGTCGTGAAGAAACTGGCACACCTTAAAACCATATTTTTTTGTGCATGTACCATCAGTTAGGCTTGCAATATGCTGCGATGAGCTTGCAACCTATCACGTGGAATGCTTCTTAAGTGTTATCTATTATCTGTTTCATCTGTAATTTTGCTATGTGTATCGAATCACATAATATATTTTTTGTTTTGTCCCTCAGGTTACCACTCGTATTTGACCACGAGCCGGAACATAATCTACATGGTGGCGGACGGGCGCGGGTCCGGACTGAAGGGAGCAGACATTCTGTACTCGCTCAACAACGCGCTGGGAACCGTCGAGATTGAAGACCATTTCGTTATATTGAAGTAATAATAATAATGCTGGACATTTTCACACAGCATCATCTGGCCCAAAGTATGAGCGGAGCTTGTGTTATGGGATATACTACTTATATAATTTTTTTTTGTAAATACTTACACATTAAACATAGAAAACACCCAGAGTCCGAGACAAATATTTGCAGGTACAAAGATTTGTCCCGCGGCGTGAATCGAACCCGCAACCTTCTGTGTTTCCAACACACACAGATCAGATCAGTGATCAGATATTAATAATTGTTGCGGAAATTCGGTAGATGAGAGTGGCCCAAGAACGTTCACCATAACACTTTAGGGTAGACCTACCCCAGCAGTGGACTTCTACAGGCCATTGATGATGTTACATCACTGAATCACAGTTCGAACTATAGTTTGAACATACACCCATTGATTTTGATTTTGAACATACTAAAAAATAAATCTATGTTCAAAATACTTTCCGAATAGCTACAAACATCAGCCGGTAATGATGTTTGTAGACTGCTTGAAAGCCTTCGGTTTTGCTATAGCCGGGAGCGGCAGCTTACTGAAGTATCCTACCATTATCTAAGAAAATGAGACTACTGAGAGGATAACGCGCTCCGAAGCACAGGGTGTCTAGACAAATACCACTTTCTGTTGGCGTTAACGCCTGCGGAACATTGAAATGTATGGAAATGACATTAGCTGTGGAAATGTCACGTGACTTCTGCCAAGTCTTGCCTTGACAAATTCGCGTTAGCATGAAAGGTAAACTAAGTGTGAGGTATTTGTCTAGTTGTATGGAAATGACATTAGCTGTGGAAATGTCTCGTGACTTTAGCCAAGTTTTGCCTTGACAAATTCGCGTTAGCGTAAAAGATAAACTAAGTGTGAGGTATTTGTCTAGACGCCCAAGATCGCTATGTTCTAATGTCACTAACGGTTACCCTAATGTTTAACGAAAAAAGATAATTTTATATTCTTTAAATAGTGGAATGCGATCATTCTCATCGTCTCGTTCGATTTATGAAGTTCTAAAAAACTTAGTTATTTTTAGAATACTCTTTCGTTCTATATTTCAATTTTATCATTGAATCAATTAATCGAATATCCCCTTTGTAAAACGAATACTCAAACGCTTTGTCATACAAATCATTGAGTTAAAAGTGAATCGTATGCCTGTGATATACGTTACATAATTGCTCAGATAACTTATTCCACTTACTAATCTGATCATACATAATGTTTCCAGAGAGGTATTGAATCGGTACGGGTTCATTGACCGTGAAAGGGTCGGCATATGGGGTCACAGTTACGGCGGTTATGCGACGCTGCTGACTCTACTTCATGATGAAGAAAAGATGTTTCAATGCGGGGTATCCGGCGCGCCTGTCACTTCCTGGCTTTACTACAGTAAGTGGACCGAACACATAGCTTTTGATTCTGATGCAACACACTCAGTACTGCTGTGTACATTTATTTTTATTCTGTTATATATAGTAGCTACAAGTAGGTAATTTATTGAAATGTCTCATGTGAAAATCTGTAAATAATTAGGAATTCATTTTGAACTGCATAAAAATGCAAAAATATCCTGGTAACAGAAACCTGATTTGAGATAATTTACGTTAGAAGTGTTTACGTTGAATCATGCAACAATAAATGCAGTGAATTAAGCCAAATTATTTTCTTACCAAGAAAGACCTTTTTTTAGTTTATCATCCTTAAATATTTCAATAATTCGATTCCAATATTGCACAGAATTAAAAAAAATACGAACACAGTTTTTAAATTAATATACATTAATTTTAGTTACTTATTAATTGTGAGCTTTATTATGTTGTCTGTTTTTTTGAGTTCGAGCTTTTGAAGTCTTGCCGAATAAAATTAAATGTTTTTAAATTTATTTCCACTAAAATGTTATCGTCAAAGTCTAATAAAAAAATACCGATATTTTGGCACTGTCAACAGATTGAGTGCGAGAATCTACACCAATATCAAGCATCCCAACATCATATTGGTCTTGCCAGATGAAGTTTAAACCTAGCATGGTTTCGGTCATCTTATCCTACTAATATTATAAACGTGAAAGTTTGTGAGGATGGATGTTTGTTACTCTTTCACGCAAAAACTACTGAACGGATTTTAATGACTGAACTTTACAGTAATATAGCTTATACATCAGAATAACACATTCTGATTAACACTTTTTATCCGGGTACCATGCGGTCGAAGCCGTGAGCAGAAGCTAGTTTGTATAATATTTGGAGGAAAACAGGTATACGACCTGGCCCACCTAAAAGCAAGGTGTTACCGCCGTCTATACATAGACATCTGCAACGCCAGGACTGATGCGTTAAGGAAACCAGGCGGGTCGCAAGAGTCGTACGAACGCCTTCAGTAGGCACATTAAACTTTTCACCCGTTATGTCTCAGGTTCGGTAAAGCCGAGTGATACCTCTGGTATTGCAAGCTTCCATAGGTAACCACTTACCAACAGGTGAGCCGTGTTCCTGTTTGCCACTTTAGTCCTGTAAATAAAAAGTATGAGAGGTGGAAGTTGCTTTTAAATAACAGACGATCAGATCATATTTATAACACAGGCGACATTTTAATGTCGTTATGACGTCAAAAATGAGTTCCGACCCGACCATCAACCGTCTCAAATTTCTATATATTTGCTCAATGGCCTCTTACGGCCAATCTTCGACCCGTTTGAGTTCATATTCATGTTTTGCCCCAGTCCCAAGTGACGATCCTTGCCCTAAAAAACATCTCAACCATGTCGTTATAACAATTCCATACCGAAATTTATGATCCCATTTTTAGAAGATTACAGCTAAAAACTGATTGATCTTTGATTGTTGCATGATTCGCTCATATTTTTTGGAAAACACATCTAACGTAAATTATCTCAAATCAGGTTTCTGTTACAAGGAGATTTTTGCATTTTTATGTGCATCAAAATGAATTCCTAATTAGTTATAGATTTCTACAAAATACATTTTAATAAATTACCCACTTATACGGTCTTCATTTCACCCACTTTCTAGGAGAAATTCTAATAGATTATTACATTCTAGTAATCTAGTAATATAGAGTTTAGGTACTTATGTTTTTATTATCTGTAAATGTTTGTCTCGGGTCTGGATGTTTTCTACGTATAATATGTAAGTATTTACAAAAAATATATATATAAAGTAGTATATCAGTCATGTAGTTCTTCTATTATTCAACAGTTTGTGAACAATTTTGTATTTGTATAGTGTTTCAATAGATGCTGCGTATCGCAGTTGCTGCCCCGCACGCACACCGGCGTCACGGAAGACCAGCGTTTTAGTGGCACAAAGTGCTTCTATAACATAGTGCTGAGTGGCGGCCGTTTTTGTTGTCAATCTCATTTACTTAATAACTCGTATGTGTAGCTTTATGTGACACAAAATAAAATATTTTTATCTTTATCTTTATCTTTAAATGATGCTGTGTGAATTGATTTGTTCATTAAGGGATTTGTGGAATAAGCCATTTGTTCCACATTCGCCCCACATTCCATTATGTAAAAAATATTTCTGGTTTCGCCCCACATTACAAAAAGTTGACAAATAAAACCAATTGTTCAATGTTTGTAAAAATATTTATTATTATTTACTTAATCATAAATCACCGAAGTTAACTAATGACCAGCATTATTTATTTCTTAAATTCTATTTTGCATAATGGAATGCGTCCATGACATGGTCGAACACAATACCTATAATTTATCTTTATTTTTTATTTGCTATACCTAAGTCATAATCATTGGGCAATCGATTTTCTCCATGAATTTGCATTGATTCGTTCCGGTTTACGCAAAAAATTTACGTTTAGCCCATTGTTTTATAGTAGAATGTCAATATTATATTACGCTATAATTTGCGTCGAAAAAGAAGTGCAATATGTATTACTTACTTATTAAGAGGTATGGTGCACAATCCGCGGGTCCTGATGTCTGTCGGTTTGTACGTGCCGGACAATTAAGTGGGCGCGACTGGTATAAATATCTATACACACATTTGTCTCGCAGCGAGAATCTAATCCGCTCTTCCGTCTCATAATTCAAGATTTTGTTTTTACTTTTTGACAGACCTTTTTAACCTTAATTATTAACTCGGTCTTAAACTACCTGCTGGAACACCTCCTGACTAAATCAATTTTCTAACAAAATTATAACATTATACCTCCAGATACGATGTACACTGAACGCTACATGGGCGTTCCCACCGAAGAAGACAACCTAGCCGGCTACCAGGCAGGTGACGTCACAGTCCTAGCTGAGAAACTCCGAGACCATGACTTTTACATCATACATGGAAACGCTGACGACAACGTGCATTACCAGAACGCGGCTAAACTGATGACGGCTCTGCAAAAGTTGGACATACCTTTTGAGCAGATGGTTGGTTTATTTTTATTCGCGACCCAAAGAGCCCGTATAACCTCGTACGGTTATTTATTTCTTCGGCTTATCTTTTTTAATACTGTTTTTGGTGAAATCGTGGTTTTTAGATAGGTTTTATACTTTATTAAGTTGTTAACGTGCACTTCTTGCTGCACTTGTAAGTTAACGTTCAGTGTATTCTGGGATTAGAAAAAAACCGCTGACGGTTGTACGACCAAAGCAATATAACAGCGATCTCAAATTAGTTAAGGGAAACATCATCTGCCTGAAGAAGATCACAGCTGGGCAGGCCTCCCCAAATAGCCACCATCTTTTAAAGAATTTCTTCAATTGTTTCGTCATCGGGCAACATTCGAGTCGACATCTTTTAATTCTCTCCTAGCGGGTTTATGTTCTGTAAGCTCCACTTACCTCATCCACAGTGCTACCATAGTTATGTAATACATGATTTATTTATCTATCTATCGATCTATATATCTATCTATCTTTCTATAGCCTGCCCATCATCAGTTCAACTTGCTAATCCTGAAGCTATATCGGTGCTTCTACTTCTCAGACTTTATGTTATTTTATTTTGTATTTTATAGCGGAGTGAGCCTACACGGCTAATGGCATCTATTCTCTTGTACGCCAACTAAACTTAATTAAATCTGTCACTCTCTTTAACTAGCAGTAACAAAAGAAAGAGAAAGCAATAACTTTAATGCAACTTTAGTGCGAGGTAGAATTTTTGGGATATTATAAAATTCTTGTAACTTTAGCGCTGCTCAAATTAGCCACATTTTAGTTTACCATACAAGTTTAGTGGTGATTTCAAAACATGCTAACTATAAACACGAAGTAGAGTAACACGTAAAATAATTTCACAGGAGTAAAATTTGCCATCGCTTTTTTGCGTGCACTATCAGTAAGAGAGCGACAGTTTACATTAAGTTTAGTTGGTGTACTAGAGAATCGGCGCTATTTTTTGTATCCCTGCCGTACTTTAACATGTTTCTTTCTGCCACAGTCATATCCTGACGAGGCTCACAGCTTAGCCGGAGTCGGCATGCATCGGTACAACGCAATGGACCGCTATTGGACCCGCTGTCTCAAATTATAAGAATATTAGTTACAAGGTAATTTATTTCTGATACGTTAAAGATACGTTACATACCTTTTTTGATAACACAGCCCTTAAAAAAATAAACAAATGTTACCTTATGGGCTAAAGGTACCGATTTCAAAAAAGCTGTGAATAGTTCTTGTCAAATAAACGTTTACTTTAATTTACTTAAAAGTTAAATTAAATTAGAGTTTATTGTAAAAAGAAAATATCATTACTGTTAACACTAAGTTAAAGTATATAAAGCACCAGTTTTACATTCCTGTCATTATAACAATCAAAGCAGCTGTGTCTATTGACATTGAAATAAAGTCTTTTATAGTAATAATATGACAGTTTAATAGCAGCCACTTTTCTAAAGTTGATTGTACTTTCTTGTGTAGAGTCATGAGTGTGAGCTAAATAAAATGTTTTATATCAGTTTTTTCTTTAATTTGTAATTCCCCTTGTTTGCATACAATTAAGCGACAATTTCAGTTTCTAAAAGTTTTGCAACATAAGAAAGTATGATGACAACTTCATTGTGTTATCAGTAACAAGTTCTGACTAATCAACGCTGAGACTAAGGCGTCAGAGGGTTAAGGAAAGGATTTTCCAAAACTCATCTCTAGAGGGTGCGGCGGGAAGATAAGCTTCTATGGTAAGAAACAAAATTGCAGGCGAAGTCGCGGAGCGTTCCACTAGCTTGAAATTTATTTATTTAGGAACATCAACAGAATTTACATAAAGAACCGCTTAAGTTTCTGGTATAATAAAAAAATACTAATCAGAAATTCCAGTTACGAATTGACCGTAATTTCCTTCCTATATTATATGCCTATTACACAGTAACTAGTATCGATTTAAATGTTGAATTATATTAACATAAATTGAGCTGATGAATGCTAGGAAGAAGTAGAATCGGATAAAGGACAAGCTTCCGTGCACTGAGAAGTGTGATATGCATAGTGAATAGTTTAATATGAAAAGTTATTTATCTACCAAAGAAAATTGCGTAGACGAAAAAAAACAAACATAATCCCCATGATGTATATCTATACGCAGAACGTAGAATCCATGAGGATACCTACCAAGTAGGATCAGAGGCACGTCCATACATATTTGGCACATGCCCACGTATTGAACGCATTCCTTGGTTGCAAGCCCATCGCTACATTGGAATCCTCACGCTAGTTTCCTCAGAAAGTTTTCCCTGCACCATTTGGTGTATGAATGCGCACATTTCGCTTTTAAATTCAATTGGTGTTTGACCGGGTACAATACACGACCTTCGGATGGGAAGTCGGGGTAACACCCCATATGCCAACACGACTCTTTAAAAAATAAAACATAAAGGTGTAAAGTGAACGACGAGAATACTTCTAGTTAACGTTAAATATAGGAGATTGGTCGATATTACACATCTCCTCGCTGATTTGGTGGACAGTGGGTTTTATTATAAAATGCCGGCGCTATTCGATGAATACGAATTTGTTTCTTTGTCTTATAGAGCAAAAACTAGTATTGATACTGGATTTTTAATGATAGTAAAAAGAGTCACTTGATAATCCCAACTTACTTCCTACAATTATTTTACGATGCTTTGATAGTTGTGGAAGTGTACCTACTGTAGAGATTTTTATAAGTATTATCGATTGGCACCATACTTAAGCTGATTACAGCTTGCAGCGAAAAGAGGAATTAAAAAAAATATATTTCGAAAATATTAAATAACTCGAAAACCGTGAGATTTTTACTGGGCACAGTTCCTTGTTTTCTGAACAGTTATGATACCCCCCACCCGTAGGTAAAGTGTTGGCTATTCAATACGCCACACCTTGTGTATGTAGGTATCTTTATCTAGTTTAGTGACTGTCATCAATGACAAGTACTTAACTTAAAAAAAATACAACCAATAACGCTGTATGTAAAGTTCATTAATTTAAGTCAAAAGTCTTCGAGAGCTGAGTGATTTTTAAATATATAAAAATAAAAGTATTTGATAGTTCAAATACTTTTATTTTTATATATGGTATCTATCCCCTGAGGGTAGATAGATACCAGAGTAGGTAGATACCTATATTTACTCTGGAGATTTGACTTGGACTTATCAAAAAATTATATGTACCTACTAAATGGCCTACTCATCCTACTATTTGTCTGCATAATTGTGACGAATCAATGGACATATTGTCATTCTGAATGATAACAATACCATACGCTATTCATTAGGTACTAGACATCACAGATACATAATACTATAACATCACGAAATAATGCTCTAACGTAAACAAACACTACGTACTAATCTTGCATGTTTATTTCCGGAACGGCTTCTAAATCTGATGTTTTTTGCAATCGATTTCAAGGAAGAATGAAAATTATTAAATAAAATAATTAAAAATTTATACACTACAAGGTCACAACAAAAACAAAAACATAATATAACTAAAAGTACAATGGGCGGTCTTATAGATGGTTCCATAAAACCACCTTTTGGAGAGGTCTTAGCTCAGAAGTGGAATTCTTTCAATGAGTACTAACTGCCGCACTTCTGTGCAAAAGCATCAGCCGTTTCTTTGGCATACGTTTTCTTTTGAATAATATCTTTGTCCCAACTACAAGGATTGTAGAAAATCAACGTATTTGTGACGAAAAAAATATCTAGCTAGGTTTTATAGCTGGTAAAAATCACATTATGGAAATAGATCTTGAATTTCCTGCTTTAGTTTGTCTTCCCTTTCGTAGACAACACGTTGTTTTGGGTGCTCATGCTAAGCGAGCAGGTCTAGAATATTATTCATAAATCTCTCTATAGTGTTTTTTAAGTCAGTGCCTCCCAATGTTCCCCAACCTTAAACTGGAAGTGATTTCATAAAAGGAATAAACAATCAAACACATAAAACGCTTGGGGCTATCTCAAGTTACATCTCTTCTGCTATTCATAACATCACGTTCGTTGTGGTACTATAGGTGTATCGGCCTTCGAACTAAAGCCACAGATGCTGTCAAAGTTACTATGTAAGTAAAGCATCGAATAAGTTACAGCTGACGAAAGATGAAAGTGAAAGGGAAGACTGGTTGCGATCAGTTATTATACAATAACAAATGCGGGGAACCTACATATCTTTGTATAATGTAAAGCGTTGTAGTGCTTGATTTTGGGTATAAGAGACTGGCCCACATAGATAGATAGATAGATAGATAGAAGATAGAAAATACTTTATTGTACACCAAATTACATATCAGCTTAGTTAAGTACTATCAACTTTAACAATGTTGTACAATGGGCAGTCTTATCGCTAAATAGCTCTACCAGACAACCTTTGGACGGAACGGACATAGTTATCCATACAGTTTATTATTAAACTACCGATCTAGTTTGGAAACTTCTTTAAACCAAAATAATCTTACAATGCTACGTAGGTATCCAACAGAAAGCGACAAAATGCCTATAGCTGGTGGCTATCCGACTTCTTGTTAAAATCGTTGTAGTAGGTAGGTATGTAGGCACGTGAAACCGTTAAGATTTTTAATTTTGTATACACAACAAAATGGGTATTATCATCTCAGACACTTTTTCCAAGCTATTGGTCGTCAATAATTTTTTCATCATAATTCTTTACTAATTATCTTATATGTATATAAATAAAAATCTATTGCCGCATGTATGAAAGAACATCACTTGAGAACGGCTTGTTCGATTTCGCTGCTTTTTTTGTTGTGTTCGTAGGTAATTGTCAGGATTTTTTTTGGATAATCTACCGGATAAAGTTGGAAATTTTGATGACACTGCGAAGCTGAACCGGGTCGCTAGTATGTAGACAATAAATAGGTATACCTACGTTGCTCGTTTAAACAATAGTAGGATAATGCGCTTTATTTTTATAGTATAATGGCATTAAAAGCTTTGTATCCTGACTGACCTTTACTTCCGAGTACTTACCTAATTTTGTAAATACAAAGACTATTAAGCGTATGACTAGTCTAAGCACTATAGTTCGTACTTGTACCACATATATTATAATACTTGTACCTTGTATTATAATATCTGTGCTTGTACTAAAGAAAGTACAAAGCGCAGATTTCGCCGGGCTGGTTATCTCGTACTGTAAGTGATTTTTCCCAGTCTACAAACCAACCAACTTAAGAATACTTACTTTGTATTGTATCGCTTGCCTTGAGTAAATGTCGAGCTCTGAGATAAGCAGGAAGGTAACCTACGTTGAAAGTAGACTTGGAGCTTATACCTACTTAACCACGCACTCGTTTCAAATGTCACAAAGTAATTTTACGTCAGTTTAAAGACGTTACTGAGAGACGTTGTTACGTAATTTATAAGCGCTTGCGTGTCATTAATCGTCTAACGCGGTGATTGAATTTGTTTGACTAGGGACTCACATTTTAATAACTGTGATGGAATGCACACACACTATAATTTGTCAGTAGAACGTACCGTGAACCTATAGCGAATCGTAAAGCAAAAACGAACAGTAAAATTAAACTAACTAGCTAACACCGTTTTTACTTTTCGATTGGAACGCGGTGTCAATAATGCTACTTTCACATTGCAACTTAGGTACAGTCAAATAACATTTAATAATAAGTGTGTAGGTAAATACTTACTTTGAAATTCTATAAAAGTTTCAATGAAAATGTTCACTCTTACTCGATTGAATGATTTCAGTGCCCTGCCCGACTGGCTGAAATCTGACAGCAGCATAAAGCCAAGTACTCACTAAGGGACCAATTTCCTAGTATATATCGGCAGTGATGTTGTTACATCGTGTGACTTCGCCGAACATTTTCCATCCACATAGGGTCAGTCTTTTCTATTAGGTAAGTACTTAGCGCGAAGAGGTCTACGTCGTTCATCCATTGTTGTACTTATAGAAACAAACGTCTACACTTCGCAATATGCGTCTCTCGTTTACTCGTTTGACCTCACCATCAATGTTTCCATTGGGACCTATCTAGTTGATTTGATGGAAGACCCTTGGATATATGACTCTAAATTCTAAGATTATTCGAAGGTCAACGAAGTGTCACGCAAATTCTGACGAATCTGGGACATCATTTGTTTTTTACAAGCGTATATTGGAAAGGATCTTGTGCAACCATACCTATCGTTGCATATGACGATAACTCGGCGGTTACATCATTTCGGAATTGTCCATTATGTAAGTGAGTAGTATATGGTATAATATCTGTGGTATGGTGTACCTACATGAAACTGATTGTAGCGCTAAGGTCGAACGGGTTCAATGACTTGGGTTCAGCTTGTTAGTAAACATTATTTTCTGTTGGCACTACGTTTTTGAAGATAAGTCATTTTCCTTCCGCCTGTAAGACCTTTTGTAGGTAGTGTTATCGAATCTGATTAAAGCCTGCATTTTATGTCTTTGACGATTCGATTTCCTTCAAAATTCCCTAAAACATGGAACTGTGTTGTTTTGTATGTTGTGGCCTCGTCCATATTGCGATGCTGATACATAGAGGTTTCTTGTTCTTACGAGCTTATTGACGTATTCATGAGAATTTGGAAATGGTTTCGATAGTTTAATTTGCCTATTGGATATGGAGACTGTAAGGAAAACATCCTAGTTTAAATGCACTTAGCCTTATATAAGTGTATTATTTGGGTAAATCTTTAATATTATAAACGTGAATGTTTGTGAGGATGTTTGTTTCTCTTTCACGCAAAAACTACTGAACGGATTTTGATGAAACTTAACAGTAATATAGCTTATACATACATCAGAATAACACATAGGCTACTTTTTATCCGGGTACCACGCGGGCGGAACCGTGGGTTAATTAATAACTAAGAGTTGAGATGAACACTTTTTGATACCTATGTTTATAAAAAAACACGTTTACAACTATATTCTCCGTGATACACCTATCATCCTCAGATAAATACGTCCAAAACGTCAAACATTCACAGTATTTGTATAACATTGGTAATACTTAATCTTGTTTATCTGTGATTCTTATTAGTTTCTAAAACATACATTCATTAGTCTGGGTCTGGGAGTTATGGTAACATGGTACTCGTAGTTCTTGACCCAAGAACTACGATGTATCATGGGTCAGGAATTCTTGTGAATCCTAGTGTGGAGTCAGGATTATGTATGGAACTGTTGGGTGTCAAAAGAAAACCCAGGGAATTACGTCAAATCATAAATTTTGCATTCCTTGCTTCACAAACCCGAGGTATTCCTCTATAATTCCATGAGGTCATTTACTGTATGAGGATTACACCTTCGCCTTTATATGGTTACTTTCTGGATGCGTGGTGTTGGCCTCAGTCGCTGGCCGCGCGACGAACCGACCGCACGCGCGTTAAACCAAGTGTAATCCGCGTGTGATGACAATTGGACTTAACTGAACGGATCCTGTGTCCCGTCAACCTTGGACCTGTGACATGGTAAGTGTTTTTTTATTTTATTTAATAAGTGAATACTCAGATACATATTATTGTTTGTTTCAATCAGACTAAGATGTATAAGAGAGTAGCACCAAAAATAATACAACAAAATATGCAACTGAGTACCTATCTACATGTACTGTAGCTTGGTGTTTTTAAAGTAGGCTATGTACAGCGAGTTCATAGATACAAATATTTCCATGTGCGTGATACAATCACAATATTTTTCCTACATACCTAGTAGGTATCTCATAGGTTAATAGATAGTATACTTTATTCTTTGTGGTGAGTTTATTGGTCTGTTTTTATTAACTACTTATATTAGATTATGTTTTAGAGTCCTTAACTCTAATACTGATTTATGATGACACAATTAATAGTTTAAAATCCAAAAGTGGTAGATAACTACCCGATGATTCCGTAGGATGATCCTTTTCTATTGTTTTAAAACTTCTAACGATATCTAATTTATTATTTTGGGTTGAGTGTAGATCCTGTCCTGTTTGTCAAATCGTTATGTTGGTAGAAGCGACGAAAGCGGAGTAGTAGGAAAAAAATAAATTTGTGACTGTTCTAATTTAGGCCTGTGTTTTAGATTTAGGCTAGCCGATTTATTCAATGAGTGTTGTTTTATCGGCTTCGTTGACTATTCAATTCTGTTTGAAATAAAGCGTAGTAACCGTAGAAAACAGGGCTAGTTTACGGAACTATAAATGTCAAATGTATATGAGGTTTACATATTTTATTTTTAAAGTTATATTCTACGAAATATTTAAGTAGGGTAGTAAACTAAGCAGGCACCAAGGGTTTTATCATCCATCTAAGTACTGACACGTACTGTGATGATCACCAACCCGGCCGGGTTAGGATTACGGCATTGCACTCTTAGAGGGAAGCCCAACAGTGGATATCCTTGGAGTGATGATGATAATAAATTACTTCTTACGGTGGTCACTATTCTAGAATAAATAAACTCATTAAACTCTTTAACACCACTTTTTTTTCCTATTGTTACCTATAGTAAAAAAAATGGTAGGTAATAAATTCAAAAAATGTTATGACGATATATATATGGGTCAAGACTGTAACATGGGACAAATTGTTGGAGATATAGATTGACTCTTTTTGTATGACATCCGACTAAGAACACTAGTCAGAAACTGACAATCTCAAAGTCAAATAACAATCACACCTAAATAATGTTCAGTTAGAAATAACGAAGTAACTGCCAATTCATATGAGCAATACTAGGTTAATTTAAAAAAAAATGGTATTTCTGACGCTTATTGCATCATATACAAAAGGTAGCTTTTGTAATAATAAATAAATATAGATTAGAAGGTACTTATTTTCAATAATTTATCACTAATTGTGATGGAAGTTAAATAAATAGACTGGTAGGTGGGTGAAGGTGGTACAAGATGATCCCCTTATAGAAGAAGGTACCTAATTATGCTTCATAAGTTCATAAGTCAAATGATAAATAATAATTTCATTCTATAGTAACATGCTCATACGCAGGTGTAGTATAGGTAGGTTGTTCAAGAGGTAAGGATATGTCCTTGGTGATAACATCTCTTTACGAAACAAAACGTTTTGTCATCTCGCCTAAGTATTGTTTTCCATTTGTTTTCACTTCACACGCCGCAACCACAACATACAATCGCCAATTAGAATTGCAGAGTAGTGCACTAAGTTTCTAACTTATTGGTGTAAAATATTGAGCTATTCATTATGCACATATGGCTCAGAACACCTGGTTCACGAATATCACTATTTAATGTTTGGATAACGTTCACAAATGAATGTATTTTCTTTAATTGATTCAGTAATTCTTGAAAAATCCTGCATATATAAATAAAATAATAAATAAATAAATAATGCTGGACATTTTCACACAGCATCATCTAGCCTCAAAGTAAGCAGAGCTTGTGTTATGGGAACTACATGACTGATATACTACTTAAATATATATTTTTTGTAAATACATAAATATTATACTTACATAGAAAACACCCAGATCCCGGGACAAATATTTGCAGATATAAACATTTGTGCCGCAGCGGGAATCGAACCCTCAACCTTCTGCGTCTCAGGCAGGCCTTCGCCCACTGCGCCACAGAAGTCGTAAATGTATCTTTTTCCTTTTTTTTAATATTCACATACTTAGTTCTGCTTCTACACCAGGGCTTCCTGTATTGTGAGTATCAGAAACTACGAGTACTATGGTACCACACCACCCAGACCCAGACAAATATCTGCAGAACATGCAAACATTAAATTTGTCCCACAAAGTCTCGGCTTGGTCGCGCGCGGGGATCGGTGTATATTCATTATCAAATTTTAAATTCACGTAGATTTTGAGTTGACGTTTCTATATGATCCTTGTGATTGCAATGAATAAAAACCTATTGACTCTGACTTTGACCACAGCCGTAATCAAACCTGCACCTCTTGCGTCTCATCTTGCGTATCTAATATCTTACCTAAGTACTTTCTTTCTGCAGCTTGATCTAATAAAATGTTCAATGCTCAACGTATTTTATAATGAGTCACAAAATAAAATAAAATATTAAATATGTTCTCAGGATGTTAAAATAATCGTCGGCTACGTCCTGGCTTTGCTGAGCTGTCACACGGAGTCTAAATCCTACGTGCAGAATGGAGTGAAGACATTATCTCTTGAAGAGATTATACCTCTGAAAGGAGAGTTCTATCCTGAAAGATTAGATGTGCAATGGATTTCAGGTAAGTTGGCAACTTTTTCAAAGTATTTTTTTTTCAAAATTAGCAAATCTTATTTACAAAGAAATGTGAAACAACATTTTTGGGGACCGTTTTTATAGATATCGTAACATTAGTAGATCACGAACTCATCTGTTACCTAACAATGTTAGACATTATGTAATAAATCTGACTTACTTACATTGAGGTGTGAGGGAGCACCATATTATTTTAAATTGGATTTACTCCTCAACCCACTACACCGTTTTGTAAGGATTACTTAATTAATTGGTAGAAATCGTATCAAACATATTGAAATGTAAAAATTATATTATTATTATATAAAAAATACATCAACCAACATCGTGCTAGTAGCAAGAACTAATGTTAATTTTCTTTTGGATATAGTTTCAATATAAAACATCGAATGTACGTTTGCGGTCTATTGATTTAAGTACTAAGTCAAAGTCAAAGTCAAAATTCATTTATTCAATAAAATCACAAGGACCACTTTGAAACGTCGGTTTTTATCTAGGTGCCTGTTCCTACGCGACCAAGCCAGGAAAGAAAGGCAAGAAAACAAGACTGGTTATTCTTTTTAATGATCCTTTTACAAAACAATAGGTTCGAGTTGGAGCATTTTCAATCTCAAGAGTTTTTGCCCTCTAAATAATCTGAAATTTATGCCTTTTTATAAAGCTTTTGTTTAATTACGTTTTTAAATATGTTAATTGATAATTTTTGTATATCTCTTGGGAGTTTGTTATAAAAGCGTACACCGTGCCCTTTAAACGATTTACTAATTTTATGGAGTCTACAAGTGGCAACAGCGAGTTTATCTTTATTTCTAGTATTAACATTGTGATTGTCGCTTTTTTTCTTAAACAAATTAATATTTTTGTAAACCTACATCAGATTTTCATAGATGTATTGACAAGAGAATGTCATTATATTTATTTCTTTAAACTTTTGGCGAAGTGATTCTCTGGGGCCCATATTATAAATTGCTCGAAAAGCCCTCTTCTGCAGCACAAAAACGGTATTGATATCAGCAGCACTCCCGCAGAGCAGTATACCGTACGACATAATGCTGTGGAAGTAGCTGAAGTAAACTAGTCTAGCTGTGTCTACGTCTGTATAAAGACGGATCTTTTTGACTGCATATGCCGCAAAACTAAGTCTCTTCGATAACTTATCAATGTGAGGACCCCATTGAAGCTTATTATCTAGGGTACCTAAGGATACCTAAGAATACGGTGGTGTCCACAAGAGCCAACTGTTCATCTTTGATTTTGATATTTGCTTTAACTTGTGTAACATTGGGTAGTATAAATCTAATACACTTTGTTTTCTTTTCATTAAGTAGGAGATTGTTAACATTGAAACATTTTACAACCTTAGAGATTTCATTGTTTACATCGTCAAAATCGGTTTGTCGTCGCTTTAATTTAAATAAAAGTGACGTGTCATCTGCAAACAATACAACCTCATGATCGTCCCTTACAAGGTGGGGTAGATCATTAATGTATACTAAGAATAAAAATGGTCCAAGAATTGATCTCTACGGTACACCGATAGTAACCAGAGACCCCGGAGACCGTTTTCCATTCAAGTCAACTCTTTGCACTCTGTTACTTAAATAGGAAGTGAGAAAGTCTAGAGCAACGCCCCTAATACCATAATGGTATAGTTTCCTGATCAATGTAATACTATAATACTATATATATTTAGTAATTCTTATGGTCAAAAACATATAATTTATAGCACTTGAAAATATAATTTCTTTAACTTGACTGATTCACGGCACCGAGCGTAGCACATTCGCCTCGAAATAGTTTATCAACGGCCATGATTTGGAATTATATTTATTTCTAAGCTTGATGTATTCCATGTTTCAGGCACGGAATATATCTTCAGAGATTTCGAAGGAATACGAAAATACGACGCGTCTTCTGACACTTTTGATGTTATATTGAACGAGAAGGATTTGGTAATATCCGTGTATAATTTGCATAATTTTATATTTCTTTTCTACGTCTAAAATGACTTTTGTTTCTAGTACAATTTACAAAACTATTCTGTGGCCGAGTTCTCGAAGGATGGGAAATACGTTTTACTGACCAAGAACAGGAAAAGGGTAAGTTTATTTATTGTGTTAGTGTTAGCTAGTAAAAGACCGAACAAAACTCGGGATAGCTGCGATCTCTCCAAGATTTTCCCTTGTAATGGGACCTAGGTATATTTTTTCCCCAAAACTGTAAGTTTCTTTAAATCGAGTCGTTTTCGAGATCCTGTGTGGATAAACAAACAAATATATCTAAACGTTGCTCAAACGTTGTTTGAGGAATAAGGGGATGATAGTACTAGAAAACGGCCCACCTTTTGCCTATCTTTAGGTATCTGTGTTTTACGCTGGTGCGCAGCATTTAGCATAATATCAATAAGTGAACATCGCTCCGAACTGAAGAGTTAAAAAACCGAACAAGTGCGTGTTAGGCCACGCACAGTGTAGGGTTCCGTAGTTGCCCATAAACTTATATTTACTACCTGTTTAACACTACCAACAACTTCATCTAAGTAATTTTCATATAATTGTTATAATTGTGATAATTGTTAAAATCGATTTACAATTCGGTGAATATCGCGTAACATACACAAAAAAACAACAGACGAATTGAGAACCTCATTCTTTTTTGAATTCGACTTCAAAACAGATTTAGGTATAAAGTATTTTTTTACATACTTGGTTTAATGGCTCTTTCATTAATTAAGAGCTATTTTCTCCGCTGATTAGGTATGCAAATGGAGGACAATATCCAGTTAATCGATTCTTTAATTGGTTTTTATTTAACTTGGTTTTTTAGGGTTTTAGAAATAAAATGGAATGATGAGTGTTCGTCGGCCTGGATGTCACACACGTTCTTCTCGAAAACTTAGGTGGCATATTAAATGCTCATATTTGACCGATACAGAGGGTGCAATATTATTTATTTTTCAATTTTTATAACGGATGTGACTAGAATAAGGTACCTATCATAAGGGTACCGTTTGAAAGCGCTACTGTAGGGTATTAATAAAATCCAGAGTAATATTACGATTATCGTATGAATGAATGAATGAAAATGAATGAAAATACTTTATTGTACACCTTAAGATACTAACGAAATAAACAGTAACACATATGATAAAAGTACAATGGGCGGTCTTATCGCTTAAAAGCGATCTCTTCCAGACAACCTTTGGATGGAGAGGATTATATATGATTTTGAAGCGGCCAGGGGTGTACTTTGTGTAAACTACCTTAAATAGTTATTAATAGTCGTACTTAGTTATTTCCAAAATTACGGCTATGGGTTTGTTCATGAAATTAGCTAACTATGTTAATGCGTTCTATAGGGCTACCGAACCTATGCCTAATCCGACACGTATTTGATCGTTTAATTTATAAAACTAGTAGGTACCTAGTGTGAAATTGTATTATTTTGAAAATAATATCGTATTTTACGGCAGAAAGAAAATGAGGGCGCACAGCTTTCGGCTCATGACTCTTGCCATTGCTTATTTATTACCGTTGTTCAAGATCTTTGTTTATGAAAATGTCTCTGCAGTTGTTATGGTTTATTAACGATCGTCCCAACGGTCACTTTTAACGAAATTCTATTAGCATAGCGACATATTAATATTAGGTTATGCCAAGGCACACCTGATATTTGTTTACTAACTGCTTTATTTCATCAGATAATACCTACACGACTTCTAATAACATTTGCATTTTACTATAGGCCAGTCAATAAACTAATAAGATTGCTTATGTTTATTTCTCTTATTACAAAACATTTCAAACGACAAAATGTTCGGTTGATAACTACTATTTAGATTTTATTTTATTTCTTGACTGATATTCCTGCATGTCAGCGCTTTCTCGGTAAGTGAGTTCAACCTGTTCGATCGGTGTAAATGCACTAATACCACAGATATAATACTAAATATACTTCATAAATCGACTAAATTAAAAACTAAATGTTCCGTTAGTAGGTAATTATTTGAGGAAAATGATGTTCTTGCATGCTTGCGGTAAAAACTTATAAATACACACGTACTTCCTTCCTAAATTAGTAACCTATGTCTAAGCAAATTCTGTTATGAGATTGAGTAGGTATAGCAATCCGAAGCGGATATCACTGAACGCCATAATGCCTTTATTGTGAGCCTAGGGGTTCACAACTTAGTTTTCTTTTCACGCTAACGCAAATTTGTCAAGGTAAAACTTGGCAGCAGTCACGTGACATTTCCACAGATAATGTCATTTCCATACAACTTTCAGGTGTACCGGCATTCGACCATTGCGGAATACTCTGTCTACGACCTCGACAACAGGTAAAATTATTTGATTGCATTGTTTCATGAGTAAAATTTATATAGCTATAGAGCTAGGAAAGTAGAACCGGTGAGTAGAGGTATGAACCCTGTCTATAGTTATATAATTCTGTAGAAATATTCTTGAGTAACAGGCCTGTATTAATATTGCCTGGTTTATCAATGTTTACCTACTACAATGACTATTGATTATTAGTTGAAATATTATTTGGTGTGAAATAAAGTATGTTCTCTGTATTTATTACAATTGCATTTCTACTTTCCCTTTGTACTATAATATTGGTGTGCTTGTAGATAATTTTTAGATTTGATAAATACAGCCCGAGGAGCCATTGTAAACGATACATAGTACATAGCAATATATAGTACCTACATAGCCGAGTGCAGGAAAAAGTGAAAGAAAAAAATGATAATAAGCAAATGCGATGCTTTATTTAAGACTCTCATTCGTGTTTTATAGCTAAGTTTATTGTTACTCCAGGTAATTCGTAATTATTTATTATTAGGTCTTTGTTAGAGATGGCGCAGTGGCTGATTCGACCGAGGATCTCAAGAGGGGCATATATAAAAGTCTCGACAGAGCTTACTTATTTGAGCCTTTTAGGGTTGAGACTCCAGGTCCACGGGAAACCGGGGCCCTTTGCGTTTTTAAAATTCTTTCAGGGTGACTGGTCGAAATGACGCGTGACCAGAGAGCTGGCTCTTATCTGGGTCAACTCATTAGCATTGCTATTC
Source organism: Perizoma flavofasciatum (assembly GCA_958496245.1). Taxonomy (NCBI): domain Eukaryota; kingdom Metazoa; phylum Arthropoda; class Insecta; order Lepidoptera; family Geometridae; genus Perizoma; species Perizoma flavofasciatum. The sequence goes on from OY292421.1 coordinate 5,321,739, forward strand.
AGCGCGACTATACGGCCAGTATTTTGGGAACGTTTCCATCTGGTAGTGATGTGGATCAGTTAAGCTGTCTATAGATCGTTTGCAACAGTCTTTAGATAGCTAGCTGTATTTGCTCATCTGTATTTTTTGTATATACGTATATAGATAGATAGAAAATTATTTATTGCACAACTACAAAGTACTGTACATAGGCGAACTTAATGCTAAATAGCATTCTCTTCCAGCTAACCTTTGTGTTAATGGAGAAGAGTCTTGAGGCATGCATATAAGAAAGTTATAAATTTATAAAATTATAAATAATCTATTAATAAAACGTTAGAGCTAATCTATTAATAAAACACCTACTTACATAACATAGTACATAGTTATATGAATAAAAGTCTCCGTTACCTATGTATTTATCGTGATCTGAATTCTTGGTTGCAAACGTGTATGTATGTAGGTAATACGAATAACTAAATAAATAAATAAATAATGCTGGACATATTCACACAGCATCATTTAGTCCCAAAGTAAGCAGAGCTTGTGTTATGGGAACTACATGATTGATATACTACGTATATACATTTTTTTTTGTAAATACATACATATTATACATAGAAAACACCCAGACCCGAGACAAATATTTGCAGATACAAACATTTGTCCCACTGCGGGAATCGAACCCGCAACCTTCTGCTTCTCAGGCGGGCCTTCGCCCACTGCGCCACAGAGGTTGAATAAGAATTTTAATGCGCATATTATTTGCACGTTTATTACTAGAAATATTTTTTTATGATTTGGATAGTTAATCGTTTCAAATAAATAAAAAAAAATCTTCATGTATGAAATTGAATGGATGGAGTAAACTCTTTGCTGTTGATATCTTGAAACTTTTATTATGGTCTATAAAAGTAAGAACCATTCATAAAACTATACCTACTTAGCCAGTGGTTCGGAAAAGTATTTCTATCAAATTTCACTATTAATAAAATGCCACGCTGATAATCAAGACTAAGTCACGCTATTTTTGCGGTTGTGTGCATTTTTACGGAGTGTTAGATAAATAACATTCCAGGTCTACCTATCTATTGTGTGAATGATATCGATTCGTTAGTTTCTATGAGCTACTCTTGTGCTGGAGTTTTTAGGCCGTCCGAAGGCCTTAGGTGGCCTTTGAAGTAGGTACTGAATGTATCTGTAATTTGATAAGTTTCGATAATATTTTAGAGAGCCGAACTTATCCCTGTTTTCCCTGTAAGACACATTCTCCATTATAATGCTATTTTTTAAACCTTTGCAAACCAAGGGCTCATCGCTTCCTTTATCCATACGCGTCAAAAAACCTATTTCTACCTCAATCGTCGCATTATAACTACTATGCCAATCGGCATAGTAAAGGTCTCAAGTTGTTTCTGATAGTGTCTGTTTCTGCTGTAATTGACTAGATGTATATGTATGAACATATGGAGAAACATTGCATTATAGTTATTGCTAAATGGAAAGTGTTCTTTTGTCCACAGATTAATCAGGAACATCGGACAAGGTCACCTCCAAGTGGTAGTATGGGGGAGTGGCAAATCTCTAGCGTACGTGCAAAACAATAATGTTTTCTACGTACCAGATATACGACAGAGTGAAGTTGTTGGCAAACTGACGACAGATGGCGTTCCTGGGGAAGTTTACTTTGGCGCTACTGATTGGATTTATGAAGGTCAGTCAAAGGAAACAACATGCCTATTAATGGACTTAACTGGTCTGCAGCAGCAGCTTCTAAGTATTGTCTAATTGAATATTTTGTTCCCCGTTGCGCTACGCTTTGCCAGATAGTCTAATCAGTAATTTTTCACCAGAAAACTATTGAGTTCTTTGTTTCAGTTTGTTTGTTCTCTGTTAAGCTCTGCCAACTCAAATAGCTATTGCTTTTACCTCGAAATGACTTAACAACTGTGATAGTCGGGACCAACACCTTAACAAGCCGTCCGAAAAAAACAATTTTGAGTTCTAAATACTACTAGGTATCGGCCCTCTTGAAAACGGCCACCTGGCGGAAAGTTTCCTAACGTAGCTGATCTTAGAACAATTAGGCAAACTAAATTACGACCGTTTTTAATGTGGTAGACCTTAGCCAGTCATTTCTGAACTAATTTCTAAACAATTCGACTGCAAAGATTGGAACAACTCTCTGGTACATTGCATTGAATAAATAAATAATAATAAAACGACAAAACATCCAACAGTCTGAACATAGTCCTGCTCCCACACTAGAATTCCCTATATTGTTTGTACTCGAGTAGCATGGTACCACAACGCCCAGACCCAGAACAAATATCTACAAAACATGCAAACATTTAGCGCGCAGTGGGAATCTAACCCGCTCTTTTTCCATCTCAGCCGGTTACGCAGCGCGCCGCGCCATCAAGGTCGTCACCAATTACCTCCCTTGAATTTAAAACCATGCTATCACGTTTCAGAGGAGGTTTTTAACTCGCCTGGAGCGCTGTGGTTCTCCCCGAGCGGCACTTACTTGGCAATAGCTTCATTCAACGACACTAATGTGGAGTCAGCTATCTACCCGCTGTACGGAGACCCGACCAATATCAACAACCAGTATCCTGAGTTGGTGCAATTCAAATATCCTAAGGTTGGTTGAGAATG